>LR738711.1:840666893-840773595 GCA_902687465.1 Secale cereale
CCACAGACGGCGACGCTTCATCTCAAAGTCTTTTTTAGGGAACTGAGCTTGTGCCTCACTGGTGGGGCCCCTCTTGGTATTTCTTCTTATAGTTTTTTATTAATTACAAAATAAGTCTCCATTAATTGGTCGTTTGGAGCTTCGGAGAATAGCTATCTTCACTCTGTGCGTTCGGTTTATTCGGTTTACATGGTTTCGTTTATACGTTTTTTTTGGGTTTGTAGGTATTAATACTTTGGTAAATACGGTATAAAATTAAAATACGGTTCGGTTTCGGTATATACAAATTATTTCAGTATGGTTTCGGTATATACCATAAAAACTAGAGTTGACGCAAATTTGAAAATGACGTAATATTAATTTACAAATTTATGACTCAAAACACATACTATTTTACACAAATACTCCCTCTATAAATTAATATAAGAGCGTTTAGATCACTAAAATAGTGATCTAAACACACTTATATTAGTTTACGGAGGGAGTTGTATATAACTATATATGTAAGTGTATATGCATGCATTGATTCATCCGTTGATGGTTATGGACGTGTTTACATTTTAGAAAGAGAAAAATAACCATGTTGCAAGAGAAATTTACGTGCTTAGTAGTGAATTTGACTCATGTACAAGAAAATGACAACTTGTACGGTTGTTCGTCTCAAGAAATATAAATTTATTTTTTACTTCAGTTTATTCGGTTAACCGTTTGGTTTTTCGGCATATACTATAAAAACCAAAGTTCAAAACGGTATGAAAAGTTCATACCATACCGAAACCAGAAACCATAAAAACCGTAAAATTGGTTTGGTTTGGTTTATTTTTTGTATGGTTTTTCGGTTCGGTTTTCAAATGCACAGAGTGCTGCCGTAACTCTTTTCAGGTCCAGAATTCTAGTTGCCGGCAAGTTCCCTCTTCATGTAAATCTTACATAATAAAAGAGAAAGGGCATTAGAATTGCATCACAAAATGAAATATTTATATAAAATATTATAAATAACAGTAGGAATACCTAATGCAAAATGGAGGTATCCCGTACTAAACCCTTTTGTCAGTGGTGTTCAGAATAACACTTCACGGTCTCCCATCCCTTAGCCTCTCTGTGGCTCGCTCTCCATGATCCTGGGTACCTACGGGGATGGGGAACGCGGACAAGATAAGAGACATCTATGGAATAATTTTATTTCACACATACAAGACGTTAATTCAAAGCATTTCCATTGATCCCACAACAAATACAGAGGGTTGTAAGGCTCTTGCCTCAACCCATACCTTACCGAACTACTCACACATGGAGATCAGATCACACGAAGATACACATCACGGAGATTGATTGACTGGTAATATGTCTTACAACGAATGTTGTGTTTGGTGCATGATTACAAGTATGATCTAGAGAAACATGAACTATGGTGGTGATGGTGGCTATGGGGACATAAATGGTAGTGGATGAAGATGGCTCTGTTTTGGCTTCGCTCGCGGACGTTCTGTTGACATTTTGGCCTCGACCCCTTTATAAAGGTTGTTCGGGTGAACGAGAGGCCTTGGTTTCCATGCCATACGACCGCCCATGCAAACGGTCACGGTCCTATGGAACGTCGTCTTTCATGTTGTTTCTTCTGGTGCGTCTCCTCCTTCACTTCTTTGCATGCTCTCATTTGATTTTGTACATATTTAGCACATTTCCCATGGAAACATATCAAAGAGAGTATTTTGTGTAATCCTTTGCATTCATTAGTCATTAGTAGCAATATCGGAGCGCATATATCAGTTTTAGTGAAATATGTTGGTTTAAAAAAAAGGGTAAATGAGTGTAAAAATATCACTCATCGGGCTGCAAGACTGCCCCAATAGTGTCGGAGCAGTATGAGCCATTGGCTTAGTTTGAGCAGAATACTCAACGCTCCCACCGCTGCCTAGCTCGCCATCTTAAGTGTCTCCAGTAGTTTATTTTGTTGCTTCTAGTGCCGAGGATTCGACATGTGGATGCCCAGTGTTAACTGAAAATAGTATATTATTACCATACTATGAGGTGTTATGCTTAATTATGTCGTTAACTATTATTTGAGGTGTTATGCTTAATTACTCAGTTGGTGTATGCTATTTTTTGGATTTCCTATCTCGAGTGGATTTTGAACGTTCAAAAAGAGTGCATCATGCAAAACTTACCTAAAATAGCAACATACAACACTTACTTAAAATAGTGTAAGATGCAAAAATAACCAAAAAATAGTCCAACATAGAAGGAGAGTAGCATGCACTTGCACAACTTACCAAAATAGTGCAACATGTCCATAACCAGTCCAAAAAACATGCCAAACTTACTGAACTATCAAGAAAATTTGAACTTTGGTATTGCAAGTTTATGCATTTTGCCACTAACTAGTTCACATAAAACGGCTCAATGCAAAATGATTTCAAATTTTGAGTTTTTTTAATTTTATTTGATTTAAAAAAAATTGGGGTCAAACTTGCAAGGTTGGTCATTCATAACAAATGGTTGGAAATTTCAACTTTGGTTGTGTCTAGTTCATACACCATCAATATTTAAAGCTTTAATGTTTTTTAAATTTTCAGGACCAAACTACATCACACTTGTAGTTCAAACTTGAGCAAGTTACAATGAATCACTAGAATTTCACTAAATGGATGAAATATAGAAATAAAACTAAAATCATGAAACTTGGGTAGTGGGTATCCAATGTGGTCTACTTTGGATGAAAAATGCAAAGGCTCATTTTTCAAACTTATTTGAGGTACTTCTCTCACAAAAAGTTATTCTTGACACTTGGAAATTGAAAAAAAAATTACAAAATAATTACAAATTCCTATGGAAACATTGTTCGCAATGCTAATATCCATGCTCGTGACAAAATTTTCCATGTTATCATGGACTATGCCATCAATGTGGCCATGGCCATGGGCATACGACTTGAAATCCATGCATATTAATACTAGATAGGCAATGTTGTGAAGTTTTTTTTCCAAACTTTTGGTATTGCTAGTTTATGATTTTCCCTGCTAACTAGTTCACATCGAATGGCTGAATGCAAAAGTATTTCACATTTTGAGGCTTTTTATTTCTTTGATTTTTTTCAAAATGAGGTCAAACTTGCAAGGTTAACCATTCATATCAAATGGTTGGGAATTTCAACTTTGGTTGTGCCTAGTGCATATACCACCAGTATTAAAGCGTCAAATGATTTTTGTCAATTTTTAGGACCAAACTACATCACACTTGTAATTCAAAATTGAGCAAGTTCTAATCAATCACTAGAAATTCACTAAATGGACGAGATATAGAAATAAAAATGTAATAATCTTGAAACTTGGGTAGTGGGCATCCAATGTGCTCTACTCTGGAAGAAAATTTCAAAGGCCCAATTCTCAAACTTATCTGAGGTACTTCTCTCAGAAAAATGTCATTTCTAACACTTGAAAAATGGAAAAGATATTACAAAATAATTGCAAATTCCTATGGCAACATTGTTCACAATGATAATCCCCATGGCCATGGGCATATGGCTTGAAATCCATGCGTGTTAATACTAGATAGGTCGTTTTGTGATTATTATTTTCAAATTTGTGGTATTGCAAGTTTATGAATGTTTTGAGTAGCTAGTTCACACAAAATGACTCAATGCAAAAGGATTTCAAAATTTGAGGCTTTTTCATTTTCTTTGATTTTTTTTTCAAGTGGGATCAAACTTGCAAGGTTGAACATTCATACAAAATGGTTGGGAATTTCAACTTTGGTTCTGCCCAATGCATACACCAGTAATATTAAACCTTTAAATGGTTTTTGTCATTTTTAGGTCCAAACTACATCTCACTTGTAGTTCAAATTTGAGCAATTTTGATAAATCTACATAAATTCACTAAACGGATGAAATATAGAAATAAACAATAAAATTCATGAAACTTGAGCATCAAGCATCCAATGTGGCCTACTTTGGATGAAAAATGCAAATGCCCAATTTACAAATTTATTTGAGGTACTTCTCTCACAACCAGGGTCTTTTGCAAAAGTAAACACTCTCTCTAGGCTCTCGTTCTATATTGCTCAGTCAACACGGGGATCTTTTGCAAAAGTAACATGCCTGTCTGCTCTGCCGCCGCCCATATGTCTGCCATCCGAAGGGCAGAGCCACGCGGCGGTGCCCCATTGCCATCGGCACCCCGCCCACCGCTCCTTCCCCATCGTGCATTCCGGCCAAATCTCGGTGTCACATCTGGACCCCATTCCCGACACTACTTAAATATCGTTGTCTGACATTGTTCCCCCGGTGCTCCACTCCATTGCTTCCATGCGCCAAGAAATCCAAATCTAGTTCAACCCCCATGGTGAGGACACTTTCTACCACGTGGATCTCCACAAGATGTCGTTACCCCAGGTGTCGATGCCCAACACTTGCGGTAGCTCAGCCAGCATGGGAGTGGACTCCAACTCTGACGTAGCAATGGGCTCCAACTCCGGCAAGGGCTCCAAGTCTATGGTAGTTCCAACTCTTACGCCGGCTCCAAGACTGGTGCTAGCTCCGGTATATTTTCCTCGGTCAGCTCTTCACCAACGCTGACGTCGAGCTACTCCTGCATCACCTCGAGGGCCACCTCCGCCTTGGCGTCCTCCTCCTCGACTTCTTTGTGGCTACGAGGCAGATCGGATGCCATGGGCTTGAGCTTGGAGTAGTTGGTTTTGCCATCAAATGAATAGGCTGGAAATAAAAATCAATAGCCAATAGCTTAAGACCAGTTTTTTGGACCAGGCTAAACAAGTTTAGTGACTTAGAGTGCATTTTACTCATATTACATGGTACAATAATGAAGTAGGTGCTCAAATGATCAAATTCCCTCTTTGGCAATACAATTAATAGAATATTATCTACAACAGTGGTAGCTAAGCTTCCATACAGTTTGGTAAGAATATTCATATTTTCATCTCACAATTAAATTTGGCTTTGTGAAGCTCCTTTCCATGTTAATTAAGCATCTGCTATACTATCGTTCATTGCTTTATATTTGGTAAATCTTAGATCATTGGAAGCAATACTGACATTGAGAAAAATCCCGACAAATTAACATCATATAAATTAACTAGCCAATCAAACCATATAAATCCAAATACAATTAACTAGCCAATCAAACGATAGAAATCCAAATGTAAAAGGGAAGTAAATTAAAATATGTCAACTTGAGTAGTCATAAGGATACATGGTATGAGAAGAAGAAATCACTATTGTTGCCTATCTTACCATAGAATACGACAACACTCACATGGTAGAGAGTAAAGCACAGTAATTTATCTTACATGCTACCATGGACACAAAGGATCAATGTTGTTCACCATAGCTAATATGTTTGGAAACTTGGCATCACATTCTCTCATAACCGCTTAGAAGTTGTGAAGCGGAACTACGAGAAAAACTGAACAACACAACCAAAGTACTTTCATAGGTGAAAAATAGCGAGGAGTCAACGGCTCGAAACACCAACGATGTGGACCCAATCGCATCCTACATCCTCCCATATAGAGCTATCTCCATCAAGGATGCAGAAATAGGAGAGATGCTAAAGTTTCACCAGATGTTGAAGTGGCATTTTTTTGTGAAACGCCTCCTTGATGTAATATGTTATCCCCTTCCCTTCGATGTGCTTTTAGAATGCATAGGAAAATTAAATAATACCCCCCCCCCCCCACACACACACATCAAACCCCAGCGAACAACTTAGGGACGCAAGATAGTGCGATGAAACCAAATTGAGAATCCAGTGAACAGTAAGAAGGGGATTAAGACGAAGGAGATGTGAAATGTCTCATTTTGCATCTCCTCCTTCATGTCAACATTCGTGAGTTATATCTTGTGTGTCCTGGGTGACATAGAGAGCAGTCACGCGCAACGGGAAGCACATGGCAACGATGATGGAGATGATGTTGGGCCTACGTTTTTCGTTGTCCACGACCCTCATTGCATAATGTCGAGCAGGGATGGAGGCGTTGGCCTTGGATGCGGTGAGGTTGTCTAGAACGTCAATGCTTCATTTTTTTGTTATTGGGGGATTCGAGCAAAAGAAATGACCTCCGTGACCACCTAAACTCATGCATACCACTTTCCTCCAGCCCCAAAGTGAACCAAACCATTAAAAGGGTTGATGGGACAAGCCAGGCTCCACAAAACAACTCGTGGTTGCCTTGTAGGGACAACCCCACGAATGCGCGCTAGAGCACTCTTAGCTCCACATTTCTAGGGAGCATAGTAAAGATAAAGAGAGATGTCGCGGCGGTCTCACGACAGATGTCATAGGATGGCTAAAGAGTAGGACAGACACAAGGGCAACGGTGGGTTCCAAAGGCAAGGTTGGTACACGCAAGTGTGAGACACGAGATGTACCCAGGTTCAGGGCTCTCCGGAGAGATAACACCCATAGTCCTGCCGAGTGTGGTTTTATATGGAGATGATACAAGCTTGCTCCTTGAGTTGTTCTCGGGAGGGAGGAAGACACGCCAAAGCATAGGCTGCTCCTTCTGGCTGCTCCTTCTCCTGGATGTGTGATACGTCTCCAATGTATCTATAATTTTTGATTGTTCCATGCTATAATATTATCATTCTTGGATGATTTACAATCATTTTATAGTCATTTTATATCATTTTTTTGTACTAACCTATTGACATAGTGCCAAGTGCCAGTTGCTATTTTCTGCATGTTTTTTACATCATAGGAAATCAATATCAAACGGAGTCCAAACACCGCGAAACTTTTTGGAGATTTTTTATGGGCTAGAAGACACCCAATGGGCCAGAGTTGCACCTGGGGGTGCCCCGAGGGGGGCACAACCCACCATGTCGGTGTACAAAAAGGGGGGTACACTTTTTGTACCCCTATGACTGTGCACGGGCAGTCTGAGCCACGGGCACCGCCGCACCAAGCAAGGCCAGGGAGGTAAGCCATGGTAAGACTGAAGCCCAAAGCCAAGACCACAAAGAGTAAAGGGACAAAGCGGGTTCCCCCAGCAAGATCCTTGCCGGGAGCTAGTTTTAGCAGCCCCGGCAAGATCCTTGCTGGGGCGGCTTTAGCAGCCCCGACAATACCCTTGCCGCGGCAACTCGCCCCACGCCTACGGAGCGGATCACCCTTGAGTCCACTGCCCCCATGGGGCAAGGATTCGTGAGACATCCCCGTGGTGGAATGCAGATCTTTGTGAAGACATTCAAGATCAGGTACGCACTAAGAAGACGACAACCCTTGGCGGGATCCCAGCCAAGGAAGACCACAAGACCTCCGGCAAGCACCTTGCCGGGGATGCCAGCAGGCGCCGCGGCAAAACCCTTGCCACGGCCCCGGCAAGGCCCTTGCCGAGGACATCCACAGGGCCACCATCAGGCCCACACCAACTAAACCTCCACCGCCATATGCAGCTGACGACCCAACCAGCTGGGCAGGCACCTGCATGGCGGCATGCAGATCTTCGTGAAGACCCACCATTGCGCCACCTCAGCTGCCTACCTGCCTACATGGCATCTCATGCATCGCTGGCCAGGGCGCGTGTCGACACAAGAAGGAGCGGCGGCAGACAAGACATGCCTCTCCCCCGTCCCCGATAAAGCAAGGACACCTAAGCAAGATGCATTAAATGCGCCTTGTCATGTAATGCGAGGGATAAACTCGCATCACTGTACCCTTTCCACCTCCTGTGTGCCACTTTGGCAACCCCTTTTTCCTATAAAAGGAGGCCCGAGGCGACCAGGAGGAGGATTCGGCTTTTTGGAGCTCCTCACGCCCCAGAGCTAGCTAAAGAACACATATATACAATCCACCAAAGCAGGAGTGGGGTTTTACGCATCCTCGCGGCCCGAACCTAGATAAACGAACCGTGTGCTATCTGTTTGATCCGCTCTTCTCTGAACCCCGCGCCCCGCAACCGTAGTAGGGATTCTTGTGATCCCATAGGTGTCGTTCCCAATACACCGGCATCTTTGGTGCGCCAGGTAGGGGGCGCAGTTGTGAGAATCGCCTTTAGCAGTTAGTTCGACGCTCCTTCATCATCATAGCACCCAAGAAGAAGACGACGGTGGCGGTTGGCCAGTCAGAGGCCGGACAGCCCGTCCCGACGCGGGCGAGCAGCGAACCGGTCGCGGAAAGGACTCGGGGCGCTGCTCGTGAACACCAACACCGTCCCAGCAGCCGGAGTTTGGGAGGTGGCGATGTTTGTGCGCCTGGTAACAGGCCACACACCGCCAAATCCAAAGACGGAGCTAGGCCCTCCGCGGGTGGCACGGGGCCTTCCAAGATCGCTGCCACATCACCCGAAGGCGACGCAAGGGCCTCCAGGACTCCCACGCCGACGCCAACAGCGCGCTCCTCCCAAGCAGCGCATGATGAACGGCGTCATCACACCGAAGACCCCGGGCGTCGCCGCGGAAGAGCCCCGAGCGCCACTCCCGAGACGTAGAAGACCTGCCCGCCCGCCGAAGCGCTGGTGGAAACGGCATGTGACCGCGGGATCGTGATGGAGCTCCTCCTGACATGGTCAGGGGTCGAAGCGCGTCGCGGTCCGTGCAGGTTTCGCTACCGCTAACCCCAACAGAAGCCCTGGCGCGTGCGCAGTTGCTCCTCGACTTTCCTCCCGTTACGGGGAAACTCGACGAATGGAGAGCCACCATCTGAAGCCTTATCGCAGTTGCCAACAAGGATGAACCAAGTCCAGCGAGGACCCCGGGTCAACGTTCCGAAGGGGTCCCATGCACCGACGGCGGGAGGACCGGCAGCACTGCGGCCACGGTGCATTCGCCTCCTCCTCGCCCAGTACCGCGTGTGTCGACTCGTCGAGACGTCGCGGGTGATGCCATCTCCATAGCGTCGTCCGACCCATGGACCCACGACGACCAGCGTCAAGTTCTTCAGGAGCAAGCTCATGAAGACGCTCGGACCACCATCGAGCACCGGCGCGGAGCGCGCCACTAGTCTGACAGGCGAGCAGAGCCTGCTGTGAACCGCCCAGCACCGGAGAGCCCTGGAGGCCTACCTTACGAGGTAGGCTGTCCGGCTTTTACACGTGAATTGCGGCAGTTCCAGTGGCCCACTCACCGCACCTTCAAACCATTCCTCTCTCCTGGCCCTTCTCAGTCTGGGGGCTCGACATACTGGGCCCTTTCCCCCGTGCTGTCGGGGGCTTTGAGTACTTGTACGTCGCAACAGACAAGTTCATAAAGTGGCCAGAGGTGGAGGCAGTGAGGAAGGTCACAGCTTAGTCAGCCGTCAAGTTCTTCAAGGGACTAGTGTGCCATTTTGGTGTACCCAACAGGGCCATCACCGACAACGGCACACAGTTCACAAGCCGCACCTTCATGCAATATACCCAAGACCTCGGCAGCAAGGTCTGTTTCGCTTCCGTTGCTCACCCACGAAGCAATGGTCAAGCTGAGAGGGCAAACGCTGAAGTACTGTGAGGCTTAAGGACAAAGACCTTTGACAGGATGCACAAGAGTGGAAGGCGCTGGATTGATGAGTTACCGACAGTTCTTTGGTCGATCAGAACGACGCCAAATCGAGCCACCGGCCAAACACCCTTTGCCCTAGTATACGGGGCAGAAGCAGTTCTCCCCACTGAACTCATATACGGGTCACCTCAAGTGCTCGCTTATGATGAGCTTGAGCAACAGCAACTGCGGCAAGACGACGCAATGCTCCTTGAGGAAGATCGTCTTTGGGTGGCTGTGAGAGCAGCACGCTACCAGCAAGCCTTGCGCCGCTACCATAGCCGCAAGGTCCGTGCTCGAAGCTTTGAGGAAGGCGACCTTGTTCTTCGGCGCGTTCAATCGGCCAAGAATACTAACAAGTTGACACTAAAGTGGGAAGGCCCTTATCGGGTAATACGAGTCACCAGGCCGGGCGTAGTCCGCTTGGAGACCGAAAATGCCATTCCGGTGAGCAATTCCTGGAACATTGAGCATTTTCGCAAGTTTTACCCATAAGGCGCGGCTTGCCGGGCCCCCCGGCAAGCCACCTTTTGTACAAGCCTTGCCGGCAAGGCATGTAACCCTTTGTACAAAGCCAGGCGCAGACCCTGAGCATAAATAAATGAAGCGCTGACGCCCTAAGTTATAGCATGCATGCTAGGTCGAGTCTCGTCCTTGGTTGGGGTTGATAGTGCTTAGCGGCGGCTAACCCCTAGCTTAGAGGTCGAGTTTGCATCCCTTTGTCTTTCTTTTATCTTCTTTGGTTCACAGGACACATAGATATCCTTGCCGAAACTATTTGGAGAGGATAAAAAGGAACATACCAGCATCTAGGCCCCAGCAAGCCAGTATTGCCGGGGGCTACAAGAGCAAAGATTCACCCACGGCAAACCAGGGTTGTCGGGGGCTGCAGCTTTAGATAAGTTCTTCATCCCTTATCATGCATTCCATTATGGACCGAGGTATGTGAAGCCTCGTTTTTTCCTTAAAACTACCATGCTCCCATAAATCTAGGCCCTAGGGCTCGTTCCTAAGACCAAGTTTGGTCATAGTCGCGGCAGCAAAAGGATGAAACAAGGAGCCTAAACCCACTTCATCCCTGCCTCCGCCAAAGGCGTGAGAAAGGTCGAGCGAAGTAGGGAGACGGCAAGGCCTGTTGCCGGGCGAGAAAATGTTTATCTTAGAGATATCAAGGATTTATTACTTGTCGTGGGTTTCACCCACAAACGAATAACCCGGCAAACATCCCTTTTTCATTAAAAGCATTCCACTCAGGCACAGTCCATTTGGAATGAAAAACATGAACAAGGGGATTACAAGTTTTAAATTTAACAGATGGCCGAAGGCTTACAAACTAAAAAGAGATAAGATGCCCGTAATGCCTTTCTTGTCCCTCTCCTCAGGAGGCATGTCAAGGAGGCGAGAAGGGCAAAATCAGCGCCTAGGCGAGCTACGCGTGACAGAAGACACCAAGAGAACATCTTGGTGGCCGCCCAAAGGCTGGATGGTGATGGCGGCGCCGGAAGCAGAGCTCGAAGACGAGGCGGCAGGACGTCAGTACGCATCGAAGGCGTCGGTGCCCGCGTACTCCGACATGACGACCTTGTCGCCCGCCCTCTTCCTCTTCCGCAGCCTCCCAACGCCAGCCGCCAAGGGGACGGCCCCGAGAAGTTCAAGGAGCCGGCGACACGGATGATGGGGTCGCCGGTGCCACCAGGAGCGGCGCCCGACACCTAGTCGGACCCGTCATCCTGCCGCCTATTGCCCTCATCGTCGCTGCTGCTGTCCTCCTCGTCACTCTCGCTCGAGGAGGAGTCTTCGTCATCAGAAGAGCAATCCACGCAGCACCTTGCACGAGTCCCGAAGTGCCCAAAGACCTTGACGGAAAGAAGGCCACCCTCCATCAACTTAAAATGGAGAGTGAGCCCATCCGTCAAGCTATGGATACGAGCAAGCGTCTTCCATCCCTGATGAAGATACATCACATGAGGAGCAGGGAAGTCGACGCGGACCCGCATGCCACTGATCCCGCAGCCCCTCATGTGCAACCGCAATGACTCCGGTGGATCCAGCTCCATCTCCCGCGCAAATGGAGTCGGGAGACGAAGGCAACGGCGCGGCAGCGGATGCAACCTGGCGAAGAACTCGCAAGGGTCAACCCCAACCTGGCCCTCCATTGGAGGAGGAGCTGCGGGAGGGGGCGAGGCCGGCGGGCCACCCCGTCCTCCTCTTCCCCGAGCGCCCCGGCCTCGCCCACGGCCTCGCCCCCTCCCCCTTCCCCTTGCGGTCGGCCCTGCCACCGCAGGCGCATGAGAAGGAGGGATGCGTTGTCGAGCGGCGACTCTCATCGCCACCGTTGAAGGACCGGGATTTCCTCTCTCCATGACGAATGGAAGAGGGGAGCGGAAGCTGAAGGAGGAAGAAGACAGAAGAATGCGGGGCGCCGTCCCTCCCCTCCCTCTCTTTATAAAGGAACGGGGTTGGGGCTCGGCCGCCCCGCTCGGCCAATCAAGACACGGAAGGCGCAGGGAGCCAGGACCGACCCGCCGCCCCAACCAGTGATGACCCGGTTTCCCGCCTCCACCGTTTGCCACCCCAAGCGCATGGGAGACACGTGGCAGACGTGCAGAACCGAGGGGACGGGTGAGGCGACCTCTCCCCACCCCGTCACCGTGGGGAGTGGACGCCTTGAGGACCACGCCTCAGCCCCATTCAGTAAATGGGCCGCGCCTCCCCCCGTTTATGGGGAAGGCGCGAAGCTACCTCTTTACTACGATCTGACGCATGCCTGCGGGAACCGACCCCACGCATGCCGCCCATGTCACGCATGCCCCTCCGCACCGCGCCACACGCGCGGATCGTGGGAGGCGCAGCGTGCGGAAGATCTTACCGCGGTAAAAACCGTCCCGCCTGCCCGCACACCGTTCTGGGCCTAGCCCAACAACGAGTCGCGCTTATGTGTGGCCCAGGCCCGGGGGCTCCTGTCGGTGCACAAAAAGGGGGGTACACTTTTTGTACCCCTATGATTGTGCACGGGTAGTCTGAGCCACGGGCACCGCCGCACCAAGCAAGGCCAGGGAGGTAAGCCAGGGTAAGACTAAAGCCCAAAGCCAAGACCACAAAGAGCAAAGGGACAAAGCGGGTTCTCCCGCAAGATCCTTGTCGGGAGCTAGTTTTAGCAGCCCCGGCAAGATCCTTGCCGGGGCCGACTTTAGCAGCCCCGGCAAGACCCTTGTCGCGGCAACTCTCCCCACGCCTACGGAACGGATCACCCTTGAGTCCACTGCCCCCATGGGGCAAGGATTCGGGAGACATCCCTGTGGTGGCATGTAGATCTTTGTGAAGACATTCAAGATCAGGTATGCACTAAGAAGACGACGACCCTTGGTGGGATCCCAGCCAAGAAAGACCACAAGACCTCCGACAAGCACCTTGCCGGGGATGGCAGCAGGCGCCACGGCAAGACCCTTGCCGAGGACATCCGCAGGGCCACCATCAGGCCCACACCAACTAAACCTCCACCACCATATGCAGCTGCCGACCCAACCAGCTGGGCAGGCACCTGCGTGGCGTCATTCAGATCTTCGTGAAGACCCACCATTGCACCACCTCAGCTGCCTGCCTTCCTACATGGCATCTCAGGCATCGCTGGCCAGGGCGCGTGTCGACACAAGAAGGAGCGGCGGCGGACAAGACAGGCCTCTCCCCCGTCCCCGATAAAGCAATGACACATAAGCAAGATGCATTAAATGCGCCTTGTCATGTAATGCGAGGGATAAACTCACATCACTGTACCCTTTCCACCTCCTGTGTGCCACTTTGGCAACCCCTTTTTCCTATAAAAGGAGGCCCGAGGCGACAAGGAGGAGGATTCGGCTTTTTGGAGCTCCCCACGCCCAGAGCTAGCTAAAGAAAACAAATATACAATCCACCAAAGCAGGAGTAGGGTTTTACGCATCCTCGCGGCCCGAACCTGGATAAACGAACCGTGTGCTATCTGTTTGATCGCTCTTCTCTCAACCCCGCGCCCCGCAACCATAGTAGGGATTCTTGTGATCCCATAGGTGTCGTTCCCAATACATCGACACACCAGGGCGCGCCAGGCCCCCCTGGCGCGCCCAGGTGGGTTGTGCCCACCTCAGTGGCCTCCCGCACCGCCTCTTTACCCTATAAATTCACAAATATGCCGAAACCCTTTGGGGTAGACCTAGATCAGAAGCTTCGCCGCCGCAAGGCCTTGTAGTCCATGAGATCCAATCTAGAGCCCTTTCCGGCACCCTGCCGGCGGGGGAAATCATCACCAGTGGCCATCTTCATCAGCCCCGTGGCCACCATGATGAGGAGGGAGTAGTCCACCCTCGAGGCTGAGGGTTTGTACCAGTAGTTATGTGTTTAGTCTCTCTCTCTCTCGTGTTCTTGAGATGCACAATCTTGATGTATCGCAGGCTTTGTTAATATAGTCGGATCCTAAGGTGTTTTCCCCTTTCTTGTTGTGATGAATTAAGTTTTCCCTTTGATATTTCTTTGGATTGAATACTTTTATGGATTTGAGAACACTTGATATATGTCTTGCAATTGAATACTCGTGGTGACAATGGGGTATCGTATTGATTCACTTGATATATGTTTTGGCACTCAACTCGCGGATTCCCGAGGTGACATTGGGGTAATCTATGCATAGGGGTTGATGCACGTTCTTGTCTTTGTTTCTCCGGTAGAAATCTTGGGGCACTCTTTGAAGTTCTTTGCCTTGGATTGAGTATTATGAATATGAATTTGTTTTGGTGATTATTCTAGTACGAATTCTTGATAGATCGATCGGAAAGAATAACTTGTGTTATTTTAGTACGAACTCTTGATAGATCGATCGGAATGAATACATTGTGTTATTTTAGTATGGACTCTAGGATAGATCGAACAGAAAGAATAGCTTTGTGTTATTTCAGTACGAACTCTTGAATAAATCGAACGAAAAGAATAGCATTGAGGTGGTTTCATACCCTACAAACAATTTATTCTTATGTTATCCGCTAGATAGAAACTTTGGACACTTTGAGGGGTGGTTATGTGATCCAATTATATTAGTATTGTTGAGAGATTGCACTAGCAAAAGTACGGACCCTAGGCCTTATTTTCAAGCATTGCAATACCGTTTGTGCTCCCTTTTGTTACTTGCTACCTTGCTGTTTTTTATTGTTACTATCATAAAAATCAATATCTACTATCCATATTACACTTGTATCACCATCTCTTCGCCGAACTAGTGCACCTATACAATTTGCCATTGTATTGGGTGTGTTGGGGACACAAGAGACTTTTTTATTATTTGGTTGCAGGGTTGTTTGAGAGAGACCATATTCATCCTACACCTCCATGGATTGATAAACCTTAGGTCATCCACTTGAGGGAAATTTGCTACTGTCCTACAAAACTCCGCGCTTGGAGGCCCAACATGAGTCTACAAGAACAAGTTGTGTAGTAGACATCAAGCTCTTTTCTGGCGACGTTGCCGGGGAGGTGAGTGCATGAAGGTATATCTTTAGATCTTGTAATCGAATATTTTAGTTTCTTGTTATATGACTAGTTTAGTTTTGTAAAAGAAAACTAAAAATGGAATTGAGGTTGCATCATATTATTGATCATCTTTATAATATATTTCTTGAAAATGATAGATCGGAAAATTGTGCTCAGTTGTTAGAAGAAGAAGTCAATAAAATGTTTGGCACAAAATATTTGAATGATGAGCATGATTGCAATGTTGTTAGTATGAATTCTTTGAATATCCATGATGCTAATGATATGCAAAGCCATAAGCTTGGGGATGCTATGTTTGATGAAGATGATATTTTTTGTCCCCCAAGTTTTGATGAGTGAAAGTGCAGTATATCGACTAGAGGGGGGGGGGTGAATAGCCGATTTTTATGAAATGCTTCAAAACATGGAAGTTTCGAAGACAAACAATTAACTCAATCCTATTCGTATGCAGCGGAAAAGTGGACTACACTAGATAAGCCATAGTCATGTATTCAATGAAGTGAAAGCACGAAGACTAACAGCAGCTAGGCAGTAGTGATCATAAAGGAAGAAGGAATGAAGCCAATCACAACAAGTAGATACTCAGTGAAGACAATCAGATAAGGCAAGCATGCAATGTCTTCACAACATAGAGCAGTAAGTAAAGGGAAGGGAAGGATAGAACCAGTAGCTCGGGGAAGACAGTGATTTGTTAGACCAGTTCCAGTTGTTGTGACAACTGTACGTCTGGTTAGGGAGGCTGAGATTTAACTCTGAAGACCGCGTCTTCACCTTGTTTCCCTTGAGCTAAGGACACCTAGTCCTCGCCCAATCACTCTGGTAAGTCGTCAAGGTAGACTTCCAAACCTTCACAGACTTCGTTCACCAGCGATCCACAATGACTCTTGGATGCTCAGAACGCGACGCCTAACCGGTTGGAGGAAACACAGTCCTCGAGTGTAATAAGTCTTCAGGTCACACAGACAGAAAGACTTCAGTGATGCCTAACACTCTTTGGCTCGGGGTGTTTGGGCTTTGTCCTCGCAAGGATTTCTCTCTCAAATGCTTCGGAGGTGGGTTGCTCTCAAACGACGAAAGCCGTGTAATAACTCTGAGCAGCCACCAATTTATGGTGTAGGGGGTGGGCTATTTATAGCCACTGGGCCACCCGACCTGATTTGTCCGAAGTGACCCTGGGTCACTAAGGAACTGACACGTGTTCCAACGGTCAGATTTCAAGCACACACGGCAACTTTACTTGAGCTCTAAGTAAAGCTGACTCATCCGCCTCTGGATAAGATTTGCTCTCATAGTCTTCGCTCGAAGACATAGGATTTGGTTGAGCATCACTTCAGTCACTCTGACTTAGTTCACTTGGACCCCACTTAACAGTACGGTGGTCCCTATGACTCAACAAAGTAGAAAAGGAAATAACGAAACATCTACGTCTTCGCTTTCCATAGTCTTCACACAATGTCTTCTCATGTCATAGTCTTCAATATGATTATCTTCATATACCACCACTGATATGTAACACCCCAGTGTCATGCTACAGTAATCCTCTGTGATTAAGCTAATCATTTTCTCCAAACAGTGCTTAATCACCTTTGTTCAATATCCCAATTGAAATTCTAGTCAATTCAAATTCAAGTGAAGTTTGAAGTTGCTCAAAAGTTGCTGGAAAAATGTTCATCATCTGTCTAAAATCCCATAACAATTATTTGTTAAGGAAGACAACATCACTTGTGTGCAAAGATGAGCATTAGCAATTATAACAGCACCAATTCAACATTTTTTTTATGATATCCTATTTATGAAATTTACCAAATGAATTCTTCTGGTCTCCAAAATAGTTGTGGCACTGTTTAAATCACCACGGATTAAAAAGGGCACTTCTCATATTTTTTCCTAAGTAGATAGCATGCCCAATATTTTATTTCCCATCTCTGTTTATTAAATAAAAAAGAAAAAGAAAAAAAAGAAGGCCGAAGGGCACTTTGCACTTAGGCATGTCAGCCCAGTGCACCGGCCCAGCCCAACCTCACCTCCCTCCCTTCCCACTGCTCATCCATGGCGCGCTGGCTGAACACACACCGGCCGTGGCCGCGGATGGCCACGCGCCGTCCATCCGGCGGCTCCCCGACGGCCTACAAGGATGCCCGCGCCCTTCCTTAACCCTAGACACCCCCAGTAACCCCTCTCGCCCCCTCTGGCCCCAGATCCCCTTTCCCTGCGCACCTCTGACGCCATTGCCGCCATGGCCGCCGTCGCCCTCGCGGCCATCGTCGTCCCCATGTCCGTCCGACGTGCCCGTTGGCTTAGTCGTGGACCTCCACTTCGCCTACAACCGCCACCTCGAGCTCGGAGCAGCTACATCGCCGGATCCCCGTCTTCTTCTTCCTTCGACAGCCGCCGCTTCTCCGATGATTCCGGCTACCTCGCGCCCTCCTCGAGCCTGCTGCCCTCCCCTACCAAACCATAGTGAGCTCCCACTCCCCCTGATCACTTTGGATTTCATCCCCGTGCCCCCTAGCCTCTCCCCTACCGTAGGAGTAGCTCGCCGCCGCCGTCAGCATCACCACCGCGGCCACCGCTGCTCACGCTCGCGTCCGAGCATGGCATCATGCTCAGCACGCTCCCAGCAGTCCAACGCCACCTTCCATGGTCCTTGCCGTGCCCTGCAGCGACGAGCGCGAGCACGCCCGAAAACCACCGCCGCCAAGCTCGACGCCGACGACATTTCCGGCCTCCCCGACGTAGTCTAGCAGCACCACTCGACGCGGCAACCTCCTAGCTTTCGAACGCAAGTCGTGGCACGCGAAATGGTGAACCGTAGGTGATTTCCGACCTCGTCGGCGTTCGGCCGCCGCGCACGAGCTCGCCGGAGCCACTCCGGCAGCTCCGCTGAGCTGGCGCCGTGTGGGCCACCACCTAGGTCACTGACCCATGGGCCCCAGGGGCCCGGCTGGCCTTGTTGACCCAGTCAACAGCTGACTGGGCATCGCCCAGTCACTGCCAGTGGGTCCCCCGTGGGCCCTGTTGACTAGTCAGCTAGTCTGTTGACCGCTGATGCATCAATGACGCCATGATGACGTCATGTTTTCCTTTTTTTGTCGATTTAGATATCTAAAGGAATTCCAGAAAATGTTTAAAACTATGAAAATTCATAGAAAATAAATCGTAACTCCGATGAAAATGTTTTCTATATGAAAGTTGCTCAGAAAAATCCAACGAATCTGAAAATGCGGTCCGTTCATCTGTCACATGCCTCTAGCATGCTGAACATGGAACATTTCCCCTCCGGTCATATGTGTGACACGGGTCCAGAACCGGGAATACATTCCCGGTTGAATTTCCCCTTCACCTATATCATGTAGCCATGCGTTAGGTCACACGCGGCACAACATATTGCCATGTTATGCTTTGTGATGCTATGTTTGCGTTATATTTACTGTTTCTTCTCCCTCTTCTCCCAGGTAGATCCCGAGACCGATGATGCCCCTGTGATCGACTACGTCAACGACAACCCCTCCTTGCCATAGCAACCAGGCAAGCCAACCCCCCTTGATCATTCCGATATCGCCCACTCTCTTCTCTCTTATGCTTGCATTAGAACTACTACTGCTTTTTCTATGATCCTATTCTGATGCATAGCCTGTTGTTGATACTGCTTTCATACCTTACATGTTTATACTAAACTGCTTAGTATAGGATGGTTAGAGATCCACCAGTGAGCCCCTACCTTGTCCCGACTGTCCCGCTAGATTATGAGAAGACCCGATCAACGGGATCGAAGACCAGGACCCGGCACCGCACATCACTTTCCCCTTAGTTGCTTGACACTACTGGGTTACTATCGAGTGCCGAGGGTGAGACCTCATCAGCACTTCTGATGTTAACCTTGTAGGTTAGTTCATCGGTTGTGGTCATCGAGGGTGATTCCTCTTTCTCCACTCCCGATAACGACATTGTCGTGCAACTCCTCAAGAGTGGACCTCGAGGGTGACTCCTCTTTCGTTCACCTTGACGATAAACATCAGGAGGAATTCCATCGAGGGTGATTTCCTCAGGTTTCCCTTTGGTGTCGGACACACAGTTACTATGGTTACTATGACTTTACCCTGAACCTGGTTACTAAAGACGGGTCGACCCAGAGGGGTACCCGCGCGAGCTTAATTACGAGTGATGTGTAGTCGGGTTGACCTGGAAGGTGCCCGCGAGATAATTACGAGGCGTGGCCGGGCACTCGCCATTGCCGCAAGTTCTCGAGACGGGGCGATGGGGTCACATCTTTCGTGAGTCTCTGCTCGTTACCGCGCATTCCCAAGACACTAAACGGTTTGGATATTTGATCCAAGGGGCCTCTAGCCTGATAGCGCTAACCATCACATGGGCATAGTATGGGCGTTCTGTGTCGTATGCATCAGCTGAAGCTTAACTGACGTCATTGCGACTGAGCGGCGCGCGCCGGGTTGGACTGGTTATGCTCCTGCCTTTTTAAAGGTGGTTGCTAGGTCTGCTCACCGGCCGCCCACGCAACGTGCAGGAGTTCCCGGGGCGATTGGCCCATGACCCCTGGGGGCATAGGGTTTTGTTCGGCGTGCATGACCTCTCTATTAAGCCTAGATCGGGTTGCGGCGTATTATTTTGCCGAGGGCGGGCATGACCTGATGGTGTGTCCGGCCGGAGTTAAGCAAGCGTGTTGGGTAAGTTGGTGCACCCCTGCAGGGAAGAGAACATCTATCGATAGCATGTCCTACGGTAACGGACACTTGGAGTTGTATCCCGATCGCTACAACTAGTACTGGATGCTGAGGCATTGTTTGGATATGTTGCTTTGGGAGTCGAGAAAGGATCCCGGAGCGTTGGAACAACAACATAATTATGACTTATGTTATACTACTCTACTTCCCCCTCTTGCTGCAAGACGGTGGTTTCCAGAAGATGCTAGTCTTTGATAGGACTAGCTTCTCCCCCTCTTATTCTGGCATTCTGCAGCTTAGTCCACATATACTACCCCCTTTTCATTGATACCGATGCATTTCTAGTGTAGATCCTTGCTTGCGAGTACTTTGGATGAGTACTCACGGTTGCTTTGCTCCCCCTTTTTTCCCCTTCTTTCTTCTTGCTGGTTGATGCAACCAGATGGTGGAGTACAGGAGCCAGATGCCACCTTGACGACTGCTACTACCCGGACAAAGCCTACTACTACATGGAGACAGTTGACGACCAGGAGTAGTTAGGAGGTCCCAGGCAGGAGGCCTTGCCTTTTCGATCGTGTTGTTTTTGTGCTAGCCTTCTTAAGGCAAACTTGTTTAACTTATGTCTGTACTCAGATATTGTTGCTTCCGCTGACTCTTGTGTTTTCGAGCTTGTGTATTCGAGCCCTCGAGGCCCCTGGCTTGTAATATAAAGCTTGTATTATTTTATTTGTGTCTAGAGTTGTGTTGTGATATCTTCCAGTGAGTCCTTGATCTTGGTCGTACACATTTGCGTGCATGATTAGTGTACGGTCAAATCGGGGGCGTCACAAGTTGGTATCAGAGCCGACTGCCTGTAGGAACCCCCCTTTCCAACTCCTTGGCCGAAGTTGAGTCTAGTCTTTGAAAAACTGTTTTACTAACATGGCTGTGTGGCTTACGGGCCCACGTCGCCATTGGGTGGTATTAGGATCTTTTATTCCTCGTCTATACTCTGGGATTCTGACATCTCTTCTCTTCGGGTTAAATGGTTTTGCTGACTCTAACGCTAGGTTCTCGTAAATACTTCTCCCGGAGAGCCCCTTCATTCCAGATGATGGCCTGCTTCACTAGAGGATTCGGAAGATACCCTTCAGCATATCCCGAGACTTTTGAGCTCGTCGCTTTTGCAATTCCCTACCTTCGATATATTCTTATGGATAACTCCATACACTTGGCGTTCATGCAATCATTCCTAGTTGTTATTGTTATTACAAGATACATCGGATTATTCTCCGACCTTTTGAGAATCCCCTGTCTTGTCGCCTTGCGATTCTTTGGCACAAGAATACCCCTACGGATAATTCCTCACACTTAGCGAGGATTCGTTCATCCTCAGTTGTTCATGTGATTCACAAGTCTCAGAAAAATCATTCGACCTTCGGAAAATCCTGGGCAGCCTATTGCTCTTGAAATTCTTGCTTCCTTACGTTATGGTTAACCCCATAAGTCTAGTAATCTTATTGACATCCTTTGTCATTATCATTTCGAGCCCGTTGATTCAACATGTTGCAAGTGCTCGCATCCTCGATCCTAGAATTCATTCTTCCAGCTCAGATATCATTCCGAATATGAGGTGGTTCTCGACCAACCAAATTGTCGTTGATTGCACCCCTAAGTCATTTCAACTTACCCATCCTTAATCAGAGCGTTTGCTTCCGATCCCTTGATTTGGAAATCATAATTCCTTTTGCATTTGACTTTTGAAATAGTTAGTTGTTTATATAAGCTGATATCCTTGCATTCTTTCTTTTTCTGGTTGAGTACCGATGCTCACATCAGATCCCTTGTAGGCCACCGGATCCTTTGTTGGATTTTAATCGACAGCGTCCTTCATATTCAAACACCTTGTGAATTCTGCCATGATATATAATGCCTTGGGTAAAATATATCATCTGCTTTCTCAACCATGCTCTGCTTTCGAGCTTGTATAATCTGCTCCTGAAGTTGGGTAGTATGAGTCTAAGATGCCCCGATGGGTTGAACTTATGCCTTCCTTAATCTGTGCAAACCCGAAAGTTTTTTTCCAAGGTTCATACTCCTCTGGTAATTCACCAGGCAAGTCTTTGCAATCAATTCATTTTTAATAGAGCAATGAATGAAAGCTTATGCATTGAAGAAGTGGGAGTCAACCTTGAACTTTCTGTTCATGCCCATGGACACGACGAAGATCTTATCATTAAAGCTTCTCTTAAATTAATTATCCCCTTGATATAAGTGCATCTTATATCTGGGATCTGGCCTTTTGCAATCGTGGTTCCGACCATGCTCTCCTTTAAATACCATTTCTCGGACAAGTCAAACCACTTGTCCTCTGCAGGTCAATGCACCTGTCCAACCTCTATTATGTTCTACCATCGAGTATTACCCCGTGGCGTCTCGATAATGTTACAGAACCATATTACTTCTTATGAGTTCTTCAAAGTATTACTTCTCACTGATTCTAGTTTTCCCCGGGTTCTGAGTTGTTAGACACTCAAGGACATCGATAAATGAATCAATTCCGCACTCTGATTCAATAGCTCTAAGTAATCTCCATTGCTTATGAGTTTATTAATTCTTCAAGCCATATCTAGCCTGAACGGCTATCTCATTATCGTGCATCTTTTTAACCGTGCTACCTAGCCCATTTTCCAAGTGCACGTTCCACTCAAGGTTTACTTATGATTGTTCTCCTCTAACATACTGTGGTTTGTCCAGTGTTTTCATATTGTTCACTTAAATGTAGAAATTCATGTCTAGGGGAAATCTCGAGGAATTATTTCTGAGCCCGTCGGCCTCATCCTCATCTTCCCTTGCCGAAATTGTATGACTTATTTTATAAGTTGTTTCCAATGGAACCTGGTGTATCCAAAGTCCAGCCTTTGCTGGAAGACAAATGTCAATGCTATCTCGAAGCATTTCTGTGGTATCCTGATTTTTTTCACAAGGAACATTTGGATCACAGTGCCAAATGTTCTTGATCAACTATCCAACATCGATGTGTGGGTACATATCATAATTCTTCTTACCCCTTTAGCAATACAGTCATAACTTTGTTCTCCTGACACGTATATCATGCTCTGCTTAATCTTGGGGAGGATTTACTCCTATTCATTGTGTTAAACACATTTTCCTTTCCATTTGTTTGTTTAACCTTTATTTGTGCTAAGCAGTAATGATTTTCTGCTTACGTAAACACCTTGGTGTACAACTCTGTCAGTAAGACCCTGGTACTATTGTTGATAACATTACGGTAACCATCGATGGACGAGAACCTTACCTATTGGTCCGCCTCGTTCAACGAGCAGGAAAATGGTTCTCTACGTCCCTTGCCCTTGGTACCGACGTTGTTGCCAACATAACTGACAGTCTTTCATCTGACATGCCTTGCTATCGCCCCCTTTCTACTTTTAACCCACATGGTGGGCCCATAACCCACAGTTCCACAGGATCGGAACCTGACTCTCCTGTACATCTCTGTCTTCCAAAATTGTTCCTCATGCTTGGTTTCGTATGTAACTCACGAGCCACCTTCTTGTCATCTATTCTGGTATCAGGTGCAATACTTATTCTCGATGCTTTGAACCCCCTTCATCAAATGTTTTATGCCAACTGGATGCCTACCTGGTTGAAACTTGTTGAACCTTCTTATAGCACTCTCGATACGTTTCCTAGTGCTTTTAAATTCTTCTTCCTTGAGATAACTACCGGATGCCGATCTTTTCAGACATCCATCCTTATATCTTCCTCCCTATTCCATGCCTTAAATCTCGGGACGAGATTTCTTGTAGTGGAGAAGATTTGTAACACCCCAGTGTCATGCTACAGTAATCCTCTGTGATTAAGCTAATCATTTTCTCCAAACAGTGCTTAATCACATTTGTTCAATATCCCAATTGAAATTCTAGTCAATCAAATTCAAGTGAAGTTTGAAGTTGCTCAAAAGTTGCTGGAAAAATGTTCATCATCTGTCTAAAATCCCATAACAATTATTTGTTAAGGAAGACAACATCACTTGTGTGCAAAGATGAGCATTAGCAATTATAACAGCACCAATTCAACATTTTTTTATGATATCCTATTTATGAAATTTACCAAATGAATTCTTCTGGTCTCCAAAATAGTTGTGGCACTGTCTAAAATCACCACGGATTAAAAAGGGCACTTCTCATATTTTTCCTAAGTAGATAGGATGCCCAATATTTTATTTCCCATCTCTGTTTATTAAATAAAAAACAGAAAAAAGAAGGCTGAGGGGCACTGTGCACTTAGGCATGTCAGCCCAATGCACCGGCCCAGCCCAACCTCACCTCCCTCCCTTCCCACTGCTCATCCATGGCGCGCTGGCTGCACACACACCGGCCGTGGCCGCAGATGGCCACGCGCCGGCCATCCGGCGGCTCCCCGACGGCCTACAAGGATGCCCGCACCCTCCCTTAACCCTAGACACACCCAGTTCCCCCTCTCGCCCCCTCTGGCCCCAGATCCCCTTTCCCCGCGCACCTCTGACGCCACTGCCGCCATGGCCGCCGTCGCCCTCGCGGCCACCGTCGTCCCCATGTCCGTCCGACGTGCCCGTTGGCTTTGTCGTGGACCTCCACTTCGCCTACAACCGCCACCTCGAGCTCGGAGCAGCTACATCGCCGGATCCCCGTCTTCTTCTTCCTTCGACAGCCGCCGCTTCTCCGACGATTCCGGCTACCTCGCACCCTCCTCGAGCCCGCTGCCCTCGCCTACCAAACCATAGTGAGATCCCACTCCCCCTGCTCACTTTGGATTTCATCCTCATGCCCCCTAGCCTCTCCCCTACCGTAGCAGTAGCTCATCGCCGCCGTCAGCATCACCGCCGCGGCCACCGCTGCTCACGCTCGCGTCCGAGCACGGCATCATGCTCAGCACGCTCCCAACAGTCCAACGCCACCTTCCACGGTCCTTCTCGTGCCCTGCAGCGACGAGCGCGAGCACGCCCGAAAGCCACCGCCGCCAAGCTCGACGCCGGCGACGTTTCCGGCCTCCCCGGCGTAGTCTAGCAGCACCACTCGACGCGGCAACCTCCTAGATTTGGAACGCAAGTCGTGGCACGCAAAATGGTGAATCGTAGGCGATTTCCGACCTCGTCGGCGTTCGGCCGCCGCGCACGAGCTCGCCGGAGCCACTCCGGCAGCTCCGCTGAGCTGGCGCCGTGAGGGCCACCACCTAGGTCACTGACCCATGGGCCCCAGGGGCCCGGCTGGACTTGTTGACCCAGTCAACAGCTGACTGGGCATCGCCCAGTCACTACCAGTGGGTCCCCCGTGGGCCCTGTTGACTAGTCAGCTAGTCTGTTGACCGCTGATGCATCAATGATGCCATGATGACGTCATATTTTCCTTTTTTGTCGATTTAGATATTTAAAGGAATTCCAGAAAATGTTTAAAACTTTGAAAATTCATAGAAAATAAATTGTAACTCCGATGAAAATGTTTTCCATATGAAAGTTGCTCAGAAAAATCCAACGAATCTGAAAATGCGGTCCGTTCATCTGTCACATGCCTTCAGCATGCTGAACATGGAACATTTCCCCTCCGGTCATCTGTGTGACACGGGTCCAGAACTAGGAATACATTCCTGGGTTAATTTCCCCTTCACCTATATCGTGTAGCCATGCGTTAGGTCACACCCGGCACAACATATTGCCATGTTATGCTTTGTGATGCTATCTTTGCTTTATATTTACTGTTTCTTCTCCCTCTTCTCCCCGGTAGACCCCGAGAACGATGATGCCCCTGTGATCGACTACGTCAACGACAACCCCTCCTTGCCAGAGCAACCAGGCAAGCCAACCCCCCTTGATCATTCCGATATCGCCCACTCTCTTCTCTCTTATGCTTGCATTAGAACTGCTACTGCTTTTTCTATTATCCTATTCTGATGCATAGCCTGTTGTTGATACTGCTTTCATACCTTACATGTTTATACTAAACTGCTTAGTATAGGCTGGTTAGAGATCCACCAATGACCCCCTACCTTGTCCCGACTGCCCCACTGGATTATCAGAAGACCCGATCAACGGGATCGAAGACCAGGACCCGGCACCGCACATCACTTTCCCCTTAGTTGCTCGACACTACTGGGTTACTATCGAGTGCCGAGGGTGAGACCTCATCAGCACTTCTGATGTTAACCTTGTAGGTTAGTTCATCGGTTGTGGTCATCGAGGGTGATTCCTCTTTCTCCACTCCCGATAACGACATTGTCGTGCAACTCCTCAAGAGTGGACCTCGAGGGTGACTCCTCTTTCGTTCACCTTGACGATAAACATCAGGTGGAATTCCATCGAGGGTGATTTCCTCAGGTTTCCCTTTGGTGTCGGACACACAGTTACTATGGTTACTATGACTTTACCCTGAACCTGGTTACTAAAGACGGGTAGACCCAGAGGGGTACCCGCGCGAGCTTAATTGCGAGTGATGTGTAGTCGGGTTGACCTGGAAGGTGCCCGCGAGATAATTACGAGGCGTGGCCGGGCACTCGCCCTTGCCGCAAGTTCTCGAGACGGGGCGATGGGGTCACATCTTTTGTGAGTCTCTGCTCGTTACCGCGCGTTCTCAAGACACTAAATGGTTTGGATATTTGATCCAAGGGGCCTCTGGCCTGATAGCGCTAACCATCACGTGGGCATAGTATGGGCGTTCTGCATCGTATGCATCGGCCGAAGCTTAACTGACGTCATTGTGACTGAGCGGCGCGCGCCGGGTTGGACTGGTTAGGCTCCTACCTTTTTAAAGGTGGTTGCTAGGTCTGCTTACCGGCCGCCCACGCAACGTGCAGGAGTTCCCGGGGCGATTGGCCCATGACCCCTGGGGCATAGGGTTTAGTCCGGCGCGCATGACCTCTCTATTAAGCCTAGGTCGGGTTGCGGCGTATTTTTTGGCCGAGGGCATGCATGACCTGATGGTGTGTCCGGCCGGAGTTAAGCAAGCGTGTTGGCTAAGTTGGTGCACCCCTGCAGGGAAGAAAACATCTATTGATAGCATGTCCTACGGTAACGGACACTTGGAGTTGTATCCCGATCGCTACAACTAGAACTGGATGCTGAGGCATTGTTTGGATATGTTGCTTCGGGAGTCGAGAAAGGATCCCGGAGCGTTGGAACAACAACATAATTATGACTTATGTTATACTACTCTACTTCCCCCTCTTGCTACAAGACGGTGGTTTCCAGAAGATGCTAGTCTTCGATAGGACTAGCTTCTCTCCCTCTTATTCTGGCTTTCTGTAGCTTAGTCCACATATACTACCCCCTTTTCATTGATACCGATGCATTTGTAGTGTACATCCTTGCTTGCGAGTACTTTGGATGAGTACTCACGGTTGCTTTGCTCCCCCTTTTCCCCCCTTCTTTCTTCTTGCTGGTTGATGCAACCAGATGCTGGAGTACAGGAGCCAGATGCCACCTTGACGACTGCTACTACCCCGACAAAGCCTACTACTACATGGAGACAGTTGACGACCAGGAGTAGTTAGGAGGTCCCAGGCAGGGGGGCTTGCCTTTTCGATCGTGTTGTTTTTGTGCTAGCCTTCTTAAGGCAAACTTGTTTAACTTATGTCTGTACTCAGATATTGTTGCTTCCGCCGACTCTTGTGTTTTCGAGCTTATGTATTCGAGCCCTCGAGGCCCCTGGCTTGTAATATAAAGCTTGTATTATTTTATTTGTGTCTAGAGTTGTGTTGTGATATCTTCCAGTGAGTCCTTGATCTTGGTCATACACATTTGCGTGCAGGCAACCCTACCTGATTTGTCCGAAGTGACCCTGGGCCACTAAGGAACTGACACGTGTTCTAACGGTCAGATTTCAAACACACACGACAACTTTACTTGAGCTCCAAGTAAAGCTGACTCATCCGCCTCTGGATAAGATTTGCTCTCATAGTCTTCGCTCGAAGACATAGGATTTGGTTGAGCATCACTTCAACTCTGACTTAGTTCACTTGGACCCCACTTAACAGTACGGTGGTTCCTATGACTCAACAAAGAAGAAAAGGAAATAACGAAACATCTACGTCTTCGCTTTCCATAGTCTTCACACAATGTCTTCTCATGTCATAGTCTTTAATATGATTATCTTCATATACCACCACTGATATCAATGTCTTCATACATTTTTAGGGGTCATCTCCGGTAGGTTAACCGAATCAATGAGGGACTACTACCTATGTTATCCTGTAATTCTCACAAACACATTAGTCCCTCAACGAAGTTTGTCGTCAATACTCCAAAACCAACTAGGGGTGGCACTAGATGCACTTACAATCTCCCCCTTTTTGGTGATTGATGACAAACTGGTTGAAGTTTTTAACGGGGATAAAGATATGTGAAATTGTAAAGGATAAAGGTATTGTCTTCGTAAGTAGCAAAAGGCTCCCCCTGAAGATGTGCATATAGTTGATTTGCCTTTGAATGCAAATGCACATGGCAGGTTGTAATTGTGGAGATCCTCTTCAACCTATGAAGACAATTCATCATGGATAATTGATACGTCGAAGATAATGACATGCATAATGAAAAATGGACGTCTGCAATAATGACTAAGTGCGGAATATAAGATAGCAGATGCAGAATTTATCATCGCATTACAGAGTAGCATAAAAACGTAGCAGACGACCATCATTTTAAGTGTTACAACTCAAAGAACCAAATGGAGCAAAATGAGAGTTGTAAACACTAAGCAAATTATAAAGCACCCGCCCATATGGACCTGCTTGAAGACTATCAACTCATATGCTTCTCCCCCTTTTGTCAGTAAGGACCAAAAAGGTTTGAAGACATAGAGCCTCTACTCGTTCCCAGTTGGAGCAGAAGAGGATGCAGGGTCGGTGTTGTTGTTTGGCGGTGCAGAAGTGGTTGGTGCAGTGCCGATGCGCGCTGAAGTAGGAGGCGGTGAAGTAGCATCATCTTGATCATCGATCACCCTGGCGTCAATTGTTGCAGCGGAGGAGGAGTATTCAGAATCTTCAAGAGATGGAGTGCGACGCATAACAGTAGTCCTGGGAGGAGTGTTGTCAAACTTGAATCTCTCTGTGAAGCCATCGTCTTGAAGATCCGCTTCAGCACTCAGCAAGGTCAAACTCTTCCAAGACCTCCGACATGTTTCATGAGCAACAAAGGCATTCTTGGTGGCAAGATTGCGAATGCGATTGACATCCACCAAGAGGCTTTGCATCTGACGCTTTAACCAGAGGTGATGCTTGTCTTGTTTCTGATGAAGGGCTACCAGAAGCTCTCGGTTATTCAGGACACGAGATCGCTTCTGAGGCCTTTGAGCGATGGTGCTTTCAGTGGCTTCGGTTTCAGCGTGTCGAGGTAGACGAGTACGGCCAGCCAGAGGATAAACGCGTGAGACTGCTGGAACTCCTTCAATCTGCTGAGTGAAGCTCTGGTGATCAGCGTTGTGAAGACTAACAGGCTCTTTAGCAGGCTCTTGGTAGATGGCATCAGCTGACATATCAACCTCAGGCAAGAAAATCTGATGGTTGCGGGCAGAGGGCTGATAGGTGACAGCTGAATGCAACTTGATGAGGCGCATTATCCAAGGGGCATAAAATTTCAGACCAAATAGATCAGCTCCAGACATAGCCATTTGCCTAATGAAGAAATCTTGTGCATTGAAGCTGATGCCATTGAATATATAGAAGACCAAAGCTTCATAGTGCCTTCAAGCTTGGCTGATGAAGAATGTCCTTTGATTGGCCATAGAGTACGCCTTATGATGTGATAGATGGTGCGCGGTAGGTACTCTAGGTCTTCAACAAAGAATTCCTTAGGATATTCAGCATCACTTGGCAGAGGCTTCATCATGCTGAGCATTTGGCTCATGTTGGGCTGGCGCTTCTGAAATATACTCTCCAAGGCTTCAGTGTGCAATTGACAGCCAGGTTCATAGAGATCTCCTGGAGTGGGCAGGCCAGTAAGCTCAATGAGATCAAAGGCTTTAGCTTCATGATGCACATTGCCTGTCATCCACTCAAGGACCCATGTCTTCGGATCCCTGCTGTAGCCTCGGATGTGGAGTGTTGCATAGAATTGCAGAAGCAGCTCTTCATTCCAATGCTCTTTATCAGTTACAAAATTGAGCAGGCCAACATCACGGAAGCAGTCAAGAGCTTCCTCCAGGCAAGGCAGACCAGCAATAGCTTCAGTGTCAAGACGCATATGAGGGAAAATGCGCCCTTGATCATAGAGTACTCTTGAGTAGTAGTTGCGCTGCTGATGGCTCTAGAACCTATCTGATGATATTCTTGGCTTGGAATATGGGTTCTTGGCGCTGCCAAAGAAGGTGTTGCACGTAGTGAAGCTATTTGCATTGAATGACCCTGAAGAGGTTGCTATACCTGGAAACCTTGGCAGTCTTGGCTTAGGCTTCTGAACTTGGGGCCTGTGAGCAACATGATGATCAAACTGAGGACCAGCAACACGTGGTTCAGTGGTAGGTGGCGGAATCAGAATGGGCCACCGGACAGTAACAAGCTGATCATCCTTGTTGTATGCTTCTCAATGGTATGGGGCCGTGGAGGCGGAACAGGAGCAGAGGCATTATCTTCAAGCTGCAGATTTGCTTCATGTGCAGCATTGGCGTCAGGCGCAGCACTGGCTTCAGGCACAACACTGGCTTCAGGAGCAGTCACTTCAGGCGCAGTCACTTCAGGCGCCACAGTGTCTTCAGGTGCCACATTAGCTTCAGCCATGACCACGTCATTGGCTTCTGTGTTGGTGGTGGCAGCCTCTGAATTTGTAGCCTCCACTTCAGGAGCTGGAGGGTCGGACACGTTCTCCTCAAGAACAGGGGGTGTGGCAGTACGTTCTTCTTCAACTTGGGGTTGTTCTTCTTCTTGGGGTGGTTCTTCTGTGGCTGATGCAGCCAGAATATCTCCAGCCGCTTTGGCTTGAGATTCTGAGGGGTTCACAGTAGGAGCAGCATCAGGTGCAGATGGTTGCTCTACTCCTTCTGGAACACTTGGGGCGACGACTTGAGGCCTTGGTCCTTTGTGAAGCCTGCGAAAATCTGGCGACGCCTGAGGAGATGGAGGTTGTTGGGCCTCAAAGTCTTCATCTTCAAGCACCGTATTGGTGCCTTGAGTTTGCTGAGGTGTGGCTTGTGTATCCTATGGGTGATCAGTCCACGAGTCATCCTGTGCAATCGGCGTCAATGGACGACCAATGCTGATGCGTTCGCTGTTCGTAAGAACATGCGAAGATTCAATGTTGTATTCGATCTGAGGAAGGACTTCATCATCTTCAACATTGTCATGAGGACCAATATCTTCAGTTGCGGTGGGGTCAATAGCTGGAATGTCTTCAGCCTCTGTGGGAGCAGGCTCATGAACAGTCATTCTACGTTCTCTTTGGGCAGATGCAGGGCGAGCAACAGAGATAGGCTCGACAAAGATAGGCTCTTTGGAAGCAGCCTTATCCTTCTTGGTCTTGCGCTTCTTGGTGGGTGGAGCTTCATCAGTAGATTGCTTGCGCTTGCGAGCTTCAGCTTCAGCCACCTTAGTCTTCTTGAGCTTTGAAGCGGTTGGGGTTGCCTTAGGCTTCGTGCCAGTCATGCTAGCAGGGAAGACTATGCGAGGCATTTCCTGCCCTGATTCTTCAGCTTCAGGCACATGTTGCGTCTTCTTCTTCTTGGCAGCCATCCTTGGATCAATACCAGGACGCCCAAGAGCCTTGCGCTTTTCAGCTTCATTGAACACTTGAACGCATTTGGCAGCCAAGTCCTTGATTCGCTCACGAGAACCTTTGGCTTCATCACGCCGCTGGCGAAAGGCTTCCTTGAGCTCGTGCATCATAACCTTGAAGTTTTGAATTTCTTGCATGCTGAGCTTGTCCACATGCTTCTTGAACTGAGCCTTTTCATAGTCTATCTTTTGCTTCAGCTCAACAATTCTCTGAGCCAGAGCTAGCTCAGAAGCAATGGCGCCATGGAAGGAGACGCTGAGGCCAACTGGAAGTTGAAGATCGTCGAAGCTCAGGTTGGGTGTGTCAAACCATTCATCAATGAAGTTATTGAGCACTTCAACGTCAAAGAGCGGCAAATCATTGAAGATTTCAGCATCTTGCTTGCTCTTGATCAATAGCTCCAGAGCATCATCACCAAGATCTTCATCACTTGAGAGATCAAGGGCATCATTGGCAGTCTTAAGCACTGCATCAGGTGTGAGAGCTGGACTGGGGTTGTGTGATGGCTTCCTCTTCAGCTGTCTGCTCTTGGAGATACGAGAGTGTTCCTCAGATTGCACACTCGGTGCAGGTGGAGCAGTGGCCAGAGGCTTCACTCTAGTAGCAATTAGAGGAGTCGTCTTCGAAGCCTTTGTTTTCCTCTTCTTGGGCTTCGGCGTTGCAGGTGCTTCTTCAGAATCAGCATCTGCTTCAGGCTGATCCACATCCGCCCCTTGAACCCTTATGTGACTGCTGAGGCCTTCTAAGTTGTAGAAGGGCCCAACCAGATTCGGTTCAGCTTTGCGCGTGCCATCAGCGTGGGGCGCAGAGGGGGCAGGATTGAAGTCTAATCCCCAAAGCTTCTTGTTCTCTTTGGCCGAGTTCTTGGCGAATTGAAGATTTCGCTTGAACAGATTGTCGTCGCGACACCAAAGCAGAGAGCTTGGATCGGCATCAGCGGGCTGAGGCCCTCTGACCATGCAAGGATAGAAGCCTTGAGCAATGGCTTCAGCACGAGTCTTGGGGGGAAGATTTTTATAAGTGATATCTCCCCATGGATGCTTGATGGCGTTCTTCTCAACATACTGTTGGGTCACGAACCTATACTTGAACCATTGTTCAGCCCAGTATCTTCGAATCCATTGGATTCGAGTCTTTCTCTGATTATAATCCTCCTCAGGATCAGTCTTGTATATCTCACTGAGATCAGGAGGCAAATCAATGGAGGTGTTGCCACGGCGCTGTCTGCCACCCTTTCTTACTGTCTTGTAAGTTGCCATTTGCTTCAACCTGAAGGGCTTCAAACTGAATGGCTTCAAAACAGGCAAATGCTTCGGTCTGCTGGTCAGATAGGAACTGTCTTCAGGGGAGTGAATGTGACGCTGCAAAAACTCTGCAAACGAATGCAGACTATGAGAACCAAGGGATTCTCCCACAGACATGTACCTGTGACAGCATTAGAGATGCGAGGGAAGGAGAAGAGGTCATATGCATTCTCAGAAGTTTTGAAGATTAAAACAGTTTTGAAGACTTTGACCTCATAGCGCGAAGACATTCACTCATGAGAGTTGGTTCTAGATTTGTACGAATCCACGAATAGGTACAAGTGAGGAATCTAACTATGGTTGAAGCATATGTGAATGTACTAGGCAAGATATGAGATGCATACATGATAGATTTATATATCTAAGTAGACAGAAACCTCTTGTGGTAAAATAGATGAATCTTTATGGATCTAGAAGATGGTAAAAAGCAAGTTTTATTTACCACATGATGAACTGCTTAGACGGAGAGGAGTTGGATGCCCAGCAGTTTGGTCTTTCGTGCCCTAACTTGGCGACGGAGGACAGCTACGGCGACGGCGGAGTAGAAGATGTCCGCGGCCGGCGTGAGGACGGCATCAACAAATTTGCGGCAGCGAAGCGCTTCGTCGCCGGCGTCGTCGAAAGCTAGCGGAGGCACTAGGGTTGGTCGAGGTGGAGAGGTGGTAGAAGAGCTTTTGACCGTGATGGGACGTGCATTTATAGGCATGGGAGATGGCACAACGTAATTACTCAGGTGCCCCTGACGGTTCACGTACGAGTGATACGTGGCGGTCATGTAACGCATTGGGAGTTGTCCCACGATCCCACGTACACCACGACTGTTGGAGTGGTCGTTCCGGCTTCTCCGGGTTTCAGGCATAACAGATGGAGCATTAAAATCAGATTTAAAGTTTGTCTCCCTATCTTCTGCTGACAAGGACGCAGAGAAGATATTCGACAGTTTCAACAGAATGCATATGATTTGGACAGACAGGGTATGAGATGATAAAGCATAGAGAGGTTAGGGTCCGATCACATTCACTTAGTCCAAAAGATTCAAATACGAAGACATAGCTATAAGTGAATGCTGTTGAGGACTGCCAAGAGCATTCACTGTATGAAGATAAACCAAGAGCGAAGACTTTGCAAATGTAACGCCACGAGAAACACTTCAAACAAGAATTTTGTGGTGGCGTTACCCACCGTATAGGAAATATTAGACCCAGACACGGCGCACAATTATCATGGCGCTCCAAAGTCAAATTCCATGTTAATGTATTCACACTTAGAATGTAAGTCTTCATTGATTGAAGATATACTTTACTTCGTGTGTTGCACATCTAAGTCATCAATATGCATAAGTGTTAGGATGTGTGCCTGATTACAGGACATTAGAGGATTCTAAGATATTTAGCTCACACCGCAACTTGCAAAACCTTTTCTCATCCAAGGGCTTTGTGAAGATATCTGCCAGTTGCTCTTCAGTGTTGACGTGTATGATATCAATATCTTCCTTCATAACATGATCTCTGAGAAAGTGATGACGAATTTCAATGTGCTTTGTCTTCGAGTGCTGAACTGGGTTGTTGGCAATCTTGATGGCGCTTTCATTATCACAGTAGAGTGGCACATGCTTCAGACGGACTCCGTAGTCCTTGAGTGTTTGCTTCATCCAGAGAAGCTGAGTGTAGCAAGATCCAGCAGCAATGTATTCAGATTCAGCAGTGGAGAGTGATACACAGTTCTGCTTCTTTGAAGACCAACAAACAAGTGATCGTCCTAGAAAGTGACATGTGCCTGATGTGGACTTGCGATCAACTTTGTCACCAGCATAATCAGCATCTGAAAATCCTACTAGATCAAACTCTGAGCCCTTTGGATACCATAATCCTAGTGTTGGGGTGTAAGCCAAATATCAAAGTATTCGCTTCATAGCTAAGTGATGCGACTCCTTTGGTGCCGCTTGATATCGAGCACACATGCAAACACTAAGCATAATATCTGGCCTAGATGCACATAAATAAAGTAAAGAACCAATCATGGAGCGGTATACCTGTTGATCAAACTCTTTACCATTGGCGTCGGGACCCAGATGATGTTTAGCAGGCATTGGCGTCGAGTACCCTTTGCAGTCTTGCATTCCAAACTTATTCAGGCAATCTTTGAGGTACTTCTCTTGAGATATGAAGATGACGTTGCTTTGCTGACGAATTTGAAGACCAAGGAAGAACTTCAGCTCACCCATCATGGACATTTGATATTGCTCTTGCATCATGTGACCAAACTCATCACTGTATTTCTTGTCCGTGCAGCCGAAGATAATGTCATCCACATAGATTTGGCAGACAAATAGCTCATCATCATATGTCTTCGTGAAGAGTGTGGGGTCTAGGGATCCAGGTTTGAAGCATTTGCTCTTCAGGAAGTCTTTGAGAGTGTCATACCAAGCACGAGGCACTTGTTTGAGGCCATACAGTGCCTTGTTGAGCTTGTATACCATATCAGGACGTTTTGGGTCTTCAAAGCCAGGTGGTTGTGCAACATACACTTCTTCTTCAATTCTTCCATTGAGAAAGGCACTCTTTACATCCATTTGATATAGAAGTATGTTGTGATGATTTGCATAGGCTAGCAGTATACGAATAGCTTCAAGCCTAGCCACAGGAGCAAATGTTACATCGAAGTCAATCCCTTCGACTTGAGTGTATCCTTGAGCAATAAGACGAGCTTTGTTTCTGACCACTTGACCATGCTCATCTTGCTTGTTGCGACAGATCCATTTTGTGCCTATTATGTTGTGCTTGCGAGGATCAGGATGCTTGACAAGTTCCCACACATTGTTCAGCTCAAACTGTTGAAGCTCTTCTTGCATTGCTTGAATCCATTCAGGCTCCATAAAAGCTTCAGCTACTTTCTTGGGTTCAGATATTGAGACAAAAGCAAAGTGCCCACAGAAATTTGCAAGCTGTATTGCTCTTGAGCGAGTCAGTGGACCAGGAGCATTTATGCTATCAATTATCTTTTCAACTTGTACTTCATTTGCAACACGAGGATGAGCTGGACAAAGATTTTGCTCTTGCTGTACATTGTCTTCATCAGGAGTGTTGTCTTCAGGCTGAGCAAATTCGTCAGGTTGATTTGGAGCAGAGATGATGAGTTCCTCGTCAGGTTGTGCTTCAGAAGGCATGATCTCACCAGTTCCCGTTAGCTTGATAGATTCATTTGGTGAAGCTTCATCTAGCACATTTGGTAGGGACTCTCTTTGTGAACCATTTGTCTCATCAAAGCGCACATCCACAGTTTCAAAAGTTTTATAGAGAAAAATGTTGAAGACTCTGTAGGAGTGTGAGTCCTTTCCATATCCGAGCCTGAAGCCTTCATGAGCTTTGGGTGCAAAATTTGACTTATGATGAGGATCCTTGATCCAGCACTTAGCTCCAAATACTCTGAAGCAGCTTACATTTGGCTTCTTTCCAGTGAGGAGTTCATAGGATGTTTTCTTCAGAAGCTTGTGAAGATAAACGCGGTTGATGATATGGCATGCAGTATCAATAGCTTCGGGCCAGAACCTTCTTGGTGTTTTGTATTCATCGAGCATCGTTCGAACCATCTCAATTAGAGTTCTGTTCTTGCGCTCAATGATCCCATTTTGCTGAGGTGTATACGGGGCTGAGAATTCATGAGTGATTCCCATCTCATCCAGATAAAGATCGAGGCCAGTGTTCTTGAATTCAGTGCCATTGTCACTTCTGATATTCTTGATCTTGATGCCATAGTTATTCATGGCACGGTTGGCGAAGCGTCTGAAGACATCTTGCACTTCAGTCTTGTAGAGTATTATGTGCACCCATGTATATCTTGAATAATCATCAACAATGACGAAGCCATAGAGACAGGCTGTGGTAGAGAATGTGGAGTAGTGAGTAGGGCCAAATAAGTCCATGTGAAGCAGCTCGAAGGGTTTGGATGTCGTCATGATTGTCTTCGAGGGGTGCTTGGCTCTAGTCATCTTCCCAGCTTCAGAGGCACCACATAGATGATCTTTCTTGAACTTGACTTCCTCGATGCCTATGACATGCTTCTTCTTTGCGAGAGTGTGCAAGTTCCTGATGCCAGCATGTCCTAGCCTCCGATGCCAGAGCCAGCACTCTGAAGCTTTTGCTAGAAGACATACGGCCATCTGCGGTCCAGCTGAGAAATCTACCATATACAGATCACCTTTTCTGTATCCTTCAAATACTAAAGACTTGTCAGAATCCATTAGTACAATGCAATGAAATTTACCAAAGATCACAATCATGTTTAAGTCACAAAGCATTGAGACAGACATTAAGTTGAAGCCAAGAGATTCAACAAGCATGACTTTATCCATGTGCTGATCTCTTGAGATTGCAACTCTACCTAGACCCAACACTTTGCTTTTACCAGTATCAGCAAATGTGATGTGACTCTTGTTAGATGGACGTAAAGTTGAGTCCATGAGAAGATTTCGATCACCAGTCATATGATTTGTGCATCTGCTATCCATAATCCATTCTGAAGACTTTGGTTTCACTCCCTACAATGCAGTTAGGAGGATAGGCTTCACCAAAAGCCATTGTGAAGCATAAACATTTGATGCATAAGTGGATTATGAAAGCTTAGATGAAAGTTAGTACTAATAAGATGTTCAGCAAGTGATTTATGAATAATATGAGCAGTAAGTCATTTTGGGCATTTGATCTTGTGCCCAACAAGTGTTTTAGTTCCCCGGCAATAGCATCAGAAGCTTTTGATTATAGGCTAGAGACCTTTCCCTGCAAGAGAAAGTTAGTTCTTCTTAACCACCCACATTTTCAGGGGTGGCTTAGAAGCAATGAGTCCAAGAGTAGCATGTGAGAATTTTGGCTTTGGGGCCCTAGCAAATAGTCTTGCAGGAGGAGAATAATACTCATAAGAATAGGCAGAAAAAATCTTTGATTTATGAATATAGCGGTTTGAAGAAACACGCTCATATTCATGGGTCTAAGTATGGTTTCCCTGCAAAACATTCGCGTTAGGATGACTCAGATGAGTCCTTTGTCTGTATGAAGCCTTAGGACCATATGAAGCCTTTGGTCTGGGTTTTCTCTTCATCTCAGGAGGTGTCACGATAGTATTTGCTGGAAGCTTCTCAATACAACCTTTGGGTACCCAGATCTTCTTGATAGGTGGTCCATTCCTGCAGTTAGTACCAATATACCTGGCAAACACTTCACCATTTTGATTCTTAAACAGTTTATAGTTTGCATCAAAGGATTCATCAATGATAACAGGATTAGCACAAGTGAAGCCAGATAAGGTAGATGGATCTACCGAAGGTTCCTTTACAGCAACCCATGTGGTTTTGGGATACTGCTCAGGCTTCCAGTATGAACTATCAACATTCATTTTCCTGTCGAACCCAACACCCTCTTTCCTAGGGTTTCGGTTCAGTATCTGCTTTTTGAGGACATCACATAGAGTCTGATGCCCTTTGAGGCTTTTGTACATCCCTGTTTCAAGCAAAGTCTTCAACCTAGCATTTTCATCAGCAATAGTAGTGGTTTCCTCAGCAGAGGGGTTAGTTACCACATCAGTAGATGAAGACATTGCAACAGTAGCAGTAGTAGAACATTCAGCAACAGATGTAGCATTATCATGTTCATTGCATTTTAGACATGGTGGTTCAAACTCTTTGTGAGTGGAGCTGATCAGTTGCGCGCGGAGTGACTCATTCTCCTTTTGAAGATCTTCATGAGCCGCTTTCAATTTCTCAAGTTCTCGTTTCCTTTGAATGTAATCGTGGGAAAGCTTTTCATGAGTTTTTGAGAGCGATTCATAAAGACCTTCAAGTTCCTTGTACTTAACATGAAGATTTTTTATGTCTTCAATTAAGGACTGAGAACGGGTCATTTCCGCGTCCAACAGGTCATCGCTTTTGTCTAACAGTTTTTGAATATGTTCCATGGCTTTCTGCTGTTCAGTGGCAATTTTAGCAAGTGTTTTATAGCTAGGTTTTGATTCACAATCAGAGTCATCTTCACTAGATGTTTGAAAGTAAGCATCGCGTGATTTTACCTTGGCACCACGTGCCATGAAGCAGAAGGTGGGAGCAGAGTCATCGTCCTCATCATCATTGTTGGGGACGGGGCCATTTTCTTTAGTGTTGAAGATGGACTTGCCCACGTAGGCAGTGGCTAAAGCCAGACTTGCAGCACCAGAATCAGACTCCTCCTCCGACTCCACCTCCGCCTCTTCAAAAGCAGACTCTTCCTCAAAATCCATCTCCTTGCCAACAAATGCATGAGCCTTGCCAGATGAACTCTTCTTGTGTGATGAATACTTTGATGAAGACTTTGAAGAAGACTTTGAGTGTTTCTTCTTTTTCTTGTCATCAGAATCATATTCCTTGCTCTTCTTCTTCTTCTTCTCATTGTCCCACTGAGGACACTTAGAGATGTAGTGACCAGGTTTCTTGCACTTATGACATGTTCTCTTCTTGTAGTCATGAGTAGAAGCTTCATCATTTCTTGAGCTGGATCGTGAAGACTTTTTGAAGCCTTTCTTCCTAGTGAATTTCTGGAACTTCTTCACAAGCATGGCAAGCTCCTTTCCAATGTCTTCAGGATCATCAGAACTGCAGTCAGATTCTTATTCAGATGAAGAAACAGCTTTTGCCTTTAAGGCGCGAGATCGGCCATAGTTGGGACCATAGATGTCACGTTTCTCAGATAGCTGGAACTCATGTGTGTTGAGCCTCTCAAGTATATCAGACGGATCGAGAGTCTTGAAGTTAGGGCGTTCTTGAATCATCAGGGCAAGGATATCAAATGAGCTGTCGAGTGATCTCAGGAGGGTCTTGACGATTTCATGCTTGGTAATCTCAGTGGCGCCAAGTGCTTGAAGCTCATTTGTGATGTAAGTGAGACGATCAAAAGTGTGCTGGACATTCTCATTGTCATGTCTCTTAAAGCGATTGAAGAGACTGCGAAGGACGCTGATCCTTTGATCTCTTTGGGTAGAGACTCCTTCATTGACCTTTGAGAGCCAGTCCCAAACTTCCTTTGACGTGTCCAGAGCACTTACACGACCATACTATCCTTTGGTCAGATGACCACAGATGATGTTCTTGGCCGTTGAATCCAATTGAACGAGCCTCTTGACATCAGCAGGGGTGATACCTTCACCAGTCTTGGGAACGCTGATCTTGACGACAAACCAGAGGTCCACGTCAATGGCTTCAAGGTGCATGCGCATCTTGTTCTTCCAGTAGGGATATTCAGTGCCATCGAAGACGGGGGACGTAGGGGAGACTTTAATTATCCCTGCAGTCGACATAGCTAAAACTCCAGGTGGTTAAACCGAATCACACAGAACAAGGGAGTACCTTGCTCTGATATCAATTGAAAGTGCAGTATATCGACTAGAGGGGGGTGAATAGGCGATTTTTATGAAATGCTTCAAAACATGGAAGTTTCGAAGACAAACAATTAACTCAATCATATTCGTATGCAGCAGAAAAGTGGACTACACTAGATAAGCCATAGTCATGTATTCAATGAAGTGAAAGCACGAAGACTAACAACAGCTAGGCAGTAGTGATCATAAAGGAAGAAGGAATGAAGCCAATCACAACAAGTAGATACTCAGTGAAGACAATAAGATAAGGCAAGCATGCAATGTCTTCACAACATAGAGCAGTAAGTAAAGGGAAGGAAAGGATAGAACCAGTAGCTCGGGGAAGACAGTGATTTGTTAGACCAGTTCCAGTTGCTGTGACAACTGTACGTCTGGTTAGGGAGGCTGAGATTTAACTCTGAAGACCGCGTCTTCACCTTGTTCCCCTTGAGCTAAGGACACCTAGTCCTCGCCCAATCACTCTGGTAAGTCTTCAAGGTAGACTTCCAAACCTTCACAGACTTCGTTCACCGGCGATCCACAATGACTCTTGGATGCTCAGAACGCGACGCCTAACCGGCTGGAGGAAACACAGTCCTCAAGTGTAATAAGTCTTCAGGTCACACAGACAGAAAGACTTCAGTGATGCCTAACACTCTTTGGCTCTGGGTGTTTGGGCTTTGTCCTCGCAAGGATTTCTCTCTCAAATGCTTCGGAGGTGGGTTGCTCTCAAACGACAAAAGCCGTGTAATAACTCTGAGCAGCCACCAATTTATGGTGTAGGGGGTGGGCTATTTATAGCCACTGGGCAACCCGACCTGATTTGTCCGAAGTGACCCTGGGTCAATAAGGAACTGACACGTGTTCCAATGGTCAGATTTCAAACACACACGACAACTTTACTTGAGCTCCAAGTAAAGCTGACTCATCCGCCTCTGGATAAGATTTGCTCTAATAGTCTTCGCTCAAAGACATAGGATTTGGTTGAGCATCACTTCAGTCACTCCGACTTAGTTCACTTGGACCCCACTTAACAGTACGGTGGTTCCTATGACTCAACAAAGAAGAAAAGGAAATAACGAAACATCTACGTCTTCACTTTCCATAGTCTTCACACAATGTCTTCTCATGTCATAGTCTTCAATATGATTATCTTCATATACCACCACTGATATCAATGTCTTCATACATTTTTAGGGGTCATCTCCGGTAGGTTAACCGAATCAATGAGGGACTACTACCTGTGTTATCCTGCAATTCTCACAAACACATTAGTCCCTCAACCAAGTTTGTCGTCAATACTCCAAAACCAACTAGGGGTGGCACTAGATGCACTTACAATGGGCAAATATATTATGATGATAGCATGCCTCCTATTTATGATGATTATATTGATAAAAGTGGATTTGGAGAGGTCATGACTTTATTTAGTGAAGAATACACTACTTTGGAGGATGTTTCAATTGACTATGATAACAAAGTTGCTATCTATGATGATTATGGTGATGACATGTATGCTATATTGAAAAATGATAACCATGATAATTGTAATCATGATTTTAATTTTCAATCCCATGATAGTTATTTTGTTGAGTTTGCTCCCACACTACTATTCATTAGAATAAATTTGCTTATGTGGAGATTAGCAAAATCTATATGCTTATGCATCATGAAAAGAGTGCTTTATGTGATGGCTATATTGTTGAATTCATTCATGATGCTACTGAAAATTATTATGAGAGAGGAACATATGCTTTTTCATATTGCAATAATATCAAGTATCCTCTCTATGTGTTCAATATTTTGAAGTCATGCTTGTTTTGCCTTCCTATGCTAGTTGATTCTTGCTCCCATAAATTATTTGTTCACAAAATCCCTATGCATAGGAAGTGGGTTAGGCTTAAATGTGCTAGTCATATGCTTCATGATGCTCCCATTATGTTTCAACTCTTTATTTCTATGTGAGCATCATTGAAATCATCATGCCTAGCTAAAAGGCATTACAGAAAAGCGCTTGTTGGGAGACAACCCAACACTTTTATCTACTGTTTTTGTGTGTTCACATGATTATGCTACTGTAGTAATCATGTTTTATTGTTTTTGTTTCAATAAAGTGCCAAGCAAAGCCTTAGGATCATGTTGGGTGATAGTAGATTTGATCTTGCTGAAAAACAGAAATGTTTGCGCTCACGAGAGAATTCTCATTTTTAACAGAAGAGTGCTTTTGAGTTGATTCTTTTTGCAGAAGTTTAATATACAAATTACCCACGTGGCCCTATTTGTTTCAAGATTTTTAGAGTTGCAGAAGTATGGTGAATATTCAGCTCATTATAGATTGTTCTGTTTTCGACAGATTCTGTTTTCAATGCATAGTTTGCTTGTTTACTAGTTTATATGTCTTATATTGATCAATATAAATTTTAGAAATGATATTCTACACTAGGCATTGTGTGTGAAAAATTATTAATCTTGTCTTTGACAGTACCCAAAGTGAATGATTTGTTTTATCATGCTAACCCATCTCATGAAGTTTTGTTAAGTTTTGTGTGATTGAAGTTTTCAAGTTTTGGCTGAGATGTCGATATGAGGAGAATAAGGAGTGACAAGACCGTAAGCTTGGGGATGCCCAAGGCACCCCAAGGTAATATTCAAGGAATATCCAAGCAACTAAGCTTGGGGATGCCCTGGAAGGCACCCCCTCTTTCGTCTCCAACATTATCGGTAACCTCACTTGAAGCTATGTTTTCATTCGTCACATGATATGAGTTTTGCTTGGAGCATCATTTTCTTTAGTTAGGAATTTCTTGCTGGTATTTAGAATAATGTTTTGTATCTTTTATTTCAATATAAAAGTGTCAAGGATAGCCTTTACCATGCTTACTTTGCAAGACTATATGTTGCTGTTTGAAAACAGAAAGTTTTCTATCATTGTCTGAATTCTTATGGATAGTCAGAACGTGATAAATTCTTGAAATTTTTACACAGTGAGCATTAATAAGTTCTATGTAACTTGGTAATTTTTCAGAATTTTTAGAGCTAGGGAAGTATGAGAACAATTCCACTCTTTACAAACTGAACTGTTTTGACATATTGCTATTATGTTTGCATTGTTTGCATATGTTTGCGTGTTTAATGATTCTATTTGAGGATAGGATTATTAAATATGCAGAGGAATTTAGGGCCCATTCGGAAGCTCTCCATGAGCCAGCTTCCGAAAATTGTTGCGAGAAGTCAACCCGAACGCTCCCGCTCCGAGAAGACCGCTCCGCGGAGACGTGAATCCTCCCGCACAAAAATTTCGGAGACGAGGAGCAGCACCAGCCCAGCTTCAAAAAAATCAAAAGTGGGAGTTCCTCTATATTACAGCTAGACTGCCACCCCGAAGTGATTTTGCATACCATTTCGATCAGAGCAAACATGCCCGAGCGACCGCGCGTCACGCTAACCCATCACTGGGCCAACAGAACCTGGCCCAAGTAGTAGACGAACAGGCCTTAGCCTGGTTTCCTGGGTTACCAGCCCATGTATGCGAGTTGGAGTGGTTGCAGCCAACCGAATGATTCGCTGCTCCTTCGAGAAGCTAGCTGCCTAAATACGGAGCAGGAGCCAGCGATTTTGGGAAGCCAGAGAGCTTCCGAACGGGGCCTTAGTATGCAATGTTGAATAATAATTTTAGTGATTTTCTACAATAGAGAATGATATGGTTTATACTAACTTATCTCACGAGTTCTTGTTGAGTTTTGTGTGGATGAAGCTTTTGATATTTAGGAAAACCGTGATATGAGAAGAATTAAGGAGACACAAAAGCTCAAGCTTGGGGATGCCCAAGGCACCCCAACATAATATTTCAAGAAGTCTCAAGCATCTAAGCTTGGGGATGCCCCGGTAGGCATCCCGCCTTTCTTCATCAAGAATTATCGGTTAGTATCTGTTGATCCTAAGTTTTTGCTTCTTCACATGAGTTGTGCTATCCTTGGAATGTCATTTTATTTTGTTTGATTGCTGTTTTAATAAAATACTTAGATCCAAAAGTCTTTAAATAAAATAGAGCCCCCAAATAGTTGCCAGAACGGCTAAGTAAGCGGCATTCACATCCCGTCAATGAAGCTCTTTTCTGGCGTCGTTGCTCTAGTGCTTCACTTATATCTTTTTGAGCACGGTGTGCTTTAGTATTTTTGAAGAAGTTCTCTCTTACTTCACTTAGATTAATTTGAGAGAAGAAAACATTATGCTCATGATCTTCACTTATAATTGTTTGAGCTTATCAAAAGCAACACATGGAAATTAGTTCCAAAATGATAGATATCCAAGAAGGATATAATAAAAACTTTCATGAAGATCATTGGACAAAATATACTTGATTCCTTGTAATAGTTTTGAGACATGATGATGTGATATGTGAGTCATGTTGATGAGTAATTGTGCTTTAGTAAGATATTGTGTACATGTTTGTGATTCCCGAAGCATGCACGTATAGTCTCTCGTTATGTCGGGAAGTTGGAGCACAATTTATCCTTGATTGTCCTATATTTTTGTGAAGGTCGGGGGCGCGAGATGCTTGACTCCTACCAACCTCCCCCTAGGAGCATGCGTAGTATTACTTTGCTTCGAGGGCTAATAAACTTTTGCAATAAGTATATGAGTTCTTTATGACTAATGTGAGTCCATGGATTATACGCACTCTCACCATTTCATAATTGCTAGCCTCTCTCGTGCTGCGCAACTTTTGCCTGTGCATAAACTTTATTATACCTTCCTCAAAACAGCCACCATACCTACCTATTATGGCATTTCCATAGACATTTCGAGTTATATTGCCATGCACTTCCATCATATAGTTGACTTGAGCATTCATTTTCATCATATAGAGTCATACTATGTTATAGGTATCGAGTTGTAATTTTTATTTCTATTGAGTTATGTATGATGATCATCATTAGAGCATGTCCAGTGAGGAAAGGATGACGGAAACTATGATTCCCCCACAAGTCGGGATGAGACTCCAGACAATGAGAAAAATATATAAAAAAGAGGCCAAAGAAGCCAAAGAAGCCCACCAAAAAAGAGAAAACAAAAAAGGAGAGAAGGGGCATGCCAATTCCACACTTGTGCTTGAAAGTAGCACCTTGGTTTTCATATAGGGAGTCTCCTATGTTGTCACTTTCATATACTAGTGGGATTTTTTTCCGTAGTAGAGTTCGATGCATACCCACTTAGTTTCATCTTGAGATTTCATACACTTATAGCTTTTAGTGCATCCGTTGCATGGCAATCCCAACTCCTCACATTGATATCGATTGATGGAAATCTCCATAGTCTATTAGTTTGCCTATTTGATGTGAGACTTTCTTCCCTTCTTTTGTCTACTACCACCGCATTCTATTCCACCTACATTGCTATATCCATGACTTGCGCTCATGTATTGCGTGAGAGTTGAAAATGTTGAAGCGTGTTAAAAAGTATGAACCAATTGTTTGGCTGACACCGGGGTAGTACATGATTTATACTTTGAGCTGGGAAGACAGAGCATGACAATACTATATGATTTTGTAGGGATAACGTTCTTTAGACTTTGATATTCTGAAAGACATGGTTGCTTGTTGATATGTTTGAGTATTTAAATCTCATGTCAAAACTAGACTATTGCTTTGAACCATATAAAAGTCCAAATGTCCATGTTATAAAGAAAAGAATATGATATGACATGTTAGGCAGCATTCCACATCAAAAATTCTGTTTCATCATTTACCTACTCGAGGACGAGAAGGAATTAAGCTTGGGGATGTTGATACGTATCCAGCGTATCTATAAATTTTTATTGTTCCATGCTGTTATATGATCATTCTTGGATGTTTTACAATCATTTTATAGTCATTTTATATCATTTTGGGTACTAACCTATTGAAATAGTGCCAAGTGCCAGTTGCTGTTTTCTGCATGTTTTTTACATCGTAGGAAATCAATATCAAACGAAGTCCAAACACCGCGAAACTTTTTGGAGAATTTTTATGGGCCAGAAGACACGCAATGGGCAAGAGCTGCACCTGGGGGGTGCCCCAAGGGGGGCACAACCCACCAGGGCGTGCCAGTCCCCCTGGCGCGCCCAGGTGGGTTGTGCCCACCTCAGTGGCCTCCCACACCGCCTCTTTACCCTATAAATTCACAAATATTTTGAAACCCTTCGGGGTAGACCTAGATCAGAAGTTCCACCGCCGCAAGGCTCTGTAGTCCACGGGATCCAATCTAGAGACCTTTCCAGCACCCTACCGGAGGGGGAATCATCCCAGCGGCCACCATGATGAGGAGGGAGTAGTCCACCCTCGGGGCTGATGGTTTGTACCAGTAGTTATGTGCTTAATCTCTCTCTCTCTCTCTCTCTCTCTCTCTCTCTCTCTCTCTCTCTCTCTCTCTTGTGTTCTTGAGATGCACAATCTTGATGTATCGCGGGCTTTGTTAATATAGTCGGATCATATGGTGTTTTCCCCTCTCTTGTTGTGATGAATTGAGTTTTCCCTTCGAGATTTCCTTGTATTGAATACTTTTATGGATTTGATAACACTTGATATATGTCTTGCAATTGAATACTCGTAATGACAATAGGGTATCGTATTGATTCACTTGATATATGTTTTGGCACTCAACTCGCGGATTCCCGAGGTGGCATTGGGGTAATCTATGCATAGGGGTTGATGCATGTTCTTATATTTGTTTCTCCGGTAGAAATCTTGGGGCACTTTTTGAAGTTCTTTGTATTGGATTGAGTATTATGAATATGAATTAGTTTTGGTGATTATTCCAGTATGAACTCTTGACAGATCGATTGGAAAGAATAACTTGTGTTATTTTAGTACGAACTCTTGATAGATTGATCGGAAAGAATACCTTGTGTTATTTTAGTACAAACTCTAGGATAGATCAAACGGAAAGAATAGCTTTGTGTTATTTTGGTATGAACTCTTGAATAGATCAAACGGAAAGAATAGCTTTGAGGAGGTTTTGTACCCTACAAACAATTTATTCTTATGTTCTCCTCTAGATAGGAACTTTGGAGTGATTCTTCATCGCACTTTGAGGGGTGGTTATGTGATCCAATTATATTAGTATTGTTGAGAGATTGCACTAGCGAAAGTACGGACCCTAGGCCTTGTTTTCAAGCATTGCAATACCGTTTGTGCTCACTTTTGTTACTTGCTACCTTGCTGTTTTTTATTGTTACTATCACAAAAATCAATATCTACTATCCATATTACACTTGTATCACCATCTCTTTGCCGAACTAGTGCACCTATACAATTTTCCATTGTATTGGGTGCGTTGAGGACACAAGAGACTTTTTAATATTTGGTTGCAGTGTTGTTTGAGAGAGACCATCTTCATCCTACACCTCCACAGATTGATAAACCTTAGGTCATCCACTTGAGGGAAATTTGCTACTGTCCTACAAAACTCTACGCTTGGAGGCCCAACAAGAGTCTACAAGAACAAGTTGTGTAGTAAACATCAATGTGTGTGTGTGTGTGGAGATCGCTACATTTTTGCCCCCGTAAATGGAGGGGCACCGAGGAGTCTTATAGGTTGGTTGTTGGGAAACGTTGCCTGGAAAACAAAATAAATTATGCACACACGCAAGATCTATCCAAGGAGATGTATAGAAGCGGGAGAATAGTGTGTCTACGTACCCTCGTAGACCGTAAGAGGAAGCGTGAGACAACGCGGTTGATGTAGTCAAACTTCTTCGCGATCCTACCGATCAAGTACCGAACGTACGACACCTCTGCATTCAGCACACGTTCAGCTCGGTGATGTCCTCGCCTTCTTGATCCAGCAAGATGGGCGAAGTAGTAGATGAGTTCCGCCAGCACGACGGTGTGGTGACGGTGATGGTGAAGCAATCTCCGCAGGGCTTCGCCTAAGCACTACGAAAATATGACCTAGGGACAAAACTGTGGAGGGCACCGCACACGGCTAGAGTAATGTCGTGGGTTGTGTGGTGCCCTATCCCTCATATATATAAGTGGGGGAGGATAGGCATCCCCTAGGGCGCCCCAAGTGGCCGGCGGCTGCCCTCGGGCACCTGCCTAGCCGCCCCCTCTTTCCTTATTTGAACTTGAGGGGGAAGGAAAGGGAGCTGGCTGCCTTAGGGCGCCTCCCCTTTCCTTCCCTCCCTCCTTTTGTGTATGGGCAGGGGGTAGAGGGGCGCACCAGCCCCTTCTGGGTTGGTGTGCTCTTCCCCTTTGGCCCATAAGGCCCAATAACCTATAGGGGGCCTCCGGAACCCCTTCCGACACTCTGATATATCCCGTAACCTTTCCAGTGTCCAAATATCATCGTCCTATGTGTCAATATTTACGTCCGGACCATTCCGGAGCTCCTCGTCATGTCTGTGATCTCATCCGGGAATCTGAACAACATTCGGTCACCAAATCACATAATTCATATAACACTATATCGTCATCGAACGTTAAGCGTGCGGACCCTACGGGTTCGAGAACTATGTAGACATGACCGAGACACCTCTCCGATCAATAACCAATAGCGGAACCTAGATTCCCATATTGGTTCCTACATATTCTACGAAGATCTTTGTCGGTCGAATTGTTATGACAGCATACGCAATTCCCTTTGTTTGTAGGTATGTTACTTGCCCGAGATTCAATCGTCGGTATCTCCATACCTAGTTCAATATCGTTAACAGCAAGTCTCTTTACTCGTTCATTAATACATAATCTCATAACTAACTCCTTAGTCATTATGCTTCCAAGCTTCTTGTGATGTGTGTTACCGAGAGGGCCTAGATATACCTCTCCGATACACGGAGTGACAAATCCTAATCTTGATCCATGACAACTCAACAGACACCTTCGGAGATACCTGTAGAGCATCTTTATGATCACCCAGTTACGTTGTGATGTTTGATAGCATACAAGGTATTCCTTTGGTATCCGGGAGTTGCATGATATCATAGTCGAAGGAATATGTATTTGACATTAAGAAAGCAATAGCAATAAACTGAACGATCAAATGCTAAGCTAACAGATGGGTCTTGTCCATCACATCTTTCTCCTAATGATGTGATCTCGTTATCAAATGACAACTCATGTCTATGGTTAGGAAACCTTAACCATCTTTGATCAACGAGCTAGTCTAGTAGAGGCTTACTAGGGACATGGTATTTGTTTATGTATTCACACATGTATTTAAGTTTCTGGTCAATACAATTCTAGCATGAATAATAAACCTTTATCATGATTAAGGAAATATAATAATAACCGTTTTATTACTGCCTCTAGGGTATATTTCCATCAGTCTCCCACTTGCACTAGAGTCAAAAATCTAGTTCACATCGCCATGTGATTAACACCCATAGTTCACATTGTCATGTGACCAACACCCAAAAGAGTTTACTAGAGTTAATAATCTAGTTCACATCGACATGCGGTTAATACTCAAAGAGTTCTAAGGAGTGATCATGTTTTTGCTTGTGAGAGAGGTTTTAGTCAACGGGTCTGCAACATTTAGATCCGTGTGTACTTTGCAAATACTTATGTCATGCCGCTATCACGCTTTCCTTGGAGTTATTCCAAATGACAGCTCCATTATACGTATCCGGTTTGCTACTCAGAGTTATCCGAATCAGTGTCAAAGTTTGTATCGACATAACCCTTTATGGAGAATTCTTTATTACCTCCATAATCGAGAAAATTTTGCATTAGTCCTCTGGTTACTAATGATAATTTTGACCGATGTCCAGTGATCCACTCCTGGATCACTCTTGTACACCCTTTGCTAGACACATGGCAAAGCACGCATCAGGTGTGGTACACAGCAAGGCATATCGTATAGAGCCTATGGCTAAGGCATAGGGAATGACTTTCATTCTCTTTCTATCTCTGTCGTGGTCGGGCTTTGAGTATTACTCAATTTCACACCTTAACAAATAGGAAAGAACCCATTCTTGGACTGATCCATTTTGAACTTCTTCAAAATCTTATCAAGGTATGTGCTTTGTGAAAGTCACATTAAGCGTATTGATCTATCCCTATAGATCTTGATGCCCAGTATGTAAGCAACTTCAACGAGGTCTTTCATTGAAAAAAATCATATTCAAGTATCCTTTTATGCTATCCAGAAATTCTATATCATTTCCAATCAATAATATGTCATCCACATATAATATTAGAAATGCTATAGAGCTCCCACTCACTTTCTTGTAAATACAGGCTTCACCGTAAGTCTGTATAAAACCATATGCTTTGATCACCTCATCAAAGCGTATATTCCAACTCCGAGATGCTTGCAACAGTCCATAGATGGATCGCTAGAGTTTGCACACTTTGTTAGCACCTTTAGGATCGACAACAACCTTCTGGTTGTATCATATACAACACTTCTTTTAGAAATCCAGTAAGGAATGCAGTTTTGACATCCATTTGCCAGATTTCATGATCATAAAATGTGGCAATTGCTAACATGATTCGGACAGACTTAAGCATCGCTATGGGTGAGAAAGTATCATTGTAGTCAACTCCTTGAACTTGTCGAAAACCTTTTTGTGACAAGTCGAGCTTTGTAGATAGTAATATTACCATCAACGTAGGTCTTCTTCTTGAAGATCCATTTATTCTCTTACTGATCATCGGGCAAGTCCACCAAAGTCCACACTTTGTTCTCATACATGGATCCTATCTCAGATTTCATGGCCTCAAGACATCTACCGAAATCTGGGCTCATCATAGCTTCTTCATAGTTCGAAGGTTCGCCGTTTTCTAACAACATGACTTCCAGGACAGGATTACCGTACCACTCTTGTGCGGTACGTGTTCTGGTCGACCTTCGAGGTTCAGTAGTAACTTGATCCAAAGTTTCATGATCATCATCATTAGCTTCTTCTCTAGTTGGTGTAGGCATCACAGGAATGGTTTTCTCTGATGAGCTACTTTCCAATTCGAGAGAAGGTACAATTACCTCATCAAGTTCTACTTTCCTCCCACTCACTTCTTTCGAGAGAAACTCCTTCTCTAGAAAGGACCCCTTCTTAGCAACAAAGATCTTGCCTTCGGATCTGTGGTAGAAGGTGTACCCAATTGTTTATTTAGGGTATCTTATGAAGACGCACTTCTCAAATTTGGGTTCGAGCTTATCAGGCTGAAGCCGTTTGACATAAGTGTCGCAAACCCAAACTTTAAGAAACGACAGCTTTGGTTTCTTGCCAAACCATAGTTCATACAGTGTCGTCCCAACGGATTTAGATGGTGCCCTATTAATGTGAATGCGACTATGTCTAATGCATAACCCCAAATTATAAAGGCAAATCGGTAAGAGACATCATATAACGCACCATATCTAATAGAGTACGGTTAAGACGTTCGGACACACCATTACGTCATTGTGTTCCAGGTGGTGTGAGTTGTGAAACTATTCCACATCATTTTATATGAAGTCCAAACTCGTAACTCAAATATTTGCCTCTGCGATCAAATGATAGAAAAAATATTTTCTTCTTACGATGATTCTCCACTTCACTCTGAAATTCTTTGAACTTTTCAAATGTTTCAGACTTGTGTTTCATCAGGTAGATATACCCATACCTAATTAAATCATCTGCGAAGGTGACAAAATTACGATACCCGCCACGTGCTTCAACACTCATTAGACTGCATACATTGGTATGTATTATTTCCAATAAGTCATTAGCTCGCTCCATTGTAGAGAACAGAGTTTTAGTCATCTTACCCATGAGGAATGGTTCGCAAGTATCAAATGATTCATAATCAAGTGATTCCAAAATTCCATCCACATGGAGTTTCTTCATGCGATTTACACCAATATGACCTAAAAGCCAGTGCCACAAGTATGTTGCACTATCATTACAAACTTTTCATCTTTTGGCATCAACATCCTGAATATGTGTATCACTACGATCAAGATTCAGTAAAGCATTTACTTTGGGTGTATGACCATAGAAGGTTTTATTCATGTAAATAGAACAACAATTATTCTCTGGCTTAATGAATAATGGTATTGCAATAAACATGATCTAATCTTGTTCATGCTCGACACAAACACCAAATAACATTTATTCAGGTTCAACACTAACCCCGAAAGTATAAGGAGTGTGTGATGATGATCATATCAATCTTAGAACCACTTCCAACATACATCGTCACCTTGCATCTTGGAGCCGTTGAAGTGCATGCGCCAGTGCGTCGAGTCGGGTGGAGGAAGTAGGTACTGGATCTCCGTCCAGTCAATGAGGAAGTCGGCCAGCTCATGTGACTTGATGGTCGTGCGTGGCTTGTAGAGGATGGTGTGGCCCGCCAGCTCGATTGCCCACTTGGCAACCCGGCCGGAGGCATCCCAGCAGCCCATGATCTCTCCGATGGGGGCCATGCTGACCATGGTGACAATCTGGGCTTGGAAATACTGCTTCATCTTCTTGGCGGTGAGGTACACGTCATAGCACATCTTCTGGTAATGGGGGTAGTTTTGCTTGGAGGCAGAGAGTACTTCGCTCAGGTCGTACACCGGCCGCTGGACCAGCTGGTCCTTGCCTTCTTCTGGACGCTCGACCACCAATATCATGTTGACTTCCCGCGAAGTGGCGGCAATGTAGAGCAGGAGCGGTTCTCGGTCGGCCGGCGCGGCCAGGACGGGTGCGGTGGAGAGCATGCGTTTAAGGTTGCGAAAAGCTTCGTCCACCTAGTCATTCCACCCGAACAACGACGCCTTCTTCATCAGCTGATACAGGGGCAAGGCCCTCTCGCCCAGTCGACTAAAAAACCGACTAAGAAAGGGTAAGCAACCGGTGAACTTCTGGACATCGCGCAGCTGAGCTAGGTTGTGAATGCGCTCGATGGCCTTGATCTTCTCCGGGTTGACCTCAATGCCGCGCTCCGAGACGAGGAAGCCAAGCAGCTGCCTGGTGGGCAGGCCGAAGACGCACTTCTCCGGGTTGAGCTTGATTTGGTACGTGCGAAGATTGGCGAAGGTTTCCTTGAGGTCGGCTGGAAGCATGAGGTGTTGCTTCGTCTTCACCATGATGCCATCGACGTAGACGTGCATGTTGATGCCGAGTTGCGGCAGCAAGCATTTCTACATGCAGAGCTGGAAAGTGGCCCTGGCATTCTTCAAGCCGAATGACATGGTGATGTAGCAATACGCCCCAAAGGGCATGATGAAGGACGTCTTCATGGCGTCGGTCGGGTCCAGCTTGATTTGGTGGTAGCCGGAATAAGCGTCGAGGAACGACAGGAGGTCGCAGCCGGCTGTGGAGTCGATCACCTGGTGGATCATGGGGAGGGCGAAAGGATCCTTGGGGCAGGCCTTGTTCAGGCTGGTGTAGTCGATACACATGCGCCATGTGTTGTTTTTCTTCAGGATGAGGACCGGGTTGGCCAGCCACTCCGGGTGGAACACCTCCATGATGAAGCCGGCCGCGAGAAGCCGGGCGATCTCCTCACCAATGGTTCTCTGCATTTCCTCGGAAAAGCGGCGTAGTGGCTGGAGGACTGGTTTGGCATCTTTGCGGATGTGGAGTTTGTGCTCGGCGAACTTCCTCGAAACACCTGACATGTCCTTTGGGGACCACGCGAAGATATACCGATTCTCATGGAGGAAGTTGACAAGCTCGCTTCCTATTTGCTGCTGAGGCGAGAGCTTGCGAAAACATACTTGCTACAGCTTGGGCCAGACGGGTTGAGCTTCACCTTCTTTGTGTCCTTGGACGGCTAGAAGGAGGCCTCGCCCGCCAATTCTCGGGCCGGGGTTGGCACAGCCGGCTCCTCGCCGGCCAGCGCCACAATCCGGTTGAGCTGGCGCCGCTCCTCGGCTATGAGCAGCGACTTGGCCAGCTTGGCGCTGGCTTGAGCACACTGCAGAGACTTCTTGTATTCCCCAACGATGGTGATGAGGCCCTTGGGTCCCGAAATCTTCATCTTTAGGTAGGCGTAATGGGGGACCGCCATGAACTTTGCAAGTGATACGTCTGCAACGTATCTATAATTTTTTATTGTTTCATGCTATTATATATTATGTTTTGGATGTTTAATGGGCTTTATTATACACTTTTATATTATTTTTTGGACTAACCTACTAACCCAAGGCCCAGTGCAAATTGTTGTTTTTTGCCTATTTCAGTGTTTCACAGAAAAGGAATATCAAACGGAGTCCAAATGGAATGGAACCTTCGGGAGAGTTATTTTTGGAACGATATCAACACAGAAGACTTGGAGTACACGCTCTGAAGCGAGAGAGGCGGCCACGAGGGCAGGGGGTGAGCCCAGGGGGTAGGCGCCCCCCCCCTCGTGGGCCACCTCTTGCTCCCCTGACATCCCTCCTTCTCCTACATATACCTACGTACCCTGAAACTATCGAGGATGACAACGAAACCCTAATTCCACCACCGCAAGCTTCTGTACCCGTGAGATCCCATCTTGGGGCCTGTTCCGGAGCTCCACCGGAGGGGGCATCGATCACGGAGGGCTTCTACATCAACACCATAGCCTATCCAATGAGTTTTGAGTAGTTTACCACAGACCTTCGGGTCCATAGTTATTAGCTAGATGGCTTCTTCTCTCTCTTTCGATCTCAATACAAAGTTCTCCTCGATCTTCGAGGAGATCTATTCGATGTAATTCTTTTTGCGGTGTGTTTGTCGAGATCCGATGAATTATGGGTTTATGATCAAGATTATCTATGAACAACAATGGATTCTTTTCTGAAATATTTTATGCATGATTTAAATATCCTTGCAAGTCTCTTCGAATTATCGGTTTGGTTTGGCCTACTAGATCTATAGTTCTTGCAATGGGAGAAGTGCTTGGCTTTGGGTTCAATCTTGCGGTGTCCTTTCCCAGTGACAGCAGGGGCAGCAAGGCACGTATAATATTGTTCCCATCGAGGATAAAAGATGGGGTTTATATCATATTGTTTGAGTTTATCCCTCTACATCATGTCATCTTGCTTAAGGCGTTACTCTGTTCTTATGAACTTAATACTCTAGATGCATGCTGGATAGCGGTCGATGTGTGGAGTAATAGTAGTAGATGCAGAGTCGTTTCGGTCTACTTGTCACGGACGTGATGCCTATATACAATGATCATGCCTAGATATTCTCATAACTATGTGCTTTTCTATCAATTGCTCGACAGGAATTCGTTCACCCACCATAGAAATCTTCTATCATGAGAAAAGCCACTAGTGAAACCTATGGCCCCCAGGTCTATTCTCATCATATTAATAATCTTCCATCAACTATTTACTTTACTTTGCATTATTTACTTTCAATCTCTGTACCAAAAATACCAAAAAATATTATCTTATCATATCTATCAGATCTCACTTTTGTAAGTGACCGAGAAGGGATTGACAACCCCTTTTATCGCGTTGGCTACAAGGTTCTTATTTGTTTGTGCAGGTACGATGGACTAGCGCGTGGTCTCCTACTGGATTGATAACTTGGTTCTCAAAAACTGAGGGAAATACTTACGTTACTGTGTGAAGGAAATATGCCCTAGAGGCAATAATAAAGTTGTTATTTATATTTCCTTATATCATGATAAATGTTTATTATTCATGCTAGAATTGTATTAACCGGAAACTTAGTACATGTGTGAATACATAGACAAAACAGAGGTTCCCTAGTATGCCTCTACTAGACTAGCTCATTGATCAAAGATGGTTATGTTTCCTATCAATAGACATGAGTTGTCATTTGATCAACGGGATCACATCATTAGGAGAATGATGTGATGGACAAGACCCATCCGTTAGCTTAGCACTATGATCATTTAGTTTTACTGCTATTGCTTTCTTCATGACTTATACATGTTCCTATGACTATGAAATTATGCAACTCCCGAATACCGTAGGAACACGTTGTGTGCTATCAAACGTCACAACGTAATTGGGTGATCATAAAGATGCTCTACAGGTGTCTCCGAAAGTTTTCGTGGTGTTGGCATAGATCAAGACTAGGATTTGTCACTCCGAGTGTCGGAGAGGTATCTCAGGGCCCCCTCGGTAATGCACATCATAATAAGCCTTGCAAGCAAAAGACTAATGAGTTAGTCACGAGATGATGTATTACGGAACGAGTAAAGAGACTTGCCGGTAACGAGATTGAACTAGGTATAGAGATACCGACGATCGAATCTCGGGCAAGTAACATACCAATGACAAAAGGAACAATGTATGTTGTTATGCGGTTTGACCGATAAAGATCTTCATAGAATATGTAGGAGCCAATATGAGCATCCAGGTTCCGCTATTGGTTATTGACCGGAGATGAGTCTCGGTCATGTCTACATAGTTCTCGAACCCGTAGGGTCCGCACGCTTAACGATTGATGACGATCGATATTATGAGTTTATGAGTTTTGATGTACCGAAGGAGTTCGGAGTCCCGGATGAGACCGGGGACACGACGAGGAGTCTCGAAATGGTCTAGACGTAAAAATCGATATATTGGACGACTATATTCGGACATCGGAAAGGTTCCGAGTGATTCGGGTATTTTCGGAGTACCGGGGAGTTACGGGAATAGAAGAGAGAGGCCAAAAGGAAGGAGGCGCGCGCCCCCCTTCTGGTCCGAATTGGATAAGGGGTGCAGCCCCCTTTTCCTTCTCCCTCTCCCCCTCTTTCCTTCTCTCCTACTCCGGAAAATAAAGGGGAATCCTACTAGGACTCGGGAGTCCTAGTAGGACTCCCCACACTTGGCGCGCCCCCTCTAGGGCCGGCCTCTCCCTTGCTCATTTATATACGGGGGCAGCGGCACCCTATGACACACAAGTTGATCAGTTGATCTCTCCCAACCGTGTGCGGTGCTCCCCTCCATAGAAACACACCTCGGTTATACCATTGCAGTGCTTAGGCGAAGCCCTGCGCCGGTAACTTCATCATATCCGTCACCACGCCGTCGTGCTGACGAAACTCTCCCGTGAAGCTCAATTGGATCAAGAGCTCGTGGGACGTCATCAAGCTGAACGTGTGCTGAACGCTGAGGTGTCGTACGTTCAGTACTTGATCGGTTGGATCGCAAAGAAGTTCGACTACATCAACCGCGTCACTAGACGCTTCCGCTCCCGGTCTACGAGGGTACGTAGACACACTCTCCCCCTCGTTGCTATGAATCTAGTAGATAGATCTTGCGTGATCGTAGGAAAATTTTGAAAATACTACGTTCCCCAACAGTGGCATCATGAGCCAGGTCTATGCGTAGATGATATGCACGAGTAGAACACAGTGAGCTGTGGGCGATACTAGTCATACTGCTTACCACCATGTCATACTTTGCTTCGACGGTATTGTGAGATGAAGCGGCCCGGACCGACATTATGCGTACGCTTACGCGAGACTGGTTTCACCGTTATGAGCACTCGTTGCTTAAAGGTGGCTGGCGGGTGTCTGTCTCTCTCACTTTAGCTGAATCAAGTGTGGCTACGCCCGGTCCTTGTGAAGGTTAAAATAGCACATACTTGACGAAACATCGTTGTGGTTTTGTATGCGTAGGTAAGAACGGTTCTTGCTAAGCCCGTAGCAGCCACGTAAAACTTGCAACAACAAAGTAGAGGACGTCTAACTTGTTTTTGCAGGGCTTGTTGTGATGTGATATGGTTAAGACATGATGACTTATATGGTTTTGTATGAGATGATCATGTTTTGTAAAGTTATCGGCAACTGGCAGGAGCCATATGGTTGTCGTTTTATTGTATGAAATGCAATCGCCATGTAATTGCTTTACTTTATCACTAAGCGGTAGCAATAGTCGTAGAAGCAATAGTTGGCGAGAGGACAACGATGCTACGATGGAGATCAAGGTGTCGCGCCGGCGACGAAGGTGATCATGACGGTGCTTTGGAGATGGAGATCAAAAGCACAAGATGATGATGGCCATATCATGTCACATATTTTGATTGCATGTGATGTTTATCTTATTATGCTTCTTATTTTGCTTAGTACGACGGTAGCATTATAAGATGATCCCTTACAAAATTTCAAGGTACAAGTGTTCTCCCTGAGTATGCACCGTTGCGAAAGTTCTTCGTGCTGAGACACCACGTGATGATCGGGTGTGATAAGCTCTACGTTCAAATACAACGGGTGTAAGCCAGTTTTGCACACGCTGAATACTCGGGTTAAACTTGACGAGCCTAGCATATGCAGATATGGCCTCGGAACACTGGAAACCGAAAGGTTGAGCGTGAATCATATAGTAGATATGATCAACATAAGATGTTCACCATTGAAACTACTCCATCTCACGTGATGATCGGACATGGTTTAGTTGATTTGGATCACGTGATCATTTAGATGACTAGAGGGATGTCTATCTAAGTGGGAGTTCTTAAGTAATATGATTAAATTGAACTTTAATTTATCATGAACTTAGTCCTCGTAGTATTAGCATATCTATGTTGTAGATCAATAGCTCACGATGTTGCTCCCCGTTTATTTTTTATATGTTCCTAGAGAAAACTAAGTTGAAAGATGTTAGTAGCAATGATGCAGAATTGTTCCGTGATCTGAGGATTATCCTCATTGCTGCACAGAGAATTATGTCCTTGATGCACCGCTAGGTGTCGGGGAAACTGATCGCCCACGAACACCTATGGGACCAGAGCCCCTTTCGGTACGGCAAGGGAGCAGAGGGAGCACGAAGAGCGGATCGAGGCGCACACGCGAGCAGTTTACCCAGGTTCGAGCCGCACGGATGTGTAAATCCCTACTCCTACCTTGGTTTTGTTATTCAGTTCTTGGCTCGGGAGAAAGAAGATCTACAGTACTCGCTACCCCGAGCGTGGGGGTGATCCCCTTTTGGAACCCCCTCTACGTGTGCATGGGCCTCCTTTTATAGGTTGAAGGGGTCACCAACAGGTGGCCACGTACACGAGGGTAAAAACATGAAAGTGGTGGTAGTTGTAACAGTGTATGTACAGTGTTTTGTACCTAAACCTGACGGTGGGGGACAAGGGCATTAAATGTCCGTCACCATCGCCCCAAATAGTGCAAAAAGCGTCCGTCCAGGCGTCTCCGTTCGCCACGACAGTAGCTTCGTCATCGTGGCTTGCCACCGTGTACCCCAGGCTGCACAGCCATCCGCCACGTGCCCCTGGAAGGGCCCCAGGGCGACGCGTGACCGGATGAGTTGGAGCGCAGGCACACAGTGAAAGCTTGCCGCGGCAAGCACCTTGCCGCGGTCGCTACCTTGCCGCGCCTGGAAGCTTGTCGCTCTCCGGGCCTTGCCGGGGCGCGCGATGCACAACGACAAGTCTTCTACAATGCCATGTTTTGGCCTTCCTGGCAAGCTCCTCTTGCCAGGGTCTTGTGCTAAAGGGATGGTTTTGAGCCTGGAGCGGCCTTCCCGGCAAGCTCCTCTTGCCGGGGTCTTGCTTCTCTGACTTGAATACTTTGTTCTTGAATGGCTTCAAAGGGGACCAGAGTGGGCCTTGGCGAGCGCGTGGCAAACCCTGCCACGGGACGCTGCTACTGCCCGTGCACAAGTCGGGATAATAAGGTACCCCTACTTTAGTACACCGACAGGAGCCCCCGGGCCTGGGCCACACACGGTGCCGAGCGTTGTTGGGCCAGGCCCAAAATAGTGCACGGGCACACGCGGCCCACGGCGCGCCGTATCCCACTCCGTATCCGCCGCATCCCTCCCTAACGGCACGTGTCGATTGCGGCGTCGTGGGAGAGATCGTGGCTTGTTTCTTTAATGGGAAAATGCGGAACGTCCCCCACTTCCCCCTTAAAAGCAGAGGAAGCAGGGGCAGTTTTCCCCCCATTGCTTCATTGCGTCTTCAATCTCCAAAAATCCCCGCCGCTCTCCGCCTCCCCAAAGGTCGAAAGAGAGCCGAGCTCCACCTCTCTTCCGCCGCCGCCAGCCTCCCCAGCGCCGCCGACCCCCCTCGCCGTCCCCGCCATGGCCCCGAAGAGCGGCAAGGCGAAGAACGCGAAGTCCGACAAGGCGGCGAAGCTAGCAGCAATGCGGAAGAGGATGGTGGTCTTCCCGCCGAGGCTCGGCACGAGGGAGCTGAGGGACAAGTACTACTTGTTCTGGTCGAGGGAGACGAAGGCTCACCCGCGTAACAGAGTTCTCCCCGCCGAAGCCTGCGACATCTATCTGGGAGGTTACCATTACTTTGCTCTGTTCTTCCATTGTGGTCTCTGCCCTCCATACTCCGAGTTCTTCTGCGACGTTATGAATACGTATGGATTCCATCTCCTAGATTTCACTCCGAACGCAGTCTTAACCTTGGCGTTTTCGCACATCTGTGCGAAAACTTTGTCGGAGTCACCCCCAACGTAGCTCTCTTCCGCCATTTCTTCACACCTCGAGTAGAGTCTGGGTCCCCTCTGTCCGGTGGCATCTCCTGGATCTTTAGGCTCAACAAGAAAGAGGCGTACTTGATTGGAGAGCTCCGCGGCAAGTGGGAGGAGTGGAGGGCCGATTGGTGCTGGGTTATGGAAGATGAACCTCAGTAATTTACCTCCCCGCGCCGAGCTGCAATAGTGCACGACAAGGATTGGAGTGACCTGGCCCTCACTAGGATCCTTCGCCTCCAGCAAGCCAACCTTACTGTAGGTGAGGTCGGGGCGGATTTCCTTCGCCGCCGCATTGCCCCCTTGCAGGATAGGAAGAGGTCTGCTTGGGAATTCGGCAACGCGGCAGACTGCATGAGGCTGCGCCCCGGCCTCAACTACAATTTCACCGTTCTAGAGCTCAAGGGGATGATCCGTTCGTTGTTCAAGCATGACCCCAAGCACCCGGAGTGGTTTGCTCCGTCGCGGGGAGTAGTTCCATTATGCAATAACTCGTCACTTAGTGCCATCCGCGCGGCAATGCCGATGTGCGACTCTCACGGGGTTGATCCCACTTGGCTGGCACCTTCAGACGAAATTGCACAAGCTTTCTTCAACAACTTGGTTGAGCTGCCGATCAATCCTGATGAGAAGAAGGGTCTCACCCGCGACACCACCGACCGGGATTTGGCGTATATCGCCACCAGGATGGAGGAGGCCGCCGCAGCTGAGGCCGCGGGCGAGTTCGGGTACTCCTTGGATGAGGCGGACGCAGCGGACGCGGTGAGCCGGGTCGAGGAGGAAGAGATCCTCAAACTGCTGAGGCCTGCCGGGCAGCCTGCCGGGACGAGCGAGGCTGTCGGGCAGGGCACAGAGTCAAGTGAGCCCGCCGAGGAGGACGCCGAATCGGGCGACGACTCAGACGACCCTTCAGAAGACTCAGGCGGGTCTCTGGGCCTCTACGACGCCTCCTCATCCTCGGAGAACTCTCCGCCACCACCAAGTCCTCCGCCACAGCCAAAGAAGCGCCTCCGTAAGACCACTGACGCGGCGAGGCAGCCGGCGCCCCAGCAGCAGCCGCAGCGTCGCTCGACGCGTGCCACCACGATGAGCAAGGCCGTCAAGGGGGCGCCCCGCGCCTCAGCGTCAGGCGGAGGAGGATCTTCCCGAACTGGCTCTGGCGTTCCTTCCGCCCCTCGGTCTTCGGCGACGACCGGAGCGGGGTCTTCTCAGCCCACGGCTCCGGAGCCCGCCAAGCGCCCGAGGGAGCCTACCCGTCCAGCTCCTCGCGCCGGGACGCGCGAGGCGGACTTCGACTTCTCCGTCCTTAGTTTCGACGAGGAGGAGGAAGAGTAAGCACTTGCAACTCTTATTTCTTTTGATTTTTTGTTACTCTTGTCTTGAATTCTCTTTGCCTGACTCTGATCTTGTTTATCTTCCAGGACCCTGGCCCAGAGAGCGGCGAAGAGGGCCAAGATTCCGGTGGTCGATCCTGAGGACGAGCCCGTCGCCGCAGCAGGAGATGCGCCCGCGACAGGCTTGCCGGACCAGCCTGCTGCTCCGGAGAGCAGCCCCCAGCGTAAGCCTTCTGTTAACTTTTCTGCTTGTCGGGCGCACTAGAGCTTCTTATCCTTGCTAATGCCTCGTTTGCTTGTGACTTGTGCAGAAGTGGAGCCGCAGCCTCAGGAGCGTCGAGAGACTGCTCCCGACGAGCCGCTCGTCCCACCCTCTCCGCCAAGGAGGAGCTCCCCGGCGAGGGAGAGCGCTCCGCCAAGGGCGGGTACTCCGCCAAGGGAGAGTACCCCGCCAAGGGCGAGCACCCCGACAAGGGTGGGCACCCCGCCAAGGGAAGGCGCCAGCGGCCCTCCGCCGGCGGGGGCCACTGCTACGCCGCCAAGGGAGAACTCCCCGGCAAGGATTCCCGTAGAGGAGGAGGCCCGCGCAGGTAACCCTTGTACTTTCCTTCTCTTGAATTCTTCTTTTTGGATATTTGCTTGACGATTCTTCTTTTCTTTTTCTTCTGTCAGATCCGCCCACCCCGGAACCGATGGAGACAGAGGCCATCGCCGAGGAGGACGCACGCGGCAATGCTGGCGACGCCGCCACCGCTGAAGGGATGGCCGGCGTTGACGAGCCAGCCGCTGACGAGACCACCGCGGCCGCTGACGCGGAGGCTGAGGAGGGGACCGGCGACCGCACTGACGGCCCTGAGGCCGCAGGAGCGCCGGACGCTGCACCGGCCGCTGAACCCTCCGCCACCGCGACTGGGCCGGGTGCCTATCTGGAGGCCGCCAACGGGGTCTTTATCCAAGTCTTGTGGGCGTCCTCATCAAGGGCGCCCGTGGAGGGGGAGAGCTTCGATGGAGAAGTCCTCGCCTTCGCCGGGCTGAGGCTTGTCGACGCGCCCGGCAGTAGCAGCGAGCCCGAAGAGGAGCAGCTTCTGCGCCGGCTCCTGGCCTTGTACCTTGCCAGGCAGGCTAAGCTGGAGTCCCGAGAGGCTCTGGCAGCCAAGGCAGGCGTCGATCTGGAAAAACACGCCGAGGAGCTCCGTGCCGCCAACCAAGCGGCTCTCCGGAACTTGGCGGAGGAGCGGGAGGAGCTCGCCGAGGCGCACCAGGCGTTCATCCTCGAGAAGGCCGAGGTTGAGGAGCAGCAACGGCTAGCCGCCGAGGATCTGTCTCGGCGGGAAGGAGAGCTGAGGCAGCGGAAGGTCGACCTCGATAGCCACGAGGATGACCTTACCGCGCGCGAGCAGTCCATTGGCGGGGCTCTGCAGGAGGCGAGGGACACCATTGCTGCCGCAGAGACCGCTAAGAGGGACTTGGAGGCGAGGGTGGCGCAGTTGGAGCTTGACTTGAAGACGAGCGAGAAGAAGGTTGCCGCGCTCACACTTGAGAGGGAGAAAGACGCCCACAGCCACTCGGAGCAGCAGGTCCGTCTCTCCGACAAGGGCAAGGAGCTCAACAACGCCAAGGATTCCATTGCAGACATGGAGCTGAAGGTTTCCACCCTCACTGAGTCACTTGACGGTGCCCGTAACCGCGAAACGAAGCTGAAGGAGGATATCCGCGCTGAGAGGGCATTGCTGGACAGCGCCGCCGTCTCGCAAAATAACTTCAAGCAGACGGTGGAGCAGTGGACCGAGGGGCTCGTCGCTGCCGCCGTCAACATCGACAAGGAGATGGTGGCGCTGGGGACGGAGCACCTCGTGTACTCCCCCGACGAGAACCTCCCCCACAGCGCCAAGCTGAGCTTGTTCTTCAGAGGAGTGGCGCCGGCCCTCGCGCAGCTACGGGAAAGGCTCCCCATGCAGCTGGCGAACGAGGCGCGCCGGCTTTGGATGGGTACTATGGAGCGAGTGTTGACGAAGATCGTCTACCGCAACCCCGGGATCAACCTTGAGAACGTCCTCCGGACCTTGCCGCCTGACGCTGACCAGGAGGCGTTGAAGGCTCAAGTTGCCCACATCGTGGCCAAGGTGGGCAAGATCAGGAGAGTTGACGGCGACCGTGTAGACTAGGTCGTTTTCTTCCTGCTTCCCTTGTCACTGCCAATTAAGTCGTGGACAGTAGTTTGTTAGAACAGCGACAAGTCATCTTGTAATATAACTTTATTTTGGGTAGTTAATGCAGAGTCATTTCCTTGTTCAACTCCTTTACTTTGTTTGCTTTTACCCTTCGCTTTTAGGGAATCTGCCGGCAAAGGGACCCTTGCCACGAGCACTGAGTGCGGAACTTCAACAGTCTGCTGGCAATGCCCCTGTCGGCAAGAAACCTTGCCGCAGCTAGTCGCAACACACTTAGATTGTTGAGCGAACTCGAAAATGAAGTAAGGGCGCGACACTTGTCGCAGCTCACTTAAGCCGTTGAGCGTGCTCGAAACAAAGTAAGGGCGCGGCTAGCCATGGGTAGGTTCCTCCGCGCACAGGTTTTCCATACAAAGTGTGGTCGTTCAAGGAAGATAACTAAGAATTTAAAATTTTGAATGCTCAAACTTTGGCAACTTAGCTTTCGTGGGTTGTTTGCTTCCCGGCAAGGCTTTCCTTTCTTGAACAGCACTTGGTCCATACCACTGTCTCTCCTTTCTTGGACAGCACTTGGTCCATACCACTGTCTCCTTCCCCCCCCGGCAAACTTGTGCGCGAGGAACACTTCTTCTGCTTGAGAGAAAAAAAGGAAGAAGGGAGGAAACACAGATATAGAGCCTTGCGGTTTGTTATTGCTTACCGGGGGTGTGTGCTGCACAAAGTGTCAGATAATACATGCAAGAAAAAGGAAAGGCATGAAATGACCAGTGGTGCAAAGCACAAAAGTTTTACTGATGCACGGGGTCTGCGCCCGGCTTTGTACAAAGGTTTACATGCGACAACGGCAAGACTTGTACGAAAGGTGGTTGCCGGAGCGGATCACGGCAACCGCGCCTCATGGGTGAAACTTGCGAAGATGCTCAATGTTCCAGGAGTTGCTCACCGGTAAGCCTTCTTCGGTCTCAAGGCAGACAGCGCCGGGCCTTGTGACTTGTCTCACCCGATAAGGGCCTTCCCACTTTGGCGTCAACTTGTTGGAATTCTTGGCGGACTGAACGCGCCAAAGAACAAGGTCGCCTTCCTCGAGACTCCTGGCCTTGACTTTGCGGCTATGATAGCGGCGCAAAGCTTGCTGGTATCGAGCAGCTCGTACAGCAGCCTGGAGACGGTCCTCCTCGAGGAGCAGTGCATCATGTTGCCGCAGTTGCTCTTGCTCGAGCTCGTCGTAAGCGAGTACTCGAGGAGACCCGTATACGAGTTCCATGGGGAGAACTGCCTCTGCTCCATAGACAAGAGCAAAGGGTGTCTATCCGGTGGCTCGATTTGGTGTCGTCCTGATTGACCAAAGAGCCGCCGGCAACTCCTCAATCCAGTTTCTTCCGCATTTGTGCAGCCTGTCGAAAGTTCTTGTCTTGAGTCCGCGCAACACTTTAGCATTCGCCCTCTCCGCTTGACCATTGCTCCTTGGGTGAGCAACAGAAGTGAAACAGACCTTGGCGCCAAGGTCTTGGACGTACTGCATGAAGGTGCGTCTTGTGAACTGTGTGCTGTTGTCGGTGATGATCCTGTTAGGGATTCCGAAACGGCAAACAAATGACCTGAAGAACTTGATTGCTGACTGTGCGGTCACCTTTCTCACTGGTTCCACTTCCGGCCACTTTGTGAACTTGTCGATGGCGACGTACAAGTACTCAAAGCCCCCAACTGCGCGGGGAAAGGGGCCGAGGATGTCGAGCCCCCAGACCGAAAATGGCCAGGACAAAGGGATCGTCTGGAGAGCTTGAGCTGGCTGATGTATTTGCTTGGCATGGAACTGGCACGCTTCACACTTGGTTACTTGTGCAGTCGCATCTTGGAGGGCTTCTGGCCAAAAGAAACCTTGCCGGAACGCCTTCCCGGCAAGCGCTCTTGCGCCAATGTGGTGGCCACATATGCCTCCGTGTATCTCTGCCAACAGCTTCTGTCCATCTTCCTGGGAAATGCATTTCAATCTGACACCATTGAGTCTTCTTCTGTACAGTTCATTGCCGACAAACTGATACATACTTGACTGGCTGGTTATCCTCTCTATCTCTTCTGGCTCTTCGGGAAGTTCTCCAGTTTGAAGAAAACGGACGATTGGTTGTGCCCATGCTGGAGCCTGAGGCTCAACAACAAGGACTAAAGGCATCAGTGCTGCTGTGGGAACGTCGGCTTCTACGGCAAGAACCTGCGGCTCTGCCGGAGCTGGACGCCCCCCGGCAAGCCTGCCGGGGCAAGACTTGTCGGGAACACTTGCTTCGACTGTACGGACCCTAAGGTCCGCAGGAGCAGATTGTTCCTTAGCAACTAGGTCGTTGATCTTGGGGATCTTGGCGGCGGCTCCAGGAAGATCCGTCGGCAAGTAGTCGCCGGAGACCAACTTTCTCTTCTTGCTTTGCCCAATTGATGGTGTAACGGATGGTTGAGTTAACTTGAGCACGAAGATCCCTGGTTCCACAGGTAACTTCAGTGCAGCACACTTTGACAGGCCGTCTGCGACGTCATTTTGAGCTCTTGGAACGTGCTCCATTTGTATGCCTTCAAAGTGTTCTTCAAGCTTTCTCACTTCGTCTACGTAAGCTTCCATCAACGGGCTCTGGTAGCTCTTGTTCACTTGTCGGACCACCAACTGTGAATCTCCCCGCACTATCAGCTTCTTGATCCCAAGTACGGCCGCAATTCTGAGGCCGGCAAGCAAACCTTCATACTCTGCAGTATTGTCTGTCGCTTGCTCCTTGGGAAAGTGCATTTGGACAATGTACCTGAGGTGCTCCCCGGTGGGTGCGACAAGTAGCACACCAGCACCGGCGCCTTGCAGCGAGAAGGCACCATCGAAGTACATTATCCATTCTTTGCTTGCTTCTTTGACGGGGATGCTTGTCTCTGGAACTTCTTCGTCTGGTGTTGGTGTCCATTCTGCTATGAACTCTGCCAATGCCCTGCTCTGTATAGTTGAAGTACTTTCAAACTTGAGACCAAAGCTCGACAGCTCTAGTGCCCACTCGACAATCCTGCCTGTTGCCTCTGGATTTTGCAATATCCTCTTCAACGGAAAGCGAGTGACCACTGTTATTTCATGTGCTTGGAAGTAGTGGCGCAGCTTTCTCGAGGCCATGAGGAGTCCGAAAAGCAGCTTCTGCACCCTAGAGTATCTTGACCTAGCCCCCTGCAAGAGGGAACTGACAAAATAAACTGGGCGCTGCACCATCTTCTTTCGCACTTCTCCTTGCATCTGCGCAAACTCATCCTTGTCGGGGCCAGAGCTTGTCGGGGAAGCCCCCTGCTTGTCGCTGGATGTGCTTGCCGGGGCTGTGGGCTCCTCATCAGCCTCCCTCTCCGCTACCAACGCAGCTCTAACCACTTGATTGGTTGCTGCTAAGTACAGCAGCAACTTCTCTTGTGGCCTAGGTGCGACGAGTATTGGAGTGGAGGACAGGTATCCTTTCAAGTCCTGCAGCGCTGCCTCCGCTTCCGGAGTCCACTTCATTGGACCTGCCTTCTTCAAGATTTTGAAAAATGGCAGGGCGCGTTCTGCAGACTTAGAAATGAACCTGCTGAGGGCAGCCACATAACCAGCAAGTCTCCGTACGTCCTTGACGCGCTTCGGGGCTTCGATCTGCTCGATGGCTTTGATCTTGTCGGGATTAGCTTCAATCCCTCTCTGGAACACAAAGAACCCGAGAAGCTTGCCGGAGGGGACTCCGAAGACGCACTTCTCGGGGTTCAGCTTGAGTTGTATCTTGTGCAGATTTGTGAAAGTTTCATCCAGGTCTTGAACCAGGGTATCCTTGTCCTTGCTCTTGACCACTATATCATCCATGTAAGCTTCTACATTCCTGTGTATCTGTGGCTCAAAAGCAGTGTGGACTACCCTTGCAAATGTTGAACCCACATTCTTCAATCCAAAGGGCATGCGTATGAAGCAATAAGTGCCACATGGAGTAATGAATGCGGTCTTCTCTTCATCCTCTTCAGCCATGAACATCTGGTGGTATCCGGAGTATGCATCAAGGCATGAAAGCAACTCACACCCAGCCGTGGAGTCAACGATCTGGTCAATGCGCGGCAAGGGAAACGGATCGTTGGGACAAGCTTTATTCATATCAGTGAAGTCTATACAAAGCCTCCACTTCCCATTAGCTTTGCGCACGACAACAGGGTTGGCCAACCACGTGGGATGAAGTACACCTCTAACAAGGCCTGCTGCTTCCAACTTCTTGATTTCTTCAGCAATGAACTCTTGGCGCTCCACCGCTTGCTTTCTGACCTTCTGCTTGACGGGCCGCGCATGAGGACAAACGTCAAGCTTGTGCTCAATCACTTTCCTGGGAACACCGGGGATGTCAGACGGTTGCCATGCAAACACGTCGACATTCGCCCGCAGGAAAGCAACGAGCGCGCTTTCCTATTTAGGATCAAGCGTAGCACTGATGGTGAAAGTACCACCAGTGCCGTCCTCCTTGGCGGACACCTTTTTGGTTGCAGGTCGAGCAGCCATTCCCTTCTTGCACTTGCCGGTGGAGCTCGATGGTGCGTCCTCGACGACAGCGCAGCACTCTGAAGAGGTGCGTTTGCCGGAGTGGGCCCCAGAGCTCTTGCCGGACTTGGTCTTGTTCTTCCCCCCGGGAGCTTCAGCGGCAAGTGTCTTGCTGTCTGCCGCGGCTGCTGCATCCCAGTAGATCTTGTCGGCACAGATAAGCGCGTCCTTCTTGTCGCCGGGGATAGAGATGACGCTTATTGGCCCTGGCATCTTGAGCATGTTGTCGGCGTAGTGAGAGGCTGCCATGAACTTGGCGAGCGCCGGACGGCCAAGTATCCCATTGTATGGTAATGGGATATCGGCAACGTCGAAGGTGATCCTCTCAGTCCTGAAGTTTAGCTCTCCGCCAAAGGTCACTGGCAGTGTGATCTTCCCCTTCGGCTTGCTCCTTCCCGGATTAATTCCTTGGAATGTTCCAGTTTCTTCGAGCTCGCTGTCGGGGATCTGTAGCTTCCGGATCACAGCGGAGGAGATCAGGTTCAGGCCGGCCCCGCCGTCAACCAACATCTTGGTGACCTTGAGGTTGCGGATGGTTGGCGAAACCAACATCGGCAAGCACCCGACCGCAGTTGTGCGGTCAGGGTGATCCTCAATGTCGAAGATGATGGGCGTGCTGGACCACTTCAAAAGTTTGCGTGACTCGACGGGTGGCTCTGCTGCATTAACTTCCCGCACCCATTGTTTGAGTTGGCGATGGGAAGTATGCAGAGAGGCCCCTCCATCGACGCACAAAACTTCTGTGGCCTTCTGGAACTCCTGCTCGCTGTTGTCTCCGTCATCCATGTCCTCGTCGTCGTCTTCGTCTTCGTCCTTATCGCGGCCGCGGGGAGGTCTATCTCCTTGCCGCCGCTTGGCCTTGCCGCGGCGTCCTCCCCGGCCATTGAATGGCCGCTTCTTGCCGGACTCTCCTCCGCCTCCTTGGGCCTTCTCCTTGTCGCGTCGCTCGTACTCAGCTTTCTGCTGCTCGACGAGGTATTCGACCCTCTTGCAGTTCTGGAGATCGTGGCCCTTGGTGCGGTGGATTTTGCAGTACTGCTTGTCGGAGCCGTCCTGCTTGTCGGCGGCGGCTACAGGGGCAGCATCCTTGCCAGAGCCACCAGCCTGAGTTTTCTTGGCGCCAGCCTCCTTGCCGGACTGCTCGACTGCCAGTACCTCCTTGTTCTTCTTCTTCTTATTGTTTCGCCGCCGGTTTTTCCTTGCCGGGGCGGCATCCTCACTGTCCGTTCCTCCTGCTCCAACATCCTCTCCGGGGAGCCTCCTCCCCTCTTCAGCGCGTGCGCACTTATCAGCCAGAGCATAAAGCTCGCTGACGTCTCGTATCTTGCACATCGCCATCTCCTCCCTCATCCGGCGATTACGCACGTTCTGGTGGAACGCGCTGATAACCGCGGCTGGGTGGACGTCCGGGATGTTGTGCTGGACGCGGCTGAATCTCTGGATGTATTTCCGCAGGGACTCTCCCTCCTTCTGGGCAAGTATGTGAAGATCACTTTCCTGGCCGTGGGGCTTGTGGCCGCCCGTGAAGGCGCCGACAAACTGGTGGCACAGGTCAGCCCAAGAAGAGATGGAGTTTTCCGGCAAGTGCATAAGCCAAGATCTGACTTTTGGCTTAAGCACGAGCGGGAAGTAGTTCGCTAGTATCTTCTCATCCCGTCCCCCGGCAGCCTGCACCGCAATGGTGTAGATGCTAAGGAACTCGGAGGGATGGGTCTTGCCGTCGTACTTCTCGGGTACGTCGGGCTTGAAGTTTTTCATGCTGGGTCACTTGACTTGCCGCAGCTCACGGGTGAACGCAGGGCAGCCTGCCGTGTACGGCAAGTCGCCTGGTTCACCGGGCGCGTGCATGTCGACAGAGGTCCCAACGCGCTGGTCGGACTGTCGTCGCGCTTCTCTTCGACGCTCGATGCGAGTTCGGGCGTCTTCTTATCGCCTGTCGTCGAGGACTTGGCGCTGATCGCGGCGAGCTCGCGGGTCCGACGACGCCGTGGAGTCGTCGTCGACGTTGATCCAGCGAGTCGGCGATTTCTGCTTCCGCGGTGGGGAGTGCACGGTAGTTGCACCCCCGGTGGTCTTGTCTCCATCAGCCCGCGCCTGAGTGACTTGCCGCGGCCGTGACGTTGCCGGCTGCTGCGGCGTGTCGTTGTTGGCGAAGGCGACGAGGCTTTGGATAGTGGCCCTCCAGTCTTCGGCCTTGTCCGCCGCTGGAGGGAAGTCGAGGAGCAGCTGAGCTCTGGCTAGAGCTTCTGCTGGAGAGGAGGGGAGCGATGGCGAGCGGTGCGAGGAGCGAGATATGCTCGGACTTCTAACCGCGTTAGAAGGAGCAGGTTCTCGCCCCGGCGACCGCGCTTTGCTCGTGCCAGCGCGTTGGCCTTGAGCATCCCGCGACCCGCCAGCTTGGCCTTGTCCCAGCAAGCGTATGGTACCCTGGGTACCACGTCGCTGCTGGTCCGGCACCTCCTGAGAGGGGCGTGGTGCGTGCACGGATGCCGAGGTCTTGGAGTGCGCTCGGTCGTCCGTCTTGTCCTTGGACTTGGCGGCGCCGTGAGTTTCCTCGTCGGCGTCCGTCCTTCCGCCAGCGTCTACCCCACCAACCGTTGGTTCTGGTGGTGGTGGGATCGACGCGGACGGGCCTCCTACCTCCGAAGCTTTCTTCTTCGGCGGCATGCTGATGTAGTCGATGAAGCTAACGAAGTTGGTGAAGTTGCTGAAGGTTGCGCCCGCGTGAACGCCGGATCAGGTTCGCACAACCTCGACGCCCCCCTACCTGGCGCGCCAAAGATGTCGGGGAAACTGATCGCCCACGAACACCTATGGGACCGGAGCCCCTTTCGGTACGGCAAGGGAGCGGAGGGAGCACGAAGAGCGGATCGAGGCGCACACGCGAGCAGTTTACCCAGGTTCGGGCCGCACAGATGCGTAAAACCCTACTCCTGCCTTGGTTTTGTTATTGAGTTCTTGGCTCGGGAGCAAGAAGATCTACAGTACTCGCTACCCCGAGCGTGGGGGTGATCCCCTTTTGGAACCCCCTCTACGTGTGCATGGGCCTCCTTTTATAGGTTGAAGGGGTCACCAACAGGTGGCCACGTAGACGAGGGTAAAAACGTGAAAGTGGTGGTAGTTGTAACAGTGTATGTACAGTGTTTTGTACCTAACCCTGACGGTGGGGGACAAGGGCATTAAATGCCCGTCACCATCGCCCCAAATAGTGCAAAAAGCGTCCGTCCGGGCGTCTCCGTTCGCCACGACGGTAGCTTCGTCATCGTGGCTTGCCACCGTGTACCCCAGGCTGCACAGCCATCCGCCACGTGCCCCTGGAAGGGCCCCAGGGCGACGCGTGACCGGATGAGTTGGAGCGCAGGCACACAGTGAAAGCTTGCCGCGGCAAGCACCTTGTCGCGGTCACTACCTTGCCGTGCCCGGAAGCTTGTCGCTCTCCGGGCCTTGCCGGGGCGCGCGATGCACCATGGCAAGTCTTCTACAATGCCATGTTTTGGCCTTCCTGGCAAGCTCCTCTTGCCAGGGTCTTGTGCTAAAGGGATGGTTTTGAGCCTGGAGCGGCCTTCCCGGCAAGCTCCTCTTGCCGGGGTCTTGCTTCTCTGACTTGAATACTTTGTTCTTGAATGGCTTCAAAGGGGACCAGAGTGGGCCTTGGCGAGCGCGTGGCAAACCCTGCCACGGGATGCTGCTACTGCCCGTGCACAAGTCGGGATACTAAGGTACCCCTACTTTAGTACACAGACACTAGGTGACAGACCTATTGCAGGAGCAGAAGTAGACGTTATGAACGTTTTGACAAAAGCTCGGTATGATGACTACTTGATAGTTTAAGTGCACCATGCTTTACGGCTTAGATCTGGGACTTCAAAAACATTTTGAACGCCACGGAGCATATAAGATGTTCCAAGAGTTGAAATTAGTATTTCATACTCATGCCCGTGTCGAGAGGCATAAGACTTCTGACAGTACTTTGCCTACAAGATGGAGGAGAATAGCTCAACCAGTGAGCATGTGCTCAGATTGTCTGGGTACTACAATTACTTGAATCAAGTGGGAGTTAATCTTCCAGATAAGATAGTAATTGACAAAGTTCTCTAGTCACTATCACCAAGTTAGTAGAACTTCGTGATGAACTATAATATGCAAGGGATGACGAAAGGAATTCCCGAGCTCTTCGCGATGCTGAAGTCGGCGAAGGTAGAAATCATGAAAAAGCATCAAGTGTTGATGGTTAACAAGACCACTTGTTTCAAGTAAAGTGCAAAGGGATAGAAGGGGAACTTCAAGAAGAATGACAAGCAAGTTGTCACTCCCGTGAAGAAACCCAAAGCTAAAACTCAAGCCTGAAACTAAGTGCTTCTACTACAAAGGAAATGGTCACTGGAAGTGGAACTGCCCTAGATACTTGGCGGATAAGAAGGATGGCAAAGTGAACAAAGGTATATTTTGATGTACAGATTATTGATGTGTACTTTACTAGTGTTCATAGCAACCCATGGGTATTTGATACCGGTTCAGTTGCTAAAATTAGTAACTCGAAACGAGAATTGCAAAATGAACAGAGACTAGTTAAAGGTGAAGTGACGATGTGTGTTGGAAGTGGTTCCGAGATTGATATGATCATCATCGCACACTCCCTATACTTTCGGGATTAGTGTAAAACCGAAATAAATGTTATTTGGCATTTGCGTTGAGCATGAATATGATTTGATCATATTTGTTGCAATATGTTATTCATTTAAAGTCATAGAATAATTGTTATTCTGTTTACATGAATAAAACCTTCGATGGTCATACATCCAATGAAAATAGTTTGTTGGATCTCGATCGTGGTGATACACATATTCATAATATTGAAGCCAAAAGATGCAAGGTTAATAATGATAGTGCAACTTATTTGTGGCACTGCCGTTTAGGTCATAATGGTGTAAAGCGCATGAAGAAACTCCATAGTGATGGACTTTTGGAATCACTTGATTATGAATCACATGGTGCTTGCGAACCATGCCTCATGGGCAAGATGACTAAAACTCCGTTCTCCGGAACAATGGAGCGAGCAACAGATTTGTTGGAGATCATACATACAGATGTATGTGGACCAATGAGTGTTGAAGCTCGCGGCGGGTATCGTTATTTTCTGACCTTCACTGATGATTTGAGCAGATATGCGTATATCTACTCAATGAAGCACAAGTATGAAACATTTGAAAAGTTCAAAGAATTTCAGAGTGAAGTGGAGAATCATCGTAACAAGAAAATAAGAGTTTCTACGATATGATCGTAGAGGTAAAATATTTGACTTAGCGAGTTTGGCCTTCAGTAAAAACAATGTGAAATAGTTTCACTACTCACGCCACCTGGAACACCATAGTGTAATGGTGTGTCCGAACATCATAACCGTACTTTATTAGATATGGTGCGATCGATGATGTCTCTTACCGATCTACCACTATCGCTTTTGGGGTTATGCATTAGAGACAGCTACATTCACGTTAAATAGGGCACCATCTAAATCCGTGGAGATGACACCGTATGAACTGTGGTTTGACGAGAAACCTAAGCTGTCATTTCTTTAAGTTTGGGACTGCGATGCTTGTGTGATAAAGTTTCAACATGATAAGCTCGAACCCAAATCGGAGAAGTAAATCTTCATAGGATACCCAAAAGAAACTGTTGGGTACACCTTCTATCACAGATCCGAAGGCAAGGTCTTTGTTGCTAAGAGTGGATCCTTTCTAGAGAAGGAGTTTCTCTCGAAAGAAGTGAGTGGAAGGAAAGTAGAACTTGATGAGGTAATTGTACCTTCTCCCGAATTGGAAAGTGGAACATCACAGAAACTAGTTCCAGTGATTCCTACACCAATTAGTGAGGAAGCTAATGATGATGATCATGAAACTTCAGATCAAGTTTCTGCTGAACTTCGTAGATCAACCAGAGTTCGTTCCGCATCAGAGTGGTACGGCAACCCGGTTCTGGAAGTCATGTTACTGGACCATGATGAACCTATGAACTATGAGGAAGCGATGGTGAGCCCAGATTCCGCAAAATGGCTTGAGGCCATGAAATCTGAGATGGGATCCATGTATGAGAACAAAGTGTGGACTTTGGTTGACTTGCCCGATGATCGGCAAGCCATCGAAAATAAATGGATCTTCAAGAGGAAGACTGACGCTGACGGTAATGTTACTGTTTACAAAGCTTGACTTGTTGCGAAAGTTTTTCAACAAGTTCAAGGAGTTGACTACGATGAGACTTTCTCACCCGTAGCGATGCTTAAGTCTGTCCGAATCATGTTAGCAATTGCCGCATTTTATGAAATCTGGCAAATGGATAACAAAACTGCATTCTTTAATGGATTTATTAAAGAAGACTTGTATATGATGCAACCAGACGGTTTTGTCAATCCTAAAGGTGCGAACAAAATGTGCAAGCTCCAGCGATCCATCTATGGACTGGTGCAAGCATCTCGGAGTTGGAATATACGCTTTGATAAGTTGATCAAAGCATATAGATTTATACAGACTTGCGGTGAAGCATGTATTTACAAGAAGTGAGTAGGAGCACTACAACCTTTCTGATAAGTATATGTGAATGACATATTGTCGATCGGAAATGATGTAGAATTTTCTGGAAAGCATAAAGGAGTGTTTGAAAGGAGTTTTTCAAAGAAAGACCTTGGTGAAGCTGCTTACATATTGGGCATCCTTGGTGAAGCTGCTTACATATTGGGCATCAAGATCTATAGAGATAGATCAAGACGCTTGATAAGACTTTCGATGAGTACATACCTTGATAAGATTTTGAAGTAGTTCAAAATGGATCAGTCAAAGAAGGAGTTCTTACCTGACTTGTAAGGTGTGAAGTTGAGTAAGACTCAAAGCCAGACCACGGCAGAAAAATATAGAGAGAATGAAAGTCATTCCCTATGCCTCAGCCATAGGTTCTATAAAGTATGCCATGCTGTGTACCAAACATGTTGTGTACCTTGCCATGAGTTTGTCAAGGGGGTACAATAGTGATCCAGGAGTAGATCACTGTACAGCGGTCAAAATTATCCATAGTAACTGGATGACTAAGGAAATGTTTCTCGATTATGGAGGTGATAAAGAGTTCGTCGTAAAGGGTTACGCCGATGAAAGCTTTGACACTAAATCCAGATGACTCTAAGTATCAATCTGGATGCGTATTAAAAGTGGGAGCAATTAGCTAGAGTAGCTCTATGCAGAGCATTGTAGACATAGAAATTGGCGAAATACATACGGATCTGAATGTGACAGACCCGTTAACTAAACTTCTCTCACAAGCAAAACATGATCACACCTTATTACTCTTGGGTATTAATCACATAGCGATGTGAACTAGATTATTGACTCTAGTAAACCCTTTGGGTGTTGGTCACATGGCGATGTGAACTATGGGTGTTATTCACATAACGATGTGAACTATCGGTATTAAATCACATGGCGATGTGAGCTAGATTATTGACTCTAGTGCAAGTGGGAGACTGAAGAAAATATGCCCTAGAGGCAATAATTAAGTTGTTATTTATATTTACTTATATCATGATAAATGTTTATTATTCATGCTAGAATTGTATTAACCGGAAATTTAGTACATGTGTGAATACATAGACAAAACAGAGTGTCCCTAGTATGCCTCTACTAGACTAGCTCATTGATCAAAGATGGTTATGTTTCCTAACCATAGACATGAGTTGTCATTTGATCAACGGGATCACATCATTAGGAGAATGATGTGATGGACAAGACCCATCTGTTAGCTTAGCACTATGATCGTTTAGTTTTACTGCTATTGCTTTCTTCATGACTTATACATGTTCCTATGACTATGAGATTATGCAACTCCCGAATACCGTAGGAACACCTTGTGTGCTATCAAACGTCACAACGTAACTGGGTGATCATAAAGTTGCTCTACAGGTGTCTCCGAAAGTGTTCGTGGTGTTGGCATAGATCAAGCTAGGATTTGTCACTCCGAATGTCGGAGAGGTATCTCTGGGCCCTCTCGGTAATGCACATCATAATAAGCCTTGCAAGCAAACGACTAATGAGTTAGTCACGAGATGATGTATTACGGAACGAGTAAAGAGACTTGCCGGTAACGAGATTGAACTAGGTATAGAGATACCGACGATCGAATCTCGGGCAAGTAACATACCAATGACAAAAGGAACAACGTATGTTGTTATGTGGTTTGACCGATAAAGATCTTCGTAGAATATGTAGGAGCCAATATGAGCATCTAGGTTCCGCTATTGGTTATTGACCGGAGATGAGTCTCGGTCATGTCTACATAGTTCTCGAATCCGTAGGGTCCGCACGCTTAACGTTTGATGACGATCGGTATTATGAGTTTATGAGTTTTGATGTACCGAAGGAGTTCGGAGTCCCGGATGAGACCGGGGACATGATGAGGGGTCTCGAAATGGTCGAGATGTAAAAATCGATATATTGGACGACTATATTCAGACATCGGAATGGTTCCGAGTGATTCGGGTATTTTCGGAGTACCGGGGAGTTACGGGAATAGAAGAGAGAGGCCAAAAGGAAGGAGGCGCGCGCCCCCCTTCTGGTCCGAATTGGACAAGGGGTGCAGCCCCCTTTTCCTTCTCCCTCTCCCCCTCTTTCCTTATCTCCTACTCTGGAAAGGAAAGGGAAATCCTACTAGGACTTGGGAGTCCTAGTAGGACTCCCCACACTTGGCGCACCCCCTCTAGGGCCGGCCTCTCCCTTGCTCCTTTATATACGGGGGCAGGGGGGCACCCTATGACAGACAAGTTGATCAGTTGATCTCTCCCAACCGTGTGCGGTGTTCCCCTCCACAGAAACACACCTCGGTTATACCGTTGCAGTGCCTAGGCGAAACCCTGCGCCGGTAACTTCATCATATTTTTCACCACGCCGTCGTGCTGACGAAACACTCTCGTGAAGCTCAACTGGATCAAGAGCTCGTGGGACGTCATCAAGCTGAACGTGTGCTGAATGCGGAGGTGTCGTACGTTCGGTACTTGATCGGTTGGATCGCGAAGAAGTTCGACTACATCAACCGCGTCACTAGACGCTTCCGCTCCCGATCTATGAGGGTACGTAGACACACTCTCCCCCTCATTTCTATGCATCTAGTAGATAGATCTTGCGTGATCGTAGGAAAATTTTGAAAATACTATGTTCCCCAACACTATGCAGCATCACCCTTTCCTCTTCGAGGGAATACAACGCAAGCTCGAGGAGTAGCAAGAAGATTTCTGGCGCCGTTGCCGGGGAGACTCACGCCAAGTCAAGTCAAGATTTGATCTCCCGTCAACTAGCCAATTTCTGGCGCCGTTGCTGGGGATATCTACGCAAAAGTCATATACCAAGTACCTTTCACAAACTCTTATACCTTGCATTACATTTTTTGCCTCTCGTTTTCCTCTCGCCCACTTCACCCTTGCCGTTTTATTCGCCCTTTTTTTGTTCGATTGCCTCTTGTTTGCTTGTGTGTTGGATTGCTTGTTCGTCACAATGGCTCCCCCTATTTGTGTTGATCCTCACCTTAAGAGGTTGGAAGATATTGAAAACAATGTTAGAAGTTTTATGTCTGTGCAATTTGAGCATAATGATTTCTTCAAAAACGAGCTTAAAGAACAGAAATTTTTTATGGAGTTCATGAATAAAGAACTTGATGATATGTCTAAAGAATTTTATGGTTTGAAATCTCAGTTTGCTCATCTTGAGAACTTAATAGCCCAAATATCAGACAAGCATGCCACCTTAGTTAATAAGATGGCCACTAAACCGAAAGATTTAGAAAATAAAGATGAAGATCTGAAAGTAATTGATGTGTCTCCTATTAAATCCTTGTTTTCTTGTATGAATCTTGATAAAGATGGGACTCGAGATGAGTCTACTTTAGTTAAAAGGTGTCCCAATGATTCGGAGATTTTAGATCTTGATGCTAAAAGTGTTAAAAGTGGGATTGAAGAGGTCAAACTTTACAGAACAATGAACCCACTATCTTGTATTTCAAGGGATTTCATTATGATAATTGCTCTTTAATATATTGTATTTCCTTGTTACAATCCGTGCTAAATTCTCCTCATGCTTATAGTCAAAATAAAGCGTTTACCAAACACATAGTTGATGCTTTAATGCAGTCTTATGAAGAAAAACTTGAATTAGAAGTTTCTATCCCTAGAAAGCTTTATGATGAGTGGGAAACTACTATGAAAATTAAGATTAAAGATCATGAATGCTTTGCTTTGTGTGATTTGGGTGCAAGTGTTTCCACAATTCCAAAAACTTGTGTGATATGTTAGGTTTCCATGAACTTGATGATTTTTCTTTAAATTTGCATCTTGCGGATTTTACCATTAAGAAACCTATGAGAAGGATTAATGATGTTCTTATTGTTGCAAATAGGAATTATGTGCTCGTAGATTTCATCGTTCTTGATATAGATTGCAATCCTACATGTCCTATTATTCTTGGTAGACCTTTTCTTAGAATGATTGGTGCAATTATTTATATGAAGGAAGGAAATATTAGATTCCAATTTCCGTTAAGAAAGGCATGGAACACTTTCCTAGAAAAAAAATTACCTTATGAATCTATTATGAGAGCCACTTACGGATTGCCTACCAAATATGGCAATACCTAGATCTATTCTTGTATCGTGCCTAGCTAGGGGCCTTCAATGATAGCGCTTGTTGGGAGGCAACCCAATTTTATTTTATTTGTTTTTGCTTGTGTTTAGGAATAAATATTTCATCTAGCTTATGTTTAGATGTGGTTTTTTGTTTTAATTAGTGTTTGTGCCAAGTAGAACCTTTGGGAAGACTTGTGTGAAGTTTATGCGATCATGCTGTAAAAAACAGAAACTTTAGCGCTCACGAGATTTGCTACCATTTTTTACTGGAGAGTGATTTTTAGTTGATTATTTTTGCATATTATTAATAGACAAATTCATCATGTCCACCAATTTATTTCAATTTTTTTAGAGTTACATAAGTATTCGAAAGTTACAAATTGCTACAGACTGTTCTGTTTTTGACAAATTCTGTTTTTCGTGTGTTGTTTGCTTATTTTGATGAATCTATGAGTAGTATCGGGGGGTATGAACCATAGAGAAGTTGGAATACGGTAGCTTTAACACCAATATAAATAAAGAATGAGTTCATTATAGTACCTTTGAGTAGTGGTTTGTTTTCTTATACTAACGGAGCTCACGAGATTTTTGGCTAAGTTTTGTGTTGTGAAGTTTTCAAGTTTTGGGTAAGGATTTGATGGACTATGGAACAAAGAGTGGCAAGAGCCTAATCTTGGGGATTCCCAAGGCACCCAAGTTAAAATTCAAGAACAACCAAAAGCCTAAGCTTGGGGATGCCCCGGGAAGGCATCCCCTCTTTCGTCTTCATCTATCGGTGACTTTACTTGAGACTATAATTTTATTCACCACATGATATGTGTTTTGCTTGGAGCGTCATGTATGATTTGAGTCTTTGCTTTTTAGTTTACCACAATCATCCTTGCTGGACACACCATTTGAGAGAGATACACATGAATTGGAAATTATTAGAATACTCTATGTGCTTCACTTATATCTTTTGAGCTAGATAGTTTTGCTCTAGTGCTTCACTTATATCTTTTAGAGCACGGTGGTGGTTTAATTTTATAGAAATTATTTATCTCTCATGCTTCACTTATATTATTGTGAGAGTCTTTTAGAACAGCATGGTAATGTGCTTTAATCATAAATTTAGTCATAATATGATAGGCATCCAGGATGGGTATAGTAAAAAATTCATAAATAGTGCATTGAATATTATGAGAAGTTTGATGCTTGATGATTGTTTTGAGATATGAGGATGGTTATTTTAGAGTCGTGCTAGTGCAGTAGTTGTGAATTTGAGAAATACTTGTGTTAAAGTTTGTGATTCCCGTAGCATGCACGTATGGTGAACCGTTATGTGATGAAGTTGGAGCATGATTTATTTATTGAGTGTCATCATTTTTGTGGAGGTCGGGATCGCGCGATGGTTAACTCCTACCAAACCTCCCCCTAGGAGCATGCGTTGAATACTTTGTTTTGATAACTCATAGATTTTTGCAATAAGTAGATGAGTTCTTTATGACTAATGTTGAGTCCATGGATTATACGCACTCTCACCCTTCCACCATTGCTAGCCCCTCTTGTATCACGCAACTTTTGCCGGTACCATACACCGACCATATATCTTCCTCAAAACAACCATCATATCTACCTATTATGGCGTTTCCATAGCCATTCCGAGATATATTGCCATGCAACTTTCCACTGTTCCGTTCATATGACACGCTTCATCATTGTCATTCACATAGAGTCATATTTTGTTCTAGCTTCGAGTTGTAAGTAAATAAAAGTGTGATGATCTTTCTTACTAGAGCATTGTCCAAGTGAGGAAAGGATGATGGAGACTATGATTCCCCCACAAGTCGGGATGAGATTCCGGACGAAAAGAAAAAACTTGTGCTTCAGAGTAGCACCATGATCTTCATGATAGAGAGTCTCTTGTTTTGTCACTTTCATATACTAGTGGGAATTTTCATTATAGAACTTGGCTTGTATATTCCAATGACGGGCTTCCTCAAAACACCCTAGGTCTTCGTGAGCAAGCAAGTTGGATGCACACCCACTTAGTTTCTTTTGTTGAGCTTTCATACACTTATAGCTTTGGTGCATCCGTTGCATGGCAATCCCTACTCACTCACATTGATATCTATTGATGGGCATCTCCAAAGCCCATTGATACGCCTAGTTGATGTGAGACTATCTTCCTCTTTTGTCTTCTCCACAACCACCACTCTATTCCACCTATAGTGTTATATCCATGGCTCACGCTCATGTATTGCGTGAAAGTTGAAAAGTTTGAAAATTTTGAAGTGTGAAACAATTGCTTGGCTGAAACCGGGGTTGTGCGTGATTTAAATATTTTGTGTGATGAAGATGGAGCATAGCCAAACTATATGATTTTTGTAGGGATAACTTTCTTTGGCCATGTTATTTTGAGAAGACATGATTGCTTTGTTAGTATGCTTGAAGTATTATAATTCTTATGTCAATATTAAACTTTTGTCTTGAATCTTTCAGATCTGAACATTCATGCCACAATAAAGGAAATTACATTGAGAATTATGTTGGTTAGCATTCCACATCAAAAATTCTGTTTTTATCATTTACCTACTCGAGGATGAGCAGGAATTAAGCTTGGGGATGCTTGATACGTCTCCAACGTATCTATAATTTTTGATTGTTTCATGTTATTATGTATTTTGTTTTGGATGTTTAATGGGCTTTATTATACATTTTTATATTATTTTTGGGACTAACCTACTAACCCAAGGCCCAGTACAAATTGTTGTTTTTTGCCTATTTCAGTGTTTCGCAGAAAAGGAATATCAAACAGAGTCCAAACGAAACGAAACCTTCGGGAGAGTTATTTTTGGAACGATATCAGCACAGAAGACTTGGAGTACACGCCAGGAAGCGAGAGAGGCGGCCATGAGGGCAGGGGCACGCCCAGGGGGGTAGGCGAGCACCCCACCCTCGTGGGCCGCCTGTTGCTCCCCTGACGTCCCTCCTCCTCCTATATATACCTACATACCCTGAAACTATCGAGGACGACAACGAAACCCTAATTCCACCACAGCAACCTTCTGTACCTATGAGATCCCATCTTGGGGCCGGTTTCGGAGCTCCACCGGAGGGGGCATCGATCACGGAGGGCTTCTACATCAACACCATAGCCTCTCCGATGAGTTGTGAGTAGTTTACCACAGACCTTCGGGCCCATAGTTATTAGCTAGATGGCTTCTTCTCTCTCTTTGGATCTCAATACAAAGTTCTCCTCGATCTTCGAGGAGATCTATTCGATGTAATTTTTTTTGCGGTGTGTTTGTCGAGATCCGATGAATTCTGGGTTTATAATCAAGATTATCTATGAACAAATTGATTTTTTCTGAAATCTTTTATGCATGATTTAAATATCCTTGCAAGTCTCTTCGAATTATCAGTCTGGTTTGGCCTACTAGATCTATAGTTCTTGCAATGGGAGAAGTGCTTGGCTTTGGGTTCAATCTTGCGGTGTCCTTTCCCAGTGACAGCAGGGGCAGCAAGGCACGCATTGTATTGTTGCCATCGAGGATAAAAAGATGGGGTTTATATCATATTGCCCGAGTTTATCCCTCTACATCATGTCATCTTGCTTAAGGCGTTACTCTGTTCTTATGAACTTAATATTCTAGATGCATGCTGGATAGCGATCAATGTGTGGAGTAATAGTAGTAGATGCAGAATCGTTTCGGTCTACTTGTCACGGACGTGATGCCTATATACAATGATCATGCCTAGATATTCTCATAGCTATGCGCTTTTCTATCAATTGCTCGATAGTAATTTGTTCACCCACCGTAGAAATCTGCTATCATGAGAGAAGCCACTAGTGAAACCTATGGCCCCGGGGTCTATTCTCATCATATTAATCTTCTATCAACTATTTACTTTACTTTGCATTATTTACTTTCAATCTCTATACCAAAAATACCAAAAATATCATCTTATCATATCTATCATATCTCACTTTTGTAAGTGACCGAGAAGGGATTGACAACCCCTTTTATCGCGTTGGCTGCAAGGTTCTTATTTGTTTGTGCAGGTACGAGGGACTCGCGCGTGGTCTCCTACTGGATTGATACCTTGGTTCTCAAAAACTGAGGGAAATACTTATGCTACTGTGATGCATCACCCTTTCCTGTTCGAGGGAATACAACGCAAGCTCGAGAAGTAGCACCAGCACGGGCCTTCCCAGTACCGTGTGGTAGGCGATGTCCAGGTCCATGACCTCGAACCAGAGTGGCTCACGCGAGAGATGGTTGGTGGAGCCAAAAAGGTCGTCAAGCCGGATCCGGCCGATGGGGGAGCAAGATAGGCTGGGAACGATGTTGTGGAACACCGTCCGGGTCGTCTCCAGCTGCTTCGCCTCGATGCCAAGCTTGGGCATGGTGTCGCGGTAGAGGATGTTGATGTTGCTGCCGCCATCGATGAGGACACGCGAGAATTTGCATGTGCGCTTTGCAATGACTATGTCACACCCTGCATTTTGTAACATGTCATTTGCATCAATGAAGCATGAAAATTTGGACTAGGAAAATTTTTTGGCATCATTTGACTTTTATTTGGAATTGAGTTTTTCTTCATATGTTTTTCATGTGCTCATTAAAGTCTACTATTACCTCTTGTAGAATTCATCTCCTTACCCAAAACTTCTTCCCAATGATCATACCAAGTGCTTATAGCGGTATAGTATTTTCTTATAAAATTAATTTGGCCAAAATGTATTTTCAAAATTTAGTATTCCAAAAACCCATGAATTGAGGTTTGCACTGCAAGTGCTTGATTTAGGGTGAGAAAATTATTTCAAAAAGGTGTATTGGAGACCTAGTAGTCATAGGACCCCCAGAAACCACAAAAGTATAATTTTAAAAGTTATTTTCCTATTTTATTTTAAAGCTAATTCTTAAGGCCGGAAATGGTCTTTAATAGGGGAAATTTATTTAATTATTTCAAAAATATTTGCCAAAATTCAGGGAGACTCATAGGACATATATTGTCCATATATAAGAGTTTCAACACTTGGTCATGTTCAAAATAATGGGCTAATCCCTCAGAAATCCTTTCTGGATATTTCAAGCTTTTGAAATATTTACAAAGGAAATATTCTCTAAAAAATCCAGGGAAATTCTATCATGTCATATATGACATATTTGATGATCTTGCCAAGCCCCATGCCTTGGGAAGCAAGATAAAATCCTCAAAACCCTTCAAAACCATTTTGTCCATATCTGAAGTTTGAGCAACTTTACATTGCCAAACTTATCCAAATGCCCTCAAACTTGGTGCACATGCTAGAAAGGTCTAATAAGGCATCTAGACCAAATGGCACAAGCTTTGGAGTAGGGTAACTTGATCAGAATACCCCAAAACCATTTCTGTTCAAATTCAAATTTGAACAACTTTACATTACCAACTTTTTACGTGGAGCTTCAAACTTTGTGAGCATGATCAATACCCCAAATGATGAAACTACACCAAGTGGTGCATCAAGGGGGGATGATTAGCTTGACTTAAACATGATGAAGCCATTTCTGTTGATTTCTAGGGATCACCAAAGTTACATTGGCTAGTTTCTTCAAATGAGCCCAAATCTGGTGAAACACCCTATTTTCATATGATTTCAATCCTGTTAAGTGTCATGGCTAGTGGAGATCATTTGCTTGCCAAAAACTTGATCAAACACCTTCTGCCATTTTACCAAAACCATCATCTTGACCTCTTTTACTATTTACTTTTGCCTTAACTTTCTACCACAGCCTCACTTAGTTAAATTCTACTTCCAGTAACTTCCCCATGTCCACAACTCAATGATTGAGGGGTGAAAACCCCAATTCACCTTGCTGGACAGCCCATTTCTACCCATCTACCAGCCTCCCTCCTCTCTCACTGAGCATCCAGAGCATCCAAGGCCACAGCTGGTTTGTTTACTTCGTGTTGGACCCCCCAGACACGGCGGACACGCCCAGTGAGCCAACGGCATGCCGTGGCATGCAGAAGTCGCGCTCCAAAGCGTGCTACAGTGCGCACCCGCACTGTAGTCTCGCCCAATCCTTCGCCTCCGACCACCTCGTGCTCCCCCCTCGCGCCAACCGATGCGCCTCGGCGTCCGCAACTCCCCCCGGCGTTGTCCCCCTCCTCCTTCGCCCTCCAGTGGACGCCCTCACACGCGCACCGGCCGCCCGCAAGCTCCACTCGTCGGCCTCGCACGCGCGCAGCTCCAGAAGCATCCCCCACTCCCCCTCTTCCTTCCCTCCGCCCTGGAACTCGTCCAGCAACACCGCAGACGTCTCCCCAATGCCTCCCGTGCACTGTGGCGACGAGCAGAGGCTCGCCGGCGCACAGGTCCACGGCACCTCGCCATTCTCCTATAAATAGGGCCCCCGAGCCCCTCCTCTCTTCACCAACAGCATCCTCCCTCTCTCAATCACCTCCCTGAGCCACTCGCCTCTCTCCAGACCCGCCCGAGCTCGAGATCGAGCTCGAGCTCCGCCGCGGCAGCTTCCCGTCGCCAGCCCAGTACAGGCCGCCCTAGCCCTCCCTCTCGCTCGATCTAGCACCACAGCAAGTCACTGATGCATTTCCCCCTCTTTCCCCTCTCTGCAGCTGTCGGAATCGACCGGAGTAGCAACCTCCGGACGCTCCTCCGCCGCGTGTCCTCGCCGCCAGCGAACCAGGCCCCTCTGGCAAGCCGCAGCACCACCACTGGAACGGCGACTCTCCGCTGGACCCATTCCTGCCCGTAGCTCGCCCCGCCGTGCACCATAACACCGCTGGTGAGCTCGCCGTCTCTCTGGCCGCAAGGTTGAAGATGACAGGCGGGCCCCGCCTGTCATCCTCACCTCTCTACCGCCCCTCCTCTCTGAAGCTGACCGACGGGCCCCGCCCGTCAGGTTAAAAAAACCCTGGCGCGCGTTGGCGCCGTGCGGTGGCTGTATCTGCCCTGGGCCGTTGCACTGTGGCCGTTCTGGCCCAGTGGCACAGAGCCTTTTTCTTTTATTCTTTTCTGTGGAATTTCAAATAATTTCACAAAATTAAATATTTGTCCAAATGAATTAATTCCAGTTCTTAAAAACTTGTAAAATTCCAACCTATTTAATGATGTCACTTTCACACATATCCATGAACCTTTTCTGTTCTAGTCAAATTTAAATTCATATTTGAACATTAAAACTTCTGTTCAAATATTCATGTGCCTCATTCTTCCACCCCAAAACTCAAACTAGGAATTTTTGCCATCTTAGTTTTCCCTCTAGTATTTAACAAAAATAAGTTGACATTTTTCTGAGCACTTTGATTTTTCTATTTTTATTGAGGTCTTATTTTCCCGTTGTTATTTTGCGACGATTAGATACCATATTTGACGGGGTTGCTGAAGAAGAAGGAGGGGAAGGAATTGAAGACTTTGAAGACCAAGCCAATCCAGGCAAGCATCCCTTTGACCATGATACCCTTGTGTTCTTCGGAACCCGTTTGTTTCCGGATGCATGATGATAAGAGTTATGGTGGTAACCTAGTTTAAAACCACCACATGATGCATGCTTTACTCTTGATCTTGCTATGTGCTAGGTGCAATGCAAATGGTTAGTAGTGATGCTTAGTGATGCATGTGTGCCATGAAACCTTCGTGGTTGCATACTTTTCAAAAAAACCATCGGGTGCCCCTAATGCCCGAGGGTGATGTTGAGTTAGGTCATCACTTGAGAAAGAAGTGATGTGCCGATAAAGATCTTGTGCATGGGTGAAATGATGGATTAGATTTATGTGTGACTACCGTCCCAACCGAACATGTGCAACCACTCTACCCCTTATGGAACGGGGCATTATTGATTACTTAGGCCGATACTAGCATGGTGCCCACATTACTAGTGACGGGAAGACTTGAGGTCTTTCCCGGGACGGGGTCGTGCTCAGATAGGCGACCATGACTATTTTCACAGGGCACCGGACACACCGTTGGTCCCTTCGTGTACGCGTGACATTGAAAATAGGGCAAGTCCCATAATCTATTGTTTGTACTCGAGGGCTGTGCACCAACGAGTGGACCCTATGTTAGTGTCGTCTAAGGAAAGATAATGACCAGGTGCTTCCCCCGAGTACTCGAGGTATTGCGGGATCGTGGGTGACACGAAAGCTTCCCGGATCTTGTGGGTAAAGTGCGCAACCTCTGCAGAGTGTAAAACTATTTGAATAGCCGTGTCCATGGTCATGGACAGTTGGGTGGTGCTACTTAAACTATGTCCAGAATTTTACTACATCGGTGAAAGTATGTGTGTGTGATGAGTCAAGGTGGTGACTTGACTCGATGAGTTGAATCCTATTCATGTTGATATCGGTAACCTGCTTCTCGAGGTTACGTGAAGTTATTGATGCATATACTTGATGGTAGAATATTTATTCTAGCTCGTTGCTAGATTGCTCATTGTTGTTCAATTGCATTATTACTTGAACCAAATCATGGGTTGCTTGCGAGTACATTCAAAGTACTCATTGGCTTGCCACTGGTTATTTAATTGGCCAGGCATGGAGGAACAGGAATATGAAGAAGAATTCTATGGAGACGAACATGCGAACTAGGACGCTATCCCAGTCAGAATGCATGTAGGGTTAAGGCAGATGGCATAGGTTCTACTTATCATCGAAGACTTCCGCTATTCGAGTTATTTGCTATTCAGCCCTTGAGGCTTTATCTATGTAAGACTTGGCCACAATGGCCATAATTTGTGTAAGACGGTATGTATGGATGTAAGACTCTTGTTATTCAGCTTCTGTGTGTTCAGTGAGCATTGATCTCTGGGATCACTGTACACGTGCATTCGGTGATCTCGACTTCTAAGTCGGGGTCCCCACAGAGCTGGTATCAGAGCCATCCTGACTGTAGGAAGCCTTAGTTAGCATGGGCGTTAGTTAGATGAGACCCCCTTTTCAAAAACCTTCTGAACCTCTCTTCTTTTCAAAACCTTACCAACCTGAGATATCATCAGCTTATTAACCTCTCCTATTCCACCTTTGTAGATGGTCGTTGTACCTGAAGAGCACCTGACCATTGGGTTTCCCTTGCTTCTCGAGGATAGCCTCCAGGAGTGCCAATTCCACCGAGCACCCATCCTCACCTACCTTGAGCATTGGGTTAATGACACTGAGGTGGAGTACCATGTGGAAGTGATCGTGAAGGCAAATGATCCTCCCACAAGTTGGTTCTTCGAGGGACCCCACATGGCAACACTACCTCTCGCTGTCGAGGCTGCTGCACTCAAGGCACTAACACGTCTCCGCGAGCTTCTTCCGGAGATGGCAGTCAAGATGACAACCCACTTCTTGCCTTACCGGAAGGAAGGTGAAGATGAAAGCAGCGCACTAGCCCCTCCACTGAAGGAAGGACTCCCGCTTCGATTCCAGACCTACTTCAGTCTATGTGCCGACAACTTGGCACAAGATTTGGCCGCGGAATCAATGAAGCTCCGAGAAGAACTTCACAAGACCAAGGCACTTCTTCGTCGAGCACAAGAGAAGACAGATAGGATCAAGAAGGAAGGTGCGCCTCCAGGACAGTCCACTATCGCGTACCGAGGCGGAAGGCCCTCGGGAGATGTATCTTCCAAGGATGAAGAACCACCTCGGCGACACCGCATGACGGCAAGGGAATATCGCAAGCTTTTCTCGGCACCACCGACAAAGCACCGTCGTATCCAACTCCTCCACTCCCCCACACCCTCAAGCGACAAGGGGGCCCAGACAGATGAAGACAAGGAGGAAGACCCAGAAGAGCCAGAATACACGACCGAGCATTCCGCCGCTTAGGCATTATTCGCAACTCGGATATGCCAGTTTGTAACCTCTACGGTAGGATAGGTCATGTAACCCCTATGCGCAGTCGAGTCCTTGTATGGTTCATATGAAACCATCTAGTGTTGCTTTTGTTGTGTTTAGATGTATGTCGTATTCTTCCTTCGGGAATATGTAAACGACTACATCAACCATTTGAATTTTAATGAATATGTTTGGCCCTTTCGGCCCTTGCATGATTTGATTAGTGTCACACCCACCCCCTTACTAGGCACCCATCTATATTGCTTTCCCTCTTCCAAGTCATGAGACCTTTTACCGCTCCAACAGGATGCCTGTTGTAACTCGTACTGGTACCTCTACCCAGCAGCCTGAAGCCAGAGCATCCGCTCAATCAGAGGCAGGCCATGACCAAACCAACAACCAAGCTCCACCACCACCACCTCCTCCGAACATGGACATGGCTCAGCTTCTTCAAGCTTTCTGAGAGGAACGCCAAGCCAACACCGCAGCCCTTCAGTTGATTGCTCAAGCTGTCACCAACAACCGCCAGCCGGCGGGGAATGGCAATGGACGTTCCACGTTGGCAGAGTTCAAGAAGCATGCACCGCCAACTTTCATCGAGACTGTTGAACCCCTGGATGCAGACGACTAGGTCCGCACCATTGAGGACTTGCTGGAACTAGTCGGATGCACTGAAGATCGCGAGAAGGTGGCTTATGCAGCCCACTGCCTCGGGGGGACTGCTAGAGCTTGGTGGGATGGATTCAAGGTCATGCATGCTGGACAAGACATCACTTGGGACAACTTCAAGGCAGAATTCCGCAAAGCCCACATTCCTTCCGGAATCATGGCTATCAAAAAGCGTGAATTCCGAGCCCTGAAGCAAGGAAGTGGCACTATCAAGGAGTACATGCAGAAGTTCAGTGTTCTGTCAAGGTATGCCCCTGAAGATGTTAGCACTGATGCTGCAAAAAGGGAGCGCTTCATGGAAGGCCTCAATCAGACTCTGCAATACTCGCTTGTCGTGTGCGACTGCCCAACCTTCCCTGACCTGGTGAACAAAGCACTCATGCTTGAAGACAAGCGGCGTGCTCTGGAAGACACTCGCAAGCGCAAGATGGTCAGCAAGGGAAGTTCTAGCAACCAGAAGCCTCGCTCGTGGCAGTCAGCCCCGGTCAAGCCAGCCTATCAGCAACCAAGAGCTCCTGCACCTCGCACCAACTATCAGCCTCAGCAGTATGCCAACCCAAGTCCAGCATTCAACCCCAATAACAATGGTGGCAACAAGATCAATAATCCAAACCAAGTCACTTGCTTTGGATGTGGTCAGTCAGGACACATCACAAGGGTGTGCCCCAACAAGAAGCCTGATGCCCCGCGCCCCAATGCGCGGAACCCAGGACAAGGCCGCAGGATACCACGAAGGAACCAAGCTCCTCGCAACCCGCCTAACCATGGGAAGGGGTGTGTGAATCATGTCACTGCTGAAGAAGCCCAGGAAGACCCGGACGTCGTGATGGGTACGTTCCTTGTCAACTCAGCACCTACAACTGTCTTGTTTGATTCTGGAGCCACGCATTCATTTGTCACTCAAAGATTTGCATTAAAAAGTGGCATGACCCCTACACCCCTGAATAACCCCATGGTGGTACAAACCCCCGGAGCAGAGATGAGAGCCAAGATAGGCTGTAAAGGAGTCAGTATTACCATTAACGGTGTAGACTTCCTAGCAGACCTTATCATCCTAAGATCGCAAGGCTTGGATGTGATCTTAGGGATGGATTGGCTCAGCAAGCACCAAGGCTTGTTAGACTATGCCAATCGGACTGTCACGGTGACCAATGACCAAGGAGTCGAAGTCAAGTTTGCTTCCAACTCCTCTTCCGCTCAAGTCGCTCAAGTCAACTGTTTGTCTGAAGTTGGGCTAGAGCAACTACCGGTGGTATGTGAGTATCCTGATGTCTTTCCGGATGAACTACCGGGAATGCCCCCTGACTGTGACATTGAGTTCATCATCGAGCTCGTGCCCGGGGCAGGACCCATCTATAAGAAGCCTTATAGAATGGGGATGGAATAATTAGCCGAGTTGAAGAAGCAACTAGAAGAGCAGCTGAGGAAGGGATTTATCTGCCCAAGTGCCTCCCCTTGGGGATCACCTGTTCTGTTTGTGGCAAAGAGGGACGATACCATCCACTTATGCATTGACTATCGCTCCCTCAATGAAGTTACAATCAAGAACAAATATCCACTTCCCAAGATTGAAGATCTGTTTGATCAGCTCAGTGGAGCCAAGGTGTTCTCCAAGATCGACCTTAGATCTGGGTACTACCAACTGAAGATCAGACCCCAAGATATTCCGAAGACGGCATTCATAACCAGATATGGCCTGTACGAGTGCACGGTCATGTCCTTTGGGTTAACAAATGCCCTAGCTTACTTCATGTATCTCATGAATAAAGTCTTCATGGAATATTTGGATAAGTTTGTTGTTGTCTTCATCGATGACATTCTTGTCTTCTCGAAGACGGAGGAAGAACACGAGCAACATTTGAGGATGGTCCTAGACGAGCTTCGGGAGCACCAACTATACGCCAAATCCAGCAAGTGTGAGTTCTGGCTGCATAAAGTTGGATTCTTAGGTCATGTCTTGACCGAAGAAGGATCGTCAGTTGATCCCGCGAAGATCGAAGCTGTGACCCAATGGCAATCTCCAACGACCGTCAAGGAAGTCAGAAGCTTCCTCGGACTTGCGGGCTATTACCGCAAATTCGTGGAAGGATTCTCTAGCATTGCCCGGCCAATGACTCAGCTCCTCAAGAAGGACAAGAATTTCGAATGGACGCCAAAATGCGAAGAGAGCTTGCAAGAGCTCAAGAAGAGGTTGACCACCGCCCCAGTTCTGGCAACACCTGATATTCACAAGGAGTTCGTGATATATTGTGATGCCTCTCGAACCGGACTGGGAAGCGTTCTGATGCAAGAAGGCCGAGTCATAGCTTACCTCTCCAGGCAGCTACGACCTCATGAAGAGAACTACGCTACTCACGATCCTGATTTAGCAGCAGTGGTTCATGCCTTGAAGACATGGCGGCATTACCTCCTAGGGAAACGGTGTGAGATATACACAGACCACAAAAGTCTGAAGTACATATTCACCCAAAAGGAATTGAACATGAGGCAACGAAGATGGTTGGAACTCATCAAAGATTATGACCTCAGTGTTCAATATCACCCCGGGAAGGCTAACGTGGTGGCTGATGCCTTAAGCAGAAAGGCTTGCTCCTTGAATGCCATTATTCAAAAGAGGCAGCCAGCCCTGTTTAAGGAGCTCGAACAATTCAGTTTGGAATTGGTCACCCCTGGATTTCTGGATCATTTGGAAGTCAAACCAACCCTGATGGACGAAGTCAAGAAGGCGCAAGGTGGGCACGCAAGCATTGAAGGCATCAAGAAGAAGATGAAGCTAGGCAAGGCCCCAGGATTCTCCGAGGACGAGCACGGGATTGTTTGGTACAAAGGTCGCATCTGCGTACCAAACAAGATGGAGCTGAAGAACTTGATCCTGCAAGAAGCCCACGACACTCTGTATTCCATCTACCCTGGAGGAACCAAGATGTATCAAGACTTGAAGGAAAGATTCTGGTGGCACGGGATGAAAAGAGAGATTGCAACCTATGTTGCAAAGTGTGATGTGTGCCAAAGGGTCAAGGCTGAATATCAGCGACCCGCTGGATTGCTCCAACCACTCAAGGTTCCTGAGTGGAAGTGGGATAAAGTCGGAATGGACTTCATCACTGGATTACGAAGGTCGAATAGAGGACATGACTCCATCTGGGTCATAGTCGACCATTTGACCAAGGTGGCCCATTTCATTCCCGTCAAGACTACTTATGATGGCAACCGGCTGGCAGCTCTCTACATCGATAGAATCGTAAGCCTTCACGGTGTTCCCAAGGAGATTGTGTCAGATCGAGGAACCCAGTTCACCTCAAGGTTCTGGAAGAAGTTCCAAGAAGCCTTGGGAACCAAGTTATCTTTCAGCACGGCTTTCCACCCATAGACCGGGGGTCAGACAGAACGAGTAAATCAAATTCTCGAAGACATGCCCCGAGCCTGTGTCTTGGCATATGGAGCCAAGTGGGAAGATTGCCTCCCTTTTGTCGAGTTCTCCTATAACAACAGTTATCAGTCAAGCCTTCAGATGGCACCATTTGAGGTGTTGTACGGACGCAGATGTCGCACACCCCTCAACTGGTCAGAGACTGGAGAAGGACTAGTCTTTGGACCGGATATTCTCCGCAAAGCAGAAGAGCAAGTCCAACTAGTCAGAGAGCGTTTGAAGGCAGCCAAGTCAAGGCAGAAGAGCTATGCTGACACTCACCGTCGGGATATGAGCTTCCATGTCGGGGATCATGTGTACCTACGGGTAACTCCTCTAAAGAGAACCAAGCGTTTCCACGTCAAGGGGAAGCTCGCACCAAGGTTCATTGGACCCTTTGAGATCACTGCACGACGAGGAGAAGTGGCTTACCAGTTGGAACTACCACCTGAGCTATCTGATGTGCACAACGTATTCCACCTGTCACAACTCCGGAAATGTCTCCAAGTTCCGGACAAGCCTGATCTCTACAAGGATGTCGATCACCAAGCCATTGATCTCCAGCCTGATTTGACCTACCGTGAGAAGCCCATTCGCATTCTGGATGAAGCAGAACGACGGACGCGAAGCCGCACCATAAAGTACTTCAAGGTCCAGTGGAGCAACCACACGGAAGCAGAAGCAACCTGGGAATGTGAAGACTATCTTAGATCCGAGTATCCCGATCTCTTTTAAGACCTAGTTTAGGAATCTCGGGGACGAGATTCTTGTAAGGGGGGTAGGTCTGTCACACCCTGCATTTTGTAACATGTCATTTGCATCAATGAAGCATGAAAATTTGGACCAGCAAAATTTTTTTGGCATCATTTGGCTTTTATTTGGAATTGAGTTTTTCTTCATATGTTTTTCATGTGCTCATTAAAGTCAACTATTACCTCTTGTAGAATTCATCTCCTTACCCAAAACTTCTGCCCAATGATCATACCAAGTGTTTATAGCAGTATAGTATTTTCTTATAAAATTAATTTGGCCAAAACGTATTTTCAAAATTTAGTATTCCAAAAACCCCTGAATTGAGGTTTGCACTGCAAGTGCTTGATTTAGGGTGAGAAAATTATTTCAAAAAGGTGTATTTGAGACCTAGTAGTCATAGGACCCCCAGAAACCACAAAAGTATAATTTTAAAAGTTATTTTCCTATTTTATTTTAAAGCTTTTTCTTAAGGCCAGAAATGGTCTTTAATAGGGGAAAATTATTTAATTATTTCAAAATATTTGCCAAAATTCAGGGAGACGCATAGGACATATATTGTCCATATATAAGAGTTTCAACACTTGGTCATGTTCAAAATAATGGGCTAATCCCTCAGAAACCCTTTCTGGATATTTCAAGCTTTTGAAATATTTACAAAGGAAATATTCTCTAAAAATTCCAGGGAAATTCTATCATGTCATATATGACATATTTGATGATCTTGCCAAGCCCCATGCCTTGGGAAGCAAGATAACATCCTCAAAACCCTTCAAAACCATTCTGTCCATATCTGAAGTTTGAGAAACTTTACATTGCCAAACTTATCCAAATGCCCTCAAACTTGGTGCACATGCTAGAAAGGTCTAATAAGGCATCTAGACCAAATGGCACAAGCTTTGGAGTAGGGTAACTTGATCAGAATACCCCAAAACCATTTCTGTTCAATTTCAAATTTGAACAACTTTACATTACCAACTTTTTACCTAGAGCTTCAAACTTTGTGAGCATGATCAATACCCCAAATGATGAAACTACACCAAGTGGTGCATCAAGGGGAGATGATTAGCTTGACTTAAACATGATGAAGCCATTTCTGTTGATTTCTAGGGATCACCAAAGTTACATTGGCTAGTTTCTTCAAATGAGCCCAAATCTGGTGAAACACCCTATTTCCATATGATTTCAATCCTGTTAAGTGTCATGGCTAGTGGAGATCATTTGCTTGCCCAAAACTTGATCAAACACCTTCTGCCATTTTACCAAAACCATCATCTTGACGTCTTTTACTATTTACTTTTGCTTCAACTTTCTACCACAGCCTCACTTAGTTACATTCTACTTCCAGTAACTTCCCCATGTCCACAGCTCAATGATTGAGGGGTGAAAACCCCAATTCATCTTGCTGGACAGCCCATTTCTACCCATCTACCAGCCTCCCTCCTCTCTCACTGAGCATCCAGAGCATCCAAGGCCACAGCTGGTTTGTTTACTTCGTGGTGGACCCCCCAGACACGACGGACACGCCCAGTGAGCCAACGGCATGCCGTGGCATGCAGAAGTCGCGCTACAGTGCGCACCCGCACTGTAGCCTCGCCCAATCCCTCGCCTCCGACCACCTCGTGCTCCCCCCTCGCGCCAACCGATGCGCCTCGGCGTCCGCAACTCCCCCCGGCACTGTCCCCCTCCTCCTTCGCCCTCCAGTGGACGCCCTCACACGCGCACCGGCCACCCGCAAGGTCCACTCGTCGGCCTCGCACGCGCGCAGCTCCAGAAGCATCCCCTGCTCCCCCTCTTCCTTCCCTCCGCCCTGGAACTCGTCCAGCAACACCATAGACGTCTCCCCAATGCCTCCCGTGCACTGTGGCGACGAGCAGAGGCTCGCCGGCGCACAGGTCGACGGAACCTCGCCATTCTCCTATAAATAGGGCCCGCAAGCCCCTCCTCTCTTCACCAACAGCATCCTCCCTCTCTCAATCACCTCCCTGAGCCACTCGCCTCTCTCCAGACCCGCCCGAGCTCGAGATCGAGCTCGAGCTCCGCCGCGGCGGCTTCCCGTCGCCAGCCCAGTACAGGCCGCCCAAGCCCTCCCCCTGGCTCGATCTAGCACCACAGCAAGTCACTGATGCGTTTCCCCCTCTTTCCCCTCTCTGCAGCTGCTGGAATCGACCGGAGCAGCAACATCCCGACGCTCCTCCGCCGCGTGTCCTCGCCGCCGGCGAACCAGGCCCCTCCGGCGAGCCGCACCACCACCACTGGAACGGCGACTCTCCGCTGGACCCATTCCTGCTCGTAGCTCGCCCCGCCGTGCACCATAACGCCGCCGGTGAGCTCGACGTCTCTCTGGCCGCAAGGTTGAAGATGACAGGCGGGCCCCGCCTGTCATCCTCACCTCTTTCTCGCCCCCTCCCCTCTCTGACGGTGACCGCCGGGCCCCGCACGTCAGGTTTAAAAAAAAACCTGGCGCGCGTTGGCGCCGTGCGGTGGGATGTATCTGCCCTGGGCCGTTGCACTGTGGCCGTTCTGGCCCAGTGGCACAGAGCCTTTTTCTTTTATTCTTTTCTGTGGAATTTCAAATAATTTCACAGAATTAAATATTTGTCCAAATGAATTAATTCCAGTTCCTAAAAACTTGTAAAATTCCAACCTATTTAATGATGTCACTTTCACACATATCCATGAACCTTTTCTGTTCTGTTCAAATTTAAATTCATATTTGAACATTAAAACTTCTGTTCAAATATTCATGTGCCTCATTCTGCCACCCCAAAACTCAAACTAGGAATTTTTGCCATCTTAGTTTTCCCTCTAGTATTTAACAAAAATAAGTTGACATTTTTCTGAGCACTTTGATTTTTCTGTTTTTATTGAGGTCTTATTTTCCCGTTGTTATTTTGCGACGATTAGATACCATATTTGACGAGGTTGCTGAAGAAGAAGGAGGGGAAGGAATTGAAGACTTTGAAGACCAAGCCAATCCAGGCAAGCAGCCATTTGACCATGATACCCTTGTGTTCTTCGGAACCCGTTTGTTTCTAGATGCATGATGATAAGAGTTACGGTGGTAACCTAGTTTAAAACCACCACATGATGCATGCTTTACTCTTGATCTTGCTATGTGCTAGGTGCAATGCAAATGGTTAGTAGTGATGCATGTGTGCCATGAAACCTTCGTGGTTGCATACTTTTCAAAAAACCCGAGGGTGATGTTGAGTTAGGTCATCACTTGAGAAAGAAGTGATGTGCCGATAAAGATCTTGTGAATGGTGAAATGATGGATTAGATTTATGTGTGACTACGGTCCCAACCGAATATGTGCAACCACTCTACCCCATATGGGACGGGGCATTCTTGATTACTTAGGCCGATACTAGCATGGTGCCCACATTACTATTGACGGGAAGACTTGAGGTCTTTCCCGGGACGGGGTCGTGCTCAGATAGGCGACCATGACTGTTTTCACAGGGCACCGGACACACCATTGGTCCCTTCGTGTACGCGTGACATTGAAAATAGGGCTAGTCCCATAATCTATTGTTTGTACTCGAGGGTTGTGCACCAACGAGTGGACCCTATGTTAGTGTTGTATAAGGAAAGATAATGACCGGGTGCTTCCCCCGAGTACTTGAGGTACTGCGGGATCGTGGGTGACACGAAAGCTTCCCGGATCTTGTGGCTAAAGTGTGCAACCTCTGCAGAGTGTAAAACTATTCGAATAGCCGTGTCCACGGTCATGGACAGTTGGGTGGTGCTACTTAAACTATGTCCAGAATTTTACTACATCGGTGAAAGTATGTGTGTGTGATGAGTCAAGGTGGTGACTTGACTCGATGAGTTGAATCCTATTCATGTTGATATCGGTAATCTGCTTCTCGAGGTTACGTGAAGTTATTGATGCATATACTTGATGGTAGAATATTTATTCTAGCTCGTTGCTAGATTGCTCATTGTTGTTCAATTGCATTGTTACTTGAACCAAATCATGGGTTGCTTGCGAGTACATTCAAAGTACTCATTGGCTTGCCACTGGTTATTTAATTGGCCAGGCATGGAGGAACAGGAATATGAAGAAGGATTCTATGGAGACGAACATGCGAACTAGGACGCTATCCCAGTCAGAATGCATGTAGGGTTAAGGCAGATGGCATGGGTTCTACTTATCATCGAAGATTTCCGCTATTCGAGTTATTTGCTATTCAGCCCTTGAGGCTTTATCTATGTAAGACTTGGCCACAATGGCCATAATTTGTGTAAGACGGTATGTATGGATGTAAGACTCTTGTTATTCAGCTTCTGTGTGTTCAGTGAGCATTGATCTCTGGGATCACTGTACACGTGCATTCGGTGATCTCGACTTCTAAGTCGGGGTCCCCACAGACTATGGTGGGGTCGAGGACCAGAGCGTAACCGACCAATGTCGACATGACGGACGGGTGGTCATCCAGAGACCAGGTGGGCGGGCACTCCGACTAATGCATGAACACGGTTGTGGCCGGGATGACGTTTACCTCCTGCCGGAGCAGGCAGTCGTTGTGCTTGTCGCCACCCATGCTGGTGAAGACGACGTAGCAGGCGTTCGGTTTGGGGAAGGCTTCATCGCGCATGGCATAGGCTGCCAGGAGCGGAGGCGGTGGCAGAGGAGGCGGCTGCCCTGCACCCGGAGTTGGAGGAGGAGGCGGAGGAATGTCGCCCCTCATTAGTCTCTTGGTGATGGCGCACTGCCGGAGTGTGTGCGTGGATGGCCTTGCGCTGTTGTGGTGCTTGTAGGGAGCGTCGAACATCTGCTCAAAGCTCATGGCGGGTTGCCAAGCGGTCTTGTCGGTGCACTGACGCCGGCAGCCGCCTTGCTCGGCAGGCGGCGCTTGCTCGGTCGTGACGAATTGGCGGTTGTCGTAGCGGGGAGCCAGCTGCTCGCTGTAGGATCAAAAGTATGTCTAGTGGGGGGTGATTAGACTACTTGACCAAATAAAAACCTAGCCTTTTCCCAATTTTAAGTTTTGGCAGATTTTAGCAATTTAGCACAAGTCAAGCAATCTTCCTACACATGCAATTCTAGAATTGTGACGGCGGAAAGTAAAGCATTGCATATGAAGGTAAGGGAGGGGTTGGAGAGTGCAAACGCAATGGAGACACATATGTTTTTGTTGTGGTTCCGATAGGTGGTGACATCGTACATCCACGTTGATGGAGAATTCAACCCACAGAGGGTAACGGCTGCGTGAGTCCACGGAGGACTCCACCCACGAAGGGTCCACTAAGAAGCAACCTTGCCTATCTCACCATGGTCGTCGCCCACGAAGGACTTGCCTCACTAGGGTAGATCTTCATGAAGTAGGCGATCTCCTTGCCCGTACAAACTCCTTGGTTCAACTCCACAATCTTGACGGAGGCTCCCTAGTGACACCTAACCAATCTAGGAGACACCACTCTCCAAAAGGTAGTAAATGGTGCGTTGATGATGAACTCCTTGCTCTTGTGCTTCAAATGATAGTCTCCCCAACACACACTCTCTCACATAGATTTGGATATGGTGGAAAGATGATTTGAGTGGAAAGCAGCTTGGGAAGACTAGAGATCAAGATTCTTGTGGTAGGATTGGAATATCTTGGTCTCAACACATGAGTACGTAGTTCTCTCTCAGAAAATGAGTAGTGGAAGTGTAGGCATGTTTTGATGGCTCTCTCTTTGATGGAGAATGGGTGAAGGGGTATATATAGCCTCCACACAAAATCTAACCGTTACACAAAATTGTCGGGGGAAACTGTCCGCCACGAACACCTATGGGACCGGAGCCCCTTGTTTGTGCGGTACGAGGGCGGGGGGAGCACGAAGAGCAGATCGTAGCGAGCACGCGGGCAGTTTTACCCAGGTTCGGGCCGCGGTAGGCGCGTAAAACCCTACTCCTGCTTGGTTTCTTCGAGCTCGCCATCTGGAATCTGGAGTTTCTTGATCACAGCAGAGGAGATCAAGTTCAGCCCGGCCCCGCCGTCAACCAGCATTTTGGTGACCTTGAGGTTGCGGATGGTGGGAGAAACCAGCATCGGCAAGCACCCGACCGCTGTGGTGCGGTCAGGGTGATCCTCAAGATCAAAAATGATGGGCGTGCTGGACCATTTGAGGAGCCTGCGCGACTCCACGGGCGGCTCTGCTGCATTCACCTCACGCACCCACTACTTTAGTTGGCGGTGGGAGGTGTGCAGGGAGGCGCCGCCGTCGACGCACAGGACCTCCGTGGCCTTCTGGAACTCCTGCTCGTTGTTATCCTCGTCCTCCATGTCTTCGTCGTCATCTTCGTCCTTGTCGCGGCCCCGGGGAGGTCGATCTCCTTGCCGCTGCTTAGCCTTGCCGCGGCGTCCTCCCCGGCCGTTGAACGGCCGCTTCTTGCTTGGCTCTTCCCCGCCACCTTGGGCCTTCTCCTTGTCGCGCCTCTCGTACACAGCTTTCTGCTGCTCGACGAGGTACTCGACGCGCTTGCAGTTGGAGAGGTCGTGGCCCTTGGTGCGGTGGATTTTACAGTATTGCTTGTCGGAGCCGTCCTACTTGTCGGCCGCCGCTACAGGGGCAGGCTCCTTGCCGGAGCCGCCGGCCTGTGTTTGCTTGGCGGGAGCCTCCTTGCCGGGCTTCTCAACGGCAAGCACCTCTTTCTTGCCCTTCCTTTTGTTATTCCGCCGCCGGCTCTTCTTTGCCGGGGCGGCGTCGTCGCTGTCGCTTCCTCCTGCGCCAGCATCCTCCCCGGGGAGTCTCCTCCCCTCTTCTGCGCGTGCGCACTTGTCAGCCAGAGCATAGAGCTCGCTGACGTCCCGAATCTTGGTCATCGCCATTTCCTCACGCATGCGGCGGTTACGCACGTTCTGGTGGAACGCGCTGATAACCGCGGTAGGGTGGACATCGGGGATGTTGTGCTGCACACGGCTGAAGCGTTGGATGTACTTGCGCAGGGACTCTCCTTCCTTCTGGGCCAAAATGTGGAGATCGCTCTCCTGGCCGTGGGGTTTGTGGCCGCCGGTGAAGGCGCCAACAAACTGGTGGCAAAGGTCGGCCCAAGAAGAGATGGAACCTTCCGGCAAGTGCATAAGCCATGAACGGACGTTCGGCTTAAGCACGAGCGGGAAGTAGTTTGCCAAGATCTTCTCGTCGCGCCCCCCGGCAGCTTGCACTGCGATGGTGTAGACGCTGAGGAATTCCGAGGGGTGCGTCTTGCCGTCGTACTTCTCCGGTACGTCGGGTTTAAAATTCTTCATGCTGGGCCACTGGACGCGCCGCAGCTCGCGGGTGAACGCAGGGCAACCTGCCGCGTACGGCAAGTCGCCTGGTTCACCGGGCGCGCGCGCGTCGACAGCGTCCTCAGCCCTCTGGTCTGATTGTCGCCGAGCTTCTCGGCGGCGCTCGATTCTTGTTCGACCGTCTTCTTGGCGCCGGTCGTCGAGGACCTGGCGCTGGTCCCGACGGGCCCGCGGATCCGACGATGCCGTGGAGCCGTCGTCGGCGTTGTTCCGGCGAGGCGGCGTCTTCTGCTTCCGCGGCGGGGAGTGCACGCTTGTCGCACCCCCGGCGGTCTTGTCGCCGTCGGCCCTCGTCTTCTCAGCTTGCCGCGGCCGCGAGGCCGTCGGCTGTTGTGGAGAATCGTTGTTGGCGAAGGCTATCAGGCTCTGGATGGTGGCCCTCCAGTCTTTGGCCTTGTCTGCCGCTGGAGGGAAGTCGAGGAGCAGTTGCGCCCTTGCGAGCGCTTCTGCTGGAGTGGAGGGGAACGCGGGCGAGCGGTGCGAGGAGCGGGATATGCTCGGACTCCTAACAACGTTAGAAGGAGCAGGGTCCCGTGCCGGCGCCTTCGCTTTGCTTGTGCCCGGACGGTGGTCCGGGGCGTCCCGCGAGCCTCCGGTTTGCCCTTGCCCCAGCAAGCGGATACCACCTCCTGTGGTATGGAGCTACTGGGTTGTCGTGTGCTGAGATGGACGCGGCGCGTCCACGGAGACCGAGGTTCGGTCGTCCGTCCTGTTCTTGGATCTGGTGGCGCCGTGAGTGTCCTCGCCGGCGACCACCCTTCCGACGGCGTCTCCCCCGCCCACCGTTGGCTCTGGTGGCGGCGGATGAGACGCGGACGGGCCTCCGACCTCCGAAGCCTTCTTCTTCGGGGCCATGATGCTGTTGCTGATGAAGTTGCTGATGGAACTGGAGAGGTTGGTGTAGAATGCGCCCGTGCGAACGCCGGATCAGGTTCGCACAACCTCGACGCCCCCTACCTGGCGCGCCAAAGATGTCGGGGGAAACTGTCCGCCACGAACACCTATGGGACCGGAGCCCCTTGTCTGTGCGGTACGAGGGCGGGGGGAGCACGAAGAGCAGATCGTAGCGAGCACGCGGGCAGTTTTGCCCAGGTTCGGGCCGCGGTAGGCGCGTAAAACCCTACTCCTGCTTGGTTGTGTATTGAGTTGGAGAGCTCGGGAGCTTGAAGAAGCAGCTACACCGAGCGTATGAGTGATCTAGGTTCCGAACCCCCTCCACGTTGTGCATGGGCCTCCTTTTATAGTGCAAGGGGTAAAAACGTAAAAGAGGTGGTAGTTGTAACAGTGCGGGAACAGTGGAGCTACAGTGCATGAACAGTGGTCGCTACCTACTTTGACAGTGGGGGACAAGGGCATTTAATGCCCGTCGCCGTCGACCCCAAAAGCTCCCGCCCTTGCGTCTCCGTCTGCCACGGCGATGGATCCACCACCGTGGAGTGCCACCGTGTCCCCCAGGCTGCACAGCCATCCGCCACGCGTCCCTGGATAGGCCCCAGGGCGACGCGTGGGCCGATGAGCTGGAGCGCGGGCACACAGCGCAACCTTCCCGGCAAGCACCTTGCCGGGGTCTTGATCTTGCCGGGCCCGGGAGCTTGCCGGGCTCTGAAGCTTGTCGCTCCCCGGGCCCTCGCCGGGTCTTCTACGATGGAATCTTCTGGTCTTCCTGGCAAGCTCCTCTTGCCAGGGCCTTGTGCTAGTGAGGTAATCTTGAGCCTGGTACGGCCTTCCCGGCAAGCTCCACTTGCCGGGGTCTCGATCTTTTGTCTTGCATACTTTGTTTTTGAATGGTTTGATATGGAGCAGGGAGGTCTCCGGCGAGCGCGTGGTAAACCCTGCCGCGGGAAGCTGCAACTGCCCGTGCACAAGTTGGGGTACTGAGGTATCCCTACCTTAGTACACCGACAAAAATGTACCAAACTCGGTGGGACCAAATAGTAGAACTCGGTGAGACCGACTTGGTTCAAAATGTGAACGTTAGGCTTTTCGGTGGGACCAACAAGACCAACTCGGTGAGACCGATGCGCTAGGATTAGGGCAGAACCTCATCTCGGTGAGACCGATCACATGAACTCAGTGAGACCAATTTCAGTAATAAGCAAACAGAGACTTGGTCAGGCAAACTCGGTGGGACCGATCGCTCATTTTGGTGAGACCGAAACGTTACGAAAAGGAAATAGAGAGTTTGCATTGCCAACTCGGTGGGAATGATCGCTCATCTCGGTTAGACTAAAACGTTACGAAGTGAAACCGAGAGTTTGCAATCCCATCTCGGTGAGACCGAGATCTCTATCGGTGAGACCGAACTGATTAGGGTTTCTGGCAGTGGCTATGTCAAGTGAACTCAGTGAAGCCGGATAGATCAAATCGGTGGGGCCGAGTTTGACTTTAGGTTTAGGACATATGTGGAAATGAGAAAGTGGTTGAGGGTTTTGGAGCATATCACTAAGCATTTTGAGCAAGTAAGCCATTAAGCAACACCTCATCCCCTTTTAATAGTATTAGCTTTTCTTATGGACTCAACGTGATCTTGGATCACTAAAATGAAAAAGTAGAGTCTTGAACTTTTGTCAATATGTGTCCTTAGCATTTGAGGGGTCCACATCTCTAGTCCATGCCATGCCAATCATTGAACTTTCTCAAACATTAATATTGAATGGATATTAGTTCAATGAGCTATGTGTTGTTATGAATTACCAAAACCACCCGGGGATTAGTTGCACTTTGAATCTCCCCCTTTTTGGTAACTGATGACAACATATAGATCAAAGCTTCGACAAATGATAATATAAATGAAGTACATTGTCGCTTTGAGAAATATGTGATAAGCAAGAACTCCCCCTAAATTTGTGCATTATTTAAAATGTGCTTTTGAATGCACATGCACAATCGATTAGGACCATGGGTTACTCTTCCATGTCACATACATCTTGCTGGAGTGCTCAAAATGATAGAATATGAAATATGCACTCATTACCAGGACAAGATGTGAATGATCATATATGAGAGATAGAATGTCATCATTAAAGCACAAGCATTAAAGTATGATATGATCAAGCACAAATAAGTATCTCACACACATGAGTAGAGTATCAACCAAACAAGCAAGCAAATAAAGTAGCAAAAGAGGCAAATGAAGCAAAACTCTCTCTCTCTCTCTCTCTCTCTCTCTCTCTCTCTCTCTCTCTCGAAGCCTACGATCTATACACTTTCTCCCCCTTTTGCAACAAGTTATCAAAAAGCTCGAAAATGTGTAGTGTTATACGACACTCTAAGCTCGATCTCCTGGAGCTCCGGAGTGCGAAGATGGCGTGGAGAGAACATCATCTGCGAAGACTTCAGCTGACGTCTGAGGAGCCGGAGGGGTTGCCACTGGAGGTGCAACTGAGGATGTGGCTGCAGGAGTTGAGGTTGTGGCTCTAGTATCAATCACTGGCATTGCTGCAGAGCTCTATCTTCTAGGCACCCTCTTATAGGCATCTGTGGTAGTCCTGTCACTTCTGTCCTCAAGCTCTTATTGTAGCTTCTCCACTGAAGTATGAATTCCTTTTTCTCCTCTGCCTAGTAGCAGCCTTAGGCAGGTTGCTTGGAGTACTTCTGCTTCCATCATCATGGATGTCAGAGGGACTAGTGCCCTCACTTAAGTTAACCTGTTCCTCAGACCTGTTTTGACTGTCACTGTTGTCTAACATAGCTGAAACTGCAAGCTGACCCTGAAAGCTGACCTTGTGAATAGATATAGTTGAGATAGAGTCGATGAGCATCACAAAGAGTAGAGATTTTGTAAAACAATTGAGTCAAAAACTTAGTTTTAGTTTTCTACAGAAGGCATTTTGGAGCTACCGATTTGTTAAACTCGATGACACCGAAGCAATATTAGAGTCTAAACTAGTGGAATCCGTCAGACTCAGACACAGTTCGGTGACTCCAAGATTGCTAGGGTTTCACTTAGAATCGAACTCTGTCACACCGATTTGTAAGTTTCGGTCAGACCGAAAATCACAAGTGCAATGGCCTAAGCCAAATCGGTGAGACCGATTTCTACAACTCGGTCGGTTCGAGATGAATTCGACGGAAACCTAACCCTAAGATTTTGAATCAAATCTAATCCAAAGGAAGTTTTTGCTGGATAGAATAATCTCAAACGTGGCAAGAATCATGGCATTGTCTTTGTGCTAAGAATCAGAGTGAGAAAGCACAAAGGATCAAACTCATACCCTAACTTGGCGATGAGCTCGCTACGGCGACAACGGCGGCGAAGGTTTCCATCGATGGCGGCGGAGACCAGTGGTAGGATATCGGTGGCGACGAGGAGATGATCCAGGACCTCGAGTCGGCAGAGCTGGACATGCGCGGGCGAAGGGTTTCAAAGAAATTTCCAATATTCGACCCGTGGGTATATATATCAAAACCCTATCGGTGTGACCGAGTGGAACGGCTTGATGGCACTGAGATGCAGAATCGCAAGCGGTTACTGCAACTCGTTGTGACCGAAATGTTCAAATCGATTGCACCGAGATTGAAACCTAGATCAACTTAATGAACTCGGTATGACCGAAAGGAATGAATCGGTCAGACCGAAATAACTAAGAGGTTTTGGAAGTTTAAGTTGAAAAAAATATGCCCTAGAGGCAATAATAAAGTTGTTATTTATATTTCCTTATATCATGATAAATGTTTATTATTCATGCTAGAATTGCATTAAACTATTAACCAGAAACTTAGTACATGTGTGAATGCATAGACAAAACATAGTGTCCCTAGTGTGCCTCTACTTGACTAGCTCGTTGATCAAAGATAATTATGTTTCCTGACAATAGACATTTATGGTCATTTGATGAACAAGATCACATCATTAGAGAATGATGTGAAGGACAAGACCCATCCGTAAGCCTAGCATAATGATCGTTTAGTTTTATTGTTATTGCTTTCTTCATGACTTATACATGTTCCTCTGGCTATGAGATTATGCAACTCCCGAATACCGGAGGAACACCTTGTGTGCTATCAAACGTCACAACGTAACTGGGTGATTATAAAGGTGCTCTACAGGTATCTCCGAAGGTGTTTGTTAAGTTGGCATAGATCGAGATTAGGATTTGTCACTCCGTGTATCGGAGAGGTATCTCTGGGCCCTCTCGGTAATGCACATCACTATAAGCCTTGCAAGCAATGTAACTAATGAGTTAGTTATGGGATGATGCATTACGGAACGAGTAAAGAGACTTGCCGGTAATGAGATTGAACTAGGTATGATGATACTGACGATCGAATCTCGGGCAAGTAACATACCGATGACAAAGGGAACAACGTATGTTGTTATGTGGTTTGATAAATAAAGATCTTAGTAGAATATGTAGGAGCCAATATGAGCATCCAGGTTCCGCTATTTTTTATTTACCGGAGATGTGTCTCGGTCATGTCTACATAGTTCTCGAACCCGAAGGGTCCGCACGCTTAACATTCGATGACGATTTGTATTATGAGTTATGTGTTTTGGTGACCTAAGTTTGTTTGGAGTCCCGGATGAGATCACGGACATGACGAGGAGTCTCGAAGTGGTCGAGAGGTAAACATTCATATATTGGAAGGTTATATACGGACACCGGAATAGTTCCGAAGAAGATCGGGGACTTTTTGGAGTACCGGGAGGTTACCAGAACCCCC
>LR738711.1:840773633-840793190 GCA_902687465.1 Secale cereale
CGAGAAAGTTAATGGGCCTATTGGGCCATAGTGGAGAGAGGGAGGTGATACGTCTCCAACATATCTATAATTTTTTATTGCTCCATGCTATTATATTATTTGTTTTGGATGTTTAATAGGCTTTATTATGCACTTTTATATTATTTTTGGGACTAACCTACTAACCCAAGGCCCAGTGCAAATTGTTGTTTTTTGCCTATTTCAGTGTTTCGCACAAAAGGAATATCAAACGGAATCCAAACAGAATGAAACCTTCGCGAGGATCGTTTTTGGAACAAACACAACCCAGAAGACTTGGAGTACACAACAGGGAAGCCACGAGGTGGCCACGAGGCAGGAGGGCGCGCCCCCCACCCTCGTGGGCCCCTCGTAGCTCCACCGACATACTTCTTTGTCCTATATATACTCATATACCCTAAAAACATCCGAGAACATCACAAAACCCTATTTCCACTGCCGCAACCTTCTGTACCCGTGAGATCCCATCTTGGGGCATGTTCCGGAGCTCCACCGAAGGGGCATCGATCACGAAGGGCTTCTACATCAACACCATAGCCTCACCGTTAAGTTGTGAGTAGTTTACAACAGACCTTCGGGTCCATAGTTATTAGTTAGATGGCTTCTTATCTCTCTTTGGATCTCAATACAAAGTTCTCCTCGATCTTCTTGGAGATCTATTCGATGTAATTCTCTTTGCGGTGTGTTTGTCGAGATCCGATGAATTGTGGGTTTATGATCAAGATTATCTATGAACAATATTTGATTCTACTCTGAATTCTTTTATGCATGATTTAAATATCTTTGCAAGTCTCTTCGAATTATCAGTTTAGTTTGGCCTACTAGATTGATCTGTCTTGCAATGGGAGAAGTGCTTAGCTTTGGGTTCAATCTTGTGGTGTCCTTTCCTAGTAAAGTAGGGGCAGCAAGGCACGTATTGTATTGTTGCCATCGGGGATAAAAAGATGGGGTTTATATCATATTGCATGAGTTTATCCCTCTACATCATGTCATCTTGCTTAAAGCGTTACTCTATTCTTGTGAACTTAATACTCTAGATGCATGCTGGATAGCAGTCGATGTGTGGACTAATAGTAGTAGATGCAGAATCATTTCGGTCTACTTGTCACGGACATGATGCCTATATACATGATCATGCCTAGATATTCTCATTACTATGCGCTTTTCTATCAATTGCTCGACAGTAATTTGTTCACCCACCGTAGAATCTCTATCTTGAGAGAAGCCACTAGTGAAACCTATGGTCCTCGGGTCTATCTTCCATCATATTAATCTTCCATCGACTAATTATCTTTACTGTTCTTTTATTTTGCAATATTTACTTTTCAACCTATACAACAAAAATACCAAAAATATTTATCCTATTATCTCTATCAGATCTCACTTTTGCAAGTGGCCGAGAAGGGATTGACAACCCCTTTATCGCGTTTGTTGCAAGGTTCTTATTTGTTTGTGCAGGTACGAGAGACTTCCGTGTAGTCTCCTACTGGATTGATACCTTGGTTCTCAAAAACTGAGGGAAATACTTATGCTACTTTGCTGCATCACCCTTTCCTCTTCAAGGGAAAAACAATGCATGCTCGAGAGGTAGCAAGAAGAATTGTTGGCGCCGTTGTCAGGGAGATCTATGCACAAGTCATATACCAAGTACCCATCACAAACTATTATCCCTCGCATTACATTATTTGCCATTTGCCTCTCGTTTTCCTCTCCCGCACTTCACCTTTGTTGTTTTATTCGCCCTTTTTCTGTTCGCCTCTTTTCGCTTGATTCTTGTTTGCTTGTGTGTTGGATTGCTTGTTCGTCACTACGGCCCAAGACAATACTAAACTGTGTGATTTTTCTAATACCAGCAATAATGATTTTATTAGCACTTCGATTGCTCCTATTACCGATGTTGAATCTTGTGAAATCAATGATGCTTTGTTAAACCTTGTTATGAAAGATCAATTTTCTGGCCTTCCTAGTGAAGATGTTGCTACCCATCTAAAGAACTTTGTTGATTTGTGCGATATGCAAAAGAAGAGAGATGTGAATAATGATATTGTTAAATTGAAGCTATTTCTGTTTTCGCTTAGAGATCGTGCTAAAACTTGGTTCTCTTCTTTGCCTAAAAATAGTATTGATTCATGTAATAAGTGCAAAGATGCCTTTATCTCTAAGTATTTTCCTCCCGCTAAAAATAGTATCGATATTATGAATTTTAAGAAACTTGATCATGAGCATGTTGCACAAGCTTGGGAGAGAGTGAAATTACTGATACGTAATTGCCCTACACATGGTTTGAACTTATGGATGATTATACAAAACTTTTATGCTGGATTGAATTTTGCTTCTAGAAATCTTTTAGATTCGGCCGCGGGAGGCACTTTCATGGAAATCACTTTAGGAGAAGCTACTAAACTCCTAGATAATATTATGGTTAATTACTCTCAATGGCACACCGAAAGATCTACTAGTAAAAAAGTACATGCGATTGAAGAGATTAATGTTTTGAGTGAAAAGATGGATGAACTTATGAAATTATTTGCTAATAAGAGTGTTTCTTCTGATCCTAATGATATGCCTTTGTCCATGTTGATTGAGAATATTAATGAATCTTTGGATGTGAATTTTGTTGGTAGGAATAATTTTGGTAACAACGCTTATAGAGGAAACTTTAATTCTAGGCCGTTCCCTAGTAATTCCTCTAATAATTATGGTAATTCCTACAGCAACTCTTATGGAAATTTTAATAAGATGCCCTCTGATTTTGAGACCAGTGTTAAAGAATTTATGAATTCGCAAAAGAATTTCAATGCTTTGCTTGAAGAGACATTGCTTAAGATTGATGAGTTGGCTAGGAACGTGGATAGAATTTCTCTTGATGTTGATTCTTTGAAACTTGGATCTATTCCACCTAAGCATGATATCATTGAGTCTCACAAGGCCATGAGAATTTCCATTGATGAGTGCAAAGAAAGAACCGCTAGGATGCATGCTAAAAGATATTGCTTTGTGAAAGCGTGTTCTTCTAGTTTTCATGATAATAAAGATGAAGATTTAAAAGTAAGTGATGTGTCTCCTATTAGATCCTTGTTTTATAATATGAATCTTGATAAAGATGGGATTGGAGATGAGTCAACTTTAGTTAAAAGGAGTCCCAATGATTCGGAGTTTTTAGATCTTGATGCAAAAATTGTTAAAAGCGGGATTGAAGAGGTCAAAACTTTACATAGCAATGAACCCACTATTTTGGATTTCAAGGAATTTAATGACGATAATTGCTCTTTGATAGATTGTATTTCCTTGTTGCAATCCATGCTAAATTCTCCTCATGCTTATAGTCAAAATAAAGCTTTTACCAAACACATCGTTGATGCTTTAATGCAATCTTATGAAGAAAAACTTGAATTAAAAGTTTCTATCCCTAGAAAAATTGATGATGAGTGGGAACCTACTATTAAAATTAAGATTAAAGATCATGAATGTTATGCTTTATGTGATTTGGGTGCTAGTGTTTCCACAATTCCAAAAACTTTGTGCGATGTGTTAGGTTTCCACGAATTTGATGATTGTTCTTTAAATTTGTATCTTGTGGATTCTACCATTAAGAAACCTATGGTAAGGATTAATGATGTTCTTATTGTTAAAAATAGGAATTATGTGCCCATAGATTTCATCGTTCTTGATATAGATTGCACTCCTACATGCCCTATTATTCTTGGTAGACCTTTCCTTAGAATGAGTGGTGCAATTATTGACATGAAAGAAGGAAATATTAGATTCCAATTTCCATTAATGAAAGGCATGGAACACTTTACTAGAAAGAAAATCAAATTACCTTATGAATCTATTATGAGAGCCACTTATGGATTGCCTACCAAAGATAGCAATACCTAGATCTATTCTTGTATCATGCCTAGCTAGGGGCGTTAAACGATAGCGCTTGTTGGGAGGCAACCCAATTTTATTTTCTTTGCTTTTACTTCTATTTAGTAATAAATAATTCATCTAGCTTTTGGTTAGGCATGGTTTTGTGTTTTAATTAGTGTTTGTGCCAAGTAGAACCTTTGGGAAGACTTGGGTGAAGTCTTTGCGATCTTCCTGAAAAAACAGAAACTTTTGCGCTCACGAGATTTGCCGCCATCTTTTACTGGAGAGTGCTTTTAAGTTGATTATTTTTTCAGATGATTAAAGGAAAAATTCCTCCATCCACCAATTTATTTCAGAATTTTTAGAGTTACAGAAGTGTTCGAAAGTTACAGATTTCTACAGACTATTCTGTTTTTGACAGATTCTGTTTTTCGTGTGTTGTTTGCTTATTTTGATGAATCTATGAGTAGTAACGGGGGTATGAACCATAGAGAAGTTGGAATACGGTAGGTTTAACACCAATATAAATAAAGAATGAGATCAATATAGTACCTTAAAGTGGTGGTTTATTTTCTTATACTAAGGGAGCTCATGAGATTTTCTGTTAAGTTTTGTGTTGTGAAGTTTTCAAGTTTTTGGGAAAGGATTTGATGGACTATGGAACAAAGAGTGGCAAGAGCCTAAGATTGGGGATGCCCAAGGCACCCCAAGGTAAAATTCAAGGACAACCAAAGCCTAAGCTTGGGGATGCCCCGGGAAGGCATCCCCTCTTTTGTCTTCGTCTATCGATAACTTTACTTGAGACTATATTTTTATTCACCACATGATATGTGTTTTGCTTGGAGCGTCTTGTATGATTTGAGTCTTTGCTTTTTAGTTTACGAAAATCATCCTTGCTATACACACCTTTTGGGAGAGACACACATGAATCGTAATTTATTAGAATACTCTATGTACTTCACTTATATCTTTTGAGCTAGATAGTTTTGCTCTAGTGCTTCACTTATATCTTTTTAGAGCATGGCGGTGGTTTTATTTTATAGAAATTATTGGTCTCTCGTGCTTCACTTATATTATTTTCAGGGTCCTTTAGAACAACATGGTAATTTTCTTTGGTTATAAAATTAGTCCTAATATGATAGGCATCCAAGATGGGTATAATAAAAACTTTCATATAAAGTGCATTGAATATTATGAGAAGTTTGATACTTGATGATTGTTTTGAGATATGGGGATGGTGATATTAGAGTCATGCTAGTAGGGTAGTTGTGAATTTGAGAAATACTTGTGCTGAGGTTTGCAAGTCCCGTAGCATGCACGTATGGTAACCGTTGTGTGACAAATTTGAAGCATGAGGTATTTCTTTGATTGTCATCCTTTGTGTGGAGGTCGGGATCGCGCGATGCTTAACTCCTACGAACCCTTCCCCTAGGAGCATGCGTGTAGTACTTTGTTTTGATGACTTATAGATTTTTGCAATAAGTATGTGGGTTCTTTATGACTAATGTTGAGTCCCTCGATTATACGCACTCTCACCCTTCCACCATTGCTAGCCTCTCTTGTACCGCGCAACTTTCGCCGGTACCATACACCACCACATACCTTCCTCAAAACAGCCACCATACCTACCTATCATGGCATTTCATAGCCATTCCGAGATATATTGCCATGCAACTTTCCACCGTTCCATTTATTATGACATGCTTCATCATTGTCATATTGCCAAGCATGATCATGTAGTTGACATCTTATTTGTGGCAAGGCTACCATGCATAAGTTTTCATACATGTAACTCTTGATTCATTGCACATCCCGGTACACCGCCGGAGGCATTCATATAGAGTAATATTTTGTTCTAGTATCGAGTTGTAATCTTTGAGTTGTAAATAAATAGAAGTGAGATGATCATCATTATTAGAGCATTGTCACGAAAAAAAAGGCCAAATAAAAAAGAAAAAAGAAAGAAAGCCAAATAAAAAAGGAAGGAAAGGCCAAAAAAGGAAGGCCCAAAAAAGAAAAAAAAAGGATAATGCTACTATCTTTTTTTTCCACACTTGTGCTTCAAAGTAGCACCATGATCTTCATGATAGAGAGTCTCTTGTTTTGTCACTTTCATATACTAGTGGGAATTTTAATTATAGAACTTGGCTTGTATATTCCAATGATGGGCTTCCTCGAATGGCCTAGGTCTTCATGAGCAAGCAAGTTGGATGTACACCCACTTAGTTTGTTTTGTTGAACTTTCATACATTTATAGCTCTAGTGCATCCGTTGCATGGCAATCCCTACTCACTCACATCGATATCTATTGATTGGCATCTCCATAGCCCATTGATACACCTAGTTGATGTGAGACCGTCTTCCTCCTTTTGTCTTCTCCACAACCACCACTCTATTCCACCTATAGTGTTATATCCATGGGTCACGCTCATGTATTACGTGAAAGTTGAAACAGTTTGGAAAAAATTAAGTATGGAACAATTGCTTGGCTGAAACCGGGGTTGTGCATGATTTGAGTATTTTGTGTGACGTCGATGGAGCATAACCAAACTATATGATTTTGTAGGGATGAACTTTCTTTGGCCATGTTATTTTGGGAAGACATAATTGCTTTGTTAGTATGCTTGAAGTATTATTATTCTTATGTCAATATTAAACTTTTGTCTTGAATCTTTCGGATCTGAACATTCATGCCACAATCAAGAAAATCACATTGAGAATTATGTTAGGTATCATTCCACATCAAAAATTCAGTTTTCACCATTTACCTACTCGAGGACGAGCAGGTATTAGGCTTGGGGATGCTTGATACGTCTCCAACGTATATATAATTTTTGATTGCTCCATGCTATTATATTATCTATTTTGGATGTTTAATGGGCTTTATTATGCACTTTTATATTATTTTTGGGACTAACCTACTAGCCCAAGGCCCAGTGCAAATTGATGTTTTTTGCCTATTTCAGTGTTTCACAGAAAAGGAATATCTAACGGAGTCCAAACGGAATAAAACCTTCACGAAGATCGTTTTTGGACAAACATAACCCAGAAGACTTGGAGTACACGCCAAGGAAGCCACGAGGTGGCCAAGAGGCAGGAGGGCGCGCCCAGGGGGTAGGCACGCCCCCCACCCTCATGGGCCCCTCGTAGCTCCACCGACATACTTCTTCATCCTATATATACTCATATATCCTGAAAACATCCGAGAGCACCACGAAACCCTATTTCCACCGCCGCAACCTTCTGTACCCGTGGGATCCCATCTTGGGGCCTGTTCCGAAGCTCCACCGGAGGGGGCATCGATCACGGAGGGGTTCTACATCAACACCATAGCCTCTCCGATGAGTTGTGAGTAGTTTACCACAGACCTTTGGGTCCATAGTTATTAGCTAGATGGCTTCTTCTCTCTCTTTGGATCTCAATACAAAGTTCTCTTCGATCTTCTTGGAGATCTATTCGATGTAATTCTTTTTGCGGTGTGTTTGTCGAGATCCGATGAATTGTGGGTTTATGATCAAGATTATCTATGAACAATATTTGATTCTTCTCTGAATTCTTTTCTGCATGATTTAAATATCTTTGCAAGTCTCTTCGAATTATTAGTTTGGTTTGGCCTACTACATTGATCTTTCTTGCAATGGGAGAAGTGCTTAGCTTTGGGTTCAATCTTGCGGTGTCCTTTCCCAGTAACAGCAAGGGCAGCAAGGCACGTATTGTATTGTTGCCATTGAGGATAAAAATATGGGGTTTATATCATATTGCATGAGTTTATCCCTCTACATCATATCATCTTGCTTAAAGCGTTACTCTATTCTTGTGAACTTAATACTCGAGATGCATGCTGGATAGCGGTCAATATGTGGAGTAATAGTAGTAGATGCAGAATCGTTTCGGTCTACTTGTCACGGATGTGATGCCTATATACATGATCATGCCTAGATATTCTCATAACTATGCACTTTTCTATCAATTGCTTGACAGTAATTTGTTCACCCACCGTAGAATCTGCTATCTTGAGAGAAGCCACTAGTGAAACCTATGGCCCCCGGGTCTATCTTCCATCAACTAGTTATCTTTATTGTTCTTTTATTTCGCAATCTTTACTTTTCAATTTATACAACAAAATACCAAAAATATTTATCCTATTATCTCTATCAGATCTCACTTTTGCAAGTGGCCGAGAAGGGATTGACAACCCCTTTGTCGCGTTGGTTGCAAGGTTCTTATTTGTTTGTGCAGGTACGAGGGAATTGCGTGTAGTCTCCTACTGGATTGATACCTTGGTTCTCAAAAACCGAGGGAAATACTTACGCTACTTTGTTGCATCACCCTTTCCTCTTCAAGGGAAAAACAACGCATGCTCGAGAGGTAGCAGATTGCTACCATAGGAGGTGGGCGCCCCCCCCCCATCCCAAACTGAATTGGACTAGGGGGGCGTAGCCCCCCTTTCCTTCTCCCTCTCCCTCCTTTCCCCTTTCCCCTCTCCATAAGAAGGAAGGAGGGGGGCGAATCATACTTGGATTAGGAGTCCAAGTAGGACTCCCCCCATGGTGCACCTCCTCCTAGGGCCGGCCTCCTCCCCCCTCCTTTATATACGTGGGCAGGGGGCACCCCAAAGTTACACCAAGATTTGTCTTAGCCATGTGAGGTGCCCCTCTCCATAGTTTACTCCTCTGGTCATAGCGGTGTGGTGCTTAGGCAAAGCCCTGCACGGATCACATCACCAACACCGTTGCCACGCCGTCGTGTTGACGGAACTCTCCCTCGACCCTCTACTGGATCAAGAGTTCGAGGGACTTCATCGAGCTAAACGTGTGCTGAACACGGAGGTGACGTATGTTCGGCACATGGATCGGTTGGATCGTGAAGACATTCCACTACATCAACCGCGTTAATACAACACTTCCGATTTCGGTCTACGAGGGTACGTAGACATACTCATCTCATCTCGTTGCTATGCATCTCCTAGATAGATCTTGCGTGAGCATAGGATTTTTTTTTAAATTGCATGCTATGTTCCCAACAGTGGCATCATGAGCCAAGTCTATGCGTAGATGATTTGCATGAGTAGAACACAAAGAGTTGTGGGCGATAATAGTCATACTGCTTACCACCAACGTCTTACTTTGATTCGGCGGTATTGTTGGATGAAGCAGCCCAGACCGACATTACATGACCGCGTTCATGAGACTGGTTCTACCGACGTGCTTTGCACACAGGTGGCTGGCAGGTGTCTGTTTCTCCAACTTTAGTTGAATTGAGTGTGACTACGGCCGGTCCTTGTTGAAGGTTAAAATAGCACACTTGACGAAAAATCGTTGTGGTTTTGATGCGTAGGTAAGAACGATTCTTGCTAGAAGCCCGTACCAGCCACATAAAACTTGCAACAAGAAAGTAGAGGACGCCTAACTCTTTTTTGCACGGCATGTTGAGATGTGATATGGTCAAGACGTGATGAGTTATACGATATTGTATGAGATGATCATGTTTTGTAAATTATCGGCAACCGGCAGGAGCCTTATGGTTGTCTCTTTATTGTATGAATTGCGAACGCCATGTAATTGCTTTACTTTATCACTATGAGTTAGCGATATTAGTAAAAGCAAAAGTTGGCGAGACGACCACGACGTTACGATGAAGATCATGGTGTCAAGCCGGTGACGATGGAGATCATGACGATGCTTTGGAGATGGAGATCAAAAGCACAAGATGATGCTGGCCATATCATGTCACATATTTTGATTGCATGTGATCTTTATCTTTTTATGCATCTTATTTTGCTCAGAACGACAGTAGCATTATAAGATGATCCCTTACTAAATTTCTGGGTACAAGTGTTCTCCCTGAGTATGCACCGTTGTGACAGTTCGTCGTGCCGAGACACCACATGATGATCGGGTGTGATAAGCTCTACGTTCACATACCACGGGTGTAAGGCAGTTTTGCACGTGCAGAATACTTGGGTTAAACTTGACGAGCCTAGCATGTACAGACATGGCCTCAGAACACTAGAGATCGAAAGGTCGAGCGTGAATCATATAGTAGATATGATCAACATAAGATGTTCACCATTGAAAACTACTCCATCTCACGTGATGATCGGACATGGTTTAGTTGATTTGGATCACGTGATCATTTAGATGACTTGTGGAATGTCTATCTAAGCGGGAGTTCTTAAGTAATATGATTAATTGAACTTTAATTTATCATGAACTTAGTACCTGGTAGTTTTTTGCATATCTATGTTGTTGTAGATCAATGGCTCGTGCTACCGTTCCCTTAAATTTTAATGCGTTCCTAGAGAAAGCTAAGTTGAAAGATAATGGTAGAAACTACACAGATTGGGTCCGTAACTTGAGGATTATCCTCATTGCTGCACAGAAGAATTATGTCCTTCAAGCACCGCTAGGTGAAAGGCCTGCTGCAAGAGCAACTCCTGACCTTATGAACGTCTGGCAAGCTCGATCTGATGACTACTCGATAGTTCAGTGTGCCATGCTTTACGACTTAGAATCGGGACTTCAAAGACGTTTTGAACGTCATGGAGCATATGAGATGTTCCAAGAGTTGAAGTTGATATTTCAAGCAAATGCCCGAGTTGAGAGATATGAAGTCTCCAACAAGTTCTATAGCTGCAAGATGGAGGAGAACAGTTCTGTCAGTGAACACTTACTCAAAATGTTTGGGTACCATAACCACATGACTCAGCATGGAGTTAAGGTTGATGATGATAGTGTTATTGACAGAGTTCTTCAATCACTGCCACCAAGCTATAAAGGCTTCGTGATGAACTATAATATGCAAGGGATGGAGAAAACTATTCCCGAGCTCTTCGCAATGCTCAAAGCTGTGGATGTAGAAATAAAAAAGGAGCATCAAGTGTTGATGGTTAACAAGGCCACTAGTTTCAAGGAAAAGGGAAAGGGAAAGAAGGGAAACTTCAAGAAGAATAGCAAGCCAGTTGCTACTCCGGGGAAGAAACCATAGGCTGGAGCCAAGCCTGGAACTGAGTGATTCTACTTCAAAGGGACTGGTCACTGGAAGCGGAACTGCCCCAAGTATTTGGCAGATAAGAAGGATGGCAAAGTGAAGAAAGGTACATGTGATATACATGTTATTGATGTGTACCTTACTAATGCTCGTAGTAGCGCCTGGGTATTTGATACTGGTTCGGTTGCTCATATTTGTATCTCGAAATAGGGGCTACACATTAAACGAAGATTAGCTAAGGATGAGGTGACGATGCAAGTGGGAAATGGTTCCAAAGTCGATGTGATCGCCGTCGGCACGCTACCTCTACATCTACCTTCGGGATTAGTTTTAGACCTCGATAATTGTTATTTGGTGCCAGTGTTGAGCATGAATATTATATCTGGATCTTGTTTGTTGCAAGACGGTTATTCATTTAAATCAGAGAATAATGGTTGTTCTATTTATAAGAGTAATCTCTTTTATGGTCATGCACCCTTGATGAGTGGTCTATTTTTGTTGAATTTCGATCGTAGTGATACACATATTCATAATATTGATGCCAACAGATGCAAAGTTGATAATGATAGTGCAACATACTTGTGGCGTTTAGGTCATATTGGTGTAAAGCGCATGAAGAAACTCCATGCACATGGACTTTTGGAATCACCTGATTATGAATCATTTGATACTTGCGAACCATGCCTCATGGGCAAGATGACTGAAACTCCGTTCTCTGGAACAATGGAGCGAGCTACTAACTTATTGGAAATAATACATACCGGTGTATGCGGTCCGATGAGTATTGAGGCTCACGGCGGGTATCGTTATTTTCTGACCTTCATAGATGATTTGAGCATATATGGATATATCTACTTAATGAAACATAAGTCTGAAACATTTGAAAAGTTAAAAGAATTTCATAGTGAAGTAGAGAATCATCGTAACAAGGAAATAAAGTTTCTACAATCTGATCGTGGAGGCGAATATTTGAGTTATGAGTTTGGTCTTCATTTGAAACAATGTGGAATCACTACAAGAAATATGTCAACTTATGACCTTTTGTTAGTGACCCTGGAAGAATTGGTCATAGATCTATGACCATTTCAGACCAATTGGTCAAAAGCTGTTCGGGGGGCTCCAAACCCTAAACTATAACGACCATTTTGATCAGAAAGGTCATAATTTCCTTACACGAAATGGTCACAAAGCAGATAGCACTGGTTCGCTGCTTTATTTCTAGCTGTTCATGACCAATATAGATGGTCATAACCTTGAAAATTGTGGTGGGTTGCTACGACTAGGCGCCACCTCATCAGTTTTGCCTATGTGTCATGTCCATGTGGCAGTTTTTTCCCTAGGTTGTGAAGCAACCTATATTTCTGTCATTCCCAAAATTCCCCAAAAAATCTCATAAATTCTTTGGTTCATATCTTCGTCAAATATGTAAAAAACCTTCCTTGCCTAGTTCAAAAATAATTCAAAAATATTCATTTTCCTATTCTGTTCAAAAAAACACTTTGTGAAGGAAGTACCACTTTGGCATGTCCAAATGGTATCCATTTTCTACAGTGCTTTCCTATGCCCAAATAACTATCCTCCACCAAATGCCAGCTCAATCCATTCATTATTTTGAGCCCATATTCAACATTCGTATTTATGTCCAGTGTGGTACTTTGCAAAGCAAGTACCACCTAGACTCCTCCTTTTGAGCTGAAAATTTGTGAAGACGGTCTTCTTAGTAACTGATCATCCTCAACCAAAACTTACGCCCATTAGCCATGTGCATTTTCCGTACCGCTAATCAAACACTTGGCTGCTAATTCATGTTTGAGCATCGATTGGTCTCCTCGTGAGAATCTTATGTTGTAATTTTCTTCCTAGCACCTACCTGGGGAGTGGCCAACCCACTAGACATGCCTAGGCCGCCCAGAACACATGGCAACGCCACAGTCACGCGGTGACCACGCAGCGGTTATGCGAGTTTATGTGCTCTAGAGTTGGGGCCCTCGACCACCGCCCAAACCTCGACGTATCGCCACCAAACCATGTATTTATTATTAAATAGGTACTTATGTACCTAGAAATGATTTTTGGAAAAAATAAATAGCAAACTATGAGGCGGCCGCAGTTCAAATTTGACCCGCTTCCAGCTGAATCGGCGGAAATTTGTCTTTTTCACGAAAGGTGGATCAAAAAATTTTACACCCAACCATTTTGTCAATTGTGCATTAAATATGTCCTAGTATTTTAGAAAATTGATTTGGTCAAATTTTGCAACAATTATTTGGGAGGTCCTTCACAAAAAAACCTCCTTTTGGGCACTCAAAAAATGGAAAATGAATTTTTCGTCCAAAGAAAATGAAAACTTCCTTAGGCAACATTGTTTGCCATTCCAAGATGCACCCTTGTGCACAATATGAGATCATTTGAACAAACTATGCCATGAATGTGGCCATAGGATTGATCATTTGGCTTGAAAGCCATGAATCTTCACGCATGATAGCTCATTTCTGAGAACATTTTTTTAATAGAATTGCCGTATTACAAGTTTATTATTTTTCCTGGTAACTTGGTCATATATAATGACACAATGCGAAGGTGTTCCAATTTTTTGATTTTTTTTGAATTTTTTATGCCCGTTTCAAAATGCGGTCCAAACGGCGGGAATGACCGTTCCTAGCTAGTGGTTGAATCTGGGAATTTTTTTGGTGTTTATCTGATTAAATAGATACTTATGTACCTACAAATGATTTTTGGAAAAAATAAAAAGCAAACTACGAGGTAGCTACAGTTCAAATTTGACCCGCTTCCAGCTGAATCGGCGGAAATTTGTCTTTTTCACGAGAGGTGGATCAAAACTTTTTACACCCAACCATTTGGTCAATTGTGCATTAAATATGTCCTAGTATTTTAGAAAATTGATTTGGTCAAATTTTGCAGAAATTATTTGGGAGGTCCTTCACAAAAAAACCTCCTTTTGGGCACTCGAAAAATGGAAAATGATTTTTTCGTCCAAAGAAAATGAAAACTTCCTTAAGCAATATTGTTTGCCGTTCCAAGATGCACCCTTGTGCACAATATGAGATCATTTGAACAAACTATGCTATGAATGTGGCCATAGGATTGATCATTTGGCTTGAAAGCCATGAATCTTCACGCATGATAGCTCATTTCTGAGAACAATTTTTTAAAAGAATTGCCGTATTACAAGTTTATTATTTTTCTTGGTAACTTGGTCATATATATTTCTTGTAGTGAATAGTTTCACAGCTCACGCCACCTGGAACACCACGGTGTAATGGTGTGTCCGAACGTCGTAACCGTACTTTATTAGATATGGTGCGATATATGATGTCTCTTACCGATATACCACTATTGTTTTGGGGTTATGATTTAGAGACGGTTGCATTCACGTTAAGTAGGGCACCATCTAAATCTGTTGAGACGACACCTTATGAACTATGGTTTGGCAAGAAACCCAAGTTGTCGTTTCATAAAGTTTGGGGCTGCGATGCTTATGTGAAAAAGCTTCAACCTAGTAAGAACGAACCCAAATCGGGGAAATGTGTCTTCATAGGATACCCAAAGGAAACTATTGGGTACACCTTCTAGCACAGATCTGAAGGCAAGATATTCGTTGCTAAGAATGGATCCTTTCTAGAGAAGGAGTTTCTCTCAAAAGAAGTGAGTGGGAGGAAAGTAGAACTTGATGAGGTAATTGTACCTTCTCCTGAATTGGAAAGTAGTTCATCATAGAAATCAATTCCAGTGATTCCTACACCAATTAGTGAGGAAGCTAATGATGATGATGATGAAACTTCAGATCAAGTTACTAACGAACCACGTAGGTCAAGCAGAGTACGTGTCACACCAGAGTGGTACGGTAATCCTGTTTTGGAAGTCATGTTACTTGACCATGACGAACCTACGAACTATGACGAAGCGATGATGAGCCCAGATTTCGCAAAATGGCTTGAGGCCATGAAATCTGAGATGGGGTCCATGTATAAGAACAAAGTGTGGACTTTGGCTAACTTGCCCGATGATCAGCAAGCCATTGAAAATAAATGGATCTTTAAGAAGAAGACTGACGCCGATGGTAATGTTACTGTCTACAAAGCTCGACTTGTTGCGAAAGGTTTTCGACAAGTTCAAGGAGTTGACTACGATGAGACCTTCTCACCCATAGCAATGCTTAAGTCTGTCTGAATCATGTTAGCAATTGCCGCATTTTATGATTATGAAATCTGGCAAATGGATGTCAAAACTGCATTCCTAATGGATTTCTCAAAGAAGAGTTGTATATGATGCAACCAGAAGGTTTTGTCGATCCTAAAGGTGCTAACAAAGTGTGCAAGCTCCAGCGATCCATCTATGGACTGGTGCAAGCATCTCGGAGTTGGAATATACGCTTTGATGAGGTGATCAAAGCATATGGTTTTATACAAACTTTTGGAGAAGCCTGTATATACAAGAAAGTGAGTGGGAGCTCTGTAGCATTTCTGATATTATATGTGGATGACATATTGTTGATTGGAAATGATGTAGAATTTTTTAGCATACAAGGATACTTGAATAAGAATTTTTCAATGAAAGACCTCGGTGAAGCTGATTATATATTTGGCATCAAGATCTATAGAGATAGATCAAGACGCTTAATTGGACTTTCACAAAGCACATACCTTGATAAAGTTTTGAAGAAGTTCAAAATGGACCAGTCAAAGAAAGGGTTCTTGCAGGTGTTACAAGGTGTGAAGTTGAGTCAAACTCAATGCCCGACCACTACAGATGATAAAGAGAAAATGAAAGCCATTCCCTATGCTTCAGCCATAGGTTCTATCATGTATGCAATGTTGTGTTCCAGACCTGATGTGTGCCTTGCTATAAGTCCTACAGGGAGGCACCAAAGTAATCCAGGAGTGGATCACTAGACAGCGGTCAAGAACATCCTGAAGTACCTGAACAGGACCAAGGATATGTTTCTCGTTTATGGAGGTGACAAAGAGCTCGTCGTAAACGGTTACGTCGATGCTAGCTTTGACACTGATCCGGATGACTGTAAGTCACAAACCGGATACGTATTTTTGTTGAACGGTGGAGCTGTTAGTTGGTGCAGTTCCAAGCAGAGCGTCGTGGCGGGATCTACGTGTGAAGCGGAGTATATAGCTACTTCAGAAGCAGCAAATGAAGGAGTTCATATCCGATCTAGGTGTAATACTAGTGCATCGGGTCCAATGAAAATCTTTTGTGACAACACTAGAGCAATAGCCTTGGCGAAGGAATCTAGGTTTCTGTGACGCCCCCGATTTGTCCGTACACTAATCATGCACGCAAATGTGTACGACCAAGATCAGGGACTCACTGGAAGATATCACAACACAACTCTAGACACAAATTTAAAATAATACAAGCTTTATATTACAAGCCAGGGGCCTCGAGGGCTCGAATACAAAAGCTCGATAACACAAGAGTCAGCGGAAGCAACAATATCTGAGTACAGACATAAGTTAAACAAGTTTGCCTTAAGAAGGCTAGCACAAAAGTAACAACGATCGAAAAGGCAAGGCCTCCTGCCTGGGACCTCCTAATAACTCCTCGAAGCCGAACTCCATGCAGAATCATCCTCGGGATCTTCTGGCTCCTGGACTCCACCGATCTGGTTGCGTCATCCGAGAAGAAGGAACAAAAGGGGAAAAAGGGGAGAAAGCAACCGTGAGTACTCATCCAAAGTACTCGCAAGCAAGGATCTACACTACATATGCAATGGTATCTGTGTAATGGGGTAATATATGTGGGTTAAACTGCAGAAAGCAGAATAAGAGGGGGATAGCTAATCCAATCGAAGACTACGCTTCTGGCCACCTCCATCTTGCAGCAGTAGAAGAGAATATATGGAAGTAACAAGTAACCTCGCGTCTCGCAGCCTTCGTCTTGAAGCAGTAGAAGGGAAATAGATGGTAAGTTCACCAAGTAACATCGTATAGCATAAACCTACCCGGCGATCCTCCCGCACATCACCCTGTGAGAGAGCAACCACCGAGTTATCTCTGGCACTTGTAAGGGTGTGTTTTATTAAGTATCCGGTTCTAGTTGTCATGAGGTCAGAGTACAACTCCGGGTCGTCCTTTTACCGAGGGACACGGCTATTCGAATAGATTAACTTCCCTGCAGGGGTGCACCACATAACCCAGCACGCTTGATCCCATTTGGCCGGACACACTTTCCAGGGTCATGCCCGGCCTCGGAAGATCAACACGTCGCAGCCCTACCTAAGCACAGCAGAGAGGTCAGCACGCCGGTCTAAATCCTAGGCGCGCAGGGGTCCGGGCCCATCGCCCAACGCACACCTGCACATTGCGTACGCGACCGGTGAGCAGACCTAGCAACCTCCGTTACTAAGGAAGTTGCGTTACGCGGTCCAACCCGGCGCGCGCCGCTAAGTCGCTGACGTCAAGAAGGCTTCGGCTGATACCTCGACGTCGAGTACCCATAACTATTCCCACGTAGCTGGTTAGTGCGTATAGACCAAATGGCCAGACTCAGATCAAATATCCAAACTCGTTAAGCGTGTTATTATGAAAATCACCGCGGACAACGACCAGGGCCAGGCCACCTCTCGACTGGGTGTCTCAACCTGCCCCTGTCGCTCCGCCACAAAGATCCACTCGGGGGCCGTCAGGAACTCAGGCCCACCACTACCTGGATGGAGCCACCTGTCCTTTCAGCCCCCACATCAAATCACTTGCGGGTACTCACTGAGCCGACCCGACTTTAGTCACATTAAGTATCATGTACAAGTGTATGTAGTATATACCCGTGATCACACCCAAGTGATCACGGCCCGATAGAATAGCAGGGCAGACGGACAAGAGTGTAGGGCCACTGATGGAGTACTAGCATCCTATACTAAGCATTTAGGATTGCAGGTAAAGTATCAACAGTGGTAGCAACAATGACAGGCTATGCAGCAGAATAGGATTATCGAAAGCAGTAATATGCTACACTACTCTAATGCAAGCAGTAGAGAGAAGAGTAGGCGATATCTGGTGATCAAAGGGGGGGCTTGCCTGGAAGCTCTGCAGACGAAAGGAATCTTCGGAAGCGTAGCCGTAGTCGAACACCGAAGCATCAATGGTCTCGGGGTCTATCACAGTATCGGAGTCTACCGAAAATAAGCAACGAAGGGGAAACAAATAAATAACAGAGCAAACAATAGCACACAAAGCATAACAAGGCAAAAGGCGATGCTACGTGTGACCTAACGCGGTAGGAGGTGTTACCGACGAAGGAGGGAAACATCCGGGAAAGTATTCCCGGTGTTTCACGTTTTCGGGCGGATGAAACGGAGGGGGAAAGTTGCGGGTTCGGTATGTTAGGGATGTGTGGTGGACGAACGGACCGCGTATTCGGATTCGTCTCGTCGTTCTGAGCAACTTTCATATATAAATTGTTTTCATCCGAGTTACGGTTTAAAAGATATGATTTTCTAATGGTTTTATTAATTTTTGGTATTTATTATTAATTAAATTAATTCGAAAAAGAATATATGACATCAGCATGACATCATGCTGACGTCATCATGGTTGACTGGTCAAACTGACCAGTGGGTCCCACTTGTCATTGACAGTAAACTAACTAACAGTTTAGTTAGATTAATTAGGTTTTAGTTAATTACAGATTAGGTTAATTAATGATTAGATTAATCTAAAGGTGATTAATTAACTTAATTAATTTGTTAATTAATTAATTAATTAATACATTTATTTATTTTTATTATTATTTTTATTATTTTTATTTTATTTATTTATTTTAAAATCCCTTTTTTTCGTTTTTGTTCTGGGGCTTGGGGCCCTCTTGTCATAGGCCCGCGGGGCCTAACGGGTGCACAGCCAGCGGGTTCACGGGCGTGGCCACGAGCGCCCGCCAGGGCAAACCCGGCGCTGGCCACGGGCTCAGTCAGTGGCGCGGAGGCCCAAACGGGCGCCCAACCGCAGGGTGCGGCGGGGCGAGGCCAAGGCCAGGGCGGCTACGATTGCTGGCCGGCGCGGGGGGTGGCGGAGTGAAGGGCCGATGACGAGCGGGAGCGATGGCGCGTCGGCTGCCGGAGAGGCCGAGCGGGGCGAGCATGAGCGGAAGCAGGGGAGGCTAGGAGGGGCACGCGTGGGCGGTAGTCGCCGCGGTCGGGGGCGGTCGTCGGACGCGGTGATCACGGGGGCAGAGAGGGAGCACGGGGCGGTGCTCACGTGCGTTGGAGGGGAGTGGGGGCGGCGAGGCGTGATGGCGGCCGTCGAGGACGAGTCGGAGGAGGTGGGGCCGGCGCGAGTCGAGGGGGGTCATTGCCGTCGAGAGGCTCGCCCACGACAGAGGTTCGTCGGGCGGCATGGGGCCCGAGCTCGGCGCCCTGCAGAACCAGGGCGGCGGCGATGCTCCGGTCCACGTCGGGGCCTCGATGGCCGGCGGCCTGCTGGTGCTCGCCGGTGACGGTAGGCGGCGGGGTGCCGATGCAGACGGGACGGGGGCGCGAGGCCGTGCCGGTCGATGGCCACGGGTGAGCCCCGATCCGATCTGGATCGGGAGGGGAGGGAGAGACGAGGGAGTGGGGGGGATCGTGCGGGTGGGAAGGTCCGGGGGTGACCTAATAGGCGGGCGGGGTGGGCCGGCTGGGCCGGCCTGGTTGGCCCGATGGCCATCTGGGCCGCGGTCCAGCAGGGG
>LR738711.1:840793200-840803389 GCA_902687465.1 Secale cereale
GGGGGGGGGTTCTTTTACAGTTATGTTTTCTGTTTCTGTTCTTTTATTTATTCTCCTCTTCCTTTTTAGTTTCCTTTTTATTTTAGTTTAAAATAAAATTCATACTAGTTCCTAAATTAGTCTCAATAAATATACTACTGCTACATAAATTTGGGCAACTAAATAAAATAGTTTAATATTTTAGAAAATACCAAAGGCATTTACTTAATTGTTTTGTCTGCTGTTTCAATCATTTTGGTGCATTTAAATATGTTATAAAAATAAGGATCCTCCACCATAATTCCTTATGATTTATTTGACACATCCCGAACATTTTAGTTTTAATGTTTGAAAACTTTTGTTGTTTTCTTTTAATTCAATTTTTAATTTTTAAATTTGGATCGGTTTGGAACTAACACGAGATTAGCAACAGTGATCGTGGTGACGTGGCATTATTAGTGCGGAATTACTGTAGCATAATTATCCGGACGTCACAATTCTCCTCCACTACAAGAAATCTCGTCCCGAGATTTAAGCGGTGGAGTAAGGGGGAATAGGTGCTGGTAGCGAAGAGCTAACGAGTCTTCTCGGTCTTGACTGTCCTTTCGAAGAGGTTGATACCTTTCGTTGATGTCTTCATTTCTCTGCTTCAAGTCATCGTGATCAAGTCGTCAACCTTTCTTCGGGATCTCCACCGTCCTACGAACGCGACAAGGGGAAATTTTTTGGAAGAACGCATCTCCACAAGGTTAGGCACCCGACGGTGAACTAATTGGGAAATACACGAGGTACCCCACGAGTGGTATACAGTGAATTCGTTGAGTGCAAGGTACGATGGTGCCAAAGCTTCTAATGGGTAGACAAACATTCGATGCCTAGGCAGAAGCTGGAATGAGGGCTTCATCAACGATAATAACATGGTGTTTGATTCCAGGGTGAATAATGGTATGGAATTTAGCTCGTGAATCACATACGAAGCTAGGTGCAAAGGATACCATAGAATTCAGGTTGTAAAGAAGAGTCAGGTTTCGATCCAGTGGACCTGTGGGTTATGGGCCCACCATGTGGGTTGAAAGTAGGAAGGGTGGTGACATCTTGCACAGCCTCGACAGGGAGGCATGTTAGTGGATAGCTTGTCAGCTATGTCGCCAACAATGTCGGTACCAAGGACGAGGAACGAAGAGAACCATTTTCTTGCTCGTTGAACGAGGCGGACCAATAGGCAAAGTTCTCGCCCATCGGTGGTTGCCGGGATGTTATCAACATTAGTAACGGGGTCTTACTGACAGAGTTGTACATCGAGGTGTTTACATAAGCAGATAATTATTACTGCTTAGATCATGTAGATCAAGGAAAGGTTAAACAAACAAATGGAAAGGAAAATTGTGATTACACACAATTATTAGGAGTATATCCTTCCCATGGACAAGCAGAACACGGCATACCGGGTAGGAGAGCAAGTACCCAACCATTCAGATAAAGAGGCAACGTTTAATCAAGATGTTACCCATACAACGGTGTTTGGATAACTGACCAAGAAACATTTAGCATCACGCCTCCAATGTTCTTGTTGATGAGCGGGTTATCATAGTCATGCTTCGAGGTAGCAATGATATGGTGATTCAAACAAGGGCCAGACTTTGGATACACAAATGATCCATCATGAGCAAGTTATAAAATAAGTCTTACAATTCCCTCCTGGAAGAATAGTTATCCTTGCAGAAGAGAATATAATGATATGTCCTCCAGCCAGGGGTGCTAGGCATGACATCATATTACCAGGTCATCAAAGGACCAACATTATAACTACTGGAAAGTTGTCCCAACCATCATATCTGGCCGAGATTCAGATACGATTGGTGTCATGATACCACAAACTCAGGATGTTCGAGAAGAAAAGGTGCAACACAAATCGACGAAATGACATTGCAAGATTCTCGGGAAATGAACTATGGGAGTGGGTTCCCGAAACAATAGTTCATCATTAAACCAAGGAGAGGATGAGGAGGTGGCTGATGGGTTCAACAACAATTCATCGAGAATTCCAAACGGATGGATTTCCACAATAATGTGAATAAGAAGGTGACACCTGTCAACTCAAATGATATAATGTTGTATGCTCGAGGAAAAACATACACCATTAACCATTAGTTGAAAGGTGTGCCCGAATATGACTTTAGGCAGAAAGATTAATGTCAGAGTGACGATTCAATAACCAACAGCCTAAGAACGAACTGTCGATCATAAACTTCAAAGCAATTGGGTTGCTAGGAGTACAGAACTCAAGCAGCATCGCTAGCATATTTGTATCCCGGCTAAAAACAACACGGGGACCAAGGAAGAATGGTGATGGTGAGAAGTATCATCATACCGAGAATTTCCAAGTGGTGGAGTAATCCCCACAACATTCTCGACATAAAAGGCAATAATACTTTAAGGCAGAACACAACACTACCTGGAGAGCAAGTTGCAACTATAATGTGAACAAGTTCGTGATGAAAGGAAGTCAAGGGTGTTGTCAATGTTATTAAAAATCATCGAGGGCAAGGAGGGTATTTCTCATCACGAACACAGTTGACATCTCATAAGTAGTCAAAGTGTTGAAGGTGATCCGACACATTTGTCGGGAGGGTTTCAAGGGGATGCAATCAAACGACAACGGCAACAAGCAAGGGAATGACGAAGTGGCAAGTCATAGGATCAATATATAAGATGCAAGCTCGGAGCCAAGGTTGCCTTTCAAGACAAGCAACATGATGTTGAAAACCCGACGTAAGTTGTGCCCATTCTCTGAAGAATTCGTGCACCAAAGAAGGACGAGGTAGCACAGTCAAAGATAGCTAGACAAGGGATGTACCCGATAGTCTAGGAATAAACCAGATTGAGTTTAAAAATTTCCCAGTAACATCTACTAGGGGTGTTGAATTTTAGAGCGGATTTGATTTACTAAACGGTGTCCTCGGTTGACGGCAACCTAGAACCCGTAGAGTGATTACGACAAGCAGAGGTATTACTTCATCATAAGTCCAAAAGGTGTAGTGCAAAGGCATGATATCCTCGAGATATCAGAGGGTAAAACTCGAAGGTAGAACACGATAGAAGTTGAACTGGGTCATTGACCTATGACAGTAGATACATTAACCTTGTCAAAAATTGACGAGGCCTGGAATGAATTCCCAACAGATATATTAGATTAGGACAGCATGGTCGGAACCATAACTGTAAGGAATCAATTCAGGAATACCGAAAGAATCATACAGCTGAATAATCATTTTGCAAGAAGCTTCCGAGACGCTCTACATCATTTTCATGGGCATGAACAAAAGCTCAAGGTCGACTCCCATTTCTCCAATGCATACGTTTCATTTACCTCTTGCTTTGATAAAACTGTAGTGTTGGAATTTCATTTGGTGGGACACCGGAAGAGTATGACTTGTGAAAACTTTCGGGTTCTCCCGGATTAAGGGAAGGCATATGTTCAACCCATCGGGCATCTTTGTAACATATACCACAAGTTTCAAAAGTATATATTATCATCTCAAAAGTAGAGCATGTTTGTTAAAGCAGATGATACAATTTACCAATGACATTATTATGTATCAGGGGAAGAACTCACGAGGTGTTTGAATAAGAAGGACACTGTTGAATATCAATCCAACAATGGATCGGACGATCCACTACGGAGCTGATGTGAGTATCGGTACTCACTCAGAGGAAGAAAGAATGCAGAGGCATCACATTCAAGAATCACCTGATTAGTCTGATGCTTAAATAGAAAGAAATTATGGTTTCTAAAACGAAGGATCAAAAGCAGATGCTCTGATCAAGGATGGATACGTTGAAAACACTTAGTTCGACAATCAATAAAGGTTTGAATTGCCGAGAACCAACTCATGTCCGGAATGACGTCTGAGCCGGAAAGATAATTTGAAAAAGGATAGCCTGATGGTTACGTGCATACACACACATTGAATCAATAGGCTCAAAATGGATAAGGCAAGGGATGTTAAACGAAGACTACTAGCCATATGGAATTAACCATAATGCAAGCAGGCAAGAATTTCAAGAGTAACCTGTTGGAGAGGATTTTCGAAAGATCGAAAAGTATTTCGGAGAATATTGTGAGACACGCGAACAATTGAGAAGAACGGATCCTCGAGAAATGTGAGGAATAACCGTAAGGGTTTTCATGCGAAATAAAACTGCAAGGCAGTAAACTCAAAGGATTCTCGGGACAACGGAGAATATTTCGAGGCATCTTGTAATAACAAGAGCGACGAGGAATGATCATGAGAACGGCAAATGCATGCAGATATCCATAGGGATATATCGGTGGCAGTGAATTGCAAAGGTGATGAGCACAAGTTCACGGGTTAACAACGGGGAGTATCTTCAGGGTCTTCTGGTGCAGCAGACGATCATCGATCATAAGGCACTCTCCGGGTGGAAGTGATAACGAGATCCTAATGTTAGATTTTGTAAAATTCATTTATCCCGAATAGAAGAGAGATCAGAGTCCCAGAGTAAAGACGAGGAATAAAAGATCCTAATACCATCCAATTGGCGACGTGGGCCCGTAAGCCACACAACCAAGTTAGTAAATTTGTTTTTCAAAGACTAGACTCAACTTCGGCCAAGGAGTTGGAAAGGGGGATTCCTACAGGCAGTCGGCTCTGATACCAACTTGTGACGCCCCCGATTTGTCCGTACACTAATCATGCACGCAAATGTGTACGACCAAGATCAGGGACTCACTGGAAGATATCACAACACAACTCTAGACACAAATTTAAAATAATACAAGCTTTATATTACAAGCCAGGGGCCTCGAGGGCTCGAATACAAAAGCTCGATAACACAAGAGTCAGCGGAAGCAACAATATCTGAGTACAGACATAAGTTAAACAAGTTTGCCTTAAGAAGGCTAGCACAAAAGTAACAACGATCGAAAAGGCAAGGCCTCCTGCCTGGGACCTCCTAATAACTCCTCGAAGCCGAACTCCATGCAGAATCATCCTCGGGATCTTCTGGCTCCTGGACTCCACCGATCTGGTTGCGTCATCCGAGAAGAAGGAACAAAAGGGGAAAAAGGGGAGAAAGCAACCGTGAGTACTCATCCAAAGTACTCGCAAGCAAGGATCTACACTACATATGCAATGGTATCTGTGTAATGGGGTAATATATGTGGGTTAAACTGCAGAAAGCAGAATAAGAGGGGGATAGCTAATCCAATCGAAGACTACGCTTCTGGCCACCTCCATCTTGCAGCAGTAGAAGAGAATATATGGAAGTAACAAGTAACCTCGCGTATCGCAGCCTTCGTCTTGAAGCAGTAGAAGGGAAATAGATGGTAAGTTCACCAAGTAACATCGTATAGCATAAACCTACCCGGCGATCCTCCCGCACATCACCCTGTGAGAGAGCAACCACCGAGTTATCTCTGGCACTTGTAAGGGTGTGTTTTATTAAGTATCCGGTTCTAGTTGTCATGAGGTCAGAGTACAACTCTGGGTCATCCTTTTACCGAGGGACACGGCTATTCGAATAGATTAACTTCCCTGCAGGGGTGCACCACATAACCCAGCACGCTTGATCCCATTTGGCCGGACACACTTTCCAGGGTCATGCCCGGCCTCGGAAGATCAACACGTCGCAGCCCTACCTAAGCACAGCAGAGAGGTCAGCACGCCGGTCTAAATCCTAGGCGCGCAGGGGTCCGGGCCCATCGCCCAACGCACACCTGCACGTTGCGTACGCGGCCGGTGAGCAGACCTAGCAACCTCCATTACTAAGGAAGTTGCGTTACGCGGTCCAACCCGGCGCGCGCCGCTAAGTCGCTGACGTCAAGAAGGCTTCGGCTGATACCACGACGTCGAGTACCCATAACTATTCCCACGTAGCTGGTTAGTGCGTATAGACCAAATGGCCAGACTCAGATCAAATATCCAAACTCGTTAAGCGTGTTATTATGAAAATCACCGCGGACAACGACCAGGGCCAGGCCACCTCTCGACTGGGTGTCTCAACCTGCCCCTGTCGCTCCGCCACAAAGATCCACTCGGGGGCCGTCAGGAACTCAGGCCCACCACTACCTGGATGGAGCCACCTGTCCTTTCAGCCCCCACATCAAATCACTTGCGGGTACTCACTGAGCCGACCCGACTTTAGTCACATTAAGTATCATGTACAAGTGTATGTAGTATATACCCGTGATCACACCCAAGTGATCACGGCCCGATAGAATAGCAGGGCAGACGGACAAGAGTGTAGGGCCACTGATGGAGTACTAGCATCCTATACTAAGCATTTAGGATTGCAGGTAAAGTATCAACAGTGGTAGCAACAATGACAGGCTATGCAGCAGAATAGGATTATCGAAAGCAGTAATATGCTACACTACTCTAATGCAAGCAGTAGAGAGAAGAGTAGGCGATATCTGGTGATCAAAGGGGGGGCTTGCCTGGAAGCTCTGCAAACGAAAGGAATCTTCGGAAGCGTAGCCGTAGTCGAACACCGAAGCATCAATGGTCTCGGGGTCTATCACAGTATCGGAGTCTACCGAAAATAAGCAACGAAGGGGAAACAAATAAATAACAGAGCAAACAATAGCACACAAAGCATAACAAGGCAAAAGGCGGTGCTACGTGTGACCTAACGCGGTAGGAGGTGTTACCGACGAAGGAGGGAAACATCCGGGAAAGTATTCCCGGTGTTTCGCGTTTTCGGGCGGATGAAACGGAGGGGGAAAGTTGCGGGTTCGGTATGTTAGGGATGTGTGGTGGACGAACGGACCGCGTATTCGGATTCGTCTCGTCGTTCTGAGCAACTTTCATATATAAATTGTTTTCATCCGAGTTACGGTTTAAAAGATATGATTTTCTAATGGTTTTATTAATTTTTGGTATTTATTATTAATTAAATTAATTCGAAAAAGAATATATGACATCAGCATGACATCATGCTGACGTCATCATGGTTGACTGGTCAAACTGACCAGTGGGTCCCACTTGTCATTGACAGTAAACTAACTAACAGTTTAGTTAGATTAATTAGGTTTTAGTTAATTACAGATTAGGTTAATTAATGATTAGATTAATCTAAAGGTGATTAATTAACTTAATTAATTTGTTAATTAATTAATTAATTAATACATTTATTTATTTTTATTATTATTTTTTTATTTTTATTTTATTTATTTATTTTAAAATCCCTTTTTTCGTTTTTGTTCTGGGGCTTGGGGCCCTCTTGTCATAGGCCCGCGGGGCCAAACGGGCGCACAGCCAGCGGGTTCACGGGCGTGGCCACGAGCGCCCGCCAGGGCGAACCCGGCGCTGGCCACGGGCTCAGTCAGTGGCGCGGAGGCCCAAACGGGCGCCCAACCGCAGGGTGCGGCGGGGCGAGGCCAAGGCCAGGGCGGCTACGATTGCTGGCCGGCGCGGGGGGTGGCGGAGTGAAGGGCCGATGACGAGCGGGAGCGATGGCGCGTCGGCTGCCGGAGAGGCCGAGCGGGGCGAGCATGAGCGGAGGCAGGGGAGGCTAGGAGGGGCACGCGTGGGCGGTAGTCGCCGCGGTCGGGGGCGGTCGTCAGACGCGGTGATCACGGGGGCAGAGAGGGAGCACGGGGCGGTGCTCACGTGCGTTGGAGGGGAGTGGGGGCGGCGAGGCGTGATGGCGGCCGTCGAGGACGAGTCGGAGGAGGTGGGGCCGGCGCGAGTCGAGGGGGGTCATCGCCGTCGAGAGGCTCGCCCACGACAGAGGTTCGTCGGGCGGCATGGGGCCCGAGCTCGGCGCCCTGCAGAACCAGGGCGGCGGCGATGCTCCGGTCCACGTCGGGGCCTCGATGGCCGGCGGCCTGCTGGTGCTCGCCGGTGACGGTAGGCGGCGGGGTGCCGATGCAGACGGGACGGGGGCGCGAGGCCGCGCCGGTCGATGGCCACGGGTGAGCCCCGATCCGATCTGGATCCGGAGGGGAGGGAGAGACGAGGGAGTGGGGGGAGGATCGTGCGGGTGGGAAGGTCCGGGGGTGACCTAATAGGCGGGCGGGGTTGGTCAGCTGGGCCGGCCTGGTTGGCCCGATGGCCATCTGGGCCGCGGTCCAGCAGGGGGGGGGTTCTTTTACAGTTATGTTTTCTGTTTCTGTTCTTTTATTTATTCTCCTCTTCCTTTTTAGTTTCCTTTTTATTTTAGTTTAAAATAAAATTCATACTAGTTCCTAAATTAGTCTCAATAAATATACTACTGCTACATAAATTTGGGCAACTAAATAAAATAGTTTAATATTTTAGAAAATACCAAAGGCATTTACTTAATTGTTTTGTCTGCTGTTTCAATCATTTTGGTGCATTTAAATATGTTATAAAAATAAGGATCCTCCACCATAATTCCTTATGATTTATTTGACACATCCCGAACATTTTAGTTTTAATGTTTGAAAACTTTTGTTGTTTTCTTTTAATTCAATTTTTAATTTTTAAATTTGGATCGGTTTGGAACTAACACGAGATTAGCAACAGTGATCGTGGTGACGTGGCATTATTAGTGCGGAATTACTGTAGCATAATTATCCGGACGTCACAGTTTCACAAGAGAACCAAGCACATCAGGAGACGCTTCAACTCTATCCGTGATCAAGTCAAGGAGGGAGACATAGAGATTTGCAAAATACATATGGATCTGAATGTTGCGGACCCATTGACTAAGCCTCTTCCACGAGCAAAACATGATCAGCACCAAGACTCCGTGGGTGTTAGAATCATTACTATGTAATCTGGATTATTGACTCTAGTGCAAGTGGGAGACTGAAGGAAATATGCCCTAGAGGCAATAATAAAGTTTTTATTTATATTTCCTTATATCATGATAAATGTTTATTATTCATGCTAGAATTGTATTAACCGGAAACTTAGTACATGTATGAATACATAGACAAAACAGAGTGCCCTAGTGTGCCTCTACTTGACTAGCTCGTTGATCAAAGATGGTTATGTTTCTTGACCATAGAAATGTGTTGTCATTTGATGAACGGGATCACATTATTAGGGAATGATGTGATGAACAAGACCCATCTGTTAGCCTAGCATAATGATCGTTTTGGTTTTATTGCTATTGCTTTCTTCATGACTTATACATGTTCCTCTGACTATGAGATTATGTAACTCCCGGATACCGGAGGAACACCTTGTGTGCTATCAAACGTCACAGCGTAACTAGGTGATTATAAAGATGCTCTATAGGTGTCTCCGAAGGTGTTTGTTAAGTTGGCATAGATCGAGATCAGGATTTGTCACTCCGTCTATCGGAGAGGTATCTATGGGCCCTCTCGGTAATGCACATGTAACTAATGAGTTGGTTACGGGATGATGCATTATGGAACGAGTAAAGAGACTTGACGGTAATGAGATTGAACTAGGTATGATGATACTGATGATCGAATCTCGGGCAAGTAACATACCGATGACAAAGGGAACGGCGTACGTTGTTATGCGGTTTGACCGATAAAGATCTTCGTAGAATATGTAGGAGCCAATATGAGCATCCAAGTTCTGCTATTGGTTATTGACCGGAGATGTGTCTCGGTCATGTCTACATAGTTCTCGAACCCGTAGGGTCTGCATGCTTAACGTTCGATGAAGATTTGTATTATGAGTTATGTGTTTTGCTGACCGAAGTTTGTTCAGAGCCTCGGATGAGATCACGAACATGACGAGGAGTCTCGAAATGGTCAAGATGTAAAGATTCATATATAGGAAGGTTATATGCGGACACCAGGATAGTTCCGAAGAAGATCGGGAATTTTTCGGAGTACCGGTAGGTCACCGGAACCCCCACCCCCCGGAAAATTAATGGGCCTATTGGGCCATAATTGAGAGAGGGAGGCTGCCATAGGAGGTGCCCCCGAAGCCCAAACCGAATTTGGCTATGGGTGGGGGCGTGGCCCCCCTTTCCCTCTCCCTCTCCCTCCTTTCCCCTTTCCCCTATCCATAAGAATGAAGGAGGGGCGAATCCTACTTGGACTAGGACCCCCCCCCCCATGGCGCACCTCCTCCTAGGGCCGACCTCCTCATCCCCCCTCCTTTATATACGTGGGTAGGGGGCACCCCAAAGGTACACCAAGATTTGTCTTAGCCGTGTGTGGTGCCCCTCTCCACAGTTTACTCCTCAGGTCATAGCGTCGTAGTGCTTAGGCGAAGCCCTGTGTGGATCACATCAC
>LR738711.1:840803399-840835977 GCA_902687465.1 Secale cereale
ATAAGAATGAAGGAGGGGCGAATCCTACTTGGACTAGGCCCCCCCCCCCCATGGCGCACCTCCTCCTAGGGCCGACCTCCTCATCCCCCCTCCTTTATATACGTGGGTAGGGGGCACCCCAAAGGTACACCAAGATTTGTCTTAGCCGTGTGTGGTGCCCCTCTCCACAGTTTACTCCTCAGGTCATAGCGTCGTAGTGCTTAGGCGAAGCCCTGTGTGGATCACATCACCAACACTATTGCCACGCCATCGTGCTGTTGGAACTCTCCCTCGACCCTCTACTGGATCAAGAGCTCGAGGGACATCATCGAGCTGAACGTGTGGTGAACACGTAGGTGCTGTACGTTCGATACTTGGATCGATTAGATCGTGGAGACGTTCCTCTACATCAAGCGCGTTAATATAACGCTTCCGCTTTCGGTCTATGAGGGTACGTAGACATACTATTCCTATCTCGTTGCTATGCATCTCCTAGATAGATCTTGCGTGAGCGTAGGATTTTTTTTAAATTGCACGCTACGTTCCCAACATAAGTCTATGACGAATCTATGGCTCCGAGCGCTCCTCACCTAGAGGGTTCAAATTTGACTTGTTCAAACTTTGTGATGTAGCATGAATAGAGTTTGAGACAAGAAAAGCATATATAGCTAGAGGGAGTTCTTAGGCATTCTTGTCCATCCATTTGGCGAAAGAAGAAAACCAAACAATCAAAGCAACAAATGGATGTCCTCGAATGAGAAAAATATGCACTCAACATGCTCACACAGTAATATGGCAAATGAAATATGTGGCAAAGAATGCACAAACACTCTAGCATCTATCAAGCAATTGGCGATGACTAGGTCATCTATATATGAGTATATTGACTTAGGAGTCAAATGAGAACATTTGATCATAGGTCATACTCATCGTTTAAGAACAAGTGGGTTTACCACTTTTACATAAAGCATTATTGTGTTCACACCATTAGAGTTGCTTTAGCTCAATTCTTAGAGTAAAGCTCCCCCTAGATGTGATATCCCCCCTCAGAGGGATGAACTAACCTCGGGTTTTGTCGATGATGACTTCATGTATGTGTTGAGGATGTAGATGCTCAATGTTGATGTAGATCATTAAGAGCAATCCATTGGAGTGAGTTGCACTTTCAATACCTACATGGGTTAGTCCCACAAGGAACAAACAAGGATATCCATAGACATAGAGTGAAGTACACACAAGATGATGTCCATGAATGCATTAGCTTACCTTGTCCCTTGACTTACTAACAAGAGGGTTTGTGACTCCTTGAACTAGTGCAAGATGTGAAAGTTGATTGCACTTGTCCTTGCCAATATGAATACGAGTGAAGTATGTTAGCGGAGTCACCCTCAAGAACTCTCTAGTTCTTCTTCTTCTTTGGCATCCACATCACCTTGATGGGAATCCTTGGGGTTGTAGATGTACTTGATGAAGTAGTACTTGATGTAGTCTTGGGAACCCACTTGACCAAGGCATTTGGAGCTTCTTCAAATGCATCAATCTCCTCTTGAAGCTTGTCCCTACCTTTTAGCTTGTGGTCTTGTGGTGGAAGATCATCTTGAGCTTGTGTCCCCTTGAAGTAAGTAGAATCATACTTCTCTTGTTGAGGAACAAAATTTGTCTCGGGGTATTGATCTTCTTCCCACTCAACTCCATTGGCATTGAACTTTCATTCAAAACCAACACCTTTATTCTTCCGGTGCCTTCCTTGCGTACAATTTCCTCGAATTGCTTACTCCCGGCAAGGCTCTTATAAACACCTTTCTCTATAATTCCCTATGGTCGATCGAGGCTCTGCTACCAACTTGTCACGCCCAAGATGCGATTCTATCCCGATCACGTTATAAACTCGTGATTGGAGCACAACCGCATTTCGAGCATTTAGCAAGATGGATATCATTACATTGTACCATTACATTTATAGATGGGGATACATACAAGTCATACAACTGTCACATGAATAAAACACAGCATACACAAGACATCCGACTACGGATGAAAACACATAAAAGACACGACGACATCCATCCTGCTATCTCAGGTTGCCGACCAGGAACCTATCCCAAGATCGATGAAGAAGAAGAAGAAAGAACTCCAACACAAGTAAACATCGCTCTCACGTCAAGTCATTGGAAACCTGCACCTGCAAATATTGTTGTAGTATCTGTGAGCCATGAAGGACTTAGCAATCCCATAACCATGGGTATCAAAACTAGCAAAGCTTAATGGGTAGGGAGAGGTTAAGTGGTGAGGTTGCAGCAGCGGCTAAGCATTATATGGCGGCTAAATTACGAGTACAAGAATAAGACGCAAATGGTTGCAAACTAGTAATGATCGCTAAATGATCATGAACTACCTACGAGTCAAACATAACCCCACCGTGTTCTCTTCTCAAAATGAAAAGAGACGGTCACGATTACTCACGCGGTTGGTGTATTTTATTTCGGATCCTCCGTCAAGTTTTCTACAACCGAACATTAACAAATTCCAATCTGCCACATAACCGCGTGCACAGCTTTTGAAAGATCATAACCCTGCAGGGTTGTCCCAACTTAGCCCATCACAAGCTCTCACGATCGGCAGAGGTAAAAAAAACCTTATCTTAGGGACAACCCGATCAGACTCGGAATCCCGGTGCACAAGACATTTCGACAATGGTAAAACAAGTCCAGCAAGACCTCCTGGCGTGCCGACACCCTTATAGTAGTTGCGCGTATCTCGTCTCAGGCCACATCCGAATGAGCTAAGCGTACGGTGACCAAATACCCCAAGTTGCCAAGGGGCAGCGCCGCAAGGTGCTCTAGTTTGGGCCAACACTCATGAGGAGCACTAGCCCGGTTTGTAAATTAAGTCCGCTGGTAGCGCTAACTCCCTATGCAAGTTTTAGTTGTTATTAGGCAAATGGTAAAACCAATATTGGGTCTTGCTGGAGGAGTTTTATTCAAAGCGAACTGTCAAGGGGTTCCCATAAACCCAACCGCGTTAGGAATGCAAAATCAAGGAACATAACACCGATTTATCGGTTCTTAAGGCGGCATGAGTGGAACAAAACACCGAGCAAAAGGCCAAGCCTTCCACCCATTGCCAAGTATATAGGTGCATTAATTTAAGTAAGGTATATTGTGATATTCCAAAATCCAATATCTGACATGGAGCAATCTTCATCTTCACCTGCAACTAACAATGCTATAAGAGGGGCTGAGCAAGTGGTAACATAGCAATACAACGGATTGTTGTGATGGTGTCAAAGGTTAGAGGTTTCATGGCAACAAAGAAAGGCTAGCGAGCAAACAGATAGGTAGCGCGACATATAGCGATAGCATCGAGACAACTAGCATAGCAATGATAGTAATGAGATCCAAGGTGACGGTCATATTGCCTAGAATCCCGCAAGGAATAAGAATGAGTCCATGAAGAAGAAGAAGCCACGAAGATGATCCAAGCGTAGTCGAATGAATCCTCATGATCGCAACGACAGAGGAACTAACCAGAAGAAGCAAACGACACAGTAAACACACCACACATAAACAAGACAAGATGCTCAACCAAGTATGATGCATGACAAGGCTACGTGATGCTTTACATGGCAAGGAATGGTGCATACAAGAACATCACAACAAGGCAAGTTTAAATGAGGCCGGAAACAACATATAACACCTCCAGTAAGTCCTCATATGCAAATTTCAAAATTGGTCCAGATCTGAACAAACCTTATGTTAAAGTTGTTAAACAGCAAGTTAACATGCACCGTGATGATCTACACGAAATTCTAATCAAGGTGCATATAAAGTTCATTTAATTCGGAGCTACGGCCTAAAAGATATGAGCAAAACAAGTTGAACATGGCATTGATGCAAAATGCACTCAAACATCATGCAAACACTCTCAAAACATGGATGCAACATGACATGATACATCTACATGCAAAACCAAGCAAGTTTCATATGGAGCACACTCAAAACGGAGCAATGGTTCAACACATACACACGAAACAAGTATAAAGGACAAGCTGTCCACAACAGCAACTAGGCATATTACAAGCATCAAAACAACATGCTACAAGTACAAGCTAGGCATAAGCATGGCATAAACTCAAAGTACAGATAGCATGCTTTCAGTATCATCAATTAAAAGGTCCATAGGCATCAAGAGTAATCCAACATGATCAAGGCAACAAGCAAACTTTATATCACAGATTATGACTTAGTGGAAAACAGGGCATATACATGAGCAGAGTTAATATGTTGGCATGTTGGAGGCTAAAAATAATTAAGCGACATCACAAGAACATGGCAAGAAATATCATGGCATGCTAGTACACAACACGGAGCTCAAGTAACACAAGATGGCATATACATGGGAGCAACACGTTCATGGCATTCATCAAAACAAGATGCAAACATAATATAACAGATTCTCAGACTTTGTGAAATAAACTGAACATGGCAGCAACAACGACAAGTAGACATGTTTGCAAGCTTGTGCAACTCGTCTCAAAGCATATGATGGCATGTTAATATAACCAACAACAAGAAGACATGTTTATGCAGCTACTCATGGCAAGAACATGGTCATAGGATGCATAGAACACTAGCTATTCACATGGCAAAACTGAACTTACTGATAACAGGCTGACAGAAACATTATATAGCAATTTGAGAGCAAGAAAGAGACAAGCTACACCAACCTATAATTGCAAAAAAAGGCATGGATTGATAGAGCATAACATGGTCTTCAAGACATGATCACTTTACATCCCAAAACGTGCATGGATATGACTGTAGTATCAACAAACATGGCATCATACTATAACAGTTTCAGACTTAGCAGTTTTTAACAAGTCTTAGGAAACAACAAACAACGAGTAGGTCACTTTGCAAGATTGCTGCACTCACCACAAGTCATATCATGAAAATTGGATTGCACCACACGAAAGATGACATGATTGTGCTCCTAAAACATGTTGACATGATGCTCAAACAAAAATCACACAAAAAGATATGAAAACAACAAATCAGCGAGGTATATTAGTTTTCAGCAGTTAACAACACTTAGCACTTTTGCAATAGAGATTAACATGGCAAGATGCATCCTAACATGCATGAAAATGGAACCATCATGTAGAGCACAGAGAGACGAACATTTTGATATATTATATGCTCATTTTGGATCACCAGGCAAAAAGTTACAGGCACCACAACATGCACACATAAAAAATAACCTTCAGGGACTTAGTCGTCTTTTACCCTGTGCAAAATTGGACGAGGAGAACCGGGATGGAGAGGTGCAGGGCATCGGCGCGTTTGGATGGGTGGATATGGCCGTCCCAGGACAAAGTGGGACAAAGTCGTCCCGGTGCAGGTCATCGCCGGCTCAGGCGACATCGGCGGCGTCCGGTGAGCGGTGGAGGTAGGAGGCAGCGAGATCGAGGTGCGGGAGCATGGATCCGGTGGCCGGCAGAATGGGAGGGGGCTCGAGAAGCCCGGCGAGCGGCGGGACAGATGGATCCGGTGGATCCCGTCGGGGGCGCGCCGGGGATGGCTGACGGCGGCGAGCGTGGCGGTGGGCGGAGGGGATCCGTCAGGGCGGCGCGGAGCTGGCGAAGCTGCGAGGCGGCAGGGTCGAGGCCGAGTGAGAGGAGCGGTACAGGAGCCAGGGCGGAGAGGCGACGAGGAGCGAGAGGCGGCGGTGCCCTCTGGTGGCTGGCGGCGAGGTCGCCGGAGGCACGGATGGCGGGGCCGAGCGGAGGAGGCGAGGGCGGAGCAGGCGTGGGGCACGAGCCCGATGGCGCCCGGGTGCGGCCGCGGCGGTTGTTGGTTCGGAGGAAGGAGGCCGGAGTCCACGTGGCGACGCGGGATTCGTCGGGGCGGTGGCCTGGCGGATGTGGCGAGCGGAGATTGGCTCGGGCGATGTGGCTGGAGGCGGTGGATGCGTCCGGCGGCGGGGTGGACATGTCTGACGACATGAGGAGGACGAGGACTAGGGTTTGCCCGCAAATTTGGACGGGGGAGGTCTATTTATAGTTAGAGGGAGCTAGGAGAGTCCAAATGAGGTGCGGTTTGCGGCCACGCGATCGTGATCCAACGGTGAAGAACATGGAGATGGTTTAGATGGGATAGTGGGTTGTTGTGGAGGGGTGCTGGGCTGCAAAGAGAAAAGGGTCCGGCCGTTAATGCGGTTAACCGTTGGGGTATCAAACAACCTCCAAATATGACGAAATTTGACAGGTGGTCAGCCTACACTATAACAAGACAGCACGCCAACTTTCATCCCATTCCGAGAACATTTCTCGGCCACTTACAAAACAAGGTTTCGGAGGTGCCATGGGCGCGTGCGAGTGTGTCTCGGTTCAGAATGGACAACGGAGAGGATGGAGCAACTACGAACGGATGCAAGTTTGGAAAACCATGCTGATGCAAGACACATGATGACATGGCAAAATGCAACACGCAAGCAGATGACATGGCAAAGGCAGCGAATAACTGGAAGACACCTGGCGCATCGGTCTCGGTGTATCACATGCCGGTTCAGCCATGGGATGCGGACCCGCCTCATTTGAATTTGACTCCGCCTCAGCACGTCCCGACGCCTCCGGGTCATTACTCTAATCCTCTGGACAATATGGTTGCTGCACCAACGCGATTGGCGGCTATCCGTGTTGAAGGCGAGTCTCCAGCTGCGATGGAGATACGGAGGGCTAGTGAGCTTCTTCAGACAGCAGTGGCTCAACAGGCAGCTTATTCGTACAGCCATGACCGGATTCATTCAACCCCTCGTCCAAGCCGGAGTTATAGCAGGCATATTAAGTCATCGGTAGTTTCAAGCAGTGAGCAGCACCACAACCAGCCTCATAGGCATGACCCACTGCGCGCTGGTAATAATGCTCAGGCCTAAGTGGACCAGGGCTGGGCGCGGCGTGAGGCTGAGCTGGCAGCTCATCCTCAATCTCTGGTTTACCTGACGGTGTCTGTGGAGGCAGGAGTGGCCTCTAGAACCCTTGGTGTGCCATGTTTAGCGCCGGCGCTACGCAATGAGTGTTTGCCTAAGGATTTCAAGGGCCCCCGCGAAGTGCCTAACTACACGGCGGATCAACCCCGAGAGGCTTGGATTGAGAGTTATGAAATGGCCATGGAGATGTTGGATGTTAGTGAGGTTGCATGTGCTGAGTACTTCACCATGATGTTGGACGGGCCAGCACGCACTTGGCTGAAAGGATTGCCCCCTAACTCCATCAGATTGTGGGCTGAATTAAAGACGCATTTTATCAAAAATTTCAAAGACACATGCAGGCAGCCTATGTCAATTCTTGATTTAGACTCTTGTGTCCATACTCCATAGTGAGGGTGAATCAACAACCCACTGGGTGCGTCGTATCTCAACTGTCATCCACTCATCCGACAGTATAAACATCGGTTCAGTCATCCTGATGTTGGAAAAGAATTATCGTTTCCTTCCCCATAAGCAGAAGCTGGGGCGGCTTAAGCGCCACTGCAATGACATGGGAGAACTCATGGCGGCTCTCGTCAAGTACGCTGACTCTGATAGTACTAAGGACTCGGAGTCTGATGAGGAGAAGGCCGGCACGGGAAAAAAGAATGGCAATGCCAAGGGACAGCAGCATAATGCGTCGGGTCAAGGCAATAATGGTAGGCGTAAGCAGATGGATGGCAGCTTAGATTTTTTGGCCAATACCAATACGCGGAATAATAATCAGCGTCGAAATGGGAAGGGGTCAAATCCCCGGTTTGGTGGGCCGAAGTTCAACCTTGAGGGGATGATGAATCAGCCTTGCCCAAAGCACGGTACGGATGAGAAGCCGGCCAGTCATCTGTGGAAAGATTGCTTCATTATGAGAGGGTATAGAAATTCTAGTTTTTTTCCAGAACAATAACGGCCCGTCTGGCGGGTCAGGACCCGGCTCTCACGAGCCTGACTTTGGATGTTGTAGTTCAAGCTCTGGTTTTCAAGGACAGGGCAGCCAAGGCAGTTTTAATCAACAATCTAATCAAGGGAATCAGCAGCAGTAGTCTGGTTACGAGAGCAACCCGGAGCAGTTGAATAGTGGTCAACACTACAAAAAAAATACACTTCCATGATGATACGTGATTGTCACAGTAGGTCACGTTTTCTGTCATGCATGTACATCCATGACAAATTTATGACAGAATCAAGATAGTCATACCTGTGTTGTCGTAGAAGTGTTCCATGACATTACCAAAATTATCATCACGGGAGTGTCCACTTCCATGAAGATAAATTGCGCGTCACAGAAGTGCTTTCGTCAAGGGTGACCGACACGTGGCAACCACCGTAACGGAACACCGTTAAGCTATCGGGTCTGGTTTTGGATCCGATAACCCGTTAACAGCCCCGACCAATGGGGATTTTCCACGTGTAAAATAATCATTGGCCGGAAGAAACACGTGTTGCCTCACCGTTGGGACAGATGTCCTCCACTCATTGGACAGGAGGCGCCTATGATAGGTCGACACGTGGCACGGCCCAACAGTGGCCCATTCCGGTGAAAAATGCTGGCCCAGTAAAAAATAGCAGGCCGACCCATATAAGGCCTACTTGTGTCATGTCCATTTAAGCCCACGGCCCGTACGAGATGTGCCAATTCGGCCCGTCAACGGCCCGTTAAAGATTTGACACCATTGCAGCCCATCGTCAGTTCGAGCCCGTTAACAGCCCGCTATATATGTGGTCTCAATATTGGCCCGATGAGATTTCGGTCTGTTAACGGTCCATTCAGTGGATGGGCCCATTTTCACGATGTACATCTTTCGGCCTTTTAGAGACCCATTTAAATATTTGGGCTAATTTCCGGCCCGGTGTGTCTTTCAGCCTGTTGACGGCCCATAAATCGGTTGGGCCATTTATAGTCGCACCTGAGTTTCGGCCTTTTAGCGACCCATTTAAGTGTTGGGCCAATTTCCGGTCCGGTGTGTCTTTCAGCCTAGTGACGGCCCATATATCTGTTGGGCCATTTGTAGTCGGACCTGAGTTTTGGCCTTTTAGCGACCCACTTAAGTGTTGGGCCAATTCTCGGTCATGTGTGCCTTTCAGCCTGTTAACGGACCATAAATGAGTTAGGCCATTTGTAGTCGGACCTGAGTTTTGGCCTTTTAACGGCCCATGCCCTTCATGGTCCAATACCAGCCTGTCGGTGTACTAAGGTAGGGGTACCTCAGTACCCCAACTTGTACACGGGCAGTTGCAGCCTCCCGCGGCAAGGTTTACTGCGTGCTCGCCGGAGACCTTCCTGCCTCTTATTAAACCATTCAAAAGCAAAGTATACAAGACAGAAGATCGAGACCCCGGCAAGAGGAGCTTGCCGGGAAGGCCGTACCAGGCTCAAGACTGTTCCACTAACACAAGACCCTGGCAAGAGGAGCTTGCCAGGAAGATTAGAAGGTATTACCTCGGCGCTACGCGCGCCCCGGCAAGGGGCCCGGGGAGCGGCAAGTTTCCGGGCCCGGCAAGATCAAGGCCCCGGCAAGATCAAGGCCCCGGCAAGGTGCTTGCCGGGAAGACCACGCTGTGTGCCCGCGCTCCAGCTCATCGGCCCACGCGTCGCCCTGGGGTCTAACCAGGGACGCGTGGCGGATGGCTGCGCAGCCTGGGGTACACGGTGGCACACCACGGTGATAAATCCGTCGCCGTGGCGGACGGAGATGCTAAGGCGGGAGCTTTTGGGGTCGACGGTGACGGGCATTAAATGCCCTTGTCTCCCACTGTTAAAGTAGGTATAGACCACTGTTCTGTACTGTAGCTCCACTATTCCCGCACTGTTGCAACTACCACCTCTTTTACTCTTTTACCCCTTTCTCCTACGTTGACACCTGTCGGTGACCCCTTGCACTATAAAAGGAGGCCCATGCACAACGTGGAGGGGGTTCGAGACCTAGATTACTCTCACGCACGGTGTAGCTGCTTCTTCAAGCTCCCGAGCGCTCAACTCAATACACAACCAAGCAGGAGTAGGGTTTTACGCATCCGTGCGGCCCGAACCTGGGTAAAAACTGCCCGCGCGTCTGCCTCGATCTGCTCTTTGTGCTCCCTCCGCCCTCGTACCGCACAGACAAGGGGCTCCGGTCCCATAGGTGTTCGTGGCGGACAGTTTCCCCGACATCTTTGGCGCGCCAGGTAGGGGGCGTCGAGGTTGTGCGAACCTGATCCGGCGTTCGCGCGGGCGCATTCTTCGTCAACCTCTCCAAGCTTCATCAACAACTTCATCAGCGACAACTCCATGGCCCCGAAGAAGAAGCCTTCGGAGGTCGGGGGCCCGTCTGCGTCTCATCCGCCGCCACCAGAGCCAACGGTGGGCGGGGGAGACGCCGTCGGAAGGGTGGTGGCCGGCGAGGACACTCACGGCGCCACCAGATCCAAGAACAAGACGGATGACCGGACCTCGGTCTCCGTGGACGCGCCGCGTCCATCACAGCACACGACGACCCCGCAGCGCCATACCACGGGAGGTGGTATCCGCTTGCTGGGGCAAGGCCAAACTGGAGGTTCGCGAGACGCCCCGGACCCTCGTCCGGGCACAAGCAAAGCGAAGGCGCCGGCGCGGGACCCCGCTCCTTCTAACGTCGTTAGAAGTCCGAGCGTATCCCGCTCCTCGCACCGCTCGCCCGCGTTCCCCACTACTCCGGCAGAAGCGCTCGCAAGGGCGCAGCTGCTCCTCGATTTTCCTCCAGCGGCCGACAAGGCCGAGGAATGGAGGGCCACTATCCGGAGCCTGATAGACTTCGCCAACAACGACTCTCCGCAGCAGCCGTCGGCCTCACGGCCGCGGCAGGCTGAGAAGACGAAGGCTATCGGCGACAAGACCGCCGGGGGTGCGACAAGCGTGCACTCCCCGCCGCAGAAGCAGAAGACGCCGCCCCGCCGGAACAACCCCGACGACGGCTCCACAGCCTCGTCGGACCCGCGGGCCCGTCGGGACCAGCGCCAGGTCCTCGACGACCGGCGAGATGAAGACGCTCGGACCACGATCGAGCGCCGCCGAGAAGCTCGGCGACAATCCGACAAGAGAGCTGGGAACACTGTCGACGCACCCGCGCCCGGTGAACCAGGAGTATATCCAACGTTTCAGCCGGGTACAGCACAACATCCCCGACGTTCACCCTGCTGCGGTTATCAGCGCGTTCCATCAGAACGTGCGTAACCGCCGCATGCGTGAGGAGATGGCGATGACCAAGACCAGGGACCTTTTTGCTCAAGCTGACTCAGCCATCAGTTACACCATCAATTGGGCAGTCCAAGAAGAGAAAGTTGGTCTCCGGCGACTACTTGCCGGCGGATCTTCCTGAACCCGCCGCCAAAGTTCCCAAGATCAACAACAACGCTGAGGAACAGTTTGCTCCTGCGAGCCCTCGGGCTTGTGCAGTTGAAGCAAGTGTTCCCGACAAGCCTCGCCCCGGCGAGCTTGCCGGGGGACCGTCAGCTCCGACGGGACCAGAGGTCTTTGCCGTAGAAGCTGGGGTTCCCGCAGCGGCCCTCGAGCCTTTAGTCCTTGCCGTCGAGCCCCGGGCTCCGGCATGGGCACAGCAGATCGTCCGTTTTCTGCAAACTGGAGAACTTCCCGACGACCCTCAAGAGATAGAGAAGATAACCAGGCAGTCAAGTATGTATCAGTTTGTGGATAACGAACTGTACAGAAGAAGACTCAACGGTGTCAGGTTGAAGTGCATCTCCAGGGAAGATGGACAGAAGCTGTTAGCAGAAATACACGGAGGCATATGCGGCCACCACATTGGCGCAAGGGCGCTTGCCGGGAAAGCTTTCCGGCAAGGGTTCTTTTGGCAAGAAGCCCTCCAAGATGCAACTGCACTAGTAACCAAGTGTGAAGCGTGCCAGTTCCATGCGAAACAAATTCATCAGCCAGCTCAAGCTCTCCAAACAATCCCTTTGTCATGGCCCTTCTCGGTCTGGGGGCTCGATATCCTCGGCCCTTTCCCTCGCGCCGTCGGGGGCTTTGAGTACTTGTACGTTGCAATCGACAAGTTCACAAAGTGGCCAGAAGTGGAGCCAGTGAGAAAGGTGACAGCACAGTCAGCGGTCAGGTTCTTCAGGTCGATTGTTTGCCGTTTCGGGATCCCTAACAGGATCATCACCGACAACGGTACGCAATTCACTAGTCGCACCTTCATGCAGTACGTCCAAGACCTTGGCGCCAAGGTCTGTTTCGCTTCTGTTGCTCACCCGAGGAGCAACGGCCAAGTGGAGAGGGCAAATGCTGAAGTGCTGCGCGGACTCAAGACAAGGACCTTTGACAGGCTGCACAAGTGCGGAAAGAATTGGATAGAGGAGCTCCCGGCGGCTCTTTGGTCAATCAGAACGACACCAAATCGAGCCACCGGACAGACACCTTTTGCTCTAGTCTATGGAGCAGAAGCAGTTCTCCCCACGGAACTCGTATACGGATCTCCTCGAGTGCTCGCTTATGATGAGCTCGAGCAAGAGCAACTGCGGCAAGATGACGCATTGCTCCTTGAGGAGGGACGTCTCCAGGCTGCTGTACGAGCTGCTCGATACCAGCAAGCTTTGCGCCGCTACCATAGCCGCAAAGTCAAGGCCAGGAGTCTAGAGGAAGGCGACCTTGTTCTTCGGCGTGTTCAGTCCGCCAAGAATTCCAACAAGTTGACGCCGAAGTGGGAAGGCCCTTATCGGGTGAGACAAGTTACGAGGCCCGGCGCTGTCCGCCTCGAGACCGAAGAAGGCTTACCGGTGAGCAACTCCTGGAACATAGAGCATCTTCGCAAGTTTCACCCCTAAGGCGCGGTTGCCGTGATCCGCTCCGGCAACCATCTTTTGTACAAGCCTTGCCGCTGTTGCATGTAACACTTTGTACAAAGCCGGGCGCAGACCCCGTGCATCAGTAAAGATTTCGTGTTTTCGCATCGATTGCCTTTCGCATGCTTCTCTTTGCTATTTGCATGTTTTATTTGGCATTTGATGCAACACTTAGACATTCGGTAAGCACTATTACGCCGAAAGGCAATATGCTTTTTCCCTCTCCCTTTCCTTTTCTCTTAAACAGAAGGAACGTTCCTCGCGCACAAGTTTGCCGGGGGGGAAGGAGATGGAGGAGGAACTAAGTGCTGTTCAAGTAAGAAGAGCCTTACCGGAAAGCAAGCAACATGAGCAAGCGGCATATGAAAGATAAGTTGTTAGAATTTGACCAGTTCAAATTTTAAATTTTTGGTTGTCTTCCTTGAACGGTCACACTTTGTATGGAAAACCTGTGCGCGGAGGAACCTACCCGCAGCTTGCCGCACCCTTATCTTGTTTTCGAGTCCACTCAACGATTTAAGTGAGCTGCGACAAGTGTCGCGCCCTTGCCTCGTTTCCGAGTACACTCAGCAAGCTAAGTGCGTTGCGACCTGCTGCGGCAAGGTCGCTTGCCGGCGAGGACCTTGGCCAGCAGGCTGCTCAGAGTCCAGCGCTCAGCGCTCGCGGCAAGGGCCCCTTTCCGGCAAGCTCCCCGGGAGCGTAGGGTGAAGAACATACAAAGTCAAAGATTGGAACAAGGAAGATAACATTGCACTGATTGATTGAAGTAAAGCAAATATCTTACAAGGATAACTTGTCGCAATGGACTAATGAGTTCGTAACATAACGTGCAGCAACAAAAAGATAAAGATAAATGGGGCCCTAGTCTACGCGGTCGCCCTCCTTCCTGCCAAGCTTCGCCACCTTGGCGATGATATGGCCGACCTGCTCCTTCAGGGCCTCCGTGTCTGCATCTGCCGGCAAGCTGCAAAGAACGTTCCTGAGGTTGATCCCCGGGTTGCGGTACACGATCTTCGTCAAGACCCGCTCCAGAGTTCCCGCGCAGAGACGGCGCGACTCCTCGGCCAGCTGCGCGGGGATGCGGTTCCGGAGACCTGCAAGGGCCGGAGCGACGCCTCTGAAGAAGAGGCTGAGCTTGGCGCTGTGCGGGAGATCTGGATCCGGCGAGTAGATAAGATGTTCGACCTTCAAAGCAAGCAACTCCTGGTCAATGTTGGACGCAGAAGAAACCAGCTCTTCGGTCCACACCTCGATAGTCTGCCGGAAGAGCTCGGAGGCCTTGTTGACGTTCTCCATCAAGGTTCGCTCCTTGCGGAGCTCATCCTTCAGCTTGGTCTCCTGGGCCCGGGCAGCATCAAGCGATTCCTTCAGGGTGGTGACCTTCAGCTCCAAGTCTTCAATGGAATCCTTGGCGGCCTTCAGCTCGTCACCCCTCTGGGACAAACTCACCTGGAGCTCTGAGTTGGTGTGAGCATCCTTCTCGCGCTCCAGGATGAGCGCGGCGACCTTCTCGGCGCTCACCTTCATCGCCTTCTCCAGTTGTTCAACCTTGGCGGCGAGCTCTTTCTTGGCGTCCTCCGCGGCAGCCGCGGCGGCCTTCGCCTCTTTCAGCTCCCCGCCAAGGGCAGCCTCGCGAGCGACAAGGTCTTCTTCATGAGAATCCAGATCCACCTTCCGCTGCGCGAGCTCTCCCTCTCGCCGGGACATCTCCACCCCGGCGAGGCGCTGCTGTTCGTCGGCTTCGGCCCTCTCAAGTACCCACTCTTGGTACTCGCCGGCGAGACGCTCTCGCTCCTCTGCCACCTGGCGGAGGGCAGCCTGGTTGGCGGCGCTGAGCTCCGCCGCGCGCTTCTCCATCTCTGCCGCAGCCTTGGCGGCAAGAGCCTCCCGGGAAGCGAGCTTTGCTTGCCTGGCCCGGTAAAGGGCCAGGAGTTGATGAAGCAATCGCTCCTCCTCGGGCCCCTCACCTCCACCGGGCGCCTGGACTATCTTCAGGCCTGCGGAGGCGAGGACTTCTCCGTCGAACGCCTCGCCCTCCGCAGGAGCTCGCGACGAAGACCCCCACGGCATCTGGATGAAGACGCCATTGGGGGCCTCGAGATAAAACCTTTGCTCCTCGCCGGCGGAGGGGCCGGTGGCCGGCGCAGCATCCGATGCTCCCGCCGCCTCCGGGTCGGCGGTGCGGCCACCATCCCCCTCCCCGGCCGCTGCATCCGCAGCCGGAGCAGTCTCTTGCGCGGCCGGCTCGGCGGCCTCGCCCACCTCCTCGACGACTGGAGCGTCGCCGCCACCGCCCTGCGCGTCCTCCTCCTCGAGGATGATTACCTCCGTCTCCATAGGCACAGGAGGAGGAAGATCTAGGAAGAAGAAGAAGACAAAGAAATTCAAGACTCAAGCAAATATCCAAAAAAAGACAAGCCAAGAAGACAAGTTAAAAAGGTTACCTTGGCGGACGTCCTCAGCGGCGGGCTCCCTCGCCGGGGAGCTCGGCCTCGTCGGGGTAGTCGCCCTCGCCGGGGAATTCGGCCTCGGCGGGGTGGCCGCCCTCGCCGGGCTGCTCGTCCTTGGCGGGGTACTCTGCCTTGGCGGAGTACCCGCCCTTGACGGAGCACTCTCCCTTGCCGGAGAGTCCTGCCTTGGCGGGGAGGGCGGTGCCTGCAGCTCCTCGGCGGTAGTCTCCGGGCGCTCTTCCCGCTGCGGCTCCTCCTCTGCACGAAACAAGACGAGCGATGTCAAAATATGAAGATAAAGTCAAAAGCCTCAGACGTACCCCGACAAGCAAAAAGAAAGAACCCCAGACTTACGCTGGGGGCTGCGCTGCGGGCTGCGCTGGGGGCTGCTCATCGGAGCAGTGCCAGAGTCCGGCAGGCTCGGCTCCGGCGCGCCCTCCGCTGCCGCCGCTGCCGAGTCCTCCGCGACCTCAGCCTCGGGCGCCTTGGCCTTCTTCGCGGCGCGATGGGCCAGGGTCCTGAAACCAGAACAGAAGACAGAGTTAGCATTAGCAGAAGCTCAAGATGAAAATTAAGAAGATGAAGAATCTCGGATCCTTACTCCTGGTCCTCCTCGTCGTCCTCGCTCAGGGCGGAGAAGTCGTACTCCACCGTGGGCGCGTCGACGCGAGGAGCGGGAGGCGAAGACTCCCTCGCGCGCTTGGTGCTCGCCGGGGCTGGGGGCTGCGAAGACCCAGCCCCTGTGGCTGCCGGCGCCCGGGGGGCGGGCGGAGCCGTTGCTCCGCTCCGGGAAGACCCCTGCCGGCTCGCTGCCGGCCTGCGGGGCGCCTCCGTCGTGGTCCGCGCCCGGCCCGCCTCTGCTGCGGCTGGTGCGCCGGACGGCCTTGGCGCGGCTTGACTCCCCCGGGGAGCCGCCCGCCGAGGTGGCTGTTGCCGGGGCGCCTGTGCCCTTTCCCCCGTCGCCGCCTTGCGGAGACGCTTTGCCGGGGACTCCTTCGGGCTTGCCGGGGGCGGGGAGCTCTCCGACGAGGAGAGGTCGTCGGCGTACAACTCTGTCGATCCGCCGGAGTCTTCGGCCTCCTCCTCCTCCTCCTCCTCTGCCTCGGCCGGCTCGCTGGGCCCAGCATCCAGCGATGCGGCCCTCTTCCCCTTGGCGCCTCCGCCCCTCGCGGCGCCTCTGCTTCCTCCGGCGGTTCCCTCCTTTGCCGCGGCCTCCGTCGCGATCCCATGGATCCCGGAGTGCCTCAACGAGGGGACCCCGGCGAGCGCGTCGGGTGGGAGGTTCAGCAACCGACGGATCTCCGCCTCTTCCGCCTGGGTGGACGCCTCCTCGGCCTCCGCCTCCTCCGGCGAGAATCCGAAGACTCCTGCCGCCGCGGCTGCGGTGGCCTCCTCAGCCCGAGAAGCTATGTAGGCGATTTCCTGCTCGGTGGTGTCCCGCGTATGCAGCTTGAGGTCCTCCTTGTTGCTCGCCACCTCGACGAGGTTGTCGTAGAAAGTGAGGACGTCGATTGGCTTCGGGGGGATCCACGAGCGGTCCAGGCCATGCGAGTCGCACATCGGCATCATGGCCAGGATTCGGTCCCTCGCGGCGTTGTTGCAGAGCGGCACCACTTCCCGGGGAGTCCGGAACCACTCGGGGTGCGCCGGGTCGTACTTGAAGAGCTCTCGTACCATCCCGCGCAGCTCCAGAGTGGTGAAGTTAAAATTAAGTCCAGGGCGCAGCCGCATGATGTCTGCCGGGCCGCCGTACAACCAGGCCGGCCTCTTCCGGTCCTGGAGGGGGGCGATGCGCCGGCGGAGGAAATCTGCGCCCACCTCGGCAACTGACAGCCGGGCCAGCCGAAGACGGAGGATCCGGACAAGCGCGATGTCAAGCTTGACGTCGTCGGAGTCTAGTTCGCTCCAATCTCTGCCGCGCGCGATAGGCGTTGTGCGCGGCGTAGTAAAGGCTTGTGGCTGGTCCTCTACAATCCAGCACCACTCAGCTCGCCATTCCTCCCACTTGCCGCGGAGCTCCCCCGGCAAGTACGACCCCTTCTTCCCGAGACGGAAGACCCAAGAAATACATCCGGAGAGGGGGGCATCTGCCTCGGCTCTAGGGGTGAAAAAGTGTCTAAAGAGGGCTACGTTGGGGTGGACTCCTATGAAGTTTTCGCACATATGTGCGAAAACGGCCATGGTGAGGATGGCGTTGGGGGTGAAATCAAGCAGATGGAAGCCATACGTATTCATGATATCACAGAAGAAGTTCGAAAATGGAGGGCAGAGACCACAGTGGAAAAAGGGAGCAAAGAAGTAATACCCGCCGGGATAGTGGTCCTTGGCGGCGGCCGGGTATGCTCGGGTGCGGGGATGCGCATCGGTGCGCTTGGACCAGAACAAGTAGTACTTGTTCCAGAGTTCTTCCACACCGAGCTTCGGCGAGAAGACGACGTTCCGCTTCCGGTAAGCGATGAGCTTGGCTGCTTGCTCGGATTTCTCCTTCTTGGACTTCTCCGCTTTCCCCTTGTCGCTCTTTGGGGCCATGGCGGATGCGGCGGAAGGAAGGGGGACGGAGAGCTAGGCGGCGGCGGAGCTGTGGAGGCGGAGCGCAAGGAGGAATCTTTTGCAGGAGGAAGACGACGTAATGAGAGCACAGGGAGGGGAACCGCGCCCGCTGCCTCTGCTTTTATGGGGGAGTGGGGGGCGTTTCCCCCTTTCCATTAAGAGATCGTGGGCACGTCCCATCCCACGGCGCCGCAATCGACGCGTGCCGTTACCGTGGGGTGCGGCGGATATGGAAGTGGATTCGGCGCGCCGCGGGCCGCGGGTGCCCGTGCACTGTTTTGGGCCTGGCCCAACAGCGCTCGGCACCGTGTGTGGCCCAGGCCCGGGGGCTCCTGTCGGTGTACTAAGGTAGGGGTACCTCAGTACCCCAACTTGTACACGGGCAGTTGCAGCCTCCCGCGGCAAGGTTTACTGCGTGCTCGCCGGAGACCTTCCTGCCTCTTATTAAACCATTCAAAAGCAAAGTATACAAGACAGAAGATCGAGACCCCGGCAAGAGGAGCTTGCCGGGAAGGCCGTACCAGGCTCAAGACTGTTCCACTAACACAAGACCCTGGCAAGAGGAGCTTGCCAGGAAGATTAGAAGGTATTACCTCGGCGCTACGCGCGCCCCGGCAAGGGGCCCGGGGAGCGGCAAGTTTCCGGGCCCGGCAAGATCAAGGCCCCGGCAAGATCAAGGCCCCGGCAAGGTGCTTGCCGGGAAGACCACGCTGTGTGCCCGCGCTCCAGCTCATCGGCCCACGCGTCGCCCTGGGGTCTAACCAGGGACGCGTGGCGGATGGCTGCGCAGCCTGGGGTACACGGTGGCACACCACGGTGATAAATCCGTCGCCGTGGCGGACGGAGATGCTAAGGCGGGAGCTTTTGGGGTCGACGGTGACGGGCATTAAATGCCCTTGTCTCCCACTGTTAAAGTAGGTATAGACCACTGTTCTGTACTGTAGCTCCACTATTCCCGCACTGTTGCAACTACCACCTCTTTTACTCTTTTACCCCTTTCTCCTACGTTGACACCTGTCGGTGACCCCTTGCACTATAAAAGGAGGCCCATGCACAACGTGGAGGGGGTTCGAGACCTAGATTACTCTCACGCACGGTGTAGCTGCTTCTTCAAGCTCCCGAGCGCTCAACTCAATACACAACCAAGCAGGAGTAGGGTTTTACGCATCCGTGCGGCCCGAACCTGGGTAAAAACTGCCCGCGCGTCTGCCTCGATCTGCTCTTTGTGCTCCCTCCGCCCTCGTACCGCACAGACAAGGGGCTCCGGTCCCATAGGTGTTCGTGGCGGACAGTTTCCCCGACACAGCCTGGTTTCTCTTTCGGCCTGCTAAAGGCCCACAACACAGTTGGGCCATTTACAATATGGCATGACTTTCGGCCTCTTAGCGGCCCATGCTCTTCATGGTCCAATACATGCCCACTGTCTCTTTCGGTCTGCTAAAGGCCCATAGTATAGTTGGGCCATATGTAGCCCGAACTTAGTAACGGCCTGTTAACGGCCCGTGAAATCAATTGGGCCCACCTGTTGCCCGCTTCGATGTCAGCCTGTTAACGACCCGGGAGTTAAGAGGGCCGACCATTAACTTTCAGCCTGGTAACGGCCCATTAACTTAATGGGCCCACTAAAGTCCGTACATGTCTTTAGGCCAAATTAGATAATTTGAGCCCATTACAACGAGCAATTATGCACAGGACGAAAACCGATCAAGCAAAGGTACGGCATACAGGTAAAAACGTTGCACATCTAGCATATATTACAGGAAATTACATCACTGGGCAATCAAAGATTGATGCCGGTGCAAATAAATGAACAGAACCTAACGATCTACAACGTCACAATATGCAACCTCAGCACGGATGATGCCCATAAGCATGTGGGAAAGTTCTTGTGCTTTGCCACACTATCTCTAAAAACATTGATCAGTTGTCGTGTCGCACGACTCTGCACCTCTGATTCCTCCACCATTTCCATCATTCCTCCAGCCATTAATTGGTTCACAAACATACATTTTTTTCGTTGCATTCGAGACAGAGGATACTAAACAGATTCAGATGGCGATTTTGGCAGGCTTGTATTATTGATAGGGGAGAGTGTCTCGACCACTGCATCATAACATAAATTAGGAGGGGAACCAAATAGATTAATCATGAATTATTGGCATATTACCAGGCCTAGATTTATTGGAAAGAAACAATGGGGTTGCCTTGCTGTTTTCAGAATTTGTCTTCTTATCTTCAGCAGCCTGCACCAAATTAAGACACTAGCATTGCTATCATTGGCCAAGTCAGATAATAGGAAAGCAACATTGGCACAACGAACGTTTGGACAACTAGCCAACACCAAATTAACACAATATAGCACAGCTATCATCAGCAAGGTAAGGTAATACGAAAGCAACATTGACACAATCAATGAATGGTCAACTAGAGCAGCACTACAATTCAGTAATGTGAATGATTGATAACCCACAAGTGTAGGGGATCAGTTGTAGCCTCTTTTGATAAGTAAGAGTGTCGAACCCAACGAGGAGCTAAAGACAGAACAAATATTCCCTCAAGTTCTATCGACCACCGATACAACTCTACGCACGCTTGATGTTCGCTTTACCTAGAACAAGTATGAAACTAGAAGTACTTTGTAGGTGTTGTGGGATAAGTTTGCAAGAATATAAAGAGCACGTAAATATAAACTAGGGGCTGTTAAGATAAAGAAGCAATAAAGTTTATAATAGCGAGTGTGGAAAAGTGGTGGTAGGAGTTGCGAAATTGCCCCTAAGCAATTGACTACGTTACTAGACCGATAGCAAGTTTTATGTGGGAGAGGCCACTTCTAGCATGTCATCCCTTACTTGGAATTCTATGCACTTATGATTGGAACTATTAGCAAGCATCTGCAACTACTAACGTTCATTAAGGTAAAACCCAACCATAGCATTAAGATATATTGGCCCCCCTTCAATCCCGTATGCATCAATTTCTACGCTAGGTTGAAGCTTATGTCACTCTTGCCCTCCAATACGTAGTCCTATCAACATACAACTAACCCTATGGTGTGATCCACGCGCGCGCTCATATGATGGGCACCAAAGGACAGCAACATAACCACAAGCAATTTAAATCAATCATAGCAATTCACCAATCACCGATAGGACAACGAAAATCTACTCAGACATCATAGGATGGCAACACATCATTGGATAATAATATGAAGCATAAAGCACCATGTTCAAGTAGAGGGTACAGCGGGTTGTGGGAGAGTGGACCGTTGTAGATAGATGGGGGAAGGTGATGGAGATGTTGGTGAAGATGACGGAGGTGTTGGTGTAGATCGCCGTCACATGATGATGGCCCCGGTGGCACTCCGGTGCCACCGGAAGCGAGGGGAAGAGAGCCCCCCTCCTTCTTCTTCTTCCTTGACCTTCTCCCTGGGTGGGAGAAGGGTTTCCCCTATGGTCCATGGCCTCCATGGCGGCGGAGGGGCGAGAGCCCCTCCGAGATTGGATCTGTCTCTTTGTCTCTCTCTGTTTCTGCGTTCCCACATTCTGTCCCTTCACCGTTTCTTATATTCCCGGAGATCCGTAACTCCGATTAGGCTGATTTTTTGACACAATTTTTATCTGGACATTAGCTTTCTTGCGGCGAAAGAAGGGCATCAACCGCCTTACGGAGTGGCCGCGAGGGCCCCGGGCGCACCCCTGCCTCGTGGCCCACTCGGGCATCGTCTCATGTTGGTTCCGCTCCCCAAAAATCACATATATTCCAAAAAAATCTCCATCCGTTTTTATTTCGTTTGGACTCCGTTTCATATGTATATTCTGCGAAACAAAAAACATGCAACAAACAGGAACTGGCACTGGGCACTGGATCAATATGTTAGTCCAAAAAAATAGTATAAAAGTTGCCAAAAGTATATGAAAGTTGTAGAATATTGGCATGGAACAATCAAAAATTATAGATACGACGGAGACGTATCAGCATCCCCAAGCTTAATTCCTGCTCGTCCTCGAGTAGGTAAATGATAAGAAAAAGATAATTTTTGATGTGGAATGCTACCTAGCATAATCTTGATCATGTAATCTAATCATGGCATGAATATTAAGACACGAGTGATTCAAAGCAATAGTTAATCATTTGACATAAAAGGATTTAATACTCGGTCATCCCAACAAACAATCAATTCTTTCAAAATATCAATGCTAAAGAACGTTATCCCTGCAAAATCATATAGTCTTTTATGCTCCCTTTTCTTAACACAAGGTACCCCTCATGCCCATCCCGATGGCAGCCAAGCAATTGTTTTCATACTTTACTTTTTCGAACTTTTTCAACTCTTCACGCAATACATGAGCGTGAGCCATGGACATAGCACTATGGGTGGAATAGAAGGTGGTAGTAGACAAAAGGAGGGAGAAAGACTCACATCAACTAGGCGTATCAATGGGCTATGGAGATGCCCATCAATTGATATCAATGTGAGTGAGTAGGGATTGCCATGTAACAGATGCACTAGAGCTATAAGTGTATGAAAGCTCAAAAGAAAACTAGTGGGTGTGCATCAACTTGCTTGCTCATGAAGACCTAGGGCATTTGAGGAAGCCCATCGTTGGAATATACAAGCCAAGTTCTATAATGAAAATTCCCACTAGTATATGGAAGTGACAACATAGAAGACTCTCTATCATGAAGAACATGGTGCTATGATGAAGCACAAGTGTGGAAAAAAGGTAGTAGCATTGTCCCCTTTTTCTTTTCATTTTATTTTATTTTATTTTTGGGCCTTCCTTTTTTTATTTGGCCTTTCTCCTTTTTTTTAATTGGCCTTTCTTTTTTTCTTTTCTTTTGGCCTTTCTTTTTTTTCTTTTTTTTCAAGGGACAATGCTCTAATAATGATGATCATCACACTTTTATTTACTTACAACTCAAAGATTACAACTCGAAGCTAGAACAAAATATGACTCTATGTGAATGCCTCCGGCTGTGTACCGGGATGTGCAATGATCTAGCATAGCAATGACATCAAAAACGGACAAGACATGGAAACATCATGCTAGCTATCTTACGATCATGCAAGGCAATATGACAATGATGGTGCGTGTCATAATAAACGGAACGGTGGAGTTACATAGCAATATATCTCGGAATGGCTATGGAAATGCCATAATAGGTAGGTATGGTGAATGTTTTGAGGAAGGATATAAGGTGGTTTGATGCATCGGCAAAAATTGCGCGGTACTAGAGTGGCTAGCAAGGTGGAAGGGTGAGAGTGCGTATAATCCATGGACTCAACATTAGTCATAAAGAACTCACATACTTATTGCGAAAAATCTATTAGCCCTCGAAGCAAAAATACTACGACGCATGCTCCTAGGGGGGAGGCTGGTATGAGTTAACCATCGCGCGCCCCCGACCTTCACGCAAAGATAAACAATCAAAATACAATGCGCGCAATTTGGTTACATAGTTAGGAGACCATACGTGCATGCTTCAGGAATCACAAACCTTAACACCAATATTATTACTAAACCACAATCATTCACTAGTACCTCCCACATATTAGCATATCTATATATCGCAAAACTATTGCAAGGAATCAAACATATCATATTCAGCGATCTACAAGTTTTATGTAGGATTTTATGACTAACCATGTGAATGAACAATTCATGTCAACTCTCTAAATCGATATAAGTGAAGCAAGAGAGTTTTAATTCTTTCTACAAAAGTTATGCCCCCGCTCTAACAATTATAAGTGAAGCAAAAGAGCATTCTACAAATGGCAGTTTTCTATGTGAAGAGAAACAGACAATCCAAACTTCAAATGATATAAGTGAAGCACAGGAAGCATTCTATAAAGCCATACTCAAAAGATATAAGTGAATTGCAAAGAGCATTCTATAAATCAACCAAGGACTATCTCATACCGGCATGGTGCATTTATTAAAAGAAAAATAAAAAACACACGACACTCCAAGAATTTACGCATATCATGTGAACGAAACGAATCCGAAAACATACCAATATTGTTGAAGAAAGATGGGATGCCTTCCGGGGCATCCCCAAGATTAGACGCTTGAGTCTCCTTGAATATTTTACTTGGGGTGCCTTGGGCATCCCCAAGCTTGAGCCCTTGCCTCTCCTCCTTCTTCTCACATCGAGACCTCCTCGATCCTCGAACACTTCATCCACACAAAACTTAACCGAACTTTTAGTGGCGGGGTTAGTGCATATGATCAATAAAATCCCATCATGTACTGCTCTAACATTATTGTATAATTATAAACAAACATTACCCACTGTATGCTATCATAATTCTATGGCCCCAAGTCAAGGAGGCATCAACAAGAATTCAAACATATGCAAATAATGAAGCTATAACAGCAATCTGTGAAAACAGGGCAGTCTGTAGTAATCTGAACATTAACCGTACTTCTGTAACCCTAAAAATTCTGGAAAAATCAACAATTTGTATATCAAGACTTTGCAAAAAGTTTCAGATCCTTTCGACGTTCCAGTAAAAAATGTAAAATCGCGCACTACAGCCAAAGTTTCTATTTTTGCACCGCGCAAACCAACAAGCAGTTTAATCATCCTAAAGGAAACTCTTGGCACATTATTTTTATAATACAATGGAATTGTACAAAGGGATAATTATTTTTGTTGAAAATTTTCTATAATCAAGGTTCACAAAGTTTCCATGGGCATGAACAAAGTTCAAGGCTAGCTCCCACTTTAACAATGCTCGTCTTTCTCACTTTCGCTTTTCTTTTTGAAAACGTTTTAGGTTCCCCTCTTTATTTTTTTGGTTTTTAAACTTTATAAAAGCACTCAACCTAAATAAATGACTATCTAAAACTTCCAGGTTGTCTCATTGGCAGCGCTTTCTTTAAAGCCATTAAGCTAGGCATATAGTGCTCAAGTAATGGATCCACCGGGATCCCAAGGTATATCAAAGCCAATTTTAATTAACAATGATTTGGCATTTAGTAGTGAGCACAAAGTGATACGTGGCATGCAAAAACGAAGTCTAACTCTCTTCCTATGCATAGGCATGCCATACAAGAACAATTCATGCACATCAAGTAAAGCCCAATGCATAGTATAAGCAGTTTCTTGCAATTTTATCGTGTTGGAAACATAGAGAGGCGGAGATGTAGTTCCTCTCTCATAATAATTGCAAGTAGGAGCAGCAAGAAATGCATATTATACTCATCGAAACCATCATGTGTAACGGAGAAAGGCAGCCCATTAATATAATCCTTAATAAGTGCAAACTTCTCCAATATAGTGTAGTTTGGAGAATTCATCAAAAAGATAATAGGACTATCATGTGTGGGTGTAATAGCAACTATCTCATGTTTAACATAAGGAACTATAGCAAGTTCATCTCCATAAGCATAATTCATATTGGCATCTTGGCCACAAGCATAACAAGCATCAATTTCATCAAAAAGGGATATTTCAAACGAATCAAAGGGATCACAGCAATCATCATTGCAATCATCCTTCGGTAAGCACGAAGGGAAATTAAACAATGTATGAGTTGAAGAGTTACTCTCATTAGAAGGTGGGCACGGGTAGCTAGTGCGCTCTTCCTCCTTTTGTTCTTCGCTCTCCTCGTCATCTTTTTCATCCAATGAGCTCACAATGTCACTAATTTCTTCTTCCATAGACTCCTGCAAAATATTAGTATCTTCTTGGACAGCGGAGTAGGCCTCAATATATGGTTCAACATAGGCATTAGAAGCATAATTATCATAACAATATTTAAATATGGCAAAAATTTCAGATTTATAAAGAGTAGCATCATACTTTTCAATCAAAGAAGCAATTTCATAAGCACCCTTAAAAGCAACAAATTCTTCAATTTGTTGAACATCATAGTAGTTATAAACACCCTTAGCATACGAAGATACGATTCCATTATCACGAAACTCACATTGGTAGGGAAGGTGTTTCTTAGGGTCTTCAGAACAACAAGTAAATCATATATTTCACATAAATTCCAAGCATAGCATTGCAAACGATGAATCTGATCCAGTAAAAGTGTCCCTTCTTGAGATAAGCGGTGTCGCACATAACAAGCATGCTCATCTAAAGATTTGCCCTCAACTAAGCTAGTTGGGGTTTCAGCACGAGCACATAGGGATCGAAGATGATCCAAGTAAAAAGCTTCAGGAGTGTGATAGATTTTGAGTGGTTCTTCAACCAATGGTTTAGTAGGTACCACATTTTTTTTGGTATTTTGCGTTTCCTACCCATAACTAAAGATAGAAAACAACTTAGAACAGCAAATAAAATCTACTTAGTGATAAAGCAAACAAGCACCAACGAGAATATTCACCCCACGCTATTGCTCCCCGGCAACGGCGCCAGAAAAAGGTCTTGATAACCCACAAGTGTAGGGGATTAGTTGTAGCCTCTTTCGATAAGTAAGAGTGTCGAACCCAACGAGGAGCTAAAGGCAGAACAAATATTCCCTCAAGTTCTATCGACCACCGATACAACTCAACGCACGCTTGACGTTCGCTTTACCTAGAACAAGTATGAAACTAGAAGTACTTTGTAGGTGTTGTGGGATAGGTTTGCAAGAATATAAAGAGCACGTAAATATAAACTAGGGGCGGTTAAGATAAAGAAGCAATAAATTTTTTAATAGCGAGCGTGGAAAAATGGTGGTAGGAGTTGCGAAATTGCCCCTAAGCAATTGACTACGTTACTAGACCGATAGCAAGTTTTATGTGGGAGAGGCCACTGCTAGCATGTCATCCCTTACTTGGAATTCTATGCACTTATGATTGAAACTATTAGCAAGCATCCGCAACTACTAACGTGCATTAAGGTAAAACCCAACCATAGCATTAAGATATATAGGTTCCCCTTCAATCCTGTATGCATCAATTTCTATGCTAGGTTGAAGCTTCTGTCACTCTTGCCCTCCAATACGTAGTCCTATCAACATACAACTAACCCTATGCTGTGATCCACACGTGCGCTCATATGATGGGCACCAAAGGACAGCAACATAACCACAAGCAATTTAAATCAATCTTAGCAATTCACCAATCATCGATAGGACAACGAAAATCTACTCAGACATCATAGGATGGCAACACATCATTGGATAATAATATGAAGCATAAAGCACCATGTTCAAGTAGAGGGTACAGCGGGTTGCGGGAGAGTGGACCGCTGTAGATAGATGGGGGAAGGTGATGGGGATGTTGTTGAAGATGACGAAGGTGTTGGTGTAGATCGCCGTCACACGATGATGGCCCCGGTGGCACTCCGGTGCCACCGGAAGCGAGGGGGAGAGAGCCCCCCTCCTTCTTCTTCTTCTTCCTTGACCTTCTCCCTAGGTGGGAGAAGGGTTTCCCCTCTGGTCCATGGCCTCCATGGCGGCGGAGGGGCGAGAGCCCCTCCGAGATTGGATATGTCTCTCTGTCTCTCTCCGTTTCTGCGTTCCCAGATTCTAGCCCTTCACCATTTCTTATATTCCCGGAGATCCGTAAATCTGACTGGGCTGATTTTTTGACACGATTTTTATCCGGATATTAGCTTTCTTGTGGCGAAATAAGGGCATCAACCACCTTACGGAGTGGCCACGAGGGCCCAGGGCGTGCCTGCCCCTGGTGGGCATGTCCCCCTGCCTTGTGGCCCACTCGGGCATCGTCTCATGTTGGTCCCGCTTCCCAAAATTCACATATATTCCGAAAAAAATCTCCGTTCATTTTTATTCCGTTTGGACTCCGTTTGATATGGATATTCTGCGAAACAAAAAACATGCAACAAACAGGAACTAGCACTGGGCACTGGATCAATATGTTAGTTCCAAAAAATAGTATAAAAAGTTGCCAAAAGTATATGAAAGTTGTAGAATATTGGCATGGAACAATCAAAAATTATAGATACGACGAAGACGTATCAATGATATGAGATAGTACACTCATGCAGCCAATTATGCAAAACTACCTAGCAGTTTTCTTTACAAAAATCAACATTGGCGTCTTTAACATTTTGCTACAACTAATTTTAGATCAGACAAAGGTTGGATTCACGCCGATTAACAATATACATGCTGATGTAAAAATATAGTGATATACAACAGGTACTTACATCAGCATTGGAGCACAGAGAATTCCCGCAAAATCTTTTCCTCGAATATAATGCAAATGAAGGAAATCTTCTATCATTTAACCTTATTTTCTAAAAGAGAGATGGGTAAGAAACATGTAGAAAATATGATCAGAATGCTATAAAATTTCATGATGTGAGGATACGCACACGCTTCCTAGAATGGAGTTGACATTCTTTTGCTGGACTGGAGCGGACTCGTTCTTTGGCCACTGGAATCTGCTTACTATCAGTGGGAGTTGGGTTTATCTGTGCTGGAGCAGTATCTATGAAAATTGGAGTTGGTTTATTATCTACTGGCATTTGGATCTTTTGCAAAGACCTGGTTTGTAACCCTTTAGATTCTAACATAGCCGTCTTCCCCTTGCATGCCTTATATAGAAGAATGGTGCTTCAATTATAAAACATGCTACAGCAGAGATGGAATAGGTACTGAAGAATAGAAAGGCATGACATATTGACATGTATTCCCTCCATCCGGAAATAAAGGGATGGGTCTAGGCGTATTTTAGTTCTAGATACATCCAGTTTTATCCATTTCCGCGACACGTAATCCGGACGGAGGGAGTATGATGTAAGAGCTAGGGATACGACAGGACAACACAGTAAAAAAACACTGAAAACCCACTGCAGCACCAAAGTAATCAAACCCACTGATATAAGATACTACACTCATGCAGCTCAGGATGCAAAACTACCAGGCAGTTTTCCTTACAAAAATCCACATTGTGGCCTTTAATCATACATTTTGCTACAACTAAATTTAGATCAGATAAAGGTTGGATTCACGTCGATTAACAAAATACATGCTGATGTAAAAATATAGTGATATACAACAGGTACTTACATCTGCATTGGAGTACAGAGAATTCCTGCAAGAATCTTTCCTCACACACGATACCAGTGCAGAAATTCTTCTATCTCTTAAGCTTATTTTCTAAAAGAGAGATGGGTAAGAAACATGTAGAAAATATGATCAGCATGCTATAAAATTTCATGATGCAAGGATACGCACATGCTTCTTAGAATGGAGTTGACATATTTTTGCTGGACTGGAGCAGACTAGTTCTTTGGCCACTGGAATCTGCTTATTATCAGTAGGAGTTGGGTTTCTCTGTGCTGGAGCAGTATCTATAAAAACTGGAGTTGGTTTATTATCTCTTGGCGTTTGGATCTTTTGCAAAGACCTGGTTTGTAACCCTTCAGATTCTAACATAGTCGTCTTCCCCTTGCATGCCTTGTATAGAAGAATGGTGCTTCAATTATAAAACATGCTACAATAGAGAGATGGAATAGCTACTGAAGAATAGAAAGGCATGGCATATTGACATGTATTCCCTCCATCCGGAAAAAATGGATGGGTCTAGGCGTATTTCAGTTCTAGATACATCATTTTTTATCCATTTCGGCAACATGTAATCCGGACGGAGGGAGTATGGTGTAAGAGCTAGGAATACGACAGGACAACACAGTAAAAAAACTAGTTGAATGTAAAATTGTATGCTGGCGGAATACGTACAGAAAAACTAAGGCAACATACACGTGTATGATTGGGAAACTAAGATGGCATTACAACAGAGCACTAGAACAGCACTTCAAAAAACATGGTATGGTAGACAGATGAAGTACATACTGATGAATAACAATGCATAAGATATTCAGAAGCATGATGTCCAAATTAAGCAGATGGCATTGCGATAGAGTAGAATGACAATACTTGAATTTGAAAACATGTTATCATGAATGGAATAGGTATTGAAAAACAGGAAGGCATGACATATTTACATGCATGATCAGCATGCTAAGCACATGGCATTGCAACAGAGTAGATACACTCCAGGACATTATATGCATGTTGTACCCATATCACGGGCCTAGTTAGAGTAAGGACCTTGTGGGGTGAAGAGGATTCAACATCCTTCTGAAGTCTTTTGAAGAATTGCCTTTACATGTTCCATCATATTGGGTATCATTGAGATCAAGTTTATTGGCCTTTACATTGCTCCGTGAGGTTCTTGTGGATATATCAGTGTGTGCAATTATATCTGACATGCATGGAAGACAACTAGTAGTTAGACTTATGTAATGAGTGCATGTAGGAGACGACATAAATAGTAGGACTAGGGTTAACTAGCAGCAACATGTCTAAAAAACTAAAGGGAGAACATAGATGAAAGCTACAGAATATGTATCGTTTGTACTCGAGATTAACTAGATGGCACACAAAAGTATTAAAGAACAACATAGGTAATACTAGAAGTGGTATAATACTATAATCTCCAGCCTGTGGGATAGCATTGGCTGATGGATGATAACTATGGAACAACGTTACCTAAAGAACAAGTATCTTAGCTGAACTATGGAACAGCGTTAACTCCTAAACAAGACCCGTAAGAGATCAGCATGAATATATAGTGAAATGTGATAATCCATTTTCCATGCTTAGATGAATAACAAAGCCATAAATGTTGCACACAAGTAAGATGAGGGTACAACCTATCTAGCCGCCATCCATAGGAGTGAGCATCATGTGCTGACTTGTCGATGGCCCTGCAGTTGTTGTGGCTGTCCATGTCGGGCACGCGCATTCGATGCAGGGAACTGTTGAGTGGGGACTATAGCACCCTTCTGGTGTATGCTTCCCTTGTTGGAGCAGCTGCGGTGAGTCGGAAGACGGTGTGGCTGAAGATGCAGATAACGCATAATGTTAAGAACGACACATCTCTTTGATTTGAAGAAATACACTAAGAGATCAACAGCAAGGTACGAGAGTGGTCACACGTCTGTTGACTGAGACTGAATTGGGGTCACACGATTTTATTTTATTTTGGTACTGTCCGATCTACACCGAATGGCTTGATGGCCATCTTGTGCCTCCCGGCTGACACTGTTAGGAATCTTCCCCGAAGAGCCGGCGACCAACGGCAGAGCAGCTTGCCTCCGCCGTCCGTGGCCCCGGCCAAAACCCCACTCCCCGCCCCACCGCACTGGCATGGTTGTGCCGCCCCCGGGCCAATCCACAAAGACTCCCCGTCATCCAAATCCGGCGGCGGCAGTACCTTGAACCCACGCAACTCTAAGATAACGTCATCCAAATCGAGGGGTGCTGCTTCCTATTGGGAATCGATTGGCCCAGAATAAAAATTCAGATAACTGATGCCTAAATAAAGTGATTTGAGATGAGGGTGCGACCTATATGGCGGCATGGTGAAGTAGGCAGGTCTAGCTGCCGAGTCAGTGAGGCCGGCGCGGTTGCGATGGCCACTGGTGGCAGGGAAACAACGATGTCGCGACGGTCGACGGCTATGGGGTAGCGGCACCGGGACTCTGGACGGATCCGAAGTTGGAGCCGCTCCGGCGCCGTGAACAATGGCGGGGGTGAATCAGCTCTGGTACGGTTCACGCGGCCATCGTCGAGGTAGCTCCAGCAGCACGGAGTAAGAGGCACACGGCCCAGTGGATGACGGCAAATGGACAGCGTCTCCGGCATTAGGGAGGAGGGCGGCTGTGAAATTGGTGCGGTGGGGGCGCCATGGAGGAGGGGCTGAGGTTTCGCGGCTCGGGAGAAGGGAGCTTCCAGGGAGAAGGTGATTTGGCGCCCACGAGGTATGAATGGGGGGGATTGGGAGGGGAGTGGAACCATGTATGCATTTGTCTAAAATGTGAGGGGTAGTTACAGTTCTACCCCTGCCTTTAGGCTTCTCAGCTTGGGTCTGTGTACTGAGGGTCGGGGATAGTAGAGTAACTTTGCTTCTCCCCAAGTAGTGGGCGGGAGCGATTTCGGGCGAGGAGGGCGTGTTTTGAAATATAGTGGGCGCGAGCGATTTCGGGCGAGGAGAGCGTGTTTTGAAATAGTGGGCGCGAGCTATTTCGGGCAAGGAGAGCATGTTTTGCCGACCATGGTTTATGAATTATTCGGCACATGTCATTTCGGCCGAGGAGAAGGCGCACTTGGATGAAGTTACGAACCTACCCTCGATGCTCAACGGGCCAATTAATGAGTCTCCCACATAGGACGACAATTTCGCGTCTCCCATTTATTTGCTCAGGCGAATTCCACCGAGCAGAGGATGTTCAACGGTTCATTCAAAATTTGGGAGAACGAGCATCCACGTATACCTTACCAAGTCGATTCGAATCAAATTTAGATATATTAGCTTGCCACTTCTTTTTTAGATGGAGAGATGATGCTCGGGAGTAATGTGTTTTTACATGCTCATTGCTAGCGATTTACTATATGACAAATAGTTGACCCACTCAAAAACGGGAATCAAACCCAAAATGAAATATCTCGATTCAATGAAATAGCTCGTTCACCAGGTCAAAATAGTGAACTAAATCCAAAATTGAACACCTCAATCGAATAGCATGTTGTACAGTATTATAGTACTCCATGAACATGTTGAAAGTCAAATTAATTAACTTGTGCATATATCCGTTCATGTGTGGATTGCAGACAACATGTTCTCCAATTTAAGTATTTGAATGCAAGTTTATATCGAAACATGGTTTATATCAGTCTTTGATGCATAAAACGCGACCTCCCCTCTCCCGGACTCCTGCTCTCTCTCTCTCTCTCTCTCTCTCTCTCTCTCTCTCTCTCTCTCTCTCGCCGACAATCTTCAATT
>LR738711.1:840836039-840961124 GCA_902687465.1 Secale cereale
GTGTGCGTGGGGGGGGGGGGTTCTTTCTAGTTCACATGCATATATACTCCATCTATAGGTCTCTCTCGCACACTATGTATGATTCTCTAGTCCAAGCTATATATCTTGGGTGCACTCATCGTACGCACACAAATTCCTTGGCTCGTTGCCCGTAACTCTCTCACGCACCACTCTTTCGTCTCGGAGCTCTTCCCTATCTCTCTCTCAAACTCTCCATCTACCTGGGTCACACATACACATGCATATCTCACTCGCACTCGATAGGCCCATCTAAAACTCTATCTCTCTCCCTTGTTCTCTCTCCATCTCACACGCACACACACACAATCTCATGCCTAGCTAGACAAGTACGATGGTATCTCACTCAATTGTATGCACATGCAGCCCCCCTATATGTATATGACTAGCTAATCTTAGTCTCCATCACAAACATGTGAATGGTCTATCTCGATTTCTCTCGGGGCATCTTTCTAACGCGCATGCACCTCCCTCGATCTCCCACCCATATAGTCCCCTCATGATCTCGAGGGGGTCTCTCTATCGCAAACACACCCTCTCGCCCTCCCCATGCGCCCATGTTCTCCATGTGTCCCTCTCGACCTTTGTACCTTGTTGGCCAGACCTCTATTGGACATGTGCTATAGGGTGTCTCTCTCCGTTGCAAACAATCACACACTAGCTATCTTCGTGTATCTCCTCGCCTCGCTTTTCTATCTCGGAGATGCATGCGTGATATGTTCGCCTAAGAAACGAAAAAACAGTCTCTCTCTCTCTCTCTCATTTATCGTTTGTTGTCACTTTCTCTTTCACACACATACTCATTTTGCACACTTACTCATTCTCCTTCACACGCACTTGATCCCTCTCAACTTAGGCACTCTCCTCGGTCCATAGCATATTGATTTATTGAAAAGTCAAACATCACAAAGTTTGACCATGTACGTGGAGAAAAACAATTACATCTGGAATGGCAAACATATACGGTTAGATTCACCATGAGATGTAGTTTTGTATGATGTATCTTTGGTATTTAAGATATAAATAACATTTGTGTAAACCTGATCAAAGTTTCCAAAGTTTGACTTCTAAAAAATTACATGCACTGCATTATCAAGCGGATGGAATATCTCTTTCCCCCTCTCACCTATCTGATGCACCACTCAGCCTTATCGGGGCTCCTCAATCTCTCTCAAACTTTATATCTCCCTGGTTCACACATACACATGTCTCGCTCGCGCTATACATATAGACCCATCCAACAGTCGCGACCCTTGTTCTCTCTCTATGTGACACGCACCCCCTAATAAGTACCATAATCCCTCACTCCATCATAGGTGCAAGCACTTCCCCCCCTAAGTATGATTATCTCTCACTAGCCATCAGGAACACACGTATTGTCTCCTTCCATCCATACGTATATCTCGATATCTCTCGGGGTATCTTCTATCGCACACACACCTTGTCACTCGATCTCCCACCCATGTAGTCCCATCACAATCTCCAGGGGATCTCTCTATGACAAACATACACTCTCTCCTCTCCGTGTCTGCATTTTCTCCGTACGTCTCTCTCGACCTCTCTCCCTTGTTTGTCAGACCCCTCTTGGCCACGTGCTAGGGGTCTTGCTCTCTCGGTTGCAAACAACCACACACTATCTCCTCACCTTGCTTCCTTTGTCGAAGATGCATGTGTGATATGTTTGCATAAGACACACATGTTTTTCTCGACTTTTATCGAGTGTTGTCCATGTCTCTTTCACACACGCACACACACATTTTCACTCACTATTTCTATTTCACTCTCTCTCCTTCTCTCTCCCTCTCTCTAGTTAGGGACTCTCTCATGTCCATAAGCATATGGATGTTTTGAGAAGTAAAAGTTTGACCAGGTATATGTGGAGAAAAACATTTACATCTGGAAAGATCATTAGATTCATCACAACATGTACTTACTTCATACTATCATTTATCTTTGGTATTGTAGATATAAGTAATTTCTTTATAAACTTGGTCAAAGTTTCAAAAGTTTGACTTTTAAAAACTCTTTCTCTCTCTCTCTCTCTGCTATCTCTCACGGGCCTCCCCTCTCACACGAACACTCTATACCGACGGATTATACACTCATTATGTCAGCATATAGCTCCGTATATTGTTTAGTTGACTGGTCAACCAGTCCACATGCTGCCTTGTCAGCTCGTGTTCTGTATCTTTGTGTGCAGGCCCATGTGGCAGTGGGTGAAAATAAGTAAACTAGAGGCCCATCTGACACGCGGTGAAGTAAGCAAAGTTGAAACCACTCGGGGTAGCACCCCGCACGCTAGTAAATTGAGGGCGCATTGAGGACACACTTCTTCCATGTGGAGAACGCACTCGCGCACAATTCACCACTGCGCGGCGGCATGCACAGAAGGCGCACACTCAGCACACAACACACACCAGCACACGTGTACACCGGCGTCTCCGCCGGTTGAGATGGACGGCGAGGCAGCCAACAAGCGGAGGCGGCTCGAGCCAAAACCGCATCCGGCGAGCCTGGACTTCATCAGCAGCCTCCCCGACGACATGTTGCTCGTCATCATCGGCCTCCTCCCCACCAAATCTCCCGTGCGTACCGCCCTGCTCTCCCGACGGTGGTGCCCCCTCTAGCGCCGCGCCCCCCTCAACCTCACCGTCGACAGCTGCCTCTACGACGGGGATTGCAAACGCATGGCTGCAGTCTCCAAGATCCTTTCATCGCACCCTGGGCCAACCAGACGCCTTGACAACCGCATGTTCAGTACCAACTGCAAGGTCCAACCCAAGTTTGACGAGTGGTTCTTATCCCCCGCCCTAGATCAGCTCGAGGAGCTCAGCTTTGAAGCTGAACGATGTTGCTCTCTGCCGCCGTCCACGCCCCACGTCGCGCCAACGCTGCGCCGCGCCAGCTTCAGCTCTTGCTATCTTCCCCAGATTAATGTCGCGCCCGCCCTTCTTCTCCCTCAACTCAAGCAGCTCGACCTCTTCGATGTTGTCATCTCGAAGAAGGCTATGGAGCACCTGCTCCAAAGCTGTACTGCGCTCGAATACCTTCATCTTGAGCAGATCCACGGGTTCATTAGCCTCCACATCGCCTCAACGAATCTCCGATGGATTTATGTGTCTTGCTAGCTCCGCAACAAGACATCAATTGGGAATAGATCACTCCAGTTGTTCCATGTTACGGTCATTGAGAATGTGTCGGGAGAAACTGTCCGCCACGAACACCTATGGGACCGGAGCCCCTTGTCTGTGCGGTAAGAGGGCGGAGGGAGCACGAAGAGCAGATCGTAGCGAGCACGCGGGCAGTTTTACCCAGGTTCGGGCCGCGATGGTCGCGTAAAACCCTACTCCTGCTTGGTTGTGTATTGAGTTGGAGAGCTCGGGAGCTTGAAGAACCAGCTACACCGAGCGTATGAGCGATCTAGGTTCCGAACCCCCTCCACGTTGTGCATGGGCCTCCTTTTATAGTGCAAGGGGTCACCGACAGGTGTCAACGTAGGAGAAAGGGGTAAAAACGTAAAAGAGGTGGTAGTTGTAACAGTGCAGGAATAGTGGAGCTACAGTGCGCGAACAGTGGTCGCCACCTACTTTGACAGTGGGGGACAAGGGCATTTAATGCCCGTCGCCGTCGACCCCAAAAGCTCCCGCCCTTGCGTCTCCGTTTGCCACGGCGATGGCTTCACCACCGTAGAGTGCCACCGTGACCCCCAGGCTGCACAGCCATCCGCCACGCGTCCCTGGAAAGGCCCCAGGGCGACACGTGGGCCGATGAGCTGGAGCGCGGGCACACAGCGCAACTCTCCCGGCAAGCACCTTGCCGGGGTCTTGATCTTGCCGGGCCCGGGAGCTTGCCGGGCTCTGTAGCTTGTCGCTCCCCGGGCCCCGCCGGGGCGCGTATATGTAGGATCGAAAGTAGGTCTAGAGGGGGGGGTGATTAGACTACTTGACAATATAAAAAATCTGCCTTTAGATCATGCAATGTTTTTGGCAGTTTCACAATTAAGATCAATTCAAGTATCACCCTACACATGCAATTCTAGAGTATATGCAGCGGAAAGTAAATTGCACATGTAAAAAGGAGGTGGAGAAGATCAAACGCAGTTTGGTGACACGGAGATTTTTGTCGTGGTTCCGATAGGTGGTGCTATCGTACATCCACGTTGATGGAGACTTCAACCCACGGAGGGTAACGGCTGCGCGAGTCCACGGAGGGCTCCACCCACGAAGGGTCCACGAAGAAGCAACCTTGTCTATTCCATCACGGCCTACGCCCACGGAGGACTAGCCTTACTCGGGGTAGATCTTCACGAAGTAGGCGATCTCCTTGCCCTTACAAACTTCTTGGTTCAACTCCACATCTCAAAGACGGAGGCTCCCAAGCGACACCTAACCAATCTAGGAGGCACCACCCCCCAAAAGGTAATAGACGGTGTTGATGATGATGAACTCCTTGCTCTTGTGCTTCAGATGATAATCTCCCCAACACTCAACTCTCCTCACTGATATGGCTGTGGTGGAGGAAGGGTTTGAGTGGAAAGCAACTTGGGAAGGCTAGAAATCAAGTTTCATATGGTAGGAATGGAATGGCTTGATCTCAACACAAGGGTAGGTGGTTCACTTCTCAGAAAGTGTATGGTAGAAGTGGTGGTACTTTCTGATGGCTCTCCTCACGAATGAAGAGGGGGTGGAGGGGTATATATAGCCTCCACACAAAATCCAACCGTTACACACACATTTGACCAATCTCGGTGAGACCGAAGTGAAAACTCGGTCAGACCGAAAGTTCAAATATAGTGAACGTTGGGATTTTCGGTGGGACCGAAAATACCATCTCGGTGTGTCCGAAGTGAGTCAAAGGTTAGGGTTTGCCATCTCGGTGTGACCGAACACAACAACTCGGATATTCCGAAATGCTGTCAATTGGTTACAGAAGGTTGGCAGAACATTTTCGGTGAGACCGAAACTCAGAATCGGATGGACCGAGAAATTAGGGTTTGGGAAAATAACTGAAGTGGTTCATCTCGGTGGGACTGAGTTTGTAGAATCGGTTTGTCCGAGATTACTTATGAGTGTGTTGAATAATGAAGAGTGCTGATGGTTGAGGGAGCTAGATCACCAAGCACTTGAGCAACAAGAACATTAACACAACCTCATCCCCTTTTAATAGTATTGGCTTTTCCTATGGACTCAATGTGATCTTTGATCACTAAACCAAAAATAGAGTCTTGAGCTTTTGCCAATGCTTGTCTTAGCATTTTGAGGGGTCCACTTCTTCAGACATTTCCACACCCATATCATCGAACTTTTCTGAAATGATTCTTAAGCAAATATTAGTTCAATGATATATATGTTGTTATTAATTACCAAAACCACCAGGGGATTAGTTGCACTTTCAATCTCCCCCTTTTTGGTAATTGATGACAACATATAGATCAAAGCTTCGACAAAAGATATAATCAAGGAATAATATCGTCGCTTTGAGAAGTATGTGATAAACAAGAGCTCCCCCTAAATTTGTGCATTATTTAAAATTTGCGCTTGAATGCAAATGCACAATCGATTAGGATTATGGGTCACTCTTCCATGTCACATACATCTTGGTGGAGCGCACAAAATGATAAGAATGAGTAACATGCACTCAATCACCAAGACAAGAGTAAATAGCCATACAATAAGGAATAGCATATGATAAGCAATAAGCACACATTAAAGCATAGTATGACTAAGCACTCATTAAGGTAGCATCAAACGTAGTAGCAAGCACACTTAAAGTATCAGGAACCAAAAGAAACCAATGTATCTCAAGGAAAACCGGCAAAAGAACGAAAGACGAAAGAGCACTCTCTCTCTCGAAGCCCTATGATCTATAACAATTTCTCCCCCTTTGGCAACAAGTTACCAAAAAGTTCGAAAAGGTATAGAGCTAAACGTCACTGCGGGCTCTGCTGGCGGCTCCCGTCTGGGTAGATGTCGGTGTAGAGATAGCTGCATCTGCGAAGACCTTTGCTGATGTCTGCGGTGGAGGAGTGGATGCTGGAGCTGGAGGAACTGCTGGAGCTGTAGCTGGTGCTGAAGTGGTAGCCCTGGAGTCTGTCACTGGGATAGCTGCAGATCTGGATCCTCTGGGAACCTGAGCAGTCTGGCGATGAGAGTCCTGGACTAGATCCTCCTGCATAAGCTCTGCTCTCTCCTGCCTAGTCTCCTCCATGTCTGCCTCAAGCTTGTTGACAGACACCTGAATCTCAGTCAGCTTCACGTCCAGAGCGTGGATCTTGTCCTGACAATCCTCTCAAGGCTCTCCTGAGATTGCTCAATGCTGGCCAGGCGTTGTTCAATCCTTTGGGTAGCTTCAAGAATTTGTTCTCCAAAGCTCTTTGGCTTAGCTGCTGCTGCTGCTGCCTCTTTGTCAGCTTTAGCCTTCTTCGCAGCTTCAATTTTGGCTTGTCCTTCAACTGAGGTAGGATCCTCTTCATCCATCACAACTACGTTGTCCTCATGCTCTGGCTGCAGTGGCAAGTGCTTCCTATCCAACATGAATTTGCCCGTGCCAAACTTGGCGTTGATGAGCATCTATATCTGCGGTGCAAACCCACACGACCTCTTCTGGTCAGCTGCAGTCCTCTTAATGGTCTCTACCATCAAGTCCATCACCTTAAAAGGTGCCTTCTCATCGAGAATGTGCAGCATGTTGATAGAATAGCCTCGAATCATCCGGTGGTCTCTTGACTTAGGCATCAAAGTATGCCTCAGAATAGTGTTAGTGGTGGTCAGACCTGCCTGGAGATAGTACACTGAGCCAAGCTTCCATCCTTCCAAATCAGCAGCTGGGATCTCCTTGTACATATTCTTCATGGAATCATGACTCTTCTTAGGAATCCCATAGACATCAATGTCGTCCTCTCTCTGCACTGGAGCGTTCAGAAGTTCTGCCCATTCTTCAACAGTCGAAGAAAACCGTTGACCTTCAGTCATCCAGGTGATCTTGCCATCAGGATAGAAGTGGGCTGTGGCATAGAACTGCATGATCATCTCGTCATTCCAAGCTGTCAGCTCTTGACCCACAAAATCAGCAACTCCACATGCAGTAAAGCTCTCATGCACATGAGGAAAGAAGTCCCGGTGCTCTTCACTGTCAATATACTCCCAGTCAACATACCTGGTGTCAGCAACAATGGGCTTCTTATCCATCAGCACGGTCTCATAGAAATCCTGCTGCTCTCTGGTGTGGAATCTGGGGTCCACAGTAGTCCTTCTCCTTACGGCATATGGATCAGACTGTCTCCATAGCCTGAGACCTTTGTCCTTCCTTGCCTTCATGTCCTCAGCTTGAGGATGAGCATCATTGTGGAGTGGCAACTTGGGACGGAGCTTAAGCAACACATGCTCTTCATCTGATTCAGACGGTGGCATCTCACCTTTGTTCTTCTCAGAAGCTGGAATGCTTCTGGTTGTTCTCTTGGGCTTGGCTGGAGCTGCCTTGGATGGAGCAGGCTTCTTGGGCTTAGAGGAGGCTTGATCCCGAATAGCATCACCCATGAACTTAGCTTTCTGAGGAGGAGGCTGGGGTGCTTCTTCTTCTTCTTCTTCTGCATCAACTTGAGGTTCAGCATAAACAACCCTCTTCCTTTTGGAAGTCTTCTTCACCTTGCTTGGAGCAGGCTCTTCCAAGTTGAGCTTCTTAGCAACTGCTGACTGCTTCACTTTGCTTGTGCCTTTCCTTGGCTGCTGCCCTTGGTGCTCTTTGGCAACCACATTCCTCTTGGGCTTGGAGGTAACTTCCTCAGCAACAAAGTCGGAGTCCTCATCATCAGAAGTTCTCTTCTTCCTGGTTCTCGTGGCTGCAGGAGGCAAACCACTAGGGGTGCTCCTCTCACCATCATCACTAGAGCTGCTCGCAGGACTTGTATCTGCCTCTGGAATTTCAGCAAACGGTGATTCAGACCTGTTCTGGCTGTCACTGACATCTGACATGGCTGAAAAACCTGTGAAAAGATAAGGTATAGGCAGAGTAGAAGAGTTATCACAACTGCAGAAGTTTTTGCAAAAAAAAAATGAGTTCAAAACTTAGTTTTGAGTTTTCACAGAATGTATTTCGGTCAAACCGATTTCAGGTTTCGGTGCAACCGAAGTGCTCAACAGAAACCTACACACCACTTTCGGTCAGACCGAAATGGGTTTCGGTCCTACCGAAAACTTAGGGTTTCACTGAAACTACTTTTCGGTCGTTCCGATTGGCACAACTCGGTTAAACCGAATTACGCAGTGCAATGGCCAGAGGCCAAATCGGTCATTCCGATTTTCAAAATCGGCTTCACCGAGATGCATTCCGTGGAAACCTAAACCTAAGAATTTTCCTCGAAACTAGAAGATCTGAACTATTGTAGGGGAACATATCAAACGTGGATTGAATCATGGCAACCTATCGTGCAAGAATCAGAAGTGGAGCACGAAAAGGGGTCGGGACACACCCTAACTTGGTGGTGTCCCTCTACGGCGGCAACGGTGGAGATGATTACCGTTGACGGCGGCGGAGACCTGCGGCGAGGGCGCACAGGCGACGAAGGCGACGATCCGTAGACCAGGGCGGCGGCAGCAGGGGTCTTGGGGGCGAACGGTTTGAAGAAAGAAATCGCGCGCAGCCCCTCAGGTATATATAACCCCGTGCTGTCGGTGGGACCGAGTTGAAAAACTCGGTGTCACCGAGATGTATATCTGCTGTGCAGTTACACATATCGGTCAGACCGAGAGTTTGAACTCGGTTTCACCGAGATGAAACCTAGATCAGTCTAAGCGTTTCGGTTGGACCGATATTGAGAAACCGGTCAGACCGAAATGGACTTAGAAGGTTTTGGAAGTCAGCCTTAGACGAATCGGTGGTTCCGAGTGCTCCTCACTCGGACTGTCCGAAAAAGACTTGTTCAAAGTTGTGATATGAGGATGAATAGAATTTTGAGACAAGAAAGCATAGATAGCTAGGGAAGGTGCTTAGGCATTCTTGTCCATCCATTTGGCCAGAAAAAGAAACCAAAACAATCAAAACAACAAATGGATGTCCTCGAATGGATAAAATCATGCATTCAACATGCTCACACAATAAGATAGCAACTGAAATATGTGTCAAACATGCACAACCAATCACTCTAGCTACTAGCACACAATTTGTCGATGACTAGGTCATCTATATATGAGTATATTGACTTAGGAGCCAAATGAGAACATTTGATCATAGGTCATACTCATCGTTTAAGCACAAGTGGGGTTACCACTTTTACATAAAGCATTTATGTGTTCACATCATTTGAAGATGCTTTAGCTCAATTTTTAAGAGCAAAGCTCCCCCTAGATGTGAGAACCCCTTTTAAAGGGTCAAACTAACCTTGGGTTGTCATAGAAGACTTCATGTAGATGTTGAAGATGTGGATGCTCAATGTTGATGTAGATCATCATGAGTTGGGAGCAATCCTTTGGATTAGGGCACTTTCAATACCTACATGGGTTAGTCCCACAAGGAACAAACAAGAATATCCATAGACATAGAGTGAAGTACACAAAAGATGATGTCCATGAAAGCAATGATTACCTTGTCCCTTGACTTACCAACAAGAGGGTTTGTGACTCCATGAACAAGTGCATGATGTGGAAGTTGATTGCACAAGTTCTTGCCAAAATGAATATGAGTGAAGTTTGTTGGCGGAGTCACCCTCAAGAACCTACTAGTTCTTCTTCTTTGGGATCCACATCATCTTGATGGGAATCCTTGGTGTTGTAGTTGAGCTTGACGAAGTAGAACTTGATGTGTCCTTGGGAACCCACTTGACCATGGCTTGAGGTGCTTCAATGAATGCATCAATCTCTTCTTGAAGCTTGTCCTTGGCCTTTAGCTTGTGGTCTTGTGGTGGAAGGTCATCTTGAGCTTGTTCCACATTGAAAGAAGTAGGATCATACTTCTCCTTTTGTGAGACAAACTGTGGAGTAGGGTATTGACCTTCTTCCCACTCAACACCTTTGGCGTTGAGCTTTCGCTCAAAACCAATCCCTTGATTCTTCCGGTGTCTTCCTTGTTTGCGAACAATCTCCTCAAAGTTCTTGCTTCCGGCAAGACTCTTGTAGACACCTTTCTCTATGATTTCCTTCAATAAGCTATTTTCTTGCTCAAGTGTAACTTGGCTTGAAACATCGTTAGTGGAATCAAGAGAACTACTAGAAGCAACAATATTGGATTTAACATTGTCATTGTTACTACTAGAGGAAGAATTTTTCTTATGCTTGTCATGCTTAGTCTTAATAGGTGGCAAGAAATTAGACAAGAGAAGTCGTTTGGCAAGATATGAAGAACTCTTCTTTCGAAGATCGTCATTGATCGCTTTTAGAAACTCATGTTCTTGCTCTAGAGTGAGCTTCTCGAAGCGTAGCTTCTCATGAGATCTTAGGAGCTCTCTATGATCTTCTTGAGTTGTTTCATGAGCTAACTTAAGAGTGTTTAGTTCTTTAGTTAGACGCTCAATCTCCTTCATAGCATTGTCATTCGACTCTTCTCGACTATAAAGACTACTAGCATTTTCATCATTACTAAGCTCACTAGATTTATCATGCAAGAGCTCATCTTCACCAAGTAAGTCATCCTCATCACTATCAAAGTCAATGAATTCAGGGTGTGTTACCTTGGGGCCTTTAGCCATGAAGCATCTTCCAATTCCCTAATTTGGTGAATCAAATAAGTCGTAGGAGTTGGAGTTGGAGGATACGAGTGCAAGTCCGGCAACACCTTCATCTTGACTGTAGTCGGAGTCGGAGTGATAGCTTCCATCGGATTGATTGTCGGAGTCGGAGCCGGAGACCCATTCACCTACATGAGCTTGATGTCTTCTTCTTGTGTAGCTTCTTGATGACTTGTCTTTCCTCTCCGAATCCTTGCTTCTCCGAGAGGGTCTTCGTTCATAACGATCATCCCTACTCCTTCTCTCTCTCCGAGGTGACTCATCTCTTGCTCTTCTTCTTGGAGATTCTTCTCTTCTCTTGTGGGGAGCCGTACACTCATTTGAGAAGTGTCCGGGTCTTCCACAATTGTAGCAGTTTCGATCACGACTAGAAGATCTCTTTTCATCGTATGATCTAGACTTTGAGCTTCTTTCTTTGCCTCTATTCTTGTAGAACTTGTTGAAGTTCTTGACCATTAGGCTTATCTCTTCATTGGAAATTAGCTTGTCACTTGAGGTAGTAGGAGCATCACTTGTAGCTTTGTAAGCACCACTTGACTTGTTGTGAAGCTCTTCCTTATCCTTAAGTGTCATCTCATGAGCAACAATTCTTCCAATGACTTCAGTTGGCTTGAGAGTCTTGTAGTTTGGCATCATTTGGATCAAAGTGCACACGGTGTCATACTTTCCATCCAAAGCTCTGAGAATCTTCTTAATGATGAATCGGTCGGTCATTTCTTCGCTTCCTAAGCCGGCAATCTCATTTGTGATGAGAGCAAGCCTAGAGTACATTTCAGCGACTCCTTCACCATCCTTCATCTTGAACTTGTCAAGTTGACCTTGAAGAATATCTAGCTTTGATTCCTTCACAGATTCAGTACCTTCGTGCATTTCAACCAAAGTATCCCAAATCTCCTTAGCATTCTCAAGAAGACTGATTTTGTTGAATTCTTCGGGACACAAGGCATTGAAGAGAATGTCACAAGCTTGAGCATTGTTTTGCAACATCCGCAACTCTTCGGGTGTAGCTTCGCGATCCGGAACTTTTCCTTCTTCAAAGAAATCACCTTGCATGCCAACACAAATAATGCCCCATGCGGCTGGGTTATGACCAAGAATATGCATTTTCATTTTATGCTTCCAACTAGCAAAATTTGTACCATCAAAGTAAGGACCTCTACGATAATTACCCTCACTAGACGCCATACTCTCCTAGGTTGTGAAACCAAGCTTATGGAGTCCAATGCAATGGAAACCAAGGCAATGGAGACCAAAGCTCTGATACCACTTGTAGGATCGAAAGTAGGTCTAGAGGGGGGGTGATTAGACTACTTGACAATATAAAAAATCTTCCTTTAGATCATGCAATGTTTTTGGCAGTTTCACAATTAAGATCAATTCAAGTATCACCCTACACATGCAATTCTAGAGTATAAGCAGCGGAAAGTAAATTGCACATGTAAAAGAGAGGTGGAGAAGATCAAACGCAGTTTGGTGACACGGAGATTTTTGTCGTGGTTCCGATAGGTGGTGCTATCGTACATCCACGTTGATGGAGACTTCAACCCACGGAGGGTAACGGCTGCGCGAGTCCACGGAGGGCTCCACCCACGAAGGGTCCACGAAGAAGCAACCTTGTCTATTCCATCACGGCCTACGCCCACGGAGGACTAGCCTTACTCGGGGTAGATCTTCACGAAGTAGGCGATCTCCTTGCCCTTACAAACTTCTTGGTTCAACTCCACATATCAAAGACGGAGGCTCCCAAGCGACACCTAACCAATCTAGGAGGCACCACCCCCCAAAAGGTAATAGACGGTGTTGGTGATGATGAACTCCTTGCTCTTGTGCTTCAAATGATAATCTCCCCAACACTCAACTCTCCTCACTGATATGGCTGTGGTGGAAGAAAGATTTGAGTGGAAAGCAACTTGGGAAGGCTAGAGATCAAGTTTCATATGGTAGGAATGGAATGGCTTGATCTCAACACAAGGGTAGGTGGTTCACTTCTCAGAAAGTGTATGGTAGAAGTGGTGGTACTTTCTGATGGCTCTCCTCACGAATGAAGAGGGGGTGGAGGGGTATATATAGCCTCCACACAAAATCCAACCGTTACACACACATTTGACCAATCTCGGTGAGACCGAAGTGAAAACTCGGTCAGACCGAAAGTTCAAATATAGTGAACGTTGGGATTTTCGGTGGGACCGAAAATACCATCTCGGTGTGTCCGAAGTGAGTCAAAGGTTAGGGTTTGCCATCTCGGTGTGACCGAACACAACAACTCGGATATTCCGAAATGCTGTCAATTGGTTACAGAAGGTTGGCAGAACATTTTCGGTGAGACCGAAACTCAGAATCGGATGGACCGAGAAATTAGGGTTTGGGAAAATAACTGAAGTGGTTCATCTCGGTGGGACTGAGTTTGCAGAATCGGTTTGTCCGAGATTACTTATGAGTGTGTTGAATAGTGAAGAGTGCTGATGGTTGAGGGAGCTAGATCACCAAGCACTTGAGCAACAAGAACATTAACACAACCTCATCCCCTTTTAATAGTATTGGCTTTTCCTATGGACTCAATGTGATCTTTGATCACTAAACCAAAAATAGAGTCTTGAGCTTTTGCCAATGCTTGTCTTAGCATTTTGAGGGGTCCACTTCTTCAGACATTTCCACACCCATATCATCGAACTTTTCTGAAATGATTCTTAAGCAAATATTAGTTCAATGATATATATGTTGTTATTAATTACCAAAACCACCCGGGGATTAGTTGCACTTTCAGTATAGCGTCGAGGCATGTCTTCTGAAATATAATCTTCTAGTCTTCCTGGCAAGCTCCTCTTGCCAGGGCCTTGCGTGAGTGAGGTAATCTTGAGCCTGGAACGGCCTTCCCGGCAAGCTTCACTTGCCGGGGTCTCGATCTTCTGTCTTGTATACTTTGTTTTTGAATGGTTTGATATGGAGCAGGAAGGTCTCCGGCGAGCACGCGGTAAACCCTGCCGCGGGAAGCTGCAACTGCCCGTGCACAAGTTGGGGTACTGAGGTACCCCTACCTTAGTACACCGACAGGAGCCCCCGGGCCTGGGCCACACATGGTGCCGAGCGCTGTTGGGCCAGGTCCAAAACAGTGCACGGGCACACGCGGCCCACGGCGCGCCGAATCCACTTCCGCATCCGCCGCGTCCCCCCGTAACGGCACGCGTCGATTGCGGCGTCGTGGGATGGGACGTGCCCACGTTCCTTCAATGGAAAGAGCGAAACGCCCCCCCACTTCCCCATAAAAGCAGAGGAAGCAGGAGCGGTTCCCCTCCTTACGCTTTCATTGCATCCTCTTCTTCCTCCAGAGATCCCCTTTGCGCTCCGCCTCTACACCTCCGCCGCCGCCGGGCTCTTCGTCCCTCTTCCTCCGCCGCCTCCGCCATGGCCCCGAAGACCGAGAAGGCGAAGGCGGAGAAGGCCAAGAAGGAGAAGTCGGAGCAAGCGGCGAGGCTCACCGCGTATCGGAAGCGGAACCTCGTCTTCCCGCCGAAGCTCAGCGCGCGGGAACTCTGGAACAAGTATTGCTTGTTCTGGTCCAAGGGAACCAAGGCGCACCCCCGCACTCGAGCTTATCCGGCCGCCGCCAAGGACAACTACCCCGGCGGGTACTATTTCTTCGCAGCCTTCTTCCACTGCGGTCTTTGCCCTCCTTTTTCCGATTTCTTCTGTGACATAATGCACACCTATGGCCTCCATCTTCTTGACTTCACCCCCAACGCCATCCTCACAATGGCGGTTTTCGCACACATGTGTGAAAACTATATAGGAATACACCCAAACGTAGCGCTGTTTAGGCACTTCTTCACCCCTAGAGCAGAGGCCGGCGCCCCCCTCTCCGGAGGAATTTCTTGGGTTTTCCGTCTGAACAAGAAGGAGTCCTACTTGCCGGGGGAGCTCCGCGGCAAGTGGGAGGAGTGGCGTGCGGAATGGTGCTGGATTGTCGAGGACCAGCCGCAACCCTTCACCACGCCGTGCACAACGCCCACCGTGCGCGGCAGGGACTGGAGCGAGCTGGATTCGGACGACGGCAAGCTCAACGTCGCCCTCATCAGGATTCTGCGTCTCCGGACCGCTAGGCTGTCTGTCGCAGAAGTAGGCACAGACTTCCTCCGCCGCCGCATCGCCCCTCTCCAAGACAGGAAAAGGCCGGCCTGGGAGTACGGCAACTCGGCGGATATCATGAGGTTGCGGCCCGGGCTCAACTACAACTTCACGTCGCTGGAGCTGAAGGGGATGGTCCGGGAGCTGTTTAAGCACGACCCGGCCCACCCGGAATGGTTCAGGGGGGCCCGGGGAGTGGTGCCCCTTTGCAACAGTACGGCTTGTGATCCTCTTTGCGCGATGATGCCCGCGTGTGATTCGCACGGCGTGGACCGCACGTGGATTCCGCCCCAGCCATCAGACATTCTCAGCTTCTTCGACAACCTTGTGGAGGTGGCGAAGAACAAGAACGAGACCCGGGAGCTGACGCGGGACACCACCGACCAGGAGATAGCGTACATCGCTTCTCGGGTTGAAGAGGCCGCCGTAGCCGCAGCGGCAGGAGAGTTCGGCTACACGCCCGACGAGGCAGATGCTGCGGAGGCGTCCTGCCAAGCGGAGGAGGCGGAGATCCGCAGGCTACTGAAGCTGCCTCTCGACGAGCTCGCCGGGGTCCCATCCTTGAGGCACTCCGGGATCATCGGGATCCAGACGGTGGCCGCGGCGAGAGGCCACGCCGCCGGAGGGAACAGGGGCGCCGCAGGGAGCGGAGGCGCCGGAGGGAGCGGAGGCGCCGGAGGGAAGGAGGCCGCAGCGCAGGGCGCTGGGCCCAGCAAGCCAGCCGGGGAGGAGGAGGAGGAGGACGCCGAGGCCGCCGAGGACTCCGGCGGGTCTACGGAGCTCTACGCCGACGACCTCTCCTCGTCGGAGACCTCCCCGCCCCGGGCAAGCCCTAGGCGGTCTCCACTGAAGCGTCTCCGCAAGACGGCGACGGGGGAGGGGGCGCAGGCGCCCCGGCAACAACCAGCTCGCCGGGCAGCGCGAGCTCCCCGGGGGAGCCAAGCTGCGCCGGGGGCGACCGGCGCACCAGCTACAGCGGAGGCGGCCCGCGCGCAGGCCACGACGGAGGCGCCCCGCAAGCAGGCCACAACAGAGGCGCCTCGCAGGCCGGCGTCGAGCCGACAGGAGTCTTCACGGGGCGGAGCGGCGGCTCCGCCCGCTCCCCGGGCCTCGGCTACCACAGGGGCTGGGTCTTCGCAGCCCCCAGCCCCAGGGACCGCCAAGCGCCCGAGGGAATCTTCGCCTCCCGCTCCTCGCGCAGACGCGCCCCAGGTGGAGTTTGACTTCTCCGCCTTGAGCGACGACGACGAGGAGGAACAGGAGTAATCATTCGAGATCTTTATCTTCTCAAACTTCGTCTTGATTATTGTTGATGCTAATCTTGTTTTTTTGCTTTGATTTCAGGACCTTGGCCCAGCGCGCGGCGAAGAAAGCCAAGGTGCCCGTGGTCGAGGTCGCGGATGACTCGCCCACCGCGGCAACTGGGGACGCGCCGGAGCCGAGTCTGCCGGACCCGAGCGCTGCTCCGAGGAGCAGCCCCCAGCGCAGCCCCCAGCGTAAGTCTAGATTCTGTACTTTCGCTCGCCGGGCGCGCTTGGAGATTTTGTCTTGTTCCAGTATCTTGATATTTTTGTCTTGACTTGTGCAGAGGTGGAGCCACAGCCGCAGGAGCGTCCGGAGGCCGCCCCCGAGGAGCCGCAGACCCCGCCGTCCCCACCAAGGCCGGCCTCCCCGGCAAGGGAGAGCGCTCCGCCAAGGGCGGGTACTCCGCCAAGGGCGAGTACCCCGATAAGGGCGAGCAGCCCGGCGAGGGTGGCTACTCCGCCAAGGCAGAGCTCCCCGGCGAGGGAGCCCGCCGCTGACGACGTCCGCCAAGGTAGGTCTTGTAACTTTGTCTTCTTGGCGTTGTTTCTTTTTGGATATTTGCTTGAACTTCCTTTGCTTCTTCTTCTTCTTCTAGATCCTCCTCCCCCCGAGCAGATGGAGACGGAAGTCATCATCATCGAGGAGGAGGGCGCGCAGGGCGGCGGCGGCGACGCCCCTGTCGCCGAGGACACGGCGGGAGCCGCCGAGCCAGCTGCGCCAGAGACCGCTCCGGCTGCGGACGCAGCGGCCGGGGAGGGGGACGGCGACCGCACCGCCGGCCCGGAGGCGGCGGGAGCATCAAGTGCTGCGCCGGCCGCCGACCCCTCCGCCGGAACGGAGCAGGCCGGCTATTATCTTGAAGCCCCCAACGGCGTCTTCATCCAGGTGCCGTGGGGTTCTTCGTCGCGAGCTCCCGCGGAGGGCGAGGCCTTTGATGGAGAGGTCCTCGCCTCCGCGGGCTTGAAGATCGTCAAGGCGCCCGGCGGAAGCGAGGGGCCTGAGGAGGAGAAGCTGCTTCACCAGCTCCTGGCCCTTTACCGGGCCAGGCAGGCGAAGCTTGCTTGTCGGGAGGTCCTCGCCGCCAAGGCCGCCGCGGAGATGGAGAAGCGCGCGGCGGAGCTCAGCGCCGCCAACCAGGCGGCCCTCCGCGAGGTGGCGGAGGAGCGCGAGCGACTCGCCGGAGAATACAAAGAGTGGGTGCTGGAGAAGGCCGAGGCCGAAGAGCAGCAGCGGCTCGCCGGGGTGGAGCTGTCCCGGTGAGAAGGAGAACTCGCCCAGCGGAAGGTCAACCTCGACGCCCACGAGCAAGAACTTGCCGCTCGGGAGCTGGCCCTTGGCGGGGAGCTGAAGGAGGCGAGAGCTGCCGCGGCTACCACGGAGACCGCCAAGGAGGAGCTTGCCGCCAAGGTCGCGCAGCTGGAGGAGTCGCTGAAGGCGAGCGTGGAGAAGGTCGCCGCGCTCAATACAGAGCGCGAGAAGGACGCCCACACTAACTCAGAACTCCAGGTGCGTCTTTCTGAGAGGGGCGACGAGTTGAAGGCCGCCAAGGACTCCATCGAGGATCTGGAGCTGAAGGTCTCCACACTGAAGGACTCGCTTGACGCCGCCCGGGATCGGGAGACCAAGTTGAAGGAGGAGCTCCGCAAGGAGCGAGCCTTGGTGGACAGCGCCAACAAGGCGGCCGAGAACTTCCGCTGTACCATTGAGGTATGGACCGAGGACTTGGTATCTTCTGCGTCCAACATCGACCAGGAGCTGCTGGCGCTGAAAGTCGAGCATCTCATCTACTCCCCGGATCCGAACCTCCCTCACAGCGCCAAGCTCAGCCTCTTCTTCAGAGGGATCGCGCCGGCTCTTGCAGGTCTTCGGAAGAAGATCCCCGCGCAGCTGGCCGAGGAGTCGCGCCTGCTCTGCACGGGAACCTTGGAGCGCGTGCTGACGAAGATTGTATACCGCAATCCCGGCATAAACCTCACCAACGTTCTTCGCAGCCTGCCGGCCGACGCAAACATGGAGGTGTTGAAGGAGCAGGTCGCCCACATCATCGCCAAGGTGAACAAGATCTCCAGGATTGAGGGCGACCGCGTAGATTAGGCCTCCATTATCTTTATCTCTTTTTGTTGCTGCATAGGATGTTTGTGAACTCATTAATCATTGCGACAAGTTATCCTTTGTAAGATGTTTATCTCATTTTGATCACTCAGTGCAATGTTATCTTCCTTGTCTTGGTCATCTACTTTGTATGCTTTTCACCCTACGCTCCCGGGGAGCTTGCCGGCAAGGGGCCTTTGCCGCGAGCGCTGAGTGCTGGACTCTGAGCAGCCTGCTGGCCAAGGTCTCACCGGCAAGCAACTTTGCCGCAGCTAGTCGCAACGCACTTAGCTTGCTGAGCGAACTCGAAAACGAAGTAAGGGCGCGACACTTGTCGCAGCTCGCTTAGATCGTTGAGCGTACTCGGAAACAAGACAAGGGTGCGGCTAGCTACGGGTAGGTTCCTCCGCGCACAGGTTTTCCATACAAAGTGTGATTGTTCAAGGAAGACAACTAAAATTTAAAATTTTGAACTGGCCAAATTCTAATAACTTAGCTTTCATATATTGCTTCCTTCTCGGTAAGGCTTTTCTTTCTTGAACAGCGCTTGGTTCCTCCTCCATCTCCTTCCCCCCGGCAAACTTGTGCGCGAGGAACGTTCCTTCTGCTTAAGAGGCAAAGGAAAAGAAGAGGGAAACAAGACATGGCCTTTCGGCGTGCTAATGCTTACCGGATGTGTATGTTGCACAAGATGCCAAATAACACATGCAAATAGCAAAGAAAAGCATGCAAAAGGCAAATAGCGCAAAACACAAAATCTTTACGTATGCACGGGGTCTGCGCCCGGCTTTGTACAAAGGGTTACATGCAACAGCGGCAAGGCTTGTACAAAAGGTGGTTGCCGGAGCAGATCATGGCAACCGCGCCTTACGGGTGGAACTTGCGAAGATGCTCTATGTTCCAGGAGTTGCTCACCGGTAAGCCTTCTTCGGTCTCGAGGCGGACAGCGCCGGGCCTCGTGACTTGCCTCACCCGATAAGGGCCTTCCCACTTCGGCGTCAACTTGTTGGAATTCTTGGCGGACTGAACACGCCGAAGAACAAGGTCGCCTTCCTCGAGACTCCTGGCCCTGACCTTGCGGCTATGATAGCGACGCAAGGCTTGCTGGTGTCGAGCAGCTCGTACAGCAGCCTGGAGACGTCCCTCCTCGAGGAGCAATGCATCATCTTGCCGCAGTTGCTCTTGCTCGAGCTCATCATAAGCGAGCACTCGAGGAGATCCGTAGACGAGTTCCGTGGGGAGAACTGCCTCTGCCCCATAGACTAGGGCAAAGGGTGTTTGTCCGGTGGCTCGACTCGGTGTCGTTCTGATTGACCAAAGAGCCGCCGGTAGCTCCTCTATCCAATTTCTTCCGCACTTGCGCAGCCTGTCAAAGGTCCTTGTCTTGAGTCCGCGCAGCACTTCAGCATTGGCCCTCTCCGCTTGACCGTTGCTCCTCGGGTGAGCAACGGAAGCGAAACAGACCTTTGCTCCAAGGTCTTGGACGTACTGCATGAAGGTGCGACTAGTAAATTGTGTGCCGTTGTCGGTGATGATCCTGTTAGGAATTCCGAAACGGCAAACAATCGACCTGAAGAACCTGACTGCTGACTGTGCTGTCACCTTTCTCACTGGCTCCACTTCTGGCCACTTTGTGAACTTGTCAATTGCAACGTACAAGTACTCAAAGCCCCCGACTGCTCGGGGGAAGGGGCCGAGGATATCGAGCCCCCAGACCGAGAAGGGCCAGGACAAAGGAATTGTTTGGAGAGCTTGAGCTGGCTGATGAATCTGCTTTGCATGGAACTGGCACGCTTCACACTTGGTTACTAGTGCAGTCGCATCTTGGAGGGCTTCTTGCCAAAAGAACCCTTGCCGGAAAGCTTTCCCGGCAAGCGCCCTTGCGCCAATGTGGTGGCCACATATGCCTCCGTGTATTTCTGCCAACAGCTTCTGTCCATCTTCTCTGGAGATGCACTTCAGTCTGACACCATTAAGCCTTCTTCTGTACAGCTCGTTATCCACGAACTGGTACATACTTGACTGCCTGGTTATCTTCTCTATTTCTTCTGGGTCGTCGGGAAGTTCTCCAGTTTGCAGAAAACGGACGATCTGCTGCGCCCATGCCGGAGCTTGGGGCTCAACGGCAAGGACTAAAGGCATGAGTGCCGCTGCGGGGACCTCGGCTTCTACGGCAAGAACCTCTGGCTCTGCCGGAGCTGAAGGTCCCCCGGCAAGCTCGCCGGGGCGAGGCTTGTCGGGAACGCTTGCTTCAACTGTACAGACCCGAGGATCTGCAGGAGCAAACTATTCCTCAGCGTTCCGATTGTCGATCTTGGAGACCTTGGCGGCGGTTTCAGGAAGATCCGCCGGCAAGTAGTCACCGGAGACCAACTTTCTCTTCTTGGATTGCCCAATTGATGGTGTAACGGATGGTTGAGTCAGCTTGAGCAAGAAGGTCCCTGGTTCCACAGGTAACTTCATCGAAGCACACTTTGAAAGGCCATCTGCAATTTCATTCTGAGCTCTCGGGACGTGCTCCATTTGTAGACCTTCAAAGTGCTCTTCAAGCTTCCTCACTTCATCTACATAAGCTTCCATCAAAGGGCTTCGATAGCTCTTGTTAACTTGCCGGACCACCAACTGAGAATCTCCCCGTACAATCAGCTTCCTGATCCCAAGTTCGGCCGCAATTCTGAGGCCGGCAAGCAAGCCTTCATATTCAGCAGTGTTGTTTGTCGCTTGCTCCCTTGGGAAGTGCATCTGGATAACATACTTGAGGTGCTCTCCGGTGGGCGCGATGAGTACCACGCCAGCACCGGCGCCTTGCAGCGAGAAGGCACCATCAAAATACATTACCCATTCACTTGTAGCTTCTTGTACGGGTGCGCTTGTTTCCTGGACTTCTTCATCGGGCGTTGGGGTCCACTCAGCTATGAATTCTGCCAAAGCTCGGCTCTGTATGGTTGAAGTACTTTCAAACTTGAGTCCAAACCTCGACAGCTCCAGTGCCCACTCAACGATCCTGCCTGTCGCTTCCGGATTGTGCAATATCCTCTTCAGCGGAAAGCGAGTGACCACTGTTATCTCATGTGCCTGGAAGTAATGGCGCAGCTTTCTCGAGGCCATAAGGAGGCCGAAAAGCAACTTTTGCACACCAGAGTATCTCGATCTAGCCCCCTGAAGAAGGGAACTTACAAAATACACTGGGCGCTGCACCATCTTCTTCCACACCTCATCCTGTTCCTGCGCAGAGTTGTCCTTGTCGGGGCCAGAGCTTGCCGGAGCAGCCCCCTGCTTGTCGCTGGACTTACTTGCCGATGGGGTAGCCTCCTCGTCAGACTCCCTCTCCGCTACTAACGCAGCACTAACCACCTGGTTGGTTGCCGCTAGGTACAGCAGCAACTTCTCCTGTGGTCTAGGTGCGACAAGTATTGGAGTGGAGGATAGGTACCGTTTCAAATCTTGCAGCGCTGCCTCCGCTTCTGGAGTCCACTTCATGGGACCTGCCTTCTTCAAGATTTTGAAGAAAGGTAGGGCACGTTCTGCAGACTTCGAAATGAACCTACTGAGGGCAGCCACACAACCTGCAAGCCTTCTGACATCTTTGACGCGCTTCGGGGCCTCGATTTGCTCAATGGCTTTAATCTTGTCGGGATTAGCTTCAATCCCCCTCTGTGACACAAAGAATCCGAGAAGCTTGCCGGAAGGGACTCCAAAGACGCACTTCTCGGGGTTCAACTTGAGCTGTATCCTGCGCAGGTTCTGAAATGTTTCTTCCAAATCTTGAATCAGGGTTTCTTTGCTCTTACTCTTCACCATAATGTCATCCATGTAAGCTTCTACATTCCTGTGGATCTGCGGCTCGAAAGCAGTGTGCACTACCCTTGCAAATGTTGATCCTGCATTCTTCAGTCCAAATGGCATGCGTATGAAGCAATAAGTGCCACATGGAGTGATAAATGCAGTCTTCTCTTCATCCTCTTTGGCCATAAAGATCTGGTGGTAGCCTGAATATGCATCAAGAAAACAGAGTAGCTCACATCCGGCAGTGGAGTCAACAATCTGGTCAATGCGCGGCAAAGGGAATGGATCCTTGGGACATGCTTTATTCACATCGGTGAAGTCTATACACAGTCTCCATTTCCCGTTGGCCTTGCGCACGACGACTGGATTTGCTAACCACGTCGGATGGATCACACCTCTAACTAGGCCTGCTGCCTCTAACTTCTTGATCTCTTCGTTGATAAATTCTTGGCGCTCCACGGCTTGCTTCCTCACTTTCTGCTTGATGGGCCGCGCATGAGGACAAACAGCAAGCTTGTGCTCAATTACCTTCCTGGGAACACCGGGGATGTCAGATGGTTGCCAGGCAAACACATCGACATTCGCCCGCAGGAAGGCAACGAGCGCGCTTTCCTATTTGCTGTCAAGCGTGGCACTGATGGTGAAGGTACCGCCAGTGCCGTCCTCCTTGGCGGACACCTTCTTGGTTGCCGGAGGAGCGGCCATTCCCTTCTTACACTTGCCGGTGGAGCTCGATGGGACGTCCTCGACGGCGACGCAGCACTCCGAAGAGGTGCGGTTGCCGGAGTGGGCCCCAGAGCACTTGCCGGACTTGGTCTTCGTCTTCTTCCCCCCGGGAGCTTCAGCGGCAAGTGTATCTTTCTCTGCCGCAGCTGCCGCATCCCGGTAGATCTTGTCGGCGCAGACAAGCGCATCTTTTTTGTCGCCGTGGACAGTGATGACGCTTATCGGCCCCGGCATCATGAGTACATTGTAGGCATAATGGGAAGCTGCCATGAACTTGGCGAGGGCAGGACGGCCAAGTATTCCATTGTATGGCAATGGAATATCGGCGACGTCGAAAGTGATGCGCTCAGTTCTGAAGTTGAGCTCCCCGCCAAAGGTCACCGGCAGAGTGATCTTCCCCTTGGGCTTGCTCCTTCCCGGGTTGATTCCTTGGAAAGAACCGGTCTCTTCGAGCTCGCCATCTGGGATTTGGAGTTTCTTGATCACAGCAGAGGAGATCAAGTTCAGCCCGGCCCCGCCGTCAACCAACATTTTGGTGACCTTGTGTAGGATCGAAAGTAGGTCTAGAGGGGTGGTGATTAGACTACTTGACAATATAAAAGATCTGCCTTTGGATCATGCAATGTTTTTGGCAGTTTCACAATTAAGATCAATTCAAGTATCACCCTACACATGCAATTCTAGAGTAATAGCAGCGGAAAGTAAACTGCACATGTAAAAGAGAGGTGGAGAAGATCAAACGCAGTTTGGTGACACGTAGATTTTTGTCGTGGTTCCGATAGGTGGTGCTATCGTACATCCACGTTGATGGAGACTTCAACCCACGGAGGGTAACGGCTGCGCGAGTCCACGGAGGGCTCCACCCACGAAGGGTCCACGAAGAAGCAACCTTGTCTATTCCATCATGGCCTACGCCCACGGAGGACTAGCCTTACTCGGGGTAGATCTTCACGAAGTAGGCGATCTCCTTGCCCTTACAAACTTCTTGGTTCAACTCCATATCTCGAAGACGGAGGCTCCCAAGCGACACCTAACCAATCTAGGAGGCACCACCCTCCAAAAGGTAATAGACGGTGTTGATGATGATGAACTCCTTGCTCTTGTGCTTCAAATGATAATCTCCCCAACACTCAACTCTCCTCACTGATATGGCTGTGGTGGAAGAAAGATTTGAGTGGAAAGCAACTTGGGAAGGCTAGAAATCAAGTTTCATATGGTAGGAATGGAATGGCTTGATCTCAACACAAGGGTAGGTGGTTCACTTCTCAGAAAGTGTATGGTAGGAGTGGTAGAATTTCTGATGGCTCTCTCCACGAATGAAGAGGGGGTGGAGGGGTATATATAGCCTCCACACAAAATCCAACCGTTACACACACATTTGACCAATCTCGGTGAGACCGAAGTTAAAACTCGGTCAGACCGAAAGTTCAAATATAGTGAACGTTGGGATTTTCGGTGGGACCGAAAATACCATCTCGGTGTGTCCGAAGTGAGTCAAAGGTTGGAGCTTGCCATCTCGGTGAGACCGAAAGTAACAACTCGGATATTCCGAAGTGAAGTCAATTGGTCACAGAAGGTTGGCAGTCCATTTTCGGTGAGACCGAAACTCAAAATCGGATGGACCGAGAAATTAGGGTTTGGAAGAATAACTGAGGTGGTTCATCTCGGTGGGACTGAGTTTGCAGAATCGGTTTGTCCGAGATTACTTATGAGTGTGTTAAGTAGTGAAGAGTGCTGATAGTTGAGGGAGCTAGATCACCAAGCACTTGAGCAACCAGATCATTAACACAACCTCATCCCCTTTTAATAGTATTGGCTTTTCCTATGGACTCAATGTGATCTTTGATCACTAAACCAAAAATAGAGTCTTGAGCTTTTGCCAATGCTTGTCTTAGCATTTTGAGGGGTCCACTTCTTCAGACATTTCCATACCCATATCATCGAACTTTTCTGAAATGATTCTCAAGTAAATATTAGTTCAATGATATATATGTTGTTATTAATTACCAAAACCACCCGGGGATTTGTTGCACTTTCAATCTCCCCCTTTTTGGTAATTGATGACAACATATAGATCAAAGCTTCGACAAAGGATATAAACAATGAATAATATCGTCGCTTTGAGAAGTATGTGATAAACAAGAGCTCCCCCTAAATTTGTGCATTATTTAAAATTTGCGTTTGAATGCAAATGCACAATCGATTAGGATTATGGGTCACTCTTCCATGTCACATACATCTTGGTGGAGCGCACAAAATGATAAGAATGAATAACATGCTCTCAATCACCAAGACAAGAGTAAATAGCCATACAATAAGGAATAGCATATGATAAGAAATAAGCACACATTAAAGCATAGTATGACTAGGCACTCATTAAGATAGCATCAAACGAAGTAGCAAGCACACTTAAAGTTTCAGGGACCAAAAGAAATCAATGTATCTCAAAGAAAACCGGCAAAAGAACGAAAGACGAAAGAGCACTCTCTCTCTCTCGAAGCCCTATTGATCTATAACAATTTCTCCCCCTTTGGCAACAAGTTACCAAAAAGTTCGAAAAGGTATAGAGCTAAGCGTCACTGCGGGCTCTGCTGGCGGCTCTCGTCTGCGTAGATGTCGGTGTAGAGATAGCTGCATCGGCGAGGACTTCTGCTGATGTCTGCGGTGGAGGAGTGGATGCTGGAGCTGGAGCAACTGCTGGAGCTGAAGTGGTTGCCCTGGAGTCTGTCACTGGGATAGCTGCAGATCTGGATCCTCTCGGAACCGGAGTAGTCTGGCGATGAGAGTCCTGGACTAGATCATCCTGCATAAGCTCTGCTCTCTCCTGCCTTGTCTCCTCCATGTCTGCCTCAAGCTTGTTGACAGACACCTGAATCTCAGTCAGCTTCACGTCCAGAGCGTGGATCTTGTCCTCAACAATCCTCTCTAGGCTCTCCTGAGATTGCTCAATGCTGGCCAGGCGTTGTTCAATCCTCTGGGTAGCTTCAAGAATTTGTTCTCCAAAGCTCTTTGGCTTAGCTGCTGCTGCTGCTGCCTCTTTGTCAGCTTTAGCCTTCTTCGCAGCTTCGATTTTGGCCTGTCCTTCAACTGAGGTAGGATCCTCTTCATCCATCACAACTACGTTGTCCTCATGCTCTGGCTGCAGTGGCAAGTGCTTCCTATCCAACATGAATTTGCCCGTGCCAAACTTGGCGTTGATGAGCAACTGAATCTGCGGAGCAAACCCACACGACCTCTTCTGGTCAGCTGCAGTCCTCTTAATGGTCTCTACCATCAAGTCCATCACCTTGAAAGGTGCCTTTTCATCGAGAATGTGCGGCATGTTGATAGAATAGCCTCGAATCATGCGGTGGTCTCCAGACTTAGGCATCAATGTATGCCTCAGAATAGTGTTAGTGGTGGTCAGACCTGCCTGGAGATAGTACACTGAGCCAAGCTTCCATCCTTCCAAATCAGCAGCCGGGATCTCCTTGTACATGTTCTTCATGGAATCATGACTCTTCTTAGGAATCCCATAGACATCAATGTCGTCCTCTCTCTGCACTGGAGCGTTCAGAAGTTCTGCCCATTCTTCAACAGTCGAAGAAAACCTTTGACCTTCAGTCATCCAGGTGATCTTGCCATCAGGATAGAAGTGGGCTGTGGCATAGAACTGCATGATCATCTCGTCATTCCAAGCTGTCAGCTCTTGACCCACAAAATCAGCAACTCCACATGCAGTAAAGCTCTCATGCACATGGGGAAAGAAGTCCCGGTGCTCTTCACTGTCAATATACTTCCAGTCAACATACCTGGTGTCAGCAACAATGGGCTTCTTATCCATCAGCACGGTCTCATAGAAATCCTGCTGCTCTCTGGTGTCGAATCTGGGGTCCACAGCAGTCCTTCTCCTTACAGCATATGGATCAGACTGTCTCCATAGCCTGAGACCTTTGTCCTTCCTTGCCTTCATGTCCTCAGCTTGAGGATGAGCATCATTGTGGAGTGGCAACTTGGGACGGAGCTTAAGCAACACATGCTCTTCATCTGATTCAGACGGTGGCATCTCACCTTTGTTCTTCTCAGAAGCTGGAATGCTTCTGGTTGTTCTCTTGGGCTTAGCTGGAGCTGCCTTGGCTTGAGCAGGCTTCTTGGGTTTAGAGGAGGCTTGAGCCCGAATAGCATCACCCATGAACTTAGCTTTCTGAGGAGGAGGCTGGGGTGCATCTTCTTCTTCTTCTTCTGCAGCATCAACTTGAGGTTCAGCATATACTACCCTCTTCCTTTTGGAAGTCTTCTTCACCTTGCTTGGAGCAGGCTCTTCCAAGTTGAGCTTCTTTGCAACTGCTGACTGCTTTACTTTGCTTGTGCCTTTCCTTGACTGCTGCCCTTGGTGCTCTTTGGCAACCACATTCCTCTTTGGCTTGGAGGTAACTTCCTCAGCAACAAAGTCAGAGTCCTCATCATCAGAAGTTCTCTTCTTCCTGGTTCTGGTGGCTGCAGGAGGCAAACCACTAGGGGTGCTCCTCTCACCATCATCACTGGAGCTGCTAGCAGGACTTGTATCTGCCTCTGGAATTTCAGCAAACGGTGATTCAGACCTGTTCTGGCTGTTACTGACATCTGACATGGCTGAAAAACCTGTGAAAAGATAAGGTATAGGCAGAGTAGAAGAGTTATCACAACTGCAGAGGTTTTTGCAAAAAAATGAGTTCAAAACTTAGTTTTGAGTTTTCACAGAATGTATTTCGGTCAAACCGATTTCAAGTTTCGGTGAAACCGAAGTGTTCAACAGAAACCTACACACCACTTTCGGTCAGACCGAAATGGGTTTCGGTCCTACCGATAACTTAGGGTTTCACTGAAACTACGTTTCGGTCATTCCGATTGGCACAACTCGGTTAAACCGAATGATGCAGTGCAATGGCCAGAGGCCAAATCGGTCATTCCGAGTTTCAAAATCGGCTTCACCGAGATGCATTCCGTGGAAACCTAAACCTAAGAATTTTGCTCGAAACTAGAGGATCTGAACTAATGTATAGGGAATATCTCAAACGTGGATTGAATCATGGCAAGCCTATCGTGCAAGAATCGGATGGGGAGCACGAAAGGGATCGGGATACACCCTAACTTGGTGGAATCCCTCTACGGCGGCAACGGTGGAGATGATTACCGTTGACGGCGGCGGAGACCTGCGGCGAGGGCGCACAAGCGACGACGGCGACGATCCGTAGACCAGGGCGACGGCAGCAGGGGTCTTGGGGGCGAACGGTTTGAAGAATTAAATCGCGCGCAGCCCTCAGGTATATATAACCCCATGCTGTCGGTGGGACCGAGTTGAAAAACTCGGTGTCACCGAGATGTATAACTGCTGTGCAGTTACGCATATCGGTCAGACCGAGAGTTTGAACTCGGTTTCACCGAGATGAAACCTAGATCAGTCTAAGCATTTCGGTTGGACCGAGATTGAGAAGCCGGTCAGACCGAAATGGACTTAGAAGGTTTTGGAAGTCAGCCTTAGACGAATCGGTGGCTCCGAGTGCTCCTCACTCGGACTGTCCGAAAAAGACTTGTTCAAAGTTGTGATATGAGCATGAATAGAATTTGAGACAAGAAAGCATAGATAGCTAGAGAAGGTGCTTAGGCATTCTTGTCCATCCATTTGGCCAGAAAGATCAAAACAATCAAAACAACAAATGGATGTCCTTGAATGGATGAAATCATGCATTCAACATGCTCACACAATAAGATAGCAAATGAAATATGTGTCAAGCATGCACAACCAACACTCTAGCTACTAGCACACAATTTGTCGATGACTAGGTCATCTATATATGAGTATATTGACTTAGGAGCCAAATGAGAACATTTGATCATAGGTCATACTCATCTTTTAAGCACAAGTGGGGTTACCACTTTTACATAAAGCATTTATGTGTTCACATCATTTGGAGATGCTTTAGCTCAATTTTTTTTTTAGAGCAAAGCTCCCCCTAGATGTGAGAACCCCTTTTAAAGGGTCAAACTAACCTTGGGTTGTCGTAGAAGACTTCATGTAGATGTTGAAGATGTGGATGCTCAATGTTGATGCAGATCATCAAGAGTTGGGAGCAATCCTTTGGGTTAGGGCACTTTCAATACCTACATGGGTTAGTCCCACAAGGAACAAACAAGAATATCCATAGACATAGAGTGAAGTACACAAAAGATGATGTCCATGAAAGCAATGATTACCTTGTCCCTTGACTTACCAACAAGAGGGTTTGTGACTCCATGAACTAGTGCATGATGTGGAAGTTGATTGCACAAGTTCTTGCCAAAATGAATATGAGTGAAGTTTGTTGGCGGAGTCACCCTCAAGAACCTACTAGTTCTTCTTCTTTGGGATCCACATTATCTTGATGGGAATCCTTGGTGTTGTAGTTGAGCTTGACGAAGTAGAACTTGATGTGTCCTTGGGAACCCACTTGACCATGGCTTGAGGTGCTTCAGTGAATGCATCAATCTCCTCTTGAAGCTTGTCCTTGGCCTTTAGCTTGTGGTCTTGTGATGGAAGGTCATCTTGAGCTTGTTCCACATTGGAAGAAGTAGGATCATACTTCTCCTTTTGTGAAACAAACTGTGGAGTAGGGTATTGACCTTCTTCCCACTCAACACCTTCGGCGTTGAACTTTCGCTCAAAACCAATCCCTTGATTCTTCCGGTGTCTTCCCTGTTTGCGAACAATCTCCTCAAAGTTCTTGCTTCCGGCAAGACTCTTGTAGACACCTTTCTCTATGATTTCCTTCAATAAGCTATTTTCTTGCTCAAGTGTAACTTGGCTTGAAACATTGTTAGTGGAATCAAGAGAACTACTAGAAGTAACAACATTTGATTTAACATTGTCATTGTTACTACTAGAGGAAGAAATTTTCTTATGTTTGTCATGCTTAGTCTTAATAGGTGGCAAGAAATTAGACAAGAGAAGTCGTTTGGCAAGATATGAAGAACTCTTCTTTCGAAGATCGTCATTGATTGCTTTTAGAAACTCATGTTCTTGCTCTAGAGTGAGCTTCTCGAAGCGTAGCTTCTCATGAGATCTTAGGAGCTCTCTATGATCTTCTTGAGTTGTTTCATGAGCTAACTTAAGAGTGTTTAGTTCTTTAGTTAGACGCTCAATCTCCTTCATAGCATTGTCATTCGACTCTTCTCGACTATAAAGACTACTAGCATTTTCATCATTACTAAGCTCACTAGATTTATCATGCAAGAGCTCATCTTCACCAAGCAAGTCATCCTCATCACTATCAAAGTCAATGAATTCAGGGTGTGTTACCTTGGGGCCTTTAGCCATGAAGCATCTTCCAATTCCCTCATTTGGTGAATCAAATAAGTCGTAGGAGTTGGAGTTGGAGGATACGAGTGCAAGTCCGGCAACACCTTCATCTTGACTACAGTCGGAGTCGGAGTGATAGCTTCCATCGGATTGATTGTCGGAGTCGGAGCCGGAGACCCATTCACCTACATGAGCTTGATGTCTTCTTCTTGTGTAGCTCCTTGATGACTTGTCTTTCCTCTCCGAATCCTTGCTTCTCCGAGAGGGTCTTCGTTCATAACGATCATCTCTACTCCTTCTCTCTCTCCGAGGTGACTCGTCTCTTGCTCTTCTTTTTGGAGATTCTTCTCTTCTCTTGTGGGGAGCCGTACACTCATTTGAAAAGTGTTCGGGTCTTCCACAATTGTAGCAGTTTCGATCACGACTAGAAGATCTCTTTTCATCATATGATCTAGACTTTGAGCTTCTTTCTTTGCCTCTATTCTTGTAGAACTTGTTGAAGTTCTTGACCATTAGGCTTATCTCTTCATTGGAAATTAACTTGTCACTTGAGGTAGTAGGAGCATCACTTGTAGCTTTGTAAGCACCACTTGACTTGTTGTGAAGCTCTTCCTTATCCTTAAGTGTCATCTCATGAGCAACAATTCTTCCAATGACTTCAGTTGGCTTGAGGGTCTTGTAGTTTGGCATCATTTGGATCAAAGTGCACACGGTGTCATATCTTCCATCCAAAGCTCTGAGAATCTTCTTAATGATGAATTGGTCGGTCATTTCTTCGCTTCCTAAGCCGGCAATCTCATTTGTGATGAGAGCAAGCCTAGAGTACATTTCAGCGACTCCTTCACCATCCTTCATCTTGAACTTGTCAAGTTGACCTTGAAGAATATCTAGCTTTGATTCCTTCACAGATTCAGTACCTTCGTGCATTTCGACCAAAGTATCCCAAATCTCTTTAGCATTCTCAAGACGGCTGATTTTGTTGAACTCCTCGGGACACAAAGCATTGAACAGAATGTCACAGGCTTGAGCATTGTTTTGCAACATCCGCAACTCTTCCGGTGTAGCTTCGCGATCCGGAACTTTTCCTTCTTCAAAGAAATCACCTTGCATACCAACACAAATAATGCCCCATGCGGCTGGGTTATGACAAAGAATATGCATTTTCATTTTATGCTTCCAACTAGCAAAATTTGTACCATCAAAGTAAGGACCTCTACGATAATTACCCTCACTAGACGCCATACTCTCCTAGGTTGTGAAACCAAGCTTATGGAGTCCAATGCAATGGAAACCAAAACAATGGAGACCAAAGCTCTGATACCACTTGTAGGATCGAAAGTAGGTCTAGAGGGGGGGTGATTAGACTACTTGACAATATAAAAGATCTGCCTTTGGATCATGCAATGTTTTTGGCAGTTTCACAATTAAGATCAATTCAAGTATCACCCTACACATGCAATTCTAGAGTAATAGCAGCGGAAAGTAAACTGCACATGTAAAAGAGAGGTGGAGAAGATCAAACGCAGTTTGGTGACACGAAGATTTTTGTCGTGGTTCCGATAGGTGGTGCTATCGTACATCCACGTTGATGGAGACTTCAACCCACGGAGGGTAACGGCTGCGCGAGTCCACGGAGGGCTCCACCCACGAAGGGTCCACGAAGAAGCAACCTTGTCTATTCCATCATGGCCTACGCCCACGGAGGACTAGCCTTACTCGGGGTAGATCTTCACGAAGTAGGCGATCTCCTTGCCCTTACAAACTTCTTGGTTCAACTCCACATCTCGAAGACGGAGGCTCCCAAGCGACACCTAACCAATCTAGGAGGCACCACCCTCCAAAAGGTAATAGACGGTGTTGATGATGATGAACTCCTTGCTCTTGTGCTTCAGATGATAATCTCCCCAACACTCAACTCTCCTCACTGATATGGCTGTGGTGGAAGAAAGATTTGAGTGGAAAGCAACTTGGGAAGGCTAGAAATCAAGTTTCATATGGTAGGAATGGAATGGCTTGATCTCAACACAAGGGTAGGTGGTTCACTTCTCAGAAAGTGTATGGTAGGAGTGGTAGACTTTCTGATGGCTCTCTCCACGAATGAAGAGGGGGTGGAGGGGTATATATAGCCTCCACACAAAATCCAACCGTTACACACACATTTGACCAATCTCGGTGAGACCGAAGTTAAAACTCGGTCAGACCGAAAGTTCAAATATAGTGAACGTTGGGATTTTCGGTGGGACCGAAAATACCATCTCGGTGTGTCCGAAGTGAGTCAAAGGTTGGAGCTTGCCATCTCGGTGAGACCGAAAGTAACAACTCGGATATTCCGAAGTGATGTCAATTGGTCACAGAAGGTTGGCAGTCCATTTTCGGTGAGACCGAAACTCAAAATCGGATGGACCGAGAAATTAGGGTTTGGAAGAATAACTGAGGTGGTTCATCTCGGTGGGACTGAGTTTGTAGAATCGGTTTGTCCGAGATTACTTATGAGTGTGTTAAGTAGTGAAGAGTGCTGATAGCTGAGGGAGCTAGATCACCAAGCACTTGAGCAACCAGATCATTAACACAACCTCATCCCCTTTTAATAGTATTGGCTTTTCCTATGGACTCAATGTGATCTTTGATCACTAAACCAGAAATAGAGTCTTGAGCTTTTGCCAATGCTTGTCTTAGCATTTTGAGGGGTCCACTTCTTCAGACATTTCCATACCCATATCATCGAACTTTTCTGAAATGATTCTCAAGTAAATATTAGTTCAATGATATATATGTTGTTATTAATTACCAAAACCACCCGGGGATTTGTTGCACTTTCACCTTGAGGTTGCGGATGGTGGGTGAGACCAGCATCGGCAAGCACCCGACCGCAGTGGTGCGGTCAGGGTGATCCTCAAGATCAAAAATGATGGGCGTGCTGGACCATTTGAGGAGCCTGCGCGACTCCACGGGCGGCTCTGCTGCATTCACCTCGCGTACCCACTGCTTTAGCTGGCGGTGGGAGGTGTGCAGAGAGGCGCCACCGTCGACGCACAGGACCTCCGTGGCCTTCTGGAACTCCTGCTCGCTGTTATCCTCGTCCTCCATGTCTTCGTCGTCGTCTTCTTCATCCTTGTCGCGGCCCCGGGGAGGTCGGTCACCTTGCCGCTGCTTGGCCTTGCCGCGGCGTCCTCCCCGGCCATTGAATGGCCGCTTCTTGCTTGGCTCTCCACCGCCACCTTGGGCCTTCTCCTTCTCGCGCCTCTCGTACTCAGCCTTCTGCTGCTCGACGAGATACTCGACGCGCTTGCAGTTGGAGAGGTCGTGGCCCTTGGTGCGGTGGATCTTGCAGTATTGCTTGTCGGAGCCGTCCTGTTTGTCGGCCGCCGCTATAGGGGCAGGCTCCTTGCCGGAGCCGCCAGCCTGTGTTTGCTTGGCGGGAGCCTCCTTGCCGGACTTCTCGACGGCAAGCACTTCTTTCTTGTTTTTCCTTCTATTATTCCGCCGCCGGCTCTTCTTTGCCGGGGCGGCGTCGTCGCTGTCGCTTCCTCCTGCGCCAGCATCCTCCCCGGGGAGTCTCCTCCCCTCTTCTGCGCGTGCGCACTTGTCAGCCAGAGCATAGAGCTCGCTGACATCCCGAATCTTGGTCATCGCCATTTCTTCATGCATGCGGCGGTTACGCACGTTCTGGTGCAACGCACTGATAACCGCGGCACGGTGGACATCAGGGATGTTGTGCTGTACACGGCTGAAGCGTTGGATGTACTTGCGCAGGGACTCTCCTTCCTTCTGGGCCAAAATGTGGAGATCGCTCTCCTGGCCGTGGGGTTTGTGGCCGCCGGTGAAGGCGCCAACAAACTGATGGCAAAGGTCTGCCCAAGAAGAAATGGAGCCTTCCGGCAAGTGCATAAGCCACGAACGGACGTTCGGCTTAAGCACGAGCGGGAAGTAGTTTGCCAAGATCTTCTCGTCGCGCCCCCCGGTAGCCTGCACCGCGATGGTGTAAACGCTGAGGAATTCTGAGGGGTGCGTCTTGCCGTCGTACTTCTCCGGTACGTCGGGCTTGAAATTCTTCATGCTGGGCCACTGGACGCGCCGCAGCTCGCGGGTGAACGCAAGGCAGCCTGCCGCGTACGGCAAGTCGCCTGGTTCACCAGGCGCGCGCGCGTCGACAGCGTCCCCAGCCCTCCGGTCCGATTGTCGCCGAGCTTCTCGGCGGCGCTTGATTGTTGTTCGAGCGTCTTCTTGTCGCCGGTCGTCGAGGACCTGGCGCTGGTCCCGACGGGCCCGCGGATCCGACGATGCCGTGGAGCCATCGTCGGCGTTGTTCCGGCGGGGCGGCGTCTTCAGCTTCTGCGGCGGGGAGTGCACGGTGGTTGCACCCCCGGCAGTCTTGTCGCCGTCGGCCTTCGTTTTCTCAGCTTGCCGCGGCCGCGAGGCCGCCGGCTGCTGTGGAGAATCGTTGTTGGCGAAGGCGATCAGGCTCTGGATGGTGGCCCTCCAGTCTTCGGCCTTGTCTGCCGCTGGAGGGAAGTCGAGGAGCAGATGTGCCCTCGCGAGCGCTTCTGCTGGAGTGGAGGGGAACGGGGGCGAACGGTGCGAGGAGCGGGATATGCTCGGACTCCTAACAACGTTAGAAGGAGCAGGGTCCCGCGCCGGCGCATTCGCTTTGCTTGTGCCCGGACGGTGGTCCGGGGCGTCCCGCGAGCCTCCGGTTTGTCCTTGCCCCAGCAAGCGGATACCACCTCCTGTGGTATGGCGCTGCTGGGTTGTCGTGTGCTGAGATGGACGTGGCGCGTCCACGGAGACCGAAGCTCGGTCGTCCGTCTTGTCCTTGGATCTGGTGGCGCCGCGAGTGTCCTCGCCGGCGACCACCCTTCCGACGGCGCCTCCCCCGCCCACCGTTGGCTCTGGTGGCGGCGGATGAGACGCAGACGGGCCTCCGACCTCCGAAGCCTTCTTCTTCGGGGCCATGGTGCTGTTGTTGATGAAGTTGCTGAATGAACTGGACAGGTTGATGAAGAATGCGCCCGCGTGAATGCCGGATCAGATTCGCACAACCTCGACGCCCCCTACCTGGCGCGCCAAAGATGTCGGGAGAAACTGTCCGCCACGAACACCTATGGGACCGGAGCCCCTTGTCTGTGCGGTAAGAGGGCGGAGGGAGCACGAAGAGCAGATCGTAGCGAGCACGCGGGCAGTTTTACCCAGGTTCGGGTCGCGATGGTCGCGTAAAACCCTACTCCTGCTTGGTTGTGTATTGAGTTGGAGAGCTCGGGAGCTTGAAGAACCAGCTACACCGAGCGTATGAGCGATCTAGGTTCCGAACCCCCTCCACGTTGTGCATGGGCCTCCTTTTATAGTGCAAGGGGTCACCGACAGGTGTCAACGTAGGAGAAAGGGGTAAAAACGTAAAAGAGGTGGTAGTTGTAACAGTGCGGGAATAGTGGAGCTACAGTGCGCGAACAGTGGTCGCCACCTACTTTGACAGTGGGGGACAAGGGCATTTAATGCCCGTCGCCGTCGACCCCAAAAGCTCCCGCCCTTGCGTCTCCGTTTGCCACGGCGATGGCTTCACCACCGTGGAGTGCCACCGTGTCCCCCAGGCTGCACAGCCATCCGCCACGCGTCCCTGGAAAGGCCCCAGGGCGACGCGTGGGCCGATGAGCTGGAGCGCGGGCACACAGCGCAACTCTCCCGGCAAGCACCTTGCCGGGGTCTTGATCTTGCCGGGCCCGGGAGCTTGCCGGGCTCTGTAGCTTGTCGCTCCCCGGGCCCCGCCGGGGCGCGTATAGCGCCGAGGCATGTCTTCTGAAATATAATCTTCTAGTCTTCCTGGCAAGCTCCTCTTGCCAGGGCCTTGCGTGAGTGAGGTAATCTTGAGCCTGGAACGGCCTTCCCGGCAAGCTTCACTTGCCGGGGTCTCGATCTTCTGTCTTGTATACTTTGTTTTTGAATGGTTTGTTATGGAGCAGGAAGGTCTCCGGCGAGCACGCGGTAAACCCTGCCGCGGGAAGCTGCAACTGCCCGTGCACAAGTTGGGGTACTGAGGTACCCCTACCTTAGTACACCGACAGAATGCGCCTTTCCTTGAGAGATTGCTTGTATCGGATCTAGAAGGTCCAACATAAATTGACAGCGTTGGTGCACTCGTCTGCCAAATTCTCCGAACTCTTTATTGGATCTGTAATCGTTCAGGTACAACACTCATCTTCTTCTCCGTCTTCTTGAAATTCACATATTTAAATTTCTTCTTGATGTATTTACGACCGTCTTCCAGAAAATGATTCCCACAAGCTTGACCTAGTCTATGCGCACAGTGAAGATCTTGGCAATAAAATCTATCGACCCCAATCTAGATCAAGTTGTTGGATTCCTTACATGCTTTCCGTGCACGGAGAAGCTACTGATCGAGGTGAAACTTCTTTCCTATTAGTAAACGGTAATCACAACGTAGCTCAAATTTTTCATAATTTTCCCAAATTACGATGACAAGTGTAGTGTTCAAAACTGCATCTACGCACTGCACCAAAAGAAATGTTTTTAGTATTTTTTCTCACGTGATCACGTGCATCGTTTTTTTGTTGTACTACTATAGTAGCCTAGGCTAGTCATAGTGGAAAGTAACTTAGACTACTCCAGTAACTCTATGGTTACCCTAAGAGCAAGTACTACCTCCATACTGGTTTACTCTTCCTATTTTGTAGTATCAAAATTTGACCGTAGATTTAACTGACAAAATGTCAATGCATGTCACTAAGAACAATATCGTTGGATTCATATTTGAACATAATTTCAAATGGTGTAATTTTTAGTGACATGCATTGGCATTTTCTTACATAAATATATGGTAAAAAAATTATACTAAATAAGAGGTAGTACAAAAGTAGGCTATAACGGCCCTCCACTATGTAGGCCAAAACACGTGCCATATTCACTTGTGATGCATTTGGCATCGATGCCCCTCCATTGCTCACCTGGTGCCCCAATCTGGATCACCTACTTTGCTCCGGTGCCAAATTAACTCACGCAATGAAAAAACACTTGCGTGGGAGAGAGAGAGGACTGAGGCAATAAAAAAACACTTGTTTGGGAGAGTGAGAGGCTGGTATAGTTGGTTTGATTGATTTGTTTATACATGTGGGTCTGTGTGCACAGCGGTGCCCACTCTCTCACATCGCGAGAGCGATGCCAAAATCTTTTGATTTGACATCGATGCGTATTATGTGGCATACTTTTGCAAAATATGGCATCGGACACATAGTGGAAGGCAACAAATGCCCAAGCTCTTCACGTGGTCCTAGGTAAATGAGAGGAAAGAGAAAGAGAGAGAGAGACAGAGAGAGAGAGAATATCACTAGCCAGCCAACCCTATCGTATGAGCGAATGATATTGGTACCTCTTGATGACATGGCAATCTTATACATCTAGCTGCTCTAATATGTTATCTTCTTTTGCAGATAAAAAAAGACCCAAAAGTGATAAATGTGTTGCACTATAACAATCTCATCGAATGCCTTGATCTCCATCTCACATAAATTGATTTGATCGACTATCGAGGCAGCACCTCTGAGATAAATTGGCCAGGTTCTTTGTTCTGGAGGCAAGTGTGCTCAAGGTAATGAGGTTTGGCGTTCTCTGGCGCAACAATGAATGGTGTGCTGATCACTGCAAGCGTCTAAGCCTAAATGACAAAGTCTCCACAGAAGCTGAATTTGTTTTTGAAACATCAAGTGGCCAGAGATTCAAAAACTTATTTGCCCATTAGTGACTTGTCAGCGTGGTGGATTTTAGTTTGTACGATAATGCTGCATCCACCTAAAGTAACGAAAGTTCTTACGTAAACTTCCTAGTAATTCCCTCTTCATAGGTGCAGCATTACTCCTAACATTTGTAATATCAGTTTGAAACTTGTAATATTGTCGTGTCTTATTCCTGTGTTTTCAAAATCCTGCGAATCAAACAGGTCCTGAGCTGGTGATGATGTTGTGCCTGCCATCTTTCACCAATAGTCGTCGGATCTAGATCTAACGCATACAAACCAAACTTCTCCAGTTTTGCAAAAAGATGCCCGCACTTGTTCCCTATTTACAAACAACTCCTTGTCTCTCACAACTTATCTCCTCCCCACCACATCTAGAAGGCCATGGAAAAATCTGGCGCGATGGCCCCTGTCGGCGCCGTCCACCCCCCCAATCTTGGTGTTCCATGCAATGCACGGGCATCTACGCACAAGAAACTATGTCGAACACTGCTAGTTGTAAGCGGGCTAGGTCTACAGCCATGATGATAGTGACTACAGACGGTGAGGCTGACTATGGTATGTCGAACACGGCGCCTATACTCAGGTGTCATCTCCGGCATAGGGTCTTGTCACTTCACTGTGAGGAGCAGCACGTAATAATTTGACCAACGGGTAGTATAGTGCTACTACATTGGTAGTACTACTACTACTAGTACTAGCACCACCGTCTAGATTTAGTAGTGCTACCACGTCCATCTGGATTTAGTATTTGACTAGCAATATCTAGTAATGCATGTCACAAAAAATGTACTACTCCCTCTGTAAATAAATACATGGTGTATTGTTTTATTCCTATCGGCGATATAACTTAATGTCTTTTTGCTACTTAATAGGATTACATGCAATTAACTAACCACTGCATGTGATGTTTGGTAGTCTCAAGTCATTGAAAGCATGCACGGGCACGGAGGGGACGCACCTTCATTGACTTACTGCACCTGCCTTTGGGTGTATGACACGTGGGCCCAACGGGTGGCTGGCCAACCTGTCATACAGCCAAAGGCAGCTGCAGTAGAGGGGCGAGGAGTAGATGGCCAACACGCACGTGAATACAACGCAATATGCACTTCTCATATAAAGGCTCCTGCCAGTCCAATCTATGAAATCCTACGCACCTACGCACCCAAGGGGAAGAGTGATCACTCCAATCACAAGATCAGTTGACTAGAAGTTAGACCCATGGAGGCGATGAGTGAGAGCATCAGCCGGCTGTGCCAGATGGTCCACGGCGCCGGCCTGTGGCCCGGCACCTAGGAACGTCTCCAGGTAGTGCTTGAGGCCGCCGGGGCGAGGGGCCGCTTGGACGACAGCTTCGTCTCCTTGTTCAACGAGGTCCTCGTCAGCTTCCCCGACAAGTTCACTGTCATCAAGAAGCTCGCGGACGACCTTGACGTATGCCTCTGCGATGCCTGTCACCCTCAACGGCCTCTATGGTGACAACCTCTTCGACGCACTGGTGGCCCTGCGACTGCCAGTCGTCGCGCCAAGGAATGTCCACCTCGAGGTCGCGCTCGCCGCGCAGCACCTGGCGCGGCAAGACACCATCGACATAATCACCCACGTCTACGCACAAATCGTCCACAAGGACTACTACATGCAAGAGGAGGATGATAGGACGCTGGCCTTCTTGGACCGCAGGGCAACCTTGGACGGCATTGTTTAGAAGCACGTTGAGCTTGCCGCCGACGCCGCTGCTCCTCACACGTCGGTTGGTGACCTGGTGCACTAGGGCGTGAGGATGTCGTTGATGGATCCGTATGTATCTTTATCTTTCCGTCAAATCCATGTAGTAGTATATGGTACTACTACTAGTAATTATCTTACCTTTCGCATCAACTTCATAATTTTCCTACGTACTCCATGCATGAACCGCGCCAGAACCAAACTTCTCATTACTCTAGGGAAAATCGTTATTTTTATCTATCGCTCGCGCCAGGGAGCAGAACCAAATTTTACAAGTTACAAGTTCAAAAGGAAAAGCCTGTCGTGTTCGCGTCGCACCCCCACACGACTGGTCCGGCACGCCGCTCAAGGGGGATGCGTGATGTGTTGCATTTTCACTTACAAGTGGGACCGCAGTTGAGCAAACCGACTATCGGCAAACCCCCACCCCGCCCACCGCGCGATGGCTGAGAAAATAAGAGGGAGAAGAGATGGTTGTAGCACGGACTCCAAGAAAATTGGTGTCGGATGGGACCCGTGTGGGTGGCATGTGCCGTACTGCTAGACATGAATGCTAGTTATGGCCCAAGCCACCCCACTATATCGAGGTGATGGTTACGTATAACAAATTTCCTGGAGTCTGTGCTCAGCCCTCCTCTATCTCTCTTCTCAGCCAGCCAGCAGACGCGCGGAGCCCATCGTCTGTTTGCTCATATACGGTCCCACATATCAGTGAAAACGCAAGAGGACCCACTGAACCTGCACATCTTTCACCTCGACGTGCTGGTGATGAAAAACAAATCCAATAAATATCTTCGGTGGTCGCTTTTGGAGTTACTCAAGAGTAGTAAGATTCTATTTACAGTTTAACCCAAGATGCACATCACGTGGCTTCAGCTACCACTCTATTTTCTTGCATGACACGACGTGGATGTTGGATGTCCCGCGTGTCGGCAAAAGGAGGAAGAACTCGACCAAATCTTCGGTTGTGCTCTCGGATTAGACTAGTTGTGCTAACTTAAAATTTTATTGTGTAGAATGGATGCAAGTTTTGGTATTGGGAAGAAGAGTACAATGATATATTGATAGAGCGCAATTTAGTAGATGTTCTAGCACTTTTAGCGAGCATAGAGGCTAGAGATGAGACTAGTTCACTTGTTTATAGAATAGAGGCTAGACACGTCTACTTCTTTACACTCGAAGAAGAAAGAAGCACGCAGGATCGAGCCTCCGCAGATCAACAATGAATGTATCGAGAAGGCACTAATCCAACTTACAGGAGCAGTTATGGAAGTTGGATATCTTCTAAAATATATTCTTGTGGTTCTTGTTTTTCTAGCCAAAATTTTGGTGATGTATTTCCATGTACCAAAAAATAAATGATGAAAAAAAGATATGTGTTTGCAAAGAAAAATGTACGCGGCCGAGATGCGTCCGCGCGTTCGGCGCACGGCCACCGCATCCGAGAAATGGTCCGGACACGACCCCATTGCCCTACCCAAATGGACAGAATCTGGGCAAAACGGAGGTCCATTTGAGGTCGTCCGTTGGAGTTGGCCTTACAAGTGGGACCGTGATACGTCCAAAACGTATCTATAATTTCGGCTTGCTCCATGCCACTTTTGGGTGATATTGCTATGATATTCATACACTTCCATACACTTTTGATCATATTTGGACTAACTTACTAATCCAGTGCACCCCAATGCCAGTTTCTGTTTTCGGCTGTTTTTGTATTTCAGGTTTTCACGTTACGAGAACTGCCCAGAAAAATCCAGAAAAATTATATAAAAAATCAGCATTCTGGAAACAACCCTGCGTCCGAAGGACAGCCGGGGGGCCACCAGGGCTCCAGGCGCCCTAGCGGCGCCCCCCCCCCCCCTGGGCCGCGCCGGGGGGGCGCCTGGGCCTCCCGAGCCCCGTCTGGTGCCCCCCTTTGGCATATATTTAGAGGGTCCTCTGAAACCCTCAGAACAAGGAACTCTTTTCGCGATCCCATCTCTGTTCCGCCGCCACCGCCGCTTCCAAGATCGGGAGCACCAGGAGAACTCTTCCCGGCACCCTGCCGGAGGGGAGGATCACCACCGGGAGCTTCTCCACCACCATGGACGCCTCCCGGATGACTCGTGAGTAGTCTCCCTTGGACCATGAGTCCATGACCAGTAGCTATGTGATGTTCTCCTCCCGTTCTTGTGCTTCACTAATTAGTCCTCGTGAGCTGCCCTACATGATCGAGGCACCTATGTAATCCTTATGCTGTTGCTATGTTGAGTTTGTTGGGATCCGATGGATTATGAGATTATGTTCAGATTGATCTTGAGTAATATATTTGATCTACCTCTTTTATATTTATGTTCCTAAGTAATTCTTGCATGTTCTCTGTTGTTATTTATTGCTTTGGCCGAGTAGTAGGTAGTGACTCCAAGAGGGAACGTTATGCTCGATTGTGGGTTCATGCCCCTCGATGACTAGCTTGAGTGACAGAAACATGAGTCTAGGGGATGTGTTGTTGCCACAAGGGGGAAAACAACGGTGCTTGTGCCCGCGGGTGCAAGGATTGTTTACTTTACGCAAAGTTCTTTTAATGCAGTTGTCTGTTGCATTGAGTTTACACTATGGGTGGGACTCGCAACTTAATACCAGCGAGATGTTCTGGATAGATATCTCAAGGTGGATGATTAGTAGTAGATATTGATGGATTTCGGTCTACTTACTTTGGCGTACCGCCCATGCTTTGAACCTCAACCTTTCTTGCAATGTAATCAGCATTGGTTTGCGTTCGTGGTCCTGTCAATTGCCCAGCTGTAATTTGTTTACCTCACATAGCTGTTTTATCGTCTTTTGGGAGAGAGACATCACTAGTGAACATCATGAGACTCCGGTCCATATTACCATCATTGATCACATCCACTATTTACTTTTCGTTATTATTTACTATTGCAAAACACTATCTATCACTACTATCATTGCTTTTAATCCTTTGTGAACTACAAGGCCGGAGGGATTGACAACCTCTCTGTACTCGTTGGGAGCAAAGTTATTTGTATTTGTGTGCAGGTCCACGTTGATTGCTACTATCTGGCGCCGTAGCAGTTGACACCTACTTGTTGAACCTAGGAGTCTCTGGGGATTCGATCCTTGGCATCTTTGCTAAGGGAAAACACTTCTACTTACTGCATCTTACACCTTCCACTTGGGGTAACCAACGAGGGGTTCGAGGCCCATCAAGGAGTATTTTCTGGCGCCGTTGCCGGGGACTCCACTCTTCAGGATAGGGGAGTTGCATGATATCTTTTACCTTTGCTTTTTAGTCTTGTTAGTTTACCTTTCATTTTTGCTTTAGCACCTTTTTATCGAAAATCACAAAAATAGTTATCTTGCTTGCTTGCTACTATGGGTTCTACCAAAAACACTAAATGGGATGAGTACACCCCTTCTTCCATTACCCCAATTACCACTGTCGGGATCTACAAAAGTAATAAACCTTGTGATTATATTAGTCTTGACGGAGGGTTATGCCCATGGCATGGTCTTCCAGGAAAAGAGTATGAGCCTCAGTTCAAAATTGCTCCTAAGCTTCCCCAAACTTGGGAAGATGTTCAAACTCTTATAATAGAGAGCGATTCAAACAAAGAAGATGACACTACAATTCTGCCCACTAATGACAAAATTGATTTTGATAATTGTAGTATCTCAGAAGTTGACACCTTTATACAAAGAATGACGAAAGATCCCCACACTAGCACGCTTAATCTTGCCTTCACAGAGCATATCACTAATGCTCTCATCAAAGCTAGGGAGGAGAAACTTAGAGTAGAAGCCTCCATACCTAGAAAGCTAGAAGATGGGTGGGATCCTATGATTAAAATTAAAATAAACAACTTCTCCTGCTATGCTTTATGTGATATTGTAGCTAGTGCTTCTATTATGCCCAAAAGACTATATGATATGCTTAAATTGAAATCTTATGATTTTTGTTCTTTTGGTGTTCGTCTCATTGATTCTTCCATAAAGAAACCTTTGGGGAGGATCGCCGATGTTCTTATTGTTGTCAATGATAATTATGTTCCCGTTGATTTCACTATTATGGATATTGAATGTGATCCTTCATGTCCAATTATTTTGGGACGTCCCTTTTTGCGCACCGTTGGTGCTATCATTGACATGAAAGAGGGTAATATAAAATTTCAGTTTCCTCTCAACAAAGGGATGGAACACTTCCCTCGTAAGAAGGTCAATTTACCTTTTGAGTCCGTTGTACGGGCTAGTTATTCTTTTACTCTTGATAAAACTTGATATATATGCATTATGCCTAGCTTAAAGGCATAAAAGAAAGCGCTTTTGGGAGGCAGCCCACATGAATAAAATTTTTGTTTTTGTTGTGTCTTGATGTTGTTTACTGCTGTAGCATCATCATTGTATCTTTGTTTTTCATATTTGTGCCAAGTATAGCCTCTGATTGCTAGAAAGTTCAAAAGTTGTGAGGTGCTGTCCAGGAAACAGATTCTGTCCTTGGAAAGAAAAATTCGTATAAAATGACCAGATCATCTTTTTGGTCTGAATTTTTTCGACAGCGTTCTCTATATAATTTTCTTTCGTGCATCTGTTCTGAGTTTTTTGATTTGAGTTGCAGAAGTATCCCGAACAGATCAATTACTACCTGCTGTTCTGTTTTTCACAGATTATGTCCTGTTTTGCCTTTCCTTCACTTTGCAAATCAAGAACTTGCTTTTTCTTTGCAAAAACCTTTTGGCAATCTTGAGAAACAGTAGAACTTCAAGAATATATTTATTTCCAGCAAGGTATAATTATTTTATTAAGGGTACTAACCTCGCTAATCAGATTATGATGAGTTATGTATGAAGGGAGTTTTCAAGTGTGCGAGGGAAGATGATAAAAAAGATTTAGGAGTGTCAAGCGCTCAAGCTTGGGGATGCCCCCGTGCACCCCCAAGAAATATTCAAGGAGACTCAAGCGTCTAAGCTTGGGGATGCCCCCGTGCATCCCCTTCTCCATCAACATTATCAGTTCGTCTTTCGTTCCGCTATATTTTTATCACTTCATGTGTTATGTGCTATGCTTGGAGCGTCTTGCTTTTAGTTTTCTTTTTAGTTTTTCATAACGAGTCGGAACTCAGCATTCCTTTACGTGGGAGAGAAACACGCTCCACTTCTACCTAGAACATAACATAGAATTTTCATGTCTATCTATGCTGTGTGTGTTCTTTGTCTTTTAATAGCTACTATCATGCTCTGCTCTTAGTATTCATGCTTATCTTTTCAAAGAGCTTTTGTCTAGTTGGTTACTTGAACTCTCTTTAATTACCATGCTCACCTTATTAAGAGAGTTTGCTTCCGTTGCATTGGTTAATGTGTCTATGATAAAGATGCTACTTGCATAATGGTGCTTAGTAGTTCAGGTTTTCTTATGGTTAATCTCAAATAGCTGGGGGGTTCCCAATGTGTTATTGGAGTACCAACTTGATTTGTTTGCCTATGATGTGGTATGGTTTAGTAATATCTTCCTCCGCGAATTTATTTTGATTGACTTGGCGTATGCTCACGCATATTTAAGACTGTAAAGAAAGTCTGTCAAGCCTTGATGATCTTTTGTTTTTGAGTAGCGATATAACTACCATGCCTGATTCAATATTGCTTTGTCGCTCTGCATGATTATGACCGTCATTGCTCTCTTAGTTGGTCGCTCCCAGTCTTTTTGCTAACCTCCACCTGTACTAAGCAAACTAACCTTGCAATATATAGCTCATGGGAAAGTAGCTTAAAAACTATTGTGGTAAAGAATATGTTGCCTATGTATCTTATTTCTTATAAGTTGCTTGCTGAGCGGTAACCATGTTTCTGGGGACGCCATCAACTGTCACACTTTTGTTGAATATGATGTGAGTTGATATGCATGTTCGCCTTGTCTGAAGTAAGGGTGATTTGTCGTGGGTTGAATGAATATGCATATTGTTAGAGAAGAACATTGGGCCGCCAACCAAAGCCATGTATCATGGTGGAAGTTTTAGCTTGGACATTAATCCTCAATCTCTTATGAGAATATGCTTATGCATTAAAGAAGAGTCCATCATCTATTTTCTATGTTGTCCCGGTATGGATGTCCTCAAGTTGAGATCTATCAAAAACGAGAAATCAAATGCGATTTATCTCCTTGGACCTTTGTACAGGTGGCATAGAGGTACCCCTTTGTGACACTTGGTTGAAACATATGTAATGCAATGATAACCCATGGAGATCCGAGCTAATTAGGACAAGGTGCGAGCACTATTGGTATACGATGCATGAGGCTTGCAACTTATAGGATGTCTTATGCATGACACATATGAAGTACTACTACCGTTGACACAATTGCTTCCATGTTTTCAAAATAAAAAGCTCTAGCACATAACCATTATTTTACCTTTATGTTAAAGCACCAACTACTGAGAGCATGATTGTCATTCTGAGTGTAATGTGCATTGTCCCAAAGTAGCATTGTCTTTTGCATGATTGTGATATCGTTTATTCTGAAATGATTGTATCTAGTCATCACTTAAACCATGAAGGTGCCCCTGCATCTATGTTTTGCATCACTAAAGGGGGCAAGCTAGATATCACTTTATCATATTTGCACATCATGTTCATTACATCTTTTTGATGTTTCAGTTTCATATTGTAAAACTTTCAGTCATTTGTGATTTTCTCATGAGGCAACTTAATTACTTTAGAATCATTGTCTCAGTAATCTTTTGTCATATGACTATGAAAAAGTCCTATATGGTTAATAGCATGTCACCACAGAAATTATTCTTGTTATCATTTACCTACTCGAGGACGAGCAGGAATTAAGCTTGGGGATGTTGATACGTCCAAAACGTATCTATAATTTCTGCTTGCTCCATGCCACTTTTGGGTGATATTGCTATGATATTCATACACTTCCATACACTTTTGATCATATTTGGACTAACTTACTAATCCAGTGCACCCCAGTGCCAGTTTCTGTTTTCGGCTGTTTTTGTATTTCAGGTTTTCACGTTACGAGAACTGCCCTGAAAAATCCAGAAAAATTATATAAAAAATCAGCGTTCCGGAAACAACCCTGCGTCCGAAGGACAGTCGGGGGGGGCCACCAGGGCTCCAGGCACCCTGGCGGCGCCCCACCCCCCCCCCTGGGCCACGCCAGGGGGGCGCCTGGGCCCCCCGAGCCCCGTCTCGTGCCCCCCTTTGGCATATATTTAGAGGGTCCTCCGAAACCCTCATAACAAGGAACTCTTTTCGCGATCCCATCTCTGTTCCGCCGCCGCCGCTTCCAAGATCGGGAGCACCAGGAGAACTCTTCCCGGCACCCTGCCGGAGGGGAGGATCACCACCAGGACCTTCTCCACCACCATGGACGCCTCCCGGATGACTCGTGAGTAGTCTCCCTTGGACCATGAGTCCATGACCAGTAGCTATGTGATGTTCTCCTCCTGTTCTTGTGCTTCACTAATTAGTCCTCGTGAGCTGCCCTACATGATCGAGGCACCTATGTAATCCTTATGCTGTTGCTATGTTGAGTTTGCTGGGATCCGATGGATTATGAGATTATGTTCAGATTGATCTTGAGTAATATATTTGATCTACCTCTTTTATATTTATGTTCATAAGTAATTCTTGCATGTTCTCCGTTGTTATTTATTGCTTTGGTCGAGTAGTAGGTAGTGACTCCAAGAGGGAACGTTATGCTCGATTGTGGGTTCATGCCCCCTCGATGACTAGCTTGAGTGACAGAAACATGAGTCTAGGGGATGTGTTGTTGCCACAAGGGGGAAAACAACGGTGCTTCTGCCCGCGGGTGCAAGGATTGTTTACTTTACGCAAGTTCTTTTAATGCAGTTGTCTGTTGCATTGAGTTTACACTATGGGTGGGACTCGCAACTTAATACCAGCGAGATGTTCTGGATAGATATCTCAAGGTGGATGATTAATATAGCCGCATCCTGGACAATCAGGAAACAATGGCTCCCTCCCCACCTCCCCACCTCTCCTCCCACCACCACCACCACCAACACCACCACCGACGGCCGGCAACCATCCATGGAGATCTCTAGGCTAGCCTACGCATGGCTAGCCTCTTCCATTGGGATCTCAACCCTGGGATCTCTGTGGCCAAACAGGTGCGCGCAAGGTTTGGTTCATCGGTGCACTTCTCTTCTTCTTCACATACCAAAGAGTTCTTCTTGGTTGCCTCCTTCTCCTCGGCATCTTTCCCTCTCACGACAGAATCGGTAGGCCTAGTGCTCCAATGCTGCATTGGTGGTTCTCCGTTGGGGTTTAATGTTCTTCAATTGGGCAAAAGATCTTTTCGTTTCTCGGTCGCTTCTAACAATGTGGGGCATTTCATTTACAAGTTGAAAGATCGGGTCTGGCCGGACTTTGTTTGTCATTTTCATTTGTTCAAACCATCGGTGAATTATTCCAGTTTGGACAATGGTTGGCATCTAGATGATGAGCTTGGTGAGGTGGTTGCTCGCACCCCTATTGCAATCAAACCTAACCTCGACTTCCTCCGAAAAAGTGCTAGCAAAGATCATTCAGCTAACGAGGAACTATTGAAATTTGGGTTTCATCTTATGGATAATCATCGGGGGAATCATTCTCATAATCATGGAGAATACACATTTGCGAAGCATCTCACTTTTGATCCTGATTGTTTAAACGATACATGTGCTCAGCCTCCAGACAAGGATTGCATCATTTTTGGCAGTTTTCAAAATGCATTTAATGTTCCCCCGTCGGCCGGGAATCAGGCTTTTCAGGGTATTCAATTTGAGCCGAAGAATTGGGAACACATCCCGGATTTCATGCTATTCCATATTTTGGACCAACGGGTGTTTGGCTATTCTGATGAAAAAATTGCCTCAATATGGAATTTACAATCCATCCCGCCATCGGAGGTAATATTTCAACGTTTAAATTTATGTGCTGCCTGCCATCAATTGGGCCATCTTGCAGATAAATGTCCTGAGGGACGAATATATAAGCAGGTGACCACCTCTTGAACCCATGTTGGGCCGGGCCAGTCCATCTGCACGACCTGTGGTTCTATTCACCACCTCTTCTTTGCATGCCCGGCAAGGTTTTTGTGCTCCTCCTGTGGATTTCTAGGTCACGTAGCCAAATTTTGCCTCGACGGAGCCTCTCCTCATTTTCTTTGGAAACCTAAAACCCTGCATATCCCTACCAAAGATATATCCAAATCCACCCGTAGCCAATCTTTCCATAAGTCGAGGATTTTCCAACCGAGGCAACCCCCCAATGATCATACCTGGGTTTGGAGGCCAAAAACTAGTATAGTATCACCTCCCGTTGGGGAAAGTCGAGGCTGTGATGGAAACAAAAAATAGAAAATGGCATGGCATATCAAATCAAGCGATTCGCAGCGCCAGGACACGCGCTCACTGCCTATTGGGGGTGACGGTCCGCCTCCTCCTACCCTACGTCCTATCACCTCGAGCAGCTCTAGACTACTCAACCTGCCACCCCCACTACCAAATCGCCAGCAGCCCCCATCAATTCATCCGCCTGCTAGCGCTTCCACCCCTCGCCAGAAACCCCATTCGACTCATCCGCCTGCTAGCATCCTCGCAAACACTTCCACTCATCCTCCCATGGCGAACTTCCCTGTAATGCCCTTCCAGTTCATCCCTGTCCCCCTTGCCATCTTCAATGGCCCTGCTGATAGGCTCCAAAGGAACATGATGGTCGTCGGCGCTCCACCTCTGCACCACGAAAGCTATGCACTCGTCCTCACCAACCCTCCGACGCCTGATCTGCAGCGTCCTATGCTGCTCACGGAAATCCTCCAAATCTTGGCTGATGACTTCAATGCTGAGGTGATATACTCTGACATCTTTCATCTAGGAGTCGGGATGATTGGGTTTAGATCAGCCGCTGTCAGAGACTTCCTAATCACAACTAGGCCGCATCCGATAGATGAGGATAGGACCTTTTACTTTGCTCGCCATGATGAAGGACCCAATATGCGCATACCGATCTTTGAAGTTGTTGCTTGGGTAGTGTTCCTTGGTTTTCCTCTTGATTACCAGAATGAATATTATGTGAACAAAGCTGTCAGTTGTTTCGGTAACTTTGAGATCTGGCACAACCCTGGGCAAGTCAAGACTAGAGTCCTTGTTCGTGTTCTTATCAATCAGTTCTCTAATGTGCCGCATAGCCTGGTCATTAAAAGAGCCAATGTGTTTGGAGGTCTGGGTAGATCATGGACGATTCCTGTTTACATTCTAACAAATTGGCCAACTAATCCGCCTAATGCGGGCACAGAGGAGCCGCCGCCACCTATGAACGCCTCGCCGCATCCGAGGGAACTGCCGTTCCTGACAGCCTCTCAACAAGTCTCCTTTGAAGCCATGGTCGCACAGCAGCAACAGGCAAATGCGGCTTGGGGGCAAGATCTCCAACCACCTACGCAGCAGCAGTTGGCCAACGGATGGCAGCCATGGCCTGAAATCCCACCTCAGTACCAGGGCGAGAGCTAGCGTCAGATCACCGGGTACACTGGTCCGTCCATGATGGACGGAGTAACCCCTGAAGAGAATGTCCATGATGATGTACTGGAGGCCTGGAATGCGCATGTTTCTCAGGTCGAATTGGCAGTGGAAGACATCGTTCTGGGGGCACACCACAGCTCCCTTACTTTTGTCAGAGGAGCAGCGGATGAGGCAAATCTTTGTGTCCTACCTTTCGCGCAACTGATCTCATTCCTCAGGAAGTACATCTATAAGCCCATGCTCCCCATGCTCCTCCCTGCAGACGACACCATGGAGATGGCCACTCTGTTCTGCCACTCGCTCCAATATCTGTTTGTGGCTCATGCTGTCAGGTCCTAGTATACCCCAATTGCCAAAACGTCAGAAATTCTCTTCGTGAAACTGGACAAGCGCAGTTGGGATGAAGCCTTTGACCCACTACTTAGTCAGCAGTTTGCTGGTGCTATGGAAGCTAGGGTGGATCCACGGGAGGAGCGATGTGCTACTGCGGAGGTGTTCACTGAATATGTTGAAGACTCCCGGACTCTGACACTCTCTGTCAAGAAGAAAAAGAAGGCAGGCGAGATAGCACCACTGACCCTCCGGCGTAGCACCAGAAACAGTCGCTATGATGGCTTCAAGGCCCCCTCCATGGCTGAAGCACGCCCGTACAAGACCAAGGTTAAGCCACGTCAAGCCCCAACGGCTCCTCTCAGACTCTCAACAACCAACACAATATCTGCTTCTGAAGATGTTCCACCGCCAACACCCATTTCCCAGCTCCAGATGATCGGCACGGCGCGTTGCGGCATTCCTGCAGCTGAGCTCTCCCCGGCCAAGCTCATGGCGCCGCTGGAGGAGGAGCAACCCGCTGCCACCACCTCCACCAACTAGACCACATGGCCCACCAAGTACACTGGAATGTGCTGGTGTGGAACATCCGTGGTATAAATTCAGACGATAAAACTTTAGCAGTTAAAAATGCGATTGCAGCTTCGGGTTGTAATATCGTATGCCTCCAGGAGACTAAACGTACTTCTTTTGATCTTGCTTTCATTAAGACTTTCTGTCCACGCCGTCTTGATAAATTTGCTTTTATCCCTTCGCGTGGTGCCTCGGGGGGCATACTTACTGTCTGGAATGGCTCTCTCTTTGATGGGAGTAGGATTTTCTCGGATTTCTTCCTATTAGGAGTTAAGTTAACTTCGAAGGCGTCTGGTCACGCATGGACACTTTTCAATATCTATGGGTCGTGCAGAGGGGATGATCGAGCGATATTCACCAACTGGCTCTATGAACTGGTAATACCAGACGCTAAAGACTGGCTTCTTGTAGGCGATTATAACTACATTCGATCATCCAACAACAGAAATAAACCTGGGGGAAATGCCAACAACATATTCACTTTCAATGATATTATACGTGCCCAAGCCTTGGTTGAAATCCCTCTTAAAGGACGATCATATACTTGGAGCAATATGCAGGACGACCCCTTGCTGGAACAGTTAGACTGGTTTCTCTCATCGTGTCACTGGACCCAATCGTATCCAAATACAATAGCCACTCCACTTGGAAAACCTGTGTCTGATCACACACCATGTGTGGTCGAAATTGTCACATCCCCAGTTCTGGTCTGCTCTGGTCCAGTTAGTCTTGTGTTGCATCATGTTTAAATTTCTCTTAAACTGAAATGGGGATGACTAAACCCTAGCACCAGATGAAACCAACTAGGTTCAAATTAAAATATTTTTCAATGAACCCAAAATGCCTTTGGAAAAGTTCATCATTTTTGGATTGATTAAAAACCTCTGCCAAAAATGTTGCACATATTTCTAGGACCATTCTGGATTTTTGAGTTAATCCATATTGTATTTGAATTGGAGCATTTAAATTCTATAAATAGTTTAAATGCTCTAATACTTGTGAAACTAGTTGAGGGCTATTGAAATTAATTCAATATGTGCCCAAAAATATTTTCATGATTTATGAAAATGCTCTAGCATTTTTAATAAAGCAAAACAAAAACAGAAAATAGAAAACAGAAACATAATTAGAAAAAGGAGAAGGATTACCTGGCCTTACCTGCGGCCCACTGGCCGGCCCAGCACTGTGCTGGCCCAGTGCCAGTCATCCTCCTCCTCCCGCCAGGAGGACGAGGGCGTGTGCCCGGCGCCCGCAGCCAACGCGCCGGCCACCTCCAGCCTGCCTGCTTCCTCCCCGACCCCCCTGGAGGCGCCTCGACACCCCTGGCACCCTCCTGGACTTCTCCCACTTTCTTCGGTGCCTCCCCCCTCCTCTGCTCTCTCTTCCTCCCGCGTCCGAGCGGAGCTCGTCGCCGCCGTTCGCCGCACGCATAGCCACTGCTGCCGCCTCGCCCTTCTAGCATGCCCCCGAGCTTCACCTCGCCCCTCTCTTCCTCCTCGCCGAACCGCCCGACGCCGGAAGCCCCAAAACGCCGCCGTCTTCGCCTTCTCCAACCTTCGGCCGCCGACGACCTCACCGTCGAATTCGCCGTCGTTAGCGCCTCCCCGAGCCCGCTTGTCTGCTCTGCGTGTCCACTGTGAGCTTCCGCTCCAAACCCCTCTCTTCCCCGCCTCTTTTGCACCGCGCAGCCCCGATCCCAACCACGGCCGTGAGCTCGCCGCCGCCATCCATGGCGCCGCCGTGGCCAGAGCTGCTGCCACGCTCCTTCGAGTCCATGAGCGGGCTCAGCGCACCCCCAGGAGCACGCCGCACCCATCAACTCATCTCCCCGTGCCCCGTAGCGCCTAACCCGACCAAGCCCGTACTCCGGCCGCCGCCTCGCTCGTCGCCGGCGCTGTTTCCGACCACCTCAGGTCGTACCGCTTGCACTGTTGGATGCGGCCGAGTGCCAGCTTTCCAACGGGACTAACCGCGCCCGAAATCACCCCTTGTACGCGAAATCCGAGCCACTCCAGCGAGACACCGCCGCGGATTGTGGTCGCCGGCGAGTCCCTCCGGCGGGTACTTCTTAATTAGTGCTAATGACCCCCCCCCCCCTGGGTCGATGACAGGTGGACCCAGGGCCCTACAAAATTAGTTTAGTCACTAAACCAGTTTTAGTTAACCACTGAGACACTGACGTGTGGGCCCCTGTGCCTATTTAGTTTAGTTTAATTTTCTGTTAAGTTTAGTTAAACCTGTTTTACTGCTGTGTCACTGACGTGTGGACCCCACACGTCAGGTTTGACCCAGGGCAGCCCTTTGACCCTGCTGACGTCATGCTTACTCGATGCTGACGCAGTATCTATTTTCTGGAATTTTATATAAATCTAAATGATTTATTTAATTCAGAAAATAGCCAAAACTTCTAAAAATCATAGAAATTAATCCATAACTCAGATGAAAATAATTTATATATGAAAATTGATCAGAAAAATTCAAGGAATCTGTTTATGGCATTTTCATGCATGTTTGAACAAGTTAAACCTGCAGATCAGGTCAAATCAATTAAATGGCATTTAAATAATCACATATGAAGTTTGAATTTGAACCTTTGGTTCAAACCAACTTCATTTAATTGTGTTGCTAGTTGCATTAGCTCAATAAACAGCATATTGCCATGTCATGATCATGCATCATATTGTCGCATTGCATTGATTGTGTTCTTTCTCTGTTTGTCGGTTTTGTCCCCTCTCAGTAGACGACGTTCCGACGATGAGTTCGATGACACCGATGAAGACTCATTGTTATCTTCAGAAGTGCCAGGCAAGCAAAACCCCATTGAGCATTCCGATACATCACTCTCTCGCTCTTGCTCTCTTTTACTGCATTAGGACAACAACGCTTCAATTGTTACCTGCTGCGGTAGTTGAACCCCTTTCCACTGCATGACCCGTCATTGCCACAGTAAATAGTTGAAACCCACTAGTATGAGTAGGAGTTGTTTGAGCCATGTTGTGCCTACTCATTGATGCTTTTTGGTTATGCCTGCTATTGCTTAGAGTTGTGTCAGGTCTGATTCATCGGGGATGAATTGGAATGTGATGAACATGTCCTACTGTGTGTGAGCTAAGTGTGTGAACACGATTTGGTAAAGGTAGCGATGAGAGGCCATGTAGGAGTACATGGTGGGTTGTCTCATTGCAGCCGTCCTCGGGAACTGAGTTCTGTGTTGGTTGATCCATGACCAGTTACTACCATGCATTGGGCCCGAAATCAATGGACCCTCTCGACTTATTAATCAACATGATCTCTGTCCAGGAGTTGCAACTAGTTTCTGGTGTTTGTAGTTTACTGGAGGTCGTGCGCAGTGCTGACCCTCGGGGTGGGCTGTGACGTGGCAGGTACGTGGCACGGTGTACCGATTGCCCGTTTGGTGATGCGGGAACCCTGTACACATCGTTTGGGGCCGTGAGCGACACCCCGGCCGGATCTCCCCACGGATGGAACCCAAATAGGCAATAAACCTGGACGAGAGACTTGTGTGGTTAGTCAGGTCGTGGCCGACACCCTCGCTGGGCCTCCGCTTGAAGGTTGCCGAGTACATGTCGTGTAGACGGCGGTAAGTGGTGAGAGCGTGTGTGAAGAAGTACACCCCTGCAGGGTTTTATATATGATCTATTCGAATAGCCGTGTCCGCGGTAATGGACTTCTGGGTTACCTCTACAGTTCATAGACAAGTGAAAGTGGTACTCTAAAATGTGCAAGATAAGCGTGAGTGCTATGGATGGCCTTCTCGTAGGGGGACGGGAGCGGATCCATAGCGGTGTATTGATTGGTGAATATGTGGACTCGTGTGCGCCACCTCAAAAGAGTTACTTGCAGTAGTAGTTCAGGATAGCCACCGAGTCAAAGCTGGCTTGCTGCAGTCAAACACCACCACCCCTTTGTTGATACTGATGCATATGTAGTTAGTTCTGATGTAAGTCTTGCTGAGTACCTTTGTACTCATGTTTGCTTAATTTATGTTTTTGCAGAGAGACTTCAGTCTCGCTAGTGGTTCCGCGTGGACTTCGACGTTTAGCTTGTTACCTCAGCTACGATCTTGTGCCCTTAGGAGGGTCTTGTAGATAGTCAGGCTCCTTAGTCTTTTTCATTTGTAGTTGTCTGTACTCAACATGTTATGCTTCTGTTGCCTGTATGCTCTGTATGTTGGGTCATGTGACCTCTGTTTGTAATAAATGCTATGATGGCTCTTCTGGGCCTTTATCTATATGAGTTGTTGAGTTATGTTGTGATGCCTTGTTGTACAGCACATACTTGCATGTTATGCGTACGTGTAATGTGTATTGCTATGTGTGGGATCCGACACCTAGTTGTTTACCTTTGGTAGCCTACCTTACAGGGAAATGTCTCCTAGTGCTTCCACTGAGCCTTGGTAGCCTGCTACTGCTCCGGAACACTTAGGCTGGCCGGCATGTGTCCTTCTTCGTTCCTGTGTCTGTCCCTTAGGGGAAATGTCACGCGTTGTTCCTTTAAGTCCTTGTAGCTTGTTACGACTTGGGTTCATACGTTGATGACCGACACGTTCGTTGCTGGGTCATGTATGCCTGTCTCTGTAATTTAGTGCCACTTTTGGTTTATAACTAGTCATGTCGGCCCGGGTTCTCTGTCATATGGATGCTAGCGACACTATCATATACGTGTGCCAAAATGCGCAAACGGTCCCGGGCCAGGTAAGGTGGCACCCGTGGGGATACCGTGCGTGAGACCGCAAAGTGATATGATGTGTTACAGGCTAGACCTGTGTGACTTAGGATCGGGGTCCTGACAGCTTTGGTATCAGAGCCTGACTGCTTGTAGGATTAGTAAGCCAAACTGGTCGAAGTCGTGTCTAGAAACTCTTTAGTTATATAAGGGAATTGATTGTGGAAGGGAACGTAAGGCTCTTTTTACTCCTTTGCCCTATGACCTTCTGATTTGAGTCACTTTCTTCTAATCTACGGGGATTAAGAACTAGGACTCTCATTCTATTTATCAGGATCACGTTAACTGTGGATTCGACTCTCAGTTCAGTTTATTCTACTTCTATGTGTTCAATTGTTGATCTTAGAACCTTGACAAGATAATGTTAAGTGGTTATGCTACCCTTTTGCTTGGATCTCAAAAGTATTTTCGAGCATTTGCAGCCGTTATGCTGTCCGAGTCATCCCAGGTCTCTAAACAATCTGATGCATTTGCAAATCATTCCTACCTGTTCTTAATGTCCTTTTAGGCCAGATTAACCACACTAGACGGTGAGTTGTGGTACTCTGTTACCTCGACACATATGTTGGAGTTATTATTATGACCCTAGCTGTCTTAGAAGATCACCCAGTAAGCTAGCAATGCTTTATATTCACAGTGTGATGAATCTGGCCATTGTTCTCGAAGCATCCCGTGATGCCATTTAGTTAGTAGGCATTATATTTTTGGGTTCTTGAATCCAAGATTCATTCTACCTACTTCATGTTGGTAGTATCTGCTCGTTCCTTTAGGATATTAGTAACCTTGTGATAGTCCTCGAGGTCCGTGGTATATCCTTCTTCCATATACCATGAACCATCATGGCAGAAGTTCTTCTGAACTAAAAGATCACAACCAGAGTGCTCCTGAGTAATACTCCATTCATATTGTGACTCTGCCAATTCTACTTTCCGCATGGGTTATCCGGAAGAAATATGTTGAACTTGTTCGACATGTTAATCTATGCATCCACAACTCAGAAGTTATATGTTCCTTGAGTTGTCTCCTTTTTAGTTGTATTATGACCCTGGTCTATCAGTTGATAGTCAGGAGTAGTCGTGCACTTGTGTTCATCGATGCCTTTTACTCTTGAGGTCTGTCAAGCCATTCTATTCTGGAATGACTAGGAGAAACAAACTCCAGTACCTTATCCATATCTAGGATTGGGTCAAAGAAGTTGTACTTCGCAGATGAAGAATGCTAATGCAGCTTCTAAACTGTTCTATCCTGGAGTATTACCATCTTTATGTCAAGAATGTCATGAGAATTGCACAACCTTCTATGAACTCTTGATACAGTGATACTTCTCGCCATTATCGATCATTCCTCGGTCTCCGTGTTATCATAGCCAGAATACCGACAAGTGAATTGTGATGTGTGAAATCAATACCCCTAGCAATCTCGTTGCTTGGCGGTTAAAGGACAACAATTTCATTCTTAGTGTGTTGGTTACTAATTACCATTCTAAGATTGACCGTGCTACCTAGTCCATTCTTCTGGTGCACTCTTCGATCAATGAGTTAGGATTGTGTCAATCCCTCGCTCATTTGATCATATCGTCTTGCCTTGAAAAGCAAGATTGTTCTCGAGCTTAGTAACATATCGGTGGTTCGTGATTTCCCGAATATCTTCTCGGAAGTATTACCAGGTTGTTTCTTGACTGTTATGTTGAGTTCGTGATCAAGTTGGTTTCTTATAAACCACCACTTCTCCAAGAATCTGTGTTGGATACCCCGAACTAGTTGGTTAAGCTAAACAACAACTTGGAGAGTTGGAAGATAAAAGCTTGCCTGACTTAGTTCCTTCCAAGGGATATCTTTTGTGTGTGTGTTGAAGAAAGATGATATCTTGATCGATTGATCCTCGTGATCAATTGTTGGATTTATTGTCTTACTAAAACTTTGATTTGAGTGTGGGCTATCATCAAATCAAATCAGAACTAACGATTTTCTTAATGTTGTCTTACTCGTGGTTGATCCCTCGAGCATACACCATTATATCCCCTTGGTCTGATCAATACTATCACTTGTTCACATAATTATGGGATTCCATCTCCATGGAAACCTGGATGAATTGTTGTTGAGCCCATCAGCAACACTGTTATCTCCTCCATGAATTGTAGGACATTAAGCTAGTGTTGGAAACTTTGTAAGCATTGCCTTCGTGTCCCGTCATGAGGTATGTGTTGGATGAAAGAAGTGACTTTCTCCCAGTTCACGTGCATTAGGTGCAAGTTGCCGCCATGAGTTCGAGAAAGTTAGTTTTGCTTCCTCTGGAATCATCCCAAGTCAGTCATGCATATGTGCGAACTATTCTGTGGTTTGGAGACTTGCAACCTTCACTCTATATGTATCCCTGGCACACCAAGCCACTGATTGATTTGTTCAAGGAGAAGAAGTTTCTTCTTAAGAGCTAGACTTACGCAAGGACTTCGATATCCTTGATGATGGTTCCCACCTGAACTCGGTAGTGTTTTATCATAAGACTACTACGTGGTCATGTTTGTCTTGGACAACGTGTTCACAGGTTATGTAGCAGAACCAGCTCATGTTTTGGAGCTTGCTACCGTAGTTCACCTCCCGAGAATCTCGCAACACTATCTCGTCGAATTGTGTTGTAAACTTTCATTTTTCCTTCTAGACTAGATAAGTCTGGAATATCCTGACACCAACCAGAACTGAATCTTAGGCAGATATGATGGTTGGTGCATTTCCCAAGAACTATAATATTGGTCTCTCGATTACCGGTAAAGTGGATGTCGTGGCCAACACACCCAGCCGGAAGACCTATCGTTGTAGAATCTTGATTGCAGAAGCTGGCCACCTCCCCATAAGGATTTCGTAGGATTTACTCCCTAGTTGTTCCTTATGGATTTTTGTGCTCCTGAAGTCCGACCTTTTACTTGATGTTCTAGGTGCCAAACCATTCTAATAAGTAGGTTGAGCTAGCACATCAAGGGGAACATTAGAAACGGAGTGCTAAATGTCTCTCGGTCGATCATCCAGATTTTGCCCCTTGGCTCCGCTAAGGTGAAATCTAGGAAAGTGTTATCTTCCTTTGCATCTGCATCGTCCATCGTTATTCATCATGGTAGTATGTGGTGTTGCCAGGATCCTTGGCACGGATATTGGTAAAACCTTGATGAATATGGGAATGCTTTCGACACCATCAACCATTCTGCTATGTTGGAGATCATGAAATACATGGGCTTTGATGATCGGTGGGCGGGGTGGATCAAGACTATATTTGGATCGGGCAAATCCTCGGTCCTACTGAACGGAGTACCAGGAAGACAATTTGACTACCACTGCGGGGTACGGCAAGGGGACCCGCTCTCTCCCCTCATCTTTGTCCTTGTGGCCGATCTGCTACAGGCTGCCATCAACAACGCATACCAGAACGGTTTAATCGAACTGCCGATCCCCTCACGCACTAGAATGGACTACCCGGTGGTGCAATATGCTGATGACACCATCTTGGTCATGCCGGCCGATCTAGCTCAAGCGCGAGCCATGAAGCAGATCCTGATAGACTATGCGGACTCGATCGGACTTAAGATAAATTTTAACAAATCCATTCTGGTGCCACTTAATGTGGATGAACGCCTTGTTACGGAACTAGCGCAGATCTGGCAATGCTCAGTTGGGGGATGCCCTTCACCTACCTGTGGCTGCCCATGGGAACAACAAAACCTACGGTAAATGAGCTCATGCCACTGGTGGAAAAGGCGGAACGCAGACTCTCCTCTTCACTATGCCTGATGAACTATGGGAGTAAGCTGACGTTGCTCAATTCTCTGATTACTTCCCTCATGATCTACCCCATGTGCACACTTAAGTTCCCGATTAAACTGATAGAGCAACTGGACAAGATCCGTCGCAGATGCCTTTGGCGCAAAAAAACGGAACACGAGGAAACGTGTAACCCCCTGGCCTCTTGGGACCTCGTGTGTAGGCCTAAGAAACATGGGGGCCTGGGAGTTCTTGATATCAAAGTTCAAAATGAAGGGCTTCTTCTCAAATTTCTTCACTGCTTTTACAATAAAAAAGACACCCCCTGGTGCTCCCTGATCTGGGACACGTACTATGAACACCAAGTCCCACATGCGGCGGATGCCTGCGGCTCGTTCTGGTGGAGAGATGTGATGAAGTTAAATGACAAATACAGAGGAATTACCAGGGTTGTGGTGGGTGATGGCTCATCGGTGCTGTTCTGGAAGGACTTATGGCTCACTGAAACCCTTGAGCTCTCGCATCCACGGGCCTTTTCCTACACTACGATGGAAGATGCGTCCGTCAGGGACTTCCTGTCCATCACAAACATTCAGCAGGGGTTCTATCTGCCCCTTTCTCAACAGGCTAGAGGTGAGGTGCTGGAGATACAAGACCTGTCGAGGGACATCACCCCCCTAGATGACCTAAATGATTCCTGGACCTGCTTGTGGGGGGAACGATACTCCTCACGGAAATACTACGCAAACTACTTCAAGGAAATGATAGCGGATGCGGCCTTCAAATGGATCTGGAAGAGCAGGTGCACAATGAAAATTAAAGTGTTTGTGTGGCTGATGCTGGCTGATCGTGTGAACACCAAAAACATGCTCAAAAGGCGCCACTACAATGTTTCTGAAGGGGTGGCATGCGAGCTTTGTGCGAGTGGAGAGGAGGAAACTGTTGAACACCTCTTTTTTCGTTGTAACTTCAGCAGAGCCTGCTGGGGGAAGCTGGGAATGGACTGGACATACAATGGAGATCGCCTGCAGATCGCACACTCCGGGCGGCAACGCTGGACCAAACCTATGTTCATGGATATCTTTCTGACGGCGGCCTGGAGCATATGGAAAGAGCATAACAGCAAGGTGTTCAGGGCGATCCCCCCTTCGGTGGTCTCTTGGCAAGAGAGGTTCAAGAAAGACTTTGGCTTGCTTGTACATCGGGTTAAACCCTCCTTAGAACAGTTTGTAGGAGACTTCTTAAGAACACTAGACTAAAAAGTTAGACTCTTTTGAGCCAGCTGGACTTGGGGGTGCTTGGCATAGTGGTGGGCCCCTGACCATGGTTTTCGTCTAGGGGTCTACACCATGTCTTGCATGAAAACCCCGGCACTATGTAACCTTTGTTGATATATGGGAAGTCAGTAGGATGCTCTCCTACTGTCATTGATATTTCAAAAAAAAGGTGGATGATTAGTAGTAGATATTGATGGATTTCGGTCTACTTACTTTGGCGTACCGCCCATGCTTTGAACCTCAACCTTTCTTGCAATGTAATCAGCATTGGTTTGCGTTCGTGGTCCTCTCAATTGCCCAGCTGTAATTTGTTTACCTAACATAGTTGTTTTATCGTCTTTTGGGAGAGAGACATCACTAGTGAACATCATGAGACTCCGGTCCATATTACCATCATTGATCACATCCACTATTTACTTTTCGTTATTATTTACTATTGCAAAACACTATCTATCACTACTATCATTGCTTTTAATCCTTTGTGAACTACGAGGCCGGAGGGATTGACAACCTCTCTGTACTCGTTGGGAGCAAAGTTATTTGTATCTATGTGCAGGTCCACGTTGATTGCTACTATCTGGCGTCGTAGCAGTTGACACCTACTTGTTGAACCTAGGAGTCTCTGGGGATTCGATCCTTGGCATCTTTGCTAAGGGAAAACACTTCTACTTACTACATCTTACACCTTCCACTTGGGGTAACCAACGAGGGGTTCGAGGCCCATCAGACCGCAGTTGAGGAAACCGACTATCGGCAAACCCCCACCTCGCCCGCCGCGAGATGGCTGAGTTAGAGAAACAACGAGGTTGGAGAGATTGCTGTAGCACGGACTCCAACAAATATGGTGTGAGATGGAAGTCATGCTGGTGGCGTGTGTCGTACTCCTGGACGTGAATGCTTGTTCTGGCCCATACCACCCTACTACTCCTACTACTTATAGTAGTAGTATCGAGGATTCGAAGTTATGGTTACGTACAGCAAACACATGAACATATGGCGCAGCTCACACTGTGGCCAAATTTCATGGAGTCTGTGCTAGGTTAAAAAGTGTTCTTTGTGAGGATGGGTGGCTGGTCTCAAGTTTAAAACTTGTTGTATTACGTACATAGACGTAGAGATAGTGCACCATGTGAAGCTAGTACAAATAGTGTACTATTGTTGGTTGGCCTCATCTGATAACCTGTTGCAATGCACGTACAATTATGTATTCGGAAAATATATTTTTTCCTCGTCGCAGCACCCACTCAGAGAAGTGACTCGAAAGCCATTCATAAATTTAGTAAGTTTATCACAGGCATGTCATTTTATTACCTACAACATGTCATCAACCCACAACGACAATGAGGATACATTATAAATACTAAAGTTTCCATCACACAACAAATAACAAGCAATGAAATGAACTTAAACTCAACAAATCCTCGGCGTTGGAAATGCTTGCTTTGAACCACAAGTGATTCTCTGGGAAGGGCCAGCTAGCGTCAATCTCGAGACCAATGCAGGACTGATCATCCAGGCTGAAGCGGCCTACTATATCATTACCAGGGTAGGGAGCCACCGCAATCTCCGACGTATAGATACAGTTGCTTCTCATAAATGGTAGTAACGTTGTGTCAACAACAGTTGGATCGCCTTTCACCATCATTGGATAGTTTTGTCCAAGGAAGGGCGAGTTTGCTCCAAGACTATCAATACTGTACCAGGGAGAAGGTGTTGGCGCTAGCACACTAGTATCCATCCCGAATACCATGCAACGGGTGTTGGAATAGGTCCGGAGAGTGCGACCATGGGAGACAACACCTGCTCCCTCAGTAGTAACATCAGCAGTGGGTTGTATACAGACAAGAAGTGGTGACCCATTGGAATTAGTTGCCAGCCGCCAGTGAGCATATGGGCCATGCTCGTCCTCATGCTCGTGATCATCACCATCGTCATCTCCCCCTTGGTTATAAATTTTTTCAAGTATAGGTGGTGGAATGTTCACAGGACCATGGAAACACAAGAAGAAGGTTAATTAGTAGAGAAGGGAAACTTGCTAACTCGCATGCATGTGGATGAAACAATTATAATTACAGTGGAAGACAAACGTACCAAAATAATAAAGATCCCATACAAAAACAGTGCCACGAGTGGTGGCAGCAAACACAAGACCCTCGTATTCAATTGCATCACAGTACACATCCGTGTATGGAAACTGATTTTTGAGCAATATCCATCCAGTCGAACCACGAAGGACGGCAACAAACTTGTCGATGATAGTAACAACTTTATAGTTCTTGTAATTCCAAGAGCGGTTGGGAACTCGAGAAATTGCTATCTTCCGTAGACGACAGTCACCATGATCATATTTGAACGTACGTAGATCATCTGTGTGCTAAACCTCAAGGCACTCGGAGATTTTTGGAAGTGGAATCCGCTGACGAGTGTACACATTCACAAGTTCCCACTCGCAATTGTACCCAATATAAACAACCCAATCTCCATTTGTGCCTGCCCAATGCTTCCCTCAAGCGATGGCATCTTAACATCATACGTATCATTATCAAGCGGCATCAACTTGCACAAGGCGAGGCTTCCCTCGTCCCCGCGCCAGTCAGTAGGGTATCTGCGAAGAAAATAGGGGAGATCAAACCGCTCCTGGACCCTTGGGTTCCTTTTAATGATGTTATTAGTTGAGTCGAGAATGTTCTTGAACGAACCAGCCATGCTAGCCGAGGTGATGACGTCGCACCGATCAATGAGTTCCCCCACCATGTCATCTTTCAGATCGGGGCAAGAATAACGGGGTCATTTCCGACTTATTCCCTCCATGGAGAAGACGATCGAACAATGGCAGAAGGAAGGGTGAAGGCAAATGGAGGAGGGAGGGAGAGCGTGCGACAGCAGTTCCAAATCGAGAGGGAAAGGCGAAGAGTCGGTGGACGGTTGCCAGTTTGCCACGGTACACGAAGAGGCGCCCCGGCCTACATGTCCTTTCGGAAATTGTACAAAAGGACTCGTCGTCGTCTCACTGACATGTTGGAACGGGACCACATGTCAACGAAACATGGTGTGTAATTTCTCGTGCAAAATGTGATCTGGCCGCGTTGGCCCGAGGTGCTGCATTAGTTATCGCTGAATAATATAAAATATTATGAGTGCAGATGCTCCACCCCGAGGTTTGTAGCTCCTTCTCGGTTGTCGGGAATCTATGTTCTTCCACTCTTTCATTTAAGACATGAGCTTTGTTCATCCTGCTGCCGACACGCGGGACATCTATATGCCTCCATTTTACAAAATCATACTATATGCCTCCATGACACGCAGGACATCTAGCATCAAGGTGGCGTGTCATGCAAGAAAATGGAGATATGTGGTGCGTAAGTGAGTCGTGCACTTCGATGTCCCCTAGTACTATGCAATATTTTTTCTCCTCGATGGCAGGTGAATAGTGCATGTACTCAATGACAGAGAACAGGATGGTAGCCATGGACATGGTTGGCCCTTTTTGAAGAGAGTACTAATAAATACGTAACTTTGATGTGTCCCGTCAACTCGCAGAACGACGAGAAGCTTGCTTACTACACCTTCTCCCACGCCAACGCGTGCGCGGTGGCTCGCGGCACAAGGAGAAACTTTTGCTTACAAGCGGTGGACGTGATGCAGTTCATTTGGTGTTAGATTGCCAGAAGTAGTACCATCATTATTGTTCGACTTTCGGAAGAGGAGAAGAGCCAAGCGCAAGGTCACCTACTAACCTACAGTACTACTATAGCCAAAGCTGGTCCACCTTTTTAGAGCATGGTTTATTAATATAGGCGGCTCTTGCAGCGGCACATCATTTAGAGCAAGTACTCTCTTCGTAGGATCAAAGGAAGTGACACAAAAGTTGGAGTGGATGCTAGATTGCCAATTAAAACATGATTACATAGGAAAAATAATCCTATAGCATTCTATCCTATGAATCAAACGACCAATGTAGGAAGATTATGAGGGGGTTTGTCCAACAGTGTTCCTCGGCTCGCACCTAGCATCACAGTGGTCGAACTTGGAGTCATTCATCTGGTACACGGGACCACATGTCAACGAAACATGGTGTGTAATTTCTCGTGCAAGATGCGATCTGGCCGCGCTGGCCCGAGGTGCTGCATTAGTTATCGACCTTTATTTTTTTAATGGCGTGCCATTCAGTTTTGAAGCACGACTAACTGGTACTGTTTGCAGAGAAAATATAAACTACTCTACCACTACTCCACCTCTAGTACTAGTAGTATAAAAAAGATATATAGGTTGGAGCTTCAGAGCTTTCTTGCTAAGGGCTGCCCACTTGCTTCTCACACTATCACCCTCTCTCCAGATCTAAAAAAGACGGCCTCTCTCTCCCTCCTCACCGGTGGTCACAGATCCGCCCGGGAAGAAAAGGACATGCAATGTTGACGCACTCGTCGTCGGCGAGTGTGTAACACCCCAAAAATTTAACCATGATTTATTTATTAAAATTTTGCCAGGAAATTAAATTTTTCTTTTCTGGATTTTCTTTTGAATTCAGAACCATTCTTTTCTTCTGAATTGTGGAGGTTTCCCTCCAAGGGGAACTTTTCAAAAATATTGTTGGACTTGTATACCTTCCCAAGATCATTTCTTTTATCAGTGGAATTATTTCTATAAATATTTCCCTAAAGCTTTGTTGCTTTTAAATTGGTTTCTCATAAGTTTTAGAGTCCCTTTTGCACTGCAACCCTTTGATAAATTCATTTAAAAATTCCACCAAAAATTGGAGATGTTAGTAGAAGCATATAATGCAACTCTATGCAAAAAAACCAGTGGTATCCTTTGGAAAAATTGAGCAAACCATCCTCTTTTGCCCTCTGGTCCAGTTTGGCATTTTCTACTGCAACCCTATTTTACCTTGCCCCATTGCCCATGGTTTTTCTTCTGCTTATAGACCACCCTACCAAACTCTTAAGTCCATGAGTTCAGACCCATTAGAATATTTTTGGTCCATGCAATAATGGCCTTTCTTTTCTGTCCAGTTTTGGTTTTCCCAAAAATTTGCACTAGGGAGTTTCTGCCCTGGCCAAACTAACCTTGCCACCCTCTTTATCATCTAAAGAGACTCTGATCTGGAGTATTTGGCCACCAGTAGAATTACCTAGATGCCCTTGGCATTTCATCAAGCAGGTTATGTGCATGGCCAGATTTGGCATCGTTTTTAGTTTTCTTTCAGAGCTTGCCCCTCTGGCTAAACCAGCTTGTCTTTTAGCTTTCATATAATCATTAGCCTAGACCTGTTTAGTTTCGGAGGCATCAGAGAGGCCTAGAACGCATTGGCTTTTTGTCGAGCACATGGCGTGCGTGCTCTGGGCGCAGCCAGAGCGCGCGTTTTGCACGTGCGGCCTCCCGAGTCGCCGTGACCAGTTGCCGCCTCCCCCGCTCGTCCTGATCCTCTACCCTGTCCCCTAGTGCTGCCCCGACTCGCCCTGCTCCTCTCAGAGTGGCAGCGATGGCGCTTTGGCAGCACACCGGCGCCCGTGACCGGCTCTGCCATGGACGGCGCCGCCCGAGCCACTCTCGCTCGCCAGCTCGCCCCGGGAACAGTTCAGCCTCATCCAAGCGCTCGTCCGCTAGCCCACAGTCCCCACTCATCTCGCCGCTTCGTCCTGACCGCCCTGGCGCCCTGCAACATCGGCCGCGAGCAGCCGCTGCTGCCGCCAGTAAGGACGACCATGGCCGGTGCCGCCCCAGCCACCCCCGCTCGACAGCTCACCGCTGGGGCAGGCCGAGCTCATCCGTGAGCTCGTCCACTAGCGCTCGCCGTCGCCATGATGCCCCTGCAGCAACAGGAAAGGCCAGCACCCGAGCTTATCTCCAGCCGCTTTGGAACCGACCTTGCCGTGCTATATATAGGCTACACTAGACTTCCCCCTCGACCTGGGTGAGCCTCTCAAGCACTAGTGAACCCTTTACAACCCTCCACTTCATCCTGGAGCAAGCCATGGGGAAATTCCCCTCTCTCCAGAATCTTCCCCCGCCATGATTGAGGCCTCGCTCGTTTTAGAGCTCCTCGGCAATCGCAAGTGCCACCCCTGGAAGTGTCGTTCTTTCCTGCGCACTCCAGTGGCCGTGGCATCTCGAACGATGGAGTGTGTCGCCGGCAATCGTCGCCGGAACTAGCCTCTGTTTCTGTCCGGCCGCGCGCGTAAGGTTGATGAAGAACCTGACAGCGCGGGCCCGCCCGTCAGCGACCCCGCGTCGGCACAGGCCGTTTTAAGTGGAGGCGTACTCTGCTAGGTCCGTTTTCTTTGTTGCGACAGCGTATAGGCGCCGAAACGTTTTCTCTTTTTCTGTTTTTTTAAAAAGAACAGAGTTTGACCTAAACTTTGACTGGCTATAACTTTTAAAATATAAGTCCTTTTGACTTGATTCTTTTTCTGTTGTTTCTAAAATTTTGTCTAGTTTATTTTCATATTTATTCGAAAAATTTCTGAACAACTTTTGTGTACTGTTTTTAGATTATGTGTTAATTTGAATTTTCTTAAAATAGGATTTTGGAGGGGAGATGAAAACTTTCAAAGTGCACCTCTCCTTCATACTCTTGGAAGGCAAGCATTCTGAACCCCGGCATAATATTGTTGTGTGTTGTTTGATACGTTTACAACACCACCTTGACACGGAGTACTCGTTATTTTATGTGATGGTATAAACATGCTCATAAGTGCATGATGAAGATTCCTTGCTGTTGGGAATTGATATACTTGTGATGGTAACCACCCTCGTCTACCTCTCATGCCTACTGGAAGGAATCCGGGAAAGTCTCTGTCTTGGGTAGACACGAGCTTGCTACTGATATTTCGTTGAGACTAGTATAGTCAGTAAGGCATGTTGAGGTATGATGAGTAGTGATCTGCCTGTTGGTGTGAAATATATTTGCTATGCTAATCATGCAGATGATGCTTTAACCTCCTGAGTCGACCATAGATCGAGTCTTGTTCCGGTAACCCCCATACTTGTTTCGTGCTACCACTTGTCCCTGCCGCAGGTAGGGTACAGTCCAGTAAGTTGTCAACCCCTTTCTTGGCACACACCGTACAGAGAGGCCATGGTGGAAGATACCGGAGGCATCCGGTAGGCATGCCACCTGGTCCGGGGCATGGGTGTTTCCGGTTGGGACCGAGGGGGTAGCTCCCCTAGTTTGCGCGCATTATAAATTCTGTGATCCCATGCTACTCGAGGTTGTAGCCTCCCCACTTAGAGTTTTGCTTAACAGGTGTCGTGGGTGATTCCAGTCACCGGTAAGTTAAGCTGGTGTGTGCGGGTCAGGTGTGTTTTCAATTAAAAGACCGTAAATGGAATTAGTCCCGATGGACTAAAGGAATCCGTTACTCGTGGGTAAAGAGTACACCCTCTGCAGAGGTTATATCTATTCGAATAGCCGTGTCCGCGGTTAAGGATTACAGTCTGGGATGGGTCAAGTGTCGGTCTTAGTGTCGGTCTTTGGAGGAAAAACTGCTAAGCCAGAACATTGATCATAACATGTGACATATGATGATTATGATTATTATTATTATGGACTACCCATTTGTATTATTTGGATTATTGAGTATCCCTGGGATGGTTCTACCTCCTGGATATTCCCTGTGATTATTCTCATATAAGCCCTTTATGTGGTGTCGCTCAGACGCCCGACTGTGGCATGCTTATTATTTATTTTCCCTATAAGCCCTTTATGTGGTGTCGCTCAGACGCCCGACTGTGGCATGCTTATTATTTATTTTCCCTATAAGCCCTTTATGTGGTGTCGCACAGACGCCCGACTGTGGCATGCTTATTATTATTTATTCTTATAAGCCCTTTATGTGACGTCGCTCAGACGTCCGACTGAGGCATGCTTTATTTTATTATCCTTTCGAGGCGTCGCTTCAGACACCCGATCGGTGCATTTTATTTTTATTCTCTGATTGCTTACTCATGTTTTATAAGAATAACCTGCTTGCGTGCGTCATGAATTTTATTTCGTGACTGACGAAGTGATCTTGGAATATTTCAGAGCATGAATGTCATTTGTTATATTGTACATGTGTTCATAATGTTTGCGAGTACATTCAAAGTACTCACTGGCTTGTCCCTGGCTATTGTCTTGGCCAGATTTCTTGCTTGGAGAGGAGCGCTGCGATGACAGCCCCGGAACCTAGGCAATGGAGATAGCAGCCTCGCGAAGATAGGAATTATCCAGGTCAGCTGTTCCTGTGGGAAATGGAGTCCCATAGACGCTGATGTATCTCAAACCGCTTCCGCCATCAACCACTAGACACCTTTTGTTGTACTCTTTGACCAGAATGGTATTGTACTACATATTTTGTATTTAGCTTGGAATTTCTGTATCAAGTTTGTGTCTCATCAGCTAACAGTAATCCTGGGGCTGGTGAGCACAAGGGCCATTTACTGGGAAATTAATATCCTGGAAAACCGGTCCCGACAACCTTGGTATCAGAGCCAGGCTGACCATTGGCTAATCCTATCTTAGCCAGGTCGATAAACCTAGGTTAAACAACCCACCAAACCTTAACCTAAACCCAGCCAAACTTCTCGTGCAAGATAGCCACATAGTGACCCCGACACCTTTCGGCAGTCGGTGCCTAACCTATCAGTCTAGCATGTCGATCACGCGCCAGTGACCGACACCTAAATTGTCTCATTCGCAAGCGTGCGAAGGAAGACTCCGTTTCCTTTTTCTATAAAAAGGACACGCTAGCCCCAACCCAGCACAGCACAGCCTCTACCCCAAAACCAAGCCAAGATGCCTGGCCCCATTGTTCACAATGAGACCACAGCAACCAACCTTGGAGGTTTTGTGACCGTGCTAGCAAACCTCACCCGCCGTGCCTTTGCGTTAGAAGAAGCCCCAGAGTATGTTGTGTACCAAGGGCCCATGGGCGGCGAGAGCCGTCAATTCTGGGCCACGGTGCACGTCTATGGTAGGGGTATTTTGCCAGAACGCCCCTACAGGTTCACCGGAAGGACAACTTCCTTTGAGCCACAAGCCATCCAGCTGGCCGCTCGAGAGGCTGTAGTGCAACTCCGGCACCTGTCGCCCAGGGTTAACTGCCGTTCGTTCTACTACTACCCCAGCCGTGACGGGTATGGTAGGCCACCCCAAGTTGCCAACGGAGACCACGAGACGGACCCTGCGTTGTTGCACCTGGTGCGTTATGTAAGTGCACTAGAGGCACTGTTCGATCAGATCACCCTTGATCTGATCGCCGCGCGTGGGGAACTTGCTCGCCGAGCCCCGGCAAGAGAGGAAGAGGAGCCCGACGCCGACAACCCAGTTGTACTGTTCGGGCAACCGATTGAATCCTTAAGATCTGCCCCGGCCATCGACCAAAATGCTTTGGTGTCCCCAGAAGTGTTTCGTCGACTTTTGGGAACACGCTCCAGCGGGATTGTGGCCAACAACCCCCGAGATGGTCATCATCGCTACCCTGACCCTGCAGATCCTCAACCCCACCCAGCTAACCCCGACGGAGAAGCCCATGGAGAGGCCTCGACGTCCACAAGGCACGCCCGCTTAGATATTAACGTAGTAGACTAAGCCACTCGAGTAGTACCGAGTCTTAGTATTTCTACGTCTTGTAGTAGTGTGACCTTGTATCGCCATAAATAAATGCAATCTGCTTGTGTGCCTCTGTTTTGAATAGTAGCCATGCATAAGTATGTTGGCGTACGGTTGCATTTTTAATTCCAGGCGTAGCTACCAAAAACCACCCCGACGGTGCCACAGTAAAACGTCACTTTTATGAGATATGTGTATCTGTGGCATTGACCCCGACCCCATAGGGCAGAATCGACAAACTAGTTGCCCCACACCATCCTCGATAACCCAGCCCTCATGCTTTATAAAAGGCCACCTCGTGACCTTACCAAGCATCCCTCACTTTGTGCACAGCTCGCCCAACCATTTTTACAATGCCGAGCCCCAGTATTCATCTGAGAACTCCAGATGCAACCCCAGGTAGTTTTGTTAAAATATTGTGGGACTTTACCTGCAGTACCATGAGTTCTACCCATCCACCCCAGTACGAGCTGCTCAAAACGAGGATCACCCCATCCACCTCGAAATATTGGGCAGTAGTGCATATCCCTCCCGCAAACCCAAACCAAGACCCAACGGAAGTCTCCTTCGTGGGGAAATCTATGCCGACTCCACAAATGGCCATAGAAGCTGCTGCGTACGAAGCGCTTGCTCGCCTACGATTCGCAGTACCCTATGCCAGCAAACGGGGGTATTATTACTTCCCGAGTCGTGCAGCACCCGGAGAAGTAGCATCTTTTCCTGGTGGTCGAATTGAGAGGGACCCAGCTCTAGCCAACCTTGCCCAGTATGTCATCGCTCAAGAGCGTTTGACACAGCGAGTAATGGGTTATCTCCAGAGCCTCGCTGATTTAAATCCTCGGATCACCATTGGCGAGCCACTGAGGCCAGAACGGGGGAGACGCATTTTTCGACTAGTCAATCCGCTTCCCCCGATAGAAGAGGAATGTGCCCCAGTGCCGGAGACATTTCCTCAGGACCCTGTCCATTTTCCGTTTATATCATAGACGTCACTGCTATGTTTGTTATCCTAGCACTTATTTATGTATTACAGCTTATGCGTTGTATCCTAAGTCTGTGCGGTGAATTAAATGTTTGTTTTCGATTAATGTGAGTGGTTTTTACTGCTGTTCATTTTGATTGACTGTTTTTGCTCTCGGTAAATTCAGAGGTGGGATTTTCTTTTTTTTTCCTTGATGTTATTGCAACACATGAATTCTTCATGACATGTATTTTAATTCACGCAGCACCACGACAGCAGGCTCACATCCACAACCACTCGACTGCAGGCACTAATTGCATAACCACGTACACATTTTGCACCTAACTCATCACCTCGCTAACACACCACAGTCTCTAAAGGAGAAATTTGTGGGTGATTATTCGAACGCAAGTTGCCTCCAGCACACTGACAGCAGTCAGAACCTCACAACCACACTTAATTCTCATGATCGCCGCCACCGCGAAGAGCTAACACTCGAGCAGCAGCATCACAACGATCATTGAGGATCATCGCGCACAAGAGCACGGAGAACCCCAGCAATGCCGCCAACCCTCCGCACATCAGGATCACGTACCAATCCGGCATCACCTCCGCCATTAGAGCCTCGTCACGAGCTCTTGCAAACAGGAATGGAGGAGAAAGAAGGAGAAGAAGAGGCGAGGCCAGGTGTGAGGAAGAAGAGAGGAGCATCGCGGTCATTTTATAGCTCGAGATCGGTGTACGGTGGGCGAAGTCCACCAGCGCCGCTCGTCACTCGATCACCGGTGTTCGGAGGCGAATCCACGAGCAGTGCCGACCGCGCACTGGCCCGCGAGGTGAGTGCACGCTGCACCGGCAGCTAGCGCGCCGCGCACTATCGCAGTACGGCCTAGATGCCCTACGCGCTAGGCGTCGCCGGTGGAGAAAGCGCGGGAAAGCACGCAAGAGAGAGAGGAAGAAAAGAGAGCCAGAGGTAGGAGAAGAGACTAACAGTGGGCCCCGGGTCCACCTGTCAGCCACAGAGAGCACGGTGCCCTCGGGTACGACCATCGTTTTTTTTAGAAAGTTAGATTGTTGTTCTAATTTTTTTTTCCATAGCCGAAAGTAGTAATTTCTCGGTTTCCCCAACCATAGTTTTTTTTTCCCACATAGCACCAGTACCCCACTGTGGTTGTGCCAATTATTTGCTCTCTCGCAGTAACCTCAGTGTATTACAATGTTCATTTCTTTTGAATTAATACTTTATGGTAATAGGATGGATATTTTGAGATCGTCCTTAGCAAATCTCGAGGACGAGATTTTTCTTAAGGGGGGTAGTGTTGTAACACCCCAAAAATTTAACCATGATTTATTTATTAAAATTTTGCCAGGAAATTAAATTTTTCTTTTCTGGATTTTCTTTTGATTTCAGAACCATTCTTTTCTTCTGAATTGTGGAGTTTTCCCTCCAAGGGGAACTTTTCAAAAATATTGTTGGACTTGTATACCTTCCCAAGATCATTTCTTTTATCAGTGGAATTATTTCTATAAATATTTCCCTAAAGCTTTATTGCTTTTAAATTGGTTTCTCATAAGTTTTAGAGTCCCTTTTGCACTGCAACCCTTTGATAAATTCATTTAAAAATTCCACCAAAAATTGGAGATGTTAGTAGAAGCATATAATGCAACTCTATGCAAAAAAAACAGTGGTATCCTTTGGAAAAATTGAGCAAACCATCCTCTTTTGCCCTCTGGTCCAGTTTGGCATTTTCTACTGCAACCCTATTTTACCTTGCCCCATTGCCCATGGTTTTTCTTCTGCTTGTAGACCACCCTACCAAACTCTTAAGTCCATGAGTTCAGACCCATTAGAATATTTTTGGTCCATGCAATAATGGCCTTTCTTTTCTGTCCAGTTTTGGTTTTCTCAAAAATTTGCACTAGGGAGTTTCTGCCCTGGCCAAACTAACCTTGCCACCCTCTTTATCATCTAAAGAGACTCTGATCTGGAGTATTTGGCCACCAGTAGAATTACCTAGATGCCCTTGGCATTTCATCAAGCAGGTTATGTGCATGGCCAGATTTGGCATCGTTTTTAGTTTTCTTTCAGAGCTTGCCCCTCTGGCTAAACCAGCTTGTCTTTTAGCTTTCATATAATCATTAGCCTAGACCTGTTTAGTTTCGGAGGCATCAGAGAGGCCTAGAACGCATTGGCTTTTTGTCGAGCACATGGCGTGCGTGCTCTGGGCGCAGCCAGAGCGCGCGTTTTGCACGTGCGGCCTCCCGAGTCGCCGTGACCAGTTGCCGCCTCCCCCGCTCGTCCTGATCCTCTACCCTGTCCCCTAGTGCTGCCCCGACTCGCCCTGCTCCTCTCAGAGTGGCAGCGATGGCGCTTTGGCAGCACACCGGCGCCCGTGACCGGCTCTGCCATGGACGGCGCCGCCCGAGCCACTCTCGCTCGCCAGCTCGCCCCGGGAACAGTTCAGCCTCATCCAAGCGCTCGTCCGCTAGCCCACAGTCCCCACTCATCTCGCTGCTTCGTCCTGACCGCCCTGGCGCCCTGCAACATCGCCCGCGAGCAGCCGCTGCTGCCGCCAGTAAGGACGACCATGGTCGGTGCCGCCCCAGCCACCCCCGCTCGACAGCTCACCGCTGGGGCAGGCCGAGCTCATCCGTGAGCTCGTCCACTAGCGCTCGCCGTCGCCACGATGCCCCTGCAGCAACAGGAAAGGCCAGCACCCGAGCTTATCTCCAGCCGCTTTGGAACCGACCTCGCCGTGCTATATATAGGCTACACTAGACTTCCCCCTCGACCTGGGTGAGCCTCTCAAGCACTAGTGAACCCTTTACAACCCTCCACTTCATCCTGGAGCAAGCCATGGGGAAATCCCCCTCTCTCCAGAATCTTCCCCCGCCATGATTGAGGCCTCGCTCGTTTTAGAGCTCCTCGGCAATCGCAAGTGCCACCCCTGGAAGCGTCGTTCTTTCCTGCGCACTCCAGTGGCCGTGGCATCTCGAACGATGGAGTGTGTCGCCGGCAATCGTCGCCGGAACTAGCCTCTGTTTCTGTCCGGCCGCGCGCGTAAGGTTGATGAAGAACCTGACAGCGCGGGCCCGCCCGTCAGCGACCCCGCGTCGGCATAGGCCGTTTTAAGTGGAGGCGTACTCTGCTAGGTGCGTTTTCTTTGTTGCGACAGCGTATAGGCGCCGAAACGTTTTCTCTTTTTCTGTTTTTTTTTAAAAAGAACAGAGTTTGACCTAAACTTTGACTGGCTATAACTTTTAAAATATAAGTCCTTTTGACTTGATTCTTTTTCTGTTGTTTCTAAAATTTTGTCTAGTTTATTTTCATATTTATTCGAAAAATTTCTGAACAACTTTTGTGTACTGTTTTTAGATTATGTGTTAATTTGAATTTTCTTAAAATAGGATTTTGGAGGGGAGATGAAAACTTTCAAAGTGCACCTCTCCTTCATACTCTTGGAAGGCAAGCATTCTGAACCCCGGCATAATATTGTTGTGTGTTGTTTGATACGTTTACAACACCACCTTGACACGGAGTACTCGTTATTTTATGTGATGGTATGAACATGCTCATAAGTGCATGATGAAGATTCCTTGCTGTTGGGAATTGATATACTTGTGATGGTAACCACCCTCGTCTACCTCTCATGCCTACTGGAAGGAATCCGGGAAAGTCTCTGTCTTGGGTAGACACGAGCTTGCTACTGATATTTCGTTGAGACGAGTATAGTCAGTAAGGCATGTTGAGGTATGATGAGTAGTGATCTGCCTGTTGGTGTGAAATATATTTGCTATGCTAATCATGCAGATGATGCTTTAACCTCCTGAGTCGACCATAGATCGAGTCTTGTTCCGGTAACCCCCATACTTGTTTCGTGCTACCACTTGTCCCTGCCGCAGGTAGGGTACAGTCCAGTAAGTTGTCAACCCCTTTCTTGGCACACACCGTACAGAGAGGCCATGGTGGAAGATACCGGAGGCATCCGGTAGGCATGCCACCTGGTCCGGGGCATGGGTGTTTCCGGTTGGGACCGAGGGGGTAGCTCCCCTAGTTTGCGCGCATTATAAATTCTGTGATCCCATGCTACTCGAGGTTGTAGCCTCCCCACTTAGAGTTTTGCTTAACAGGTGTCGTGGGTGATTCCAGTCACCGGTAAGTTAAGCTGGTGTGTGCGGGTCAGGTGTGTTTTCAATTAAAAGACCGTAAATGGAATTAGTCCCGATGGACTAAAGGAATCCGTTACTCGTGGGTAAAGAGTACACCCTCTGCAGAGGTTATATCTATTCGAATAGCCGTGTCCGCGGTTAAGGATTACAGTCTGGGATGGGTCAAGTGTCGGTCTTAGTGTCGGTCTTTGGAGGAAAAACTGCTAAGCCAGAACATTGATCATAACATGTGACATATGATGATTATGATTATTATTATTATGGACTACCCATTTGTATTATTTGGATTATTGAGTATCCCTGGGATGGTTCTACCTCCTGGATATTCCCTGTGATTATTCTCATATAAGCCCTTTATGTGGTGTCGCTCAGACGCCCGACTGTGGCATGCTTATTATTTATTTTCCCTATAAGCCCTTTATGTGGTGTCGCTCAGACGCCCGACTGTGGCATGCTTATTATTTATTTTCCCTATAAGCCCTTTATGTGGTGTCGCTCAGACGCCCGACTGTGGCATGCTTATTAGTTATTTTCCCTATAAGCCCTTTATGTGGTGTCGCACAGACGCCCGACTGTGGCATGCTTATTATTATTTATTCTTATAAGCCCTTTATGTGACGTCGCTCAGACGTCCGACTGAGGCATGCTTTATTTTATTATCCTTTCGAGGCGTCGCTTCAGACACCCGATCGGTGCATTTTATTTTTATTCTCTGATTGCTTACTCATGTTTTATAAGAATAACCTGCTTGCGTGCGTCATGAATTTTATTTCGTGACTGACGAAGTGATCTTGGAATATTTCAGAGCATGAATGTCATTTGTTATATTGTACATGTGTTCATAATGTTTGCGAGTACATTCAAAGTACTCACTGGCTTGTCCCTGGCTATAGTCTTGGCCAGATTTCTTGCTTGGAGAGGAGCGCTGCGATGACAGCCCCGGAACCTAGGCAATGGAGATAGCAGCCTCGCAAAGATAGGAATTATCCAGGTCAGCTGTTCCTGTGGGAAATGGAGTCCCATAGACGCTGATGTATCTCAAACCGCTTCCGCCATCAACCACTAGACACCTTTTGTTGTACTCTTTGACCAGAATGGTCTTGTACTACATATTTTGTATTTAGCTTGGAATTTCTGTATCAAGTTTGTGTCTCATCAGCTAACAGTAATCCTGGGGCTGGTGAGCACAAGGGCCATTTACTGGGAAACTAATATCCTGGAAAACCGGTCCCGACAGAGTGAGGTCACGCACTGACGACAAGGCTGTCCTCTCAGACCTAGTGCCCGCGCGGGATGACCTCCATCCCCAAGCTCGCTACCGTAGTGCGTGCAGAGGACGACAACCATGAGCGAAGCCACTTCCCGCCGACCCTCAGGTATGCTACCTCTTTTCGAACCATACCCTTGTTCTATTGCCCCATCTGCCACGTCGCTGCATGTGGATCTTTTTGCACTCCACCATCTTCCCAATTTGCTATCCTCTGCTCTGCTGGTCATGCAGACGAAAACCTTAATTTGCACTATTAAAGGAAACCCTACTTCATGCAGTCTAATCCATGTCTGGGTTGAATAAGGAAAGGAAGGGAGATTGTACTGTCCAAGAGAGTAGGCATCGAACCCGCATCTAGGTTGAAAAAGGGAAAATCAGTAGCTAAGGAACGAGTCTCGTGTCTCTTGGTTGAAGAAGGATAGAAAGGCATGACAACGCAATAGAGAATGACCAGGTCGATCGGTTTGTTGTCCTCACATAAGAAAAAGGTGGATGAACATAACAAAAATGGGATGTGATCCACATATGCTGCCTGGATATTTGTTGCTCTGGGCAACCATATCTCCCTCACCACTCTATGCGTCCATGGAGGTACATCGTACTGGTGTGCCCACTGTCCGAATGGGTCTCCCATGCTCTTATTGCCACTTTTTTGCTGTTAGTATAATGCCAGCGGTAAAGTCAACCAATGCTACTGCTAAAGTGATGCCACATTTAACTAATGTCGCACTCAGTCTAATGCCACCGATAAATTTAAGCAATGCCATTTAATGTCTCTGGATTATTTCAGGGTTAGCTGTTGATTGTGGATGTATTAAAGATTTTTCAGCTAAGGCATTCTAATGTTGCTGCACAGCCAGTATACCAACGATGAAACTTGTTACTACCTTCAGATTTTGCATTTTTAATGCTTATAGATTACATACCTCACTTTCATGAGATAAGTCAATTTTTTGTACAGTGTCACCATAATGCCAAGGCGCTGATGTCATTTTATTTTGGTTAAACTGCACAAAAAATTATGAAGACAAGAGGAAAGGTCAAGAGTGGGCACCTCCTTATCCGGCTGTTTTCTTTGATTCGGTTGGTCAAGTTTTATGTTTAATCGACTATCAAGATTGGGATAGCAATTTTCAGGTCCTCTCGAGTTCGAAATGATATATACCTTCAAGGTACATGGTTTGCAAAAAAATTATACTATCATTAGTTCATAATGCTAGTTACCTTCAGACTTTTGTATTTGATTTAATGTTGTTGCTAGCTAGTATACCAATGCTGAAACTTGTTACCTTTATATTTTTTATTGTTAATGCTTATAGAAATCTTCAAGTGCTATCTTATGGAGATCAGTTCAGTAAAACCATTATACTCTACCCGGTAATAAAAAAATTACTCCACTGTTCCACTAGCCAGTGGATTAGTGTATATTTGTACTATTTGAATGGTGTTGCATTAGCGTATCGACATATATAAGGTGTGGCAAGCTTTCCCAGAGCAATAAGTTTCAGCATTGGTATACTAGCGTTGCAACAAGTTTCAGCAATGGTACAGAGGGTGTAGAGTTCACTCAAATACTGCCAGTAAAGCTAGCTGCACCTTTGTTAAGATTGGGATAGCAATTTTTCATATTCATCCAAGTTCGAAATGATATTTACCTCGAAGGTACATGGTTTGCAATTTTTTAATACTATCATTAGTTAATAATGCTACTTACCTTCAGACTTTTGTATTTGGTTTAATGCTCTTGCACAGCTAGTATACCAATGCTGAAACTTGTTACCTTTACATTTTGTATTGTTAATTCTTATAGAAATCTTCCAGTGCTAGAGCTTATGGAAATCTTCCAGTGCTAGAGCTTGAAACCTTTTCCCATTAAGAAATTGGAATGCTTATATTTGTGAGTCTATGCTTCAACTAGTGCCACTTTTATAGTAATCACACTTTCAATATCTATGCAAACAGGGATGCTCGATTTTAGTGGTACTGCACAAAAAGTCCAACTAGTTCAACATTAGGAGCATGTTTTCTTCCAAATCTTTATATCCAATTGGTGGCACTATGAGCTGTTCATTAAGAAGGTACATGGTTTGCTACTATCTTTCTACTCTTTTTGTACTGTCATTAGATAGTAATACTAGTGGTTTGCATGTGAATTTATTGCCAGGGTGGACCTACATTGGAGGTGCAGGATAGGATTCAATGATTGGATGCTCAATTTCGGTTGTATCGATTTCACCTCTTCCATCACTGCGAACATGGATATCCTTGGTCTGATAAAGAATAGGCGCTATATTTCTCCTCTGAACAAGCAAATAAATTCAATATGAAATTGTCCAGGGCAAAACATGACTGTATCAAATTGTCCAGTGCAAAACATAACAGATGCTAAGCCGAAGAGACATGTTTAAACCGAAAATACAAGGTGGGGTATATGTTTACTAGTTGCTTGATATTTGTGCAGGCAGAGATGTCTGCCCATTGCTATTTGGCAAACACACAAAGTGACCGCAATTTTGGTTGAACTGCACAAGAGAATAGTATAGTCACTGCATGCAGTGCCATTTGAAAATAGACACGGAAAGATTGGATAGTCACTTCATGGACTGCAGAAAAGTAGTAGTGTACTATTTATTGGCCAACACTAGGTGCTTCATTGCTTTGGTCTGATTATACAATGGGCATCATTTTGCCTAAGTTAAAGTTTGTATTCCGAAAATAGTCTCGCCGTGTGATCGAGAGAAGACCGCAGTGGATGTTCCTCCATCATGTGTGGTTCATTCTGATGGTTCCAGCTGTTGGTGAAACCACTTATGTTTGCAAGAGGAATTGTAGACTTCACAAACAAATTTGTCTTTCAGTCTGTACTGAATGTTGGCCAAGAGAAGCATCCATGTTAGTAGGAAGAGCAGATGTTTTTTCTAGATCTTTGCTTTTGGAGCTACATATTTGTATATGATCTGTGAATCATTGAGATGCATTAACATGTTGATCTTATGTATGGGAATCGTACTAGTTGGTTTTAGTTGTCGCTAATGTTTGCTTTTGGAGCTACATATTTGTATATGATCTGTGAACCATTGAGATGCATTAATAGTTCCTTATATCTGTTCTCTCAGTGTTTACAAGTTACTGATCGATCACTAGCTAGCCTACTAATGCGCTTCTGGCAGTTTTAGTTGCGACGCAAGATCCGAAGTGGCAGTTTTTTGAATAAAAATGCCTACCTCTAAAGAAACTGGCAAGCTGCTCTGAAGAAAATGACATGCGAATCTAAAGAAACTGCCAGCAAAAACGTTCGCAAATGCCTTATCTCCCAGTGAATGTTCATCAGTTAATGCGATCGTACACGTACACCATCCGACCTACTTGATCCTCCACGGATAAATAGCGTATCACGCACGTACTACCTCCTTTCCGGTTTGCAGGGCTCAATTCAAAAAAGGACCTACTCGATCCTACACAAATAAATAGCAGATCACGCACCTACTACCTCATTTTGGGTTTGCAGGGCTTAATTCAAAAATCTCACCAACCAAGGTAGATGATGAGTGGTGGAATGGTTTTTGACAAGGAGGGAGTACCTCATCTGGATGATTCGAGTTCGCAAATGCCATATCTCCCAGCTAAATGCCTTATCTCCCAGCTAAAGTTCACCAGCTAATGCCCTCGGCTACGACTCGTTGCATGCTGCTACGCTTACTGGCTGCAAGCGATTTTGAGTGCCTGCATGCAGCCGGCCATAATTAAAGCAGCTAACTGATGCGAAAAAAGATGCGCTTTAATTGTTGCGGGCCTTTTAAATCCGTGGAATCATTATTGACAAGGAGGGAGATAATTCGAGTGCACTCGTTTGACCGTCATGCCAGCGTGCGACCCAGCACGGACGGGACGGGACGGCACTGTCAGAATTTTAGTTTCTCTAGTTTTCTACGACAAGCTGGCGCGCTAAGCCATGCCTGCTTAATTATGCATTGAATTTCGATGACTGTCGCGCTACCTTCAGCCTATAAGTACTGTTTCCCGGCCTTCTATGGTGGCACCGTGACCCAACTCGCCCTATCCTCATAAGCCCCCACCAGCCCGACGTCGCTTGCCACTTATCCTCGCTCTCGCCACATCCGCCATGCCCCCGCCCGTCCGTGATAGGCGAGGCGAGAGGTGGTCACCGCCGGAACTAGTGTTCGGTTTTTCACCGGAAGGAAGACGGAGGGAGGAGGCATTCTATCGGTCTTTAGATGGTAATGTGGAGATCGAGGACTTGTTGGAGCGCGGCCGCCTGGCGGAGGAGTAGGAGTGGTTGGAGCGCGACCGCTTGGCGGAGGAGCAGCGTATCGCCGATTTGCGCCGCCAGCGGGACATGGAGCAGCAGCGCACCGATGCTCTGAGTCGCGAGCAGAGCGCCCGCAACTAGGTCGACTACGTGGAGCCGGCGCCCGGTAAATAGCCCTGGAGGCTGTCGGGCACGCACGCGTTCGCGATGCCGATTTTTACTACCAGCTCGTCAAGTGGGTTTCTCGCTTAGAAGCCGAAGCTTCGGTGGACCACGTCGGCATGGAAAGGGCCAACACGCGCGAGCAACGCGCCCTATCGCACCTCTAGCAAGTCCGAGGCGAGGCGGAGGACGCCAGTGCCAGCGTTCAGCGTGTACCGCAGATGGCGGCCGGCATCATCTAGTTAGCTAAGAGTAAGTTAGTACTTGTACGCTACTAGAGTATAAGTGGGAGTAGATAGTTAACTTGGCTATGATGGTTGTCAACGTGGAAGTTCAGTACTCTATATGTGGATCAGTCCTGTTACTTTGCTCTGAATGTTGAACTTTTCGTTTGAATGTATGGAATGGGTTGTTATTTTTTTAAATGGTTTGTATTTGTCCTCCATGGATTTAGAGGCTGACTTGTGGGCCTACCAAGTTGACGCGTACACAATCAGGAGATGATTGTACGTGGAGAGGATGACAGCAGGGACCCGTCAAGCTCATGGCAGTACGCAAGCAAGTGCCTCCTTATTTCAAGCCAATAAAAAATGGCTCATCCTAATGGATTTTTGACATCTGGGTCTTATGTCATTGTCAATGTAGTCAATAAACAAGAGAATTGCACGAGCGCCTGACACCAAGGACCCAACAGCTCACCCAGTTATTTTTGTTTTGGGTTAATTTGATAAATGCCACTCCAAATCTGGTGTTTCTGAGAAATGCCACTGCAATTTCCAAACTTTGAAAAATGCCATTTCATGCCATTTTTCAAAGTATGGAGTGGCGTTTTTCAAAGTTTGCAAATTGTAGTGGCGTTTTCCAAAGTTTGCAAAAATTGCAGTGTCATTTTCAAAGTTTGGAAATTACAGTGGCATTTTTATGAACCGCCATAATTGGAGTGGCATTTATCTAATTTGTTTTTTAGACGGAAGAAGGGTGTCAACTAGGCTGTGCAGGGCACTCTGGCCTGTCTAGACAGCCTTCTCTTTTATGTTTACCACAGGCCAGCCCAGTAGTAGTTTTTTCTTTCTGAAAATGGCTAACCCAGTTTTTTTGTGATTTGCCAAGTAAGTTGCTTTGTCACGCCTGTTGGGATGCAAATATTTCAAGACGAGGAGAGCTTCATTCGACTGGACGAGAAAATGGCCTATCAGTAATGAGAAATGGGATGTACATTTTTAAAACACATCAAACCGGCAATTAGTTTCAAATTTATTTATTTTTCATTTCAAGATTTTAAATTGCATTAATTTTTATGCATGGACAATTTGTTGGATTTTATACTGATATACATTTATTTTTAAAATCAGTTTGAATGTGACTCGAAATTTCGGGATTAAAAACAGTTCGGACCGCACCGAAATATGCAAAATTTCGTATAATTTTTTAACCGTGGCCACAATATGGGCTGTAATGCTAACAAAAAGAATATGGGCTCAAAAAAAACCTTAAGAATTAGCAAATGGGCTATAAATTATTAAAAATAATGGCAGATGGGATGTATGCTGTTTTCCACAGATTTGAGGCTTTCCTAAAAAAAGGTTGACGCACAAGCAGTGACTGTTGGATGTCCATCCAACAGCCGTCGTGCTTCTTCAATCTCTGCTCTTCCTGCTCCAGCCGCTCAAACAAGCACCGGCGGGACTGCCAGCTCTCTCCTCCCCGCGGCCGACTGTGCTGCCGTGCAGGCCTCACCGCCCCATCGTACTCCCATCGCTGGCCTAGCCATCCCTCTACTCACCCACACCTGCTGTTATTCTCCGGCGACGGTAGACGAACCAGTAAACCCACGTACAGTCATACTCCCCTCCGCATGGGAAACAACTGTCGAGTCTTCCCTGCCTCCGTGTCATTCCCTTCCTAGGCCTCGCCGTCGTCCACCGCCCTGGTGCTCTCGGCGCGGCCTGTTCAATGTGGTCAACCGCCGACATGCATCTGAAGTGGACTGTACGTGGAGAGGCTGACAGCTGGGTCCATGGCCGCACGCAAGGAAATGCCTCCTTATTACAGGCAAAATAATGATTTCTCCACCTGACATCTGGGACCCACCGAAAGGGCCTCTGTATTTCGCGAAAAAATGTTATCACCGCTGACAACTCGGACCCACCAGCTATATCTTCGCACGCAAGGAAGTGCGTCCTTATTATGCACAAAAAAATGAATACTCACCCTGCTAGCTGGGACACAGTATAGTGGCAGGCTGACTTGTGGGCCTACTAAATTGACGGGGATGAAGGGCTTTGTCAATTTAGTCAATATGCATGATTCTAGCTCTAGTGACCGTACGATGTCCATCCAATGGTCGTACGTAGTGCTTCTTCAACCTCTGGTCTTCTTGCTCCAACCGCCCAAACTAGCGTCGGTCGTGCCTCGTGCTCCTACCTCCCGTGGCCGGCTACGATGCGGCGGAGGCCTCATCGCCCCCTACTACTCCCAATGCTGGCCAGGCCATCCCTCTACTCACCCACACCCCCTGTTATTCTGTGGCGATGGCAGCCTCACACCGCAACGAACCACTGAACCCTCATACTCCTCTACGCGTGGGCATCCACTGCCGCGTCTTCCACGGATCCGCGTCGTCCCCTTCCTAGGCCTCGCCGTCGTCCACCGCCCTGGTGCTCTCGGCGCGGCGTGGTCAACATGGTCAAGGAACGACTTTCATCAAAGAGTACTGTACGTGGAGAGGCTGACGGTTGGGTCCATGGCAGCCGCAAGGAAGTGCCTCCTTATTACGCGGAAAATAATTATTCTTCCACCTGACAGCGGGGACCCACCGGACGGGCCACCGTATTTGGCGAAAAAATGTTCCCCCCTGACTGTTGGGACCCACCGGAGGGGCCACTGTATTTCGCAAAAAAAACGTTCCCCTCGCTGTCAGCTCGGACCCACCGGAAGTGCCGCCTTATTACGCACAAAAAAATGAATACTCCCCCTGCTAGTTGGGACGCACCTTGGTGGGTGGCTGACTTGTGGGCCTACTAAGTTGACAGGGACGGAGTGCTTTGTCAACTTAGTCGATATGAACGATTCTAGCTCCAGTGACCGTACGATGCCCATCCAACGGTCGTAGTGCTTCTTCAACCTCTGGTCTTCTTGCTCCAGCCGCCCAAAGTTGCGCCGGTCGTACCGCATGCTCCTGCCTCCCGTGGTCGGTTGTGCTGCCGCGGAGGCCTCACCGCCCCCTACTATTCCCACCGCTGGCCAGGCCCTGCGGCGATGGCAGCCTCACACCACAGCCGAACCAGTGAACCCTCGTACTCCTCTCCGCGCGGGCTTCCGCTGTCGCGTCTTCCCCGGCTCCGCGTCATCCCCTTCCTAGGCCTCGCCGTCGTCCACCGCCCTGGTGCTCTCGGCGCGGCGTGGTCAACATGGTCAAGGAACGACTTCCATTGGAAGAGTACTGTACGTGGAGAGGCTGACAGCTGGGTCCACGGCCGCAGCAAGGAAGTGCCTCCTTATTACGCGCAAAATAATTATTCCTCCACCTGACAGCGGGGACCCACTGGACGGGCCATCGTATTTCGCAAAAAAACATTTCCCCTGACTGCTGGGACCCACCAGCGACATCTTCGCACGCATGGAAGTGCGTCCGGGCAAAAAAAATGATTCGCCCACTGCTGGGACCCACCAGCTACATCTTAGCACGCAAGAAAGTGCCTGACAGTCGGGACCCACCTGGTCGAAGCGTACGTAGCGTTGTCATTCTGGTCGCGAACATGTACGTACATACTGGTCGATGTAGAGGCACGCACGTGTCGTAGTAGAGGCGCGCACGTAGCATGTACACGTACGTACAACGGCCAGTGTGCAAGAAAAAAAATACGGCGAAATATGTACATATGGGCAGGGTCTCGAACGCCTACTCGCGCATACGTACGGCCAGGGCTCGTGTACATGGCTGGGTCGAAACGGAGAAACATCATCGTCATCGTGTTCATGGGGAACCAACCGGCTGGGTCAGAACGGAATGCGTCGTCATATTCATTGGGAGGGCTTGGAGGGAATAGCCGATGGAAACGAGGCATGGCGTACCGCAGAACGGAGGAAACGGCCTTGTGTTCGACCGGCCACGGTCGAAATGGGATCATGTTCATCGGGAGGGGTCTGGTGTACCGCAAAATGCAGGAAACGGACCTCCTACGGTCGAAATGGGGGTCCTGTTGATCAGGAGGTGTGTGGCGTACCGCAAAACGGAGGAAACAGACTTGTGTTGGAGCGCTACGGTCGAAACGGGGGCCCTGTTCATCGGGAGGGGTGTGGCTTACCGCAAAACAGGACTCCATGGGATACTTTTCATCTCCACCGTCGACCCCCTCCAACCTCCACGGGCTACTGTTCATCCACCATCGACCTTCTCCTGCCTTCACTTGCGACTGTTCGGCCTCCATCGCGCGCTACTCCACCGACTACTGTTCAACCAGCCCTCTGCACGGGCTCCTGTTCAACCACCCCTCCACGGGCTACTGTTCATCCAGCCCTCCATCGTCTACTATTCATCCAGCCCTCCACGGGGTGGTCCTGTTCATCCAGCCCTCCACGGGGTCCTGTTCATCCAGCCCCAACCGGCTCGATCGATCGGGGTCATGTTCATCCAGAGGCAGCACCATGGGGTCCTGTTCATCCACCCCCACCGGGAACTGTTCATCCAAACCCCCCCAGCAACGCTCACTGTTCATCCAGAGGCAGCATCGATCGGCTTCAGTTAGCAGCAGTAGCAAAGTTATCGCTCGATCGGGTTCAGTTAACAGCCATCGATCGATCGCTTGGGTTCAGTAACGCGTAGCTTGCAGTGCAATCGCTCAGGTTCAGTTAGAGCCCAACGCCTCGCACCCACGCGCGTGCGTGTACAAGAGAAACGCACATCGCTCGGCCCCGACCACCCACCGTAATCGGGAACACCCCGATATTTTCCTCGCCCTCGCTTCTACCACGGTTTTTTCCATCATGGACGGCCCAAAGAATGTCATGCAGTCGCGTCTCCGGCCCGCTCAGGATGAAAAGCCCATTTTCTGTCATACAAGTAGGACCCCACCACATATATGATGATACCGGGTTTTGTCACAATTATCGTCATAGAAGTGTCATAAGTATGACAAAAAAATTCGTTCGGCCCAAAATGTCACGGGTGTGTCTTTTTATGTAGTGCAATATCATGTGTTTACCACGAGTTTGTGCAAACGAGATTAAAAGTTCATAAGTGAGCAGTAAACTCGGTTGAGTCAGTGGTCCCTCGATACTTGCGGTGGTCTGAGCAGCCTATCATATGGAGCCGTGAGGATCATCCGCCCCGGGTTGACAATCCGGGTCAATTGGCTTTGGTGGTTGCTCCTCGGGTGGGTCGATACAAGGTTACAAAAGTGCTTATGGACGGAGGCAGTAGCATCAATATCCTTTACTATGACACTTTTCGCCGTATGAACTTGACTGACAAGGATCTACAGACGTCCAATACTATTTTTTATGGTGTGGTGCCTCATAAGTCGGCGTATCCAGTAGGTAGGATAACATTGGAAGTGGCCTTTGGTGATGACCAGGACTACAAGGCTGAAAAATTAACCTTTGAGGTGGTCAAGATCAATAGTCCTTATCACGCTTTATTTGTAGGGCCGGCTTATGCTGAATTTATGGCCCGACCATGTTATGTTTATTTGCGGCTTAAGATGTCGGGTCATAAGGGCACCATCACAGTGCATGGCGATAGGAAGATAGCTTTGGAGTGTGAAGAGGGTGATGTTGCTTACGCTGAATCTATTTGCGTAACGAAGGAACTGAAATTCTACAAAGATAATGTTGACCCGGCGGATATGACCCCCTTGAAGAAGCCAACCACAGAGCATGGCCCTTTGCTAAAGTTTAAGTCTGCATATGACACTAAGCAAGTTGATTTCATTCCTGGCGATTCATCCCAACAGTTCACTATCGGTGCTAACCTGGATCCCAAATAGGAAGGCGCGCTCATCGAGTTCATCCGTGAGAACCAGGATATCTTTACATGGAAGCCTTCAGACATGCCAGGTGTACCGATAGAACTTGTTGAGCACACTCACAATATGGATCCAAAGTTTAAACCGGTCAGGCAATTCCTTCGTCGTTTTAATAAAGAGAGGCGCAAGGCCATTGGAGAAGAAGTGGCCCGGCTCTTGGCGGTTGGGTTCATTGTTGAAGTCTTTCACCCTGAGTTGTTGGCTAACTCGGTGCTGGTGCTTAAGAAAAATGGCACTTGGCCTATGTGTGTGTGGATTACACCAATCTTAATAAGGCTTGTCCGACTGATCCTTTTGCTCTCCCACATATTGATCAAATCATTGATGCTACGGCGGGTTGTGAGCTTTTGAGTTTTTTCGATGCTTACTCAGGTTATCATCAGATCAAGATGGCAGTTAAAGACCAGGAGAAGACAACTTTTATCACTCCTTTTGGAGCCTTCTGCTATGTATCCATGCCTTTTGGGCTCAAGAGTGCCCAGGCGACTTATCAGCGCTGTGTTCAGAATTGTCTCCACAATCAAATTGGGCGCAATGTTCATGCCCATGTGGATGATATAGTTGTGAAGTCAAGGAAGAAAGAGACCTTGCTAGATGATCTGAAGGAGACCTTTGACAATCTCCGGGTCTACAAAATGATGCTTAACCCAGCCAAGTGTGTTTTCAGTGTTCCGGTTGGTAAACTATTGGGATTTTTGGTTTCTGAGAGAGGCATTGAAGCTAACCCGGAAAAAATCAAGGCTACCACTTCCATGGCTAAACCGGCGTGTATTAACGATGTTCAGCGTTTGGCAGGCCGTATTGCAGCCTTAAGCCGGTTTATCATCCGTCTAGGAGAGAAGGCTATCCCTTTGTACCAGATGATGAAGAAAACAGACCACTTTGTAGTGACGCTGCCAATCAGGCGTTTCAGGCACTTAAGAAGCAGTTGGCTGAGTCGTCGGTTCTTCCAGCTCCTGTTGACAAGGAGTCCTTACTGTTATATGTGGCTGCTAATAGCCCGGCCATCAGCGTAGCAGTAGTTGTGGAAAGGAAGGAATCAAGCAAGGAATATTCGGTTCAGAGGCCGGTTTATTATGTCAGTAAGGTAATCATTGAATCTAAGCAGAGATACCCACATTGGCAGAAGTTGGTCTATGGAGTGTTCATGGCTAGTCATAAGTTGAAGCAATATTTCCTTGGTCATCCCATCATTGTGGTTAGTTCTGCCCCTTAGGGGATATTATTCAAAATAGAGAAGCTACAGGCCGGGTGGCCAAGTGGGCCATTGAGCTTGGGCCCCATGGTTTGAAATATATGCCTCAGACATCTATCAAGTCTCAGGCACTTGTGGATTTCATCAATGATTGGACAGAACTGCAGATGCCTGAACAGGCCGGATAACACAAATTTGACTATTCACTTTGATGGGTCTAGGCAGTTGGAAGGCTTGGGGGCTGGAGTTATTCTGACTTCCCCACGAGGTGATAAGTTCTGCTATGTTTTAAGATTGATGTTCCCTTGTACTAACAATGTAGCTGAATATGAGGCCTTGCTCCATGGTCTTCGGATGGCTAAAGAAATGAATCTAACTCGGGTGAGGTGTTTCCGCGACTCAGATTTGGTGGCTCAGCAAGTCTCAGGTGTTGGGGAACGTAGCAGAATTCAAAAAAATCCTACGCTTCACCAAGATCAATCTAAGGAGTCATCTAGCAACGAGCATAAAGAAGTGCATCTACATACCCTTTGTAGATCGCGAGCGGAAGCGTTCGAAAGAACGTGGATGATGGAGTCGTACTCGTCGTGATCCTCGTCACCGATGATCCCAACGCCGAACGAACGGCACCCCCGCGTTCAACACACGTACGGTACAGCGACGTCTCCTCCTTCTTGATCCAGCAAGGGGGGAGGAGAGGTTGATGGAGATCCAGCAGCACGATGGCGTGGTGGTGGATGCAACGGGAAAAGCTGCAGGGCTTCGCCGAGACCCTACGGGAGGAGTAGGAGATGTAACGGGGGGAGAGGCGCCAGGGGCTGAGGTGCGGCTGCCCTCTATCCCCCCACTATATATAGGGGGCCAGGGGGGGCACCGACCCTAGGAGATCAAATCTCCTAGGGGGGGCGGCGGCCAAGGGGGTGGCTTGCCCCCCCAAGCCTTGGGGGGCGCCCCCACCCCTAGGGTTTCAACCCTAGGAGCATGGGGGCAGGCCCATGGGGGGTGCGCCAGCCCACTAAGGGCTGGTCCCCCACCCCCTACAGCCCACGGGGCCCTCCGGGATGGGTGGCCCCACCCGGTGGACCCCCGGGACCCTTCCGGTGGTCCCGGTACACTATCGGTGACCCCCGGAACTCTCCCGATGGCCGAAACTGGACTTCCTATATATCATTCTTTACCTCCGGACCATTCCGGAACTCCTCGTGACGTCTGGGATCTCATCCGGGACTCCGAACAACATTCGGGTTACCGTATGCATATATCTCTACAACCCTAGCGTCACCGAACCTTAAGTGTGTAGAACCTACGGGTTCGGGAGACACGCAGACATGACCGAGACGACTCTCCGGTCAATAACCAACAGTGGGACCTGGATACCCATGTTGGTTCCCACGTGTTCCTCGATGATCTCATCGGATGAACCACGATGTCAAGGATTCACTTAATCCCATATGTAATTCCCTTTGTCTATCGGTACGATACTTTCCCGAGATTCGATCGTCGGTATACCGATACCTTGTTCAATCTCGTCATGGCAAGTCTCTTTACTCGTTCTGTAATCCATCATACCGTGACTAACTCCTTAGTCACACTGATCTCATTATGATGATGTCTTACCGAGTGGGCCCAGAGATACCTCTCCGTCATACGGAGTGACAAATCCCAGTCTCGGTTCGTACCAACTCAACAGACACTGTCGGAGATACCCGTTGCGTACCTTTATAGCCACCCAGTTACGTTGTGACGTTTGGCACACCCAAAGTATTCCTACGGTATCCGGGAGTTGCACAACCTCATGGTATAAGGAACAGATACTTGACACTGGAAAAGCTTAAGCATTACGAACTACACGATCTTGTGCTAGGCTTAGGATTGGGTCTTGTCCATCACATCATTCTCCTAATGATGTGATCCCGTTATCAATGACATCCAATGTCCATGGTCAGGAAACCGTGACCATATGTTGATCAACGAGCTAGTAACTAGAGGCTTACCAGGGACACGTTGTGGTATATGTATTCACATATGTATCGCTGTTTCCATACAATACAATTCAAGCATGAATAAGAGACAATTATCATGAACAAGGAAATATAATAATAATCCTTTTATTATTGCCTCTAGGGCATATTTCTAACAGTCTCCCACTTGCACTAGAGTCAATAATCTAGTTACATTGTGATGAATCGAACACCCATAGAGTTCTGGTGTTGATCATGTTTTGCCCGTGGAAGAGGTTTAGTCAACGGATCTGCGACATTCAGATCCATATGCACTTTACAAATATCTATGTCTCCATCTTGAACATAATTCCGGATGGAGTTGAAATGGCGCTTGATGTGCTTGGTCTTCTTGTGAAACCTGGGCTCCTTGGCAATGGCAATAGCTCCAGTGTTGTCACAAGAGAGTCATCGGGCTTGACGCGCTTGGAATGACTCCTAGGTCGGTGATGAACTCCTTCATCCAGACTCCTTCCTGTGTTGCTTCGCAAGCAGCTATGTACTCCACTTCACATGTAGAATGCGCCATGACGCTCTACTTGCAACTGCACCAGCTGACTGCTCCACCATTCAAAATATACACATATCCGGTTTGTGACTTGGAGTCATCCAGATCTGTGTCGAAGCTAGCATCGACGTAACCCTTTACGACGAGCTCTTCGTCACCTCCATAAACGAGAAACATATCCTTAGTCCTCTTTAGGTACTTCAGGATGTTCTTGACCGATGTCCAGTGTTCCATACCGGGATCACTTTGGTACCTCCCCACCAAACTTATGGCAAGGTTCACATCAGGTCTGGTACACAACATGGCATACATAATAGAACCTATGGCTGAGGCATAGGGGATGACACTCATCTTTTCTCTATCTTCTGCCGTGGTCGAGGACTGAGCCGTGCTCAATCTCATACCTTGCAAAACAGGCAAGAACCCCTTATTGGACTGATCCATATTGAACTTCTTCAATATCTGGTCAAGGTATGTGCTTTGTGAAAGACCAATGAGGCGTCTTGATCTATCTCTATAGATTTTGATGCCTAATATGTAAGCAGCTTCTCCAAGGTCCTTCATTAAAAAACTCTTATTTAAGTAGGCCTTTATGCTCTCCAAGAATTCTATATCATTTCCCATCAGCAATATGTCATCCACATATAATATGAGAAATGCTACAGAGCTCCCACTCACTTTCTTGTAGATACATGCTTCTCCCCAAGTCTGTATAAAACCAAATGCTTTGATCACATCATTAAACCGAATATTCCAACTCCGAGATGCTTGCACCAGCCCGTAGATCGAGCGCTGGAGCTTGCATACCTTGTTAGCATTCTCTGGATCGACAAAACCTTCCGGTTGCATCATATACAGCTCTTCCTTGAGGAAGCCATTAAGGAATGTTGTTTTGACGTCCATTTGACATATCTCATAATCATAGAATGCGGCAATTGCTAACATGATTCGGACGGACTTTAGCATCGCTACGGGAGAGAAAGTCTCGTCGTAGTCAATCCCTTGAACTTGTCGATAACCCTTAGCGACAAGCCGAGCCTTATAGATGGTCACATTACCATCCGCATATGTCTTCTTCTTGAATATCCATTTATTTTCTATGGCGTGCCGATCATCGGGCAAGTCCACCAAAGTCCATACTTTGTTTTCATACATGGATCCTATCTCGGATTTCATGGCTTCAAGCCATTTATTGGAATCCGGGCCCGCCATCGCTTCTTCATAGTTCGAAGGTTCACCGTTGTCTAACAACATGATTTCCATGACAGGGTTACCGTACCACTCTGGTGCGGAACGTGTCCTTGTGGACCTTCGAAGTTCAGTAGTAACTTGATCTGTTTCTACATGATCATCATCATTAACTTCCTCCCTTGTCAGTGTAGGCACCTCAGGAACAATTTCCTACGCTGCGCTACTTTCTGGTTCGGAAGGGGTGACTGTCAGCTCATCAAGTTCTACTTTCCTCCCACTCACTTCTTTCGAGAGAAAATCTTTCTCCAGAAAGGATCCATTATTGGCAACAAAGACCTTGCCTTCAGATCTGAGGTAGAAGGTGTACCCAATCGTTTCCTTTGGGTATCCTATGAAGACGCATTTTTTCGATTTGGGTTCGAGCTTTTCAGGTTGAAGTTTCTTGACATAAGCATCGCAACCCCAAACTTTCAGAAACGACAGCTTAGGTTTCTTGCCAAACCAAAGTTCATACGGTGTCGTCTCAACGGATTACGACGGAGCCCTATTTAAAGTGAATGCGGCAGTCTCTAAAGCATAACCCCAAAAAGATAGCGGTAAGTCGGTGAGAGACATCATAGATCGCACCATGTCCAACAGAGTACGATTTCGATGTTCGGACACACTATTACGCTGATGTGTTCCGGGCGGTGTCAATTGTGAAACAATTCCATAGTTCCTTAGGTGCGTGCCAAATTCATGACTTAAATATTCACCCCCACGATCCGATCGTAAGAACTTTATTTTTCTGTCACGTTGATTCTCAACCTCATTCTGAAATTCCTTGAACTTTTCAAAGGTCTCAGACTTGTGTTTCATTAAGTAGACATACCCATATCTACTCAAGTCATCTGTGAGGGTGAGAACATAACGATAGCCTCCGCGAGCTTCAACACTCATTGGACCACACACATCGGAATGTATGATTTCCAATAAGTTGGTCGCTCGCTCCATTGTTCCGGAGAATGGAGTCTTGGTCATCTTGCCCAAGAGGCATGGTTCGCACGTGTCAACTGATTCATAATCAAGAGACTCTAGAAGTCCATCTGCATGGAGCTTCTTCATACGTTTGACACCAATATGACCAAGGCGGCAATGCCACAAGTATGTGGGACTATCATTGTCAACTTTACATCTCTTGGCATTCACACTATGAATATGTGTATCATCACGTTCGAGATTCATCAAAAATAAACCATTGACCAGCGGGGCATGACCATAAAACATATCTCTCAAATAAATAGAACAACCATTATTCTCGGATTTAAATGAGTAGCCATCTCGCATCAAACAAGATCCAGATACAATGTTCATGCTCAAAGCTGGTACTAAATAACAATTATTAAGGTTTAAAACTAATCCCGAGGGTAGATGTAGAGGTAGCGTGCCGACAGCGATCACATCAACCTTGGAACCATTCCCGACGCGCATCGTCACCTCGTCCTTTGCCAGTCTCCGCTTATTCCGCAGCTCCTGCTTTGAGTTACAAATGTGAGCAACTGCACCAGTATCAAATACCCAGGAGCTACTACGAGCGCTGGTAAGGTACACATCAATAACATGTATATCACATGTACCTTTGACGTTGCCGGCCTTCTTGTCTGCTAAGTATTTGGGGCAGTTCCTCTTCCAGTGACCCGCTCCCTTGCAATAAAAGCACTTAGTCTCAGGCTTGGGTCCATTCTTTGGCTTCTTCCCGGCAACTGGCTTACCGGGCGCGGCAACTTCTTTGCCGTCCTTCTTGAAGTTCTTCTTACCCTTGCCCTTCGTGAACTTAGTGGTTTTATTCACCATCAGCAGTTGATCCTCTTTCTTGATCTCCACCTCCACTGATTTCAGCATTGAATACACCTCGGGAATGGACTTCTCCATCCCTTGCATATTGAAGTTCAACACGAAGCTCTTGTATCTAGGTGGGAGCGACTAAAGGATTCTGTCAACGACCGCTTTGTTTGGGAGATTCATTCCCAACTAAGACAAGCGGTTGTGCAACCCAGACAACTTGAGTATGTGCTCGCTGACAGAACTATTTTCCTCCATCTTACAGCTGTAGAATGCGTTGGAGACATCATATCTCTCAACTCGGGCATGAGCCTGGAAAACCATTTTCAGCTCTTGGAACATCTCATATGCTCCGTGGTGCTCGAAACGCTTTTGGAGCCCCGATTCTAAGCTGTAGAGCATGCCGCACTAAACCAGGGAGTAATCATCACAACGCGACTGCCAAGCGTTCATAACATCTTGGTTCGCCGGGGCGGGAGCGTCACCTAGCGGTGCTTCTAGGACATAAGTTTTCTTGGCAGCTATGAGGATGATCCTCAGGTTACGGACCCAGTCCGTATAGTTGCTACCATCGTCTTTCAGCTTGGATTTCTCTAGGAACGCGTTGAAGTTGAGGGTCACATGAGCGTGGGCCATTTGATCTACAAGACATATTGTAAAGAATTTAGACTAAGTTCATGACAATTAGTTCATCTAATCGAATTTAATGAACTCCCACTCAGATTGACATCTCTCTAGTCATCTAAGTGATACATGATCCGAATCGACTAGCCCGTGTCCGATCATCACGTGAGACGGACTAGTCATCAACGGTGAACATCTTCATGTTGATCGTATCTTCTATACGACTCATGTTCGACCTTTCGGTCTTCCGTGTTCCGAGGCCATGTCTGTACATGCTAGGCTCATCAAGTGAACCCTAAGTGTATTGCGTGTGTAAATCTGGCTTACACCCGTTGTATGCGAACGTTAGAGCCTATCACACCCGATCATCACGTGGTGCTTCGGAACAACGATCCTTAGCAACGGTGCACAGTTAGGGGGAACACAATTCTTGAATTTTTTTAGTGAGAGATCATCTTATTTACTACCGTCGTTCTAAGTAAACAAGATGCATAAACATGATAAACATCACATGCAATCAAATAAAGTGACATGATATGGCCAATATCATTTTGCTCCTTTGGTCTCCATCTTCGGGGCACCATGATCATCTTTGTCACCGGCATGACACCATTATCTCCATCATCGTGTCTTCATGAAGTCGTCTCACCAACTATTACTTATACCACTATGGCTAACGTTTAGCAATAAAGTAAAGTAATTACATGGCGTTATTCAGTGACACGCAGGTCATACAATAAATAAGACAACTCCTATGGCTCCTGCCGGCTGTCATTTTCATCGACATGCAAGTCGTGATTCCCTATTACAAGAACATGATCAATCTCATACATCACATATATCATTGATCACATCTTCTTGGCCATATCACATCACATAGCACATGCTGCAAGAACAAGTTAGACGTCCTCTAATTGTTCTTGCAAGTTTTTACGTCGCTTCTATAGGTTTCTATCAAGAACGTTTCTTACCTACGCCAAAACCACAACGTGATATGTCAATTTCTATTTACCCTTCATAAGTACCCTTTTCATCGAATCCGATTCGACTAAAGTGGGAGAGACACACACCCGCCAGCCACCTTATGCAACTAGTGCATGTTAGTCGGTGGAACCAGTCTCACGTAAGCGTACGTGTAAGGTCGGTCCGGGCCGCTTCATCCCACGATGCCGCCGAATCAAGATTGGACTAGTAACGGCAAGAGAATTGAACAAAATCAACGCCCACAACTTGTTTGTGTTCTACTCGTGCAAGATGCTACGCAAAGACCTAGCTCAGAAGATGCCACTGTTGGGGAACGTAGCAGAATTCAAAAAAATCCTACGCTTCACCAAGATCAATCTAAGGAGTCATCTAGCAACGAGCATAAAGAAGTGCATCTACATACCCTTTGTAGATCGCGAGCGGAAGCGTTCGAAGGAACGTGGATGATGGAGTCGTACTCGTCGTGATCCTCGTCACCGATGATCCCAGGGCCGAACGGACGGCACCTCCGCGTTCAACACACGTACGGTATAGCGACGTCTCCTCCTTCTTGATCCATCAAGGGGGGAGGAGAGGTTGATGGAGATCCAGCAGCACGACGGCGTGGTGGTGGATGCAACGGGAAAAGCTGCAGGGCTTCGCCGAGACCCTGCGGGAGGAGTAGGAGATGTAACGGGGGGAGAGGCGCCAGGGGCTGAGGTGCGTCTGCCCTCTCTCCCCCCCCCACTATATATAGGGGGCCAGGGGGGCGCCGGCCCTAGGAGATCCAATCTCCTAGGGGGCAGCGGCCAAGGGGGTGGCTTGCCCCCCCCAAGCCTAGGGGGCGCCCCCACCCCTAGGGTTTCAACCCTAGGCGCATGGGGGAAGGCCCATGGGGGGTGCGCCAGCCCACTAAGGGATGGTCCCCCTCCCCCTACGGCCCACGGGGCCCTCCAGGATGGTGGCCCCACCCGGTGGACCCCCGGTACCCTTCCGGTGGTCCCGGTACACTACCGGTGACCCCCGGAACTCTCCCGATGGCCGAAACTGGACTTCTTATATATCATTATTTACCTCCGGACCATTCCAGAACTCCTCGTGACGTCCGGGATCTCATCCGGGACTCCGAACAACATTCTGGTTACCGTATGCATATATCTCTACAACCCTAACATCACCGAACCTTAAGTGTGTAGACCCTACGGGTTCGGGAGACACGCAGACATGACCGAGACGACTCTCCGGTCAATAACCAACAGCAGGATCTGGATACCCATGTTGGTTCCCACGTGTTCCTTGATGATCTCATCGGATGAACCACGATGTCAAGGATTCACTTAATCCCGTATGTAATTCCCTTTGTCTATCGGTACGATACTTGCCCGAGATTCGATCGTCGGTATACCAATACCTTGTTCAATCTCGTCATGGCAAGTCTCTTTACTCATTCCGTAATCCATAATCCCGTGACTAACTCCTTAGTCACACTGAGCTCATTATGCTGATGTCTTACCGAGTGGGCCCAGAGATACCTCTCCGTCATACGGAGTGACAAATTCCAGTCTCGGTTCATACCAACTCAACAGACACTTTCGGAGATACCCGTTGCGTACCTTTATAGCCACCCAGTTACATTGTGACGCTTGGCACACCCAAAGTATTCCTACGGTATCCGGGAGTTGCACAACCTCATGGTCTAAGGAACAGATACTTGACACTGGAAAAGCTTAAGCATTACGAACTACACGATCTTTTGCTAGGCTTAGGATTGGGTCTACCCATCACATCATTCTCCTAATGATGTGATCTCGTCATCAATGACATCCAATGTCCATGGTCAGGAAACCGTGACCATCTGTTGATCAACGAGCTAGTAACTAGAGGCTTACCAGGGACACGTTGTGGTCTATGTATTCACACATGTATCATTGTTTCCGTACAATACAATTCAAGCATGAATAACAGACAATTATCATGAACAAGGAAATATAATAATAATCCTTTTATTATTGCCTCTAGGGCATATTTCCAACATCAGGAACTTGGGATTCCAAAGACTCGCTCATGGCAGCTTATCGCCGGGCAATTGATGCAATTGCTGGTCATTTCAAGGGCTATCAAGTGGAACATGTTGATTGTAGGAAAAATTAGGCAGCTGATGCGTTAAGATGGCTCGGCTCTCAGTGTAAGCCAGTGCCACCCAATGTGTTCCTTGATATTTTAAATAACCCTTCGGTTAAATTCCCTACAGAGGATGATCTTATTATCCCTGACCCGGAGGCACAATTGGTGGCGGCTCTTCATGCTATTCCTGATTGGACAGTGTCATATTTGACTTATATGACCCGAGGCGAGTTACCTGAGGATGAAACTCTGGTCAGGCATATAACCCGACGATCTAAGTCGATGATTATTTTCAATGGTGAGGTTCACCGATGCAGCGTCACAGGGGTGTTTCAACGTTGCATTTCTCCTGAGGAGGGCCGTGAAATTCTATGAGAAATTCATGAAGGAGATTGTGGTCATCACACCGGCTCTAAGTCTCTCGTGGCCAAGGCTTTTCGTCATGGGTTTTATTGGCTGACGGCTCATGCCGTTGCAGAAGACCTGGTTAGCAAGTGTGATGCATGTCAGAAATTTTCTAGACGAGCTCACGTGCCGGCTCAAGAATTGAGGATGATTCCAGTTACTTGGCCGATCACAGTCTGGGGGCTGGATATGGTTGGGCCTTTTACAAGATCTAAAGATAAAAAACTCACCTCTTGGTGGCAGTTGACAAATTTACAAAGTGGATTGAGGCTGAGCCGCTCAGCAAATGTGATGCAGCGACGACGATTCAATTCATTAAAAGGGTGATCTTTCATTTTGGATATCCTCATAGTATCATCACTGATAATGGTACTAGTCTGTCTAAGGGTGCTATGAAACAATTATGTCAACGTGAGCATATTCGTCTCGATGTTTCCTTTGTGGCTCACCCCCAGTCTAATCGTCAAGCCAAAAGGGCTAATCAAGAAATCTTAAGAGGCATAAAGCCCCGGCTTATGGTCCCTTCGCAGAGGACGCCGGGTTGTTGGGTTGAGGAGTTACCCTCAGTGCTTTGGAGTATCAATACTACCCCCAACAGATCTACGGGTTACACACCTTTCTTCATGGTTTATGGAGCAGAGGCGGTTCTTACCAGTGACATACGTCACGACTCACCCCGTGTGGCAGCTTATGTTGAAGATGATAACAAGCAAGCACGTCAGGATGACCTTGACCTCTTGGATGAAGAGCGTGACCATGTAGTGGCTTGTTCGGCAATTTATCAGCAAGATCTGCGTCGCTATCATAGTCGTCGGGTTAGAACTCGCACCTTTCAAGAAGGTAATTTGGTGCTCCGGCTCATCCAGGATCAAACAGACATGCACAAGTTATCTCCACCTTGGGAAGGACCTTTTGTGGTCAGCAAGAATTTGAACAACATATCATATTACCTTATCGATGTTCGAGACTACAAGGACTCACGAACGTCGAAGGAGGAGACCCGTCGGCCGTGGAATATTGCTCATCTTCGGCCTTATTACACGTGAGCCACCTGCTCTTATGTTGTACATACTTCTATCAGTGTATATATATTATGATTAATATAATAAAGCCGACATCCCTGATAATTCGGGGCCTCTGTCATTTCATTTCTGAGTATCTGAGCCTTTATTTGTTACATCATAAGATCACTTGGGGGCTTCCTGCTCACTAAGCATAGCTATGATTACCCTCTTGATCCGGCTTGCACACCTTATTACAAAATACATGGGGCTTCCTACTCACGGAGCATAGCTATGACTACCCTTTGATCCGGCTTACACGCTGGGTTGCAAAAAAACTATTTTTTTGCCCAAGTTGAATGATTACCAAAGAGAACTTGCTATAATGTGTAGTTCAAACATAGGCAACTTGCCCTGATGGCTTGGTTAAAGTCACTTGGTGGCTTCCTGTTCAATGAACATAGCCGCATTTTACCTAGGTGATCGGCTTGGATGCCAGGTGTATTCACCAAAAGTCCGGGTTATCCTGCCTTTGCATGTCTGCCACTCCAACCAGGTAATCCTGGTACAACCCCTCGTACTCTCGACAGTCAATCTTATACAGACCCTGAACTTGTCAAAGTTAAAACGGTGATTGGTCACATGAGGCCCGACTTACAGGTTTGAATAAAGCGTTAACTCAGTGGTTGTGCTGCCCTTTGAAAAGCACTTAATATTGAGGTTTGGCGGCCTATGAAAGCCTTGTCTTTTCTGATTTTAGTTGACATATTGTTTTGGTTTATATTTTTGTGCCGTATTGTCATATGGTTTAAAAAGATTTAGGCCATGTATCCTTCATATTTATGGCTCATATCTGAGCGTAGCCAGTGTGTTGATCACCCGGTCTGGCCTTGGACAATAAGTCGCCAGTATGATGTGATTGTGCACTTGGAGTTTTGTGCTCTGAGGCTTTTTGGGTTGTTACCCTTCGTTGCATATGGTGTGGTAAGCTGGCAGCATGAACAATTTTCACAGCTATGTTTTTTGTTTATTCTATGAATATGTGAGGTTTTGATAACCCGCCCTGGTCATGGACTATACAGTCACCAACAATTTTTATATGAGACATTATGACCCGCCCTGGGTTAAACCGCCAGGGCGCATGTTATCTGTTGATGTGCATGGGATATAATAATATGACCTGCATGATGGATTGATGATATTTTATCAACATGAGCAGCAGATATTCAACATCAAATTGGCGACTCAAACTGTTATGCAAATAAACATGCACGATGGCATGGCAGATCATTTTTTTCAACTAGCCTATTACCAGGCATCATGTGGCCCAAAAGAATAAGTGTTTTCGACACACAACATCCAATGCTGCAGATGATAAGTCGGCCATGTGATCAGCTGTCTTGGCCTTGGTGTGCTGATGATTCCGGGTTATCTTGCACCGGCTCTTCCACCTCTTTGTCACCCGTTGGCTGGAAGTCAGACGTGGCCCAATTGATCCCAGTTAAAGCTTTGAAAATAGATGCATCGTCTATAAGTGTTGACGGGTCAATATCAGGAGCGAAGGTGTGCTTACGTGTTGGCGGGATAAGATCCACGGCCTCATGAATCGATGCTTTCACTTTAGCATTTTCAGCATTGTAAACCGGGTGATACTTGGAGAGATCAGTTTCTTCTGCCAGTTTGCTGGCCAAGGGACACATCTCCCTTACTATCTGGGTGAAGTCATCGGTGATAAAGGGATACTCATCTTCTTCAAATCTCGGGCAACCGGTGGCTAGTTCCTCCGGGTCAAGTTCAGCTTGCTGCCTTTGCCCGGCTCAAAGCAGTGATGGCGTTGGCTCTGGCGGCTGATCGTTTTAGTTCCTCCACCCTTTGGGGCAATACAGATAGCTTGTCCAACACTTCCTTGATGAGGGAAGGTGGTTGCTTTTTATGCAGGGCAGCAGAAACAACTCGTTGAGCGCCAGTGTACAGCTTCTCCACAAGGGTGTATACAACTTTAAGCCTTATGCGCATGTCATCACCTATCTTGGAGCTTCTGGAACCTGCGTTACCAAGTATACTCATGAATCGGCCAATGATAATGAAACACTGATGATACAGGTGTAAATGTTATGTTACTTACCAAAGATGGCAGTTGTCATAAGTATGATTTGTTGTTTTAAGCCGGACAACTCGTCGGTCACCGATTTAAGAGGAGCTTCAACATCTTCTGCTCTCTTTAATAGAGCCGCCTTCTCGGTATCCCGGCCGGTTATTTTAGTGTTGAAATCCTTTTTAGCTTCTCCATATTTTCCAAAGCGACTTTAATTGTGATTTGGCTTTGGAAATCTCAGATTGCTGAGTTTGGAGGTTCTGCTGCAGATCCACCACTTGGGTTTCTTTCATGCTCAATTCAACCTGTGAGATAAAGAGATCATGCAGCAACATGTGGTTATGATGATCATCTTATTTGAAGTCCCAAGCATAATACGAGTATTTTACTTGGCACTTGGGGGCTAATGTACATTGCTCTTTTGAAGACAACTTTTAAATGACCCGCCTAAAGTTGTTTCAACCACAGACAGCTCATGGGGGGCTACACAATTGGATTCTATTCATGATTATGGTGATAAGTACCAGCTTAACTTATCAGTTTAAGCCGGCCCTTGGGGGCTAGATGTGCAAAATTGAGCACTGCTATGTGAAGTTCCGGTTCAACTTATCAGTTTAATCTGGCCCTTGGGGGCTACATGTGCGAAGTTGAAAACTACAATTTGAAGTCCCGGCTTAGCTTGGCAACTTAAGCCAGCCCTTGGGGGCTACAGGTTTTGATTCTGCAACTATAATATGCCATAATATGAATGTAAGATCAAAGAGGCTATCTAAAGTCTACAACATATTCAATTCTATCATATCCAGTAGATTTGGCGGCTGGTATAAATATGCTTAGATGGAGAAGATTGTACGGTTTACCTCAAAGCGCTCCTTCATAAGGTTGACCAGGCCGGCTTCAAAATCACGGCTGGTGTGGAGGTGGTTTAAATAACCGGAATGAATCTCTTGAGCATTGAATTGGGCATAGCTTTCCAAGTCCAGTTTCCACTTGCCCTTATCAACAGCTGGAATTTCTTCTTTGGCATTGTGCTTGGATAAGACGGTGGGGGTGCCGGGAGCTGTATAAGCCATCCGAGTAACTATTACTTCTTTAGTTTCTTGAGCCAACTGAGTGGGACTGGGCGGCTTAGCATTCTCCGGGTCAACATCCATGGAGTCCACGGTGACATGGTGCTCTTCTGGTGGCGGATCATCCATTGCTGCTTCAGAAGTTTGATTCAAAGGCTTAGAAATAATTCGTTCTTCTGGGTCTGCAGGCTTGGGATCCTCGGCCGGTTTGTTTACCTTGAGTTTCTTACTGGGTTTGGCGATAGCATTGATGTCAGGACCCCGATCCTAAGTCACATAGGTCTAGCCTGTAACACATCATATCACTTTGCGGCCTCACGCATGGTATCCCCACGGGTGCCACCTTACCTGGCCCGGGACCGTTTGCGCATTTTGGCACACGTATATGATAGTGTCGCTAGCATCTATATGACAGAGAACCCGGGCCGACATGACTAGTTATAGACCAAGAGTGGCACTAAATTACAGAGACAGGCATACATGACCCAGCAATGAACGTGTCGGTCATCAACGTATGAACCCAAGTCGTAGCAAGCTACAAGGACTTAAAGGAACAACGCGTGACATTTCCCCTAAGGGACAGACACAGGAACGAAGAAGGACACATGCCGGCCAGCCTAAGTGTTCCGGAGCAGTAGCAAGCTACCAAGGCTCAGTGGAAGCACTAGGAGACATTTCCCTGTAAGATAGGCTACCAAGGGTAAACAACTAGGTGTCGGATCCCACACATAGCAATACACATTACACGTACGCATAACATGCAAGTATGTGCTGTACAACATGGCATCACAACATAACTCAACAACTCATATAGATAAGGCCCAGAAGAGCCATCATAGCATTTATTACAAACAGAGGTCACATGACCCAACATACAGAGCATACAGACAACGGAAGCATAACATGTCTGAGTATAGACAACTACAAATGAAAAAAGGCTGAGGGGCCTGACTATCTACAAGACCCTACAAGGGTACAAGATCGTAGCTGAGGTAACAAGCTAAATGTCGAAGTCCACGCGGAACCACTAGCGAGACTGAGGTCTCTCTGCAAAACATAAATTAAGCAAACGTGAGTACAAAGGTACTCAGCAAGACTTACATCAGAACTAGCTACATATGCATCAGTACCAACAAAGAGGTGGTGGAGTTTGACTGCAGCAAGCCAGCTTTGACTCAGTGGCTATCCTAAACTACAACTGCAAGTAACTCTTTTGAGGTGGCGCACACGAGTCCACATATTCACCAAGCAATACACCACTATGGATCCGCTCCCGTCTCCCTACGAGAAGGCCATCCATAGCACTCACGCTTATCTTGCGTGTTTTAGAGTATCCACTTTCACTTGTCTATGAACTGTTATAGGCAATCCAGAAGTCCATTTGCGCGGAGACGGCTATTCGAATAGATTATATATAACCCTGCAGGGGTGTACTTCTTCACACACGCTCTCACCACTTATCGCCGTTTACACGACATGTACTCGGCAACCTTCAAGCCGAGGCCCAGCGAGGGTGTCGGCCACGACCTGACTAACCACACAAGTCTCTAGTCCAGGTTTATCGCCTATTTGGGTTCCATCCGTGGGGAGATCCGTCCGGGGTGTCGCTCACGGCCCCAAACGATGTGTACAGGGTTCCCGCATCACCAAACGGGCGATCGGTACACCGTGCTACGTACCTGCCGCGTCACAACCCACCCCGAGGGTCAGCGCTGCGCACGACCTCCAGTAAACTACAAACACCAGAAACTAGTTGCAACTCCTGGACAGAGGACAAGGGCAGTTAATAAGTCGAGAGGGTCCATTGGTTTCGGGCCCAATGTATGGTAGTAACTGGTCATGGATCAACGAACACAGAACTCAGTTCCTGAGGACGGCTGCAATGAGACAACCCACCATGTACTCCTACATGGCCTCTCATCGCTACCTTTACCAAATCGTGTTCACACACTTAGCTCACACACATTAGGACATGTTCATCACCATTCCAATTCATCCCCGATGAATCGGACCTGACACAACTCTAAGCAATAGCAGGCATAACCAGAAAGCATGAATGAGTAGGCACAACATGGCTCAAACAACTCCTACTCATACTAGTGGGTTTCAACTATTTACTGTGGCAATGACAGGTCATGCAGTGGAAAGGGGTTCAACTACCGCAGCAGGTAACAGTTGAAGCGTTGTTGTCCTAATGCATTAAAAGAGAGCAAGAGCGAGAGAGTGGGATTGTATTGGAATGCTCAATGGGGTTTTGCTTGCCTGGCACTTCTGAAGATAACATTGGGTCTTCATCAGTGTCATCGATCACATCGTCGGAACACGTCTACTGAAAGGGAACAACACCGGCAACAGGGAAAGAACACAATCAATGCAATGCGACAATATGATGCATGATCATGACATGGCAATATGCTGTTGATTGAGCTAATGCAACTAGCAACCATATTTAATGAAGTTGGTTTGAACCAAAGATTCAAATTCAACTCCATATGTGATTATTTAATTGCCATTTAATTGATTTGACCTGATCAGCAGGTTTAACTTGCTCAAACATGCATGAAAATGCCGTAAACAGATTCCTTGAATTTTTCTGATCATTTTTCATATATAAATTATTTTCATTGGAGTTATAGATTATTTTCTGTGATTTTTAGAAGTTTTGGCTATTTTCTGAAATAAATAAATCATTCTGATTTATTTAAAATTCCAGAAAACACTTATTGCGTCAGCACTAGGTCATGCTGACATCAGCAAGTTAACAGGGGCTGGTCCAGTCAAACCTGACCAGTGGGGCCCACTGGTCAGTGACTAAGGCTGGTTTGTATGCATGACAGGCGGGACCAGTCAACATTGACTTGACCAAAGTCAAAACTGGCACGTGGGGTCCACAGGATTAGTACTAATCTAAACAGGAAAATTAGACTAACCTAATTAGGCGCGAGGGCCCACACGTCAGTGTCAGAGGGGTTAATTAAGCTTAACAGAAAACTTAATTTAAATTAGCAGGGGCCAGGGCCCACTTGTCAGCGACTCAGGGGGAGGTCAAACCCCCGGTCAGAGAGGCCAAACGACCGGTGGCTAGCCGCCGGCGAGGGTGAACGCGACGGAGGACGTTGGAAATCCGCCTCCGGCGATGAAAAGAGCGGCAGAGGGGCTTGGCGTGATGTTGGTCCTCGTCCGCATCCAACGGAGCCATCAGCTCGCGCCGGGGAGGACCAGATCGACGGCGGCGAGGGAAGTGCGGTGGCCGGAGTTCGGGTCTGTGCGGGTTTGGGGTTGTGGTGCGCTAAGTTACGAGCTGGTGGCGGCGTTAGCTTGCTGCGGAGCTGCTGAGCACGGTGACGTGCTCGGTCCCAAGCTTGCGCGTCTGTGGCCACGATGGCGACAAGCTCAGCGGCGGCCGGGGTTCTGCCGCGGCGGAGCTATGGCCTAAAGGTCATGCGCGGCTAGGGGAGAAGGGGGAAACGGCTCGGGGGCTCACGGTGGGTGCAGAGGCGTCGACGTGGGCTCGGGGGAGGCTCGGAGCAGAGCAGGGCGTCGAGGGGGATCTCCGGCGGCCGGAGCTTCAAGACGAGGTCGGGGAAGATGCTAAGAGGCTCCCGAGCTCGCGTGCGTGGGCGTGTAGATTCACGGGTCCGTGGCGGAGCTCGTAGACACGTCGAGGGGACGAGGGGGAGGCGGTGGCTGCGGCTACGGCCGTCGGTGCGCTCCGGCTCTCGCGGGCGAGCTCGGAGAAGGAAGCTAGCGGAGGGGAGGGGAGGAGTGGATGGCCAGAGCGGTCGGGGGAAGGTGTGTGGCGTCGTTTGGGACATCCAGGGCGACGAGGGGGGGGCAGGCAGGCAGGCTGGAGGTGGCCGGCGCGTGGCTGCGGGCGCCGGGCACACGCCCTCGTCCTTCTGGCGAGAGGAGGAGGATGACTCGCACTGGGCCAGCACAGTGCTGGGCCGGCCCGTGGGTTTCCAGGTGAGCGCCAGGTAAGTCTCTAACCTTTCTAATTTGTTTTCTTTTCTATTTTTGTTATTTTGTTTTGATTTAGTCTATAGCCCAAATCATTTTAATAAATCCTCAAAATAATTGTGGGCATTAAATAAATTATTACAGGGGCCCTCAACTATTTTCAGAATTGTTGGATCATTTAAAGATATTAAAGATATTTAAATGCCCCAATTTAAATACAATATGGGTTATTCAAAAATCCAGAATGGTCCTAGAAATATGTGCAACATTTTTGGCAGAGGTTTTTAATCAATCCAAAAATGATGGACTTTTCCAAAGGGCATTTTGGGTTCATTGAAAAAGATTTTAATTTGACCCTAGTTAAATTCATTTAGTGCTAGGGTTTGAACATCCCCATTTCCAGTTTCTGAGAACTTTAAATATGATGCACATGAAGACCAAGCAAGACAGGCAAGGGCTGGTCTAGGGTTGTGACAATTGAAAACAAAATATATGATGAGATTGGTACACCAATTGAGTAAGGTATTAAAACAAACATGCTTAAGTATCTTCACCCAGGAACAGTCTTGAACACTGGAACCTGAGTCTCAATGGAATCACCAGATGAAGAGTGAGAGGTTCCCTGATAGTTTGAGTCACAAGGGTTAAGAGGTTGTCAAATAAGACATGCTTTTGGAAAAGCTAAGCCGGAAATTTGTGAAACCTCTGCTTGGCGCTTGCGACGAGGCGGCGTATTGGGAAAGCCGGAGGAGAGGACCCCGCCGCCACTATTCCAGGTTGTGCGGCTAGCTTCATGTTGTTGCTTCTTCAAAATAAAGTTGGGATCCAAGTAAGCTAAAGGGTGAGAAAACCTTACTTTCCGACATGCTTGACGAACTTTCTGTCCTGGCAAGGGTTCTGAGCCAGAGGAAAGGACAATTACCTCTTCACCATCTGCATGGCTGGCCTCCGCATCATCCTGATAATGATCTGCGTCAATGAGATGAATAAAAAGAGAGCCACAGGAGTCAAGATCTACCTCCGTCTCGTTATCATCCAAGTCGAACAGCTCTGAAGTATTTGATTTCTTCTTAGGAGGCTTTTTGGGAGCCTTAGTCTTGGTCCTGGTCTTTTTGGCCAGTTTTTTCTTGAAGTTTCTTATTCCAGAAGGAGTCGGCCTGTAGAAATCAAGTAATAATGAAAATACTTTAATATAATTCTCCCTTTTAGCACGCATCCTAGCGGTTCTTTCTTTGCATTCATCAATGGAAATTCTCATGGCTTCGAGAGACTCATTGATATCATGCTTAGGTGGGATAGATCTAAGTTTCAAAGAATCAACATCAAGAGTAATTCTATCCACACTTCTAGCCAATTCATCAATCTTAAGGAATTTCTCTTCAAGCATAGCATTGAAATTCTTTTGCGAGATCATAAACTCCTTAACACTAGTTTCAAATCGGAAGGCAACTTTCCATAAGAGTTATTGTAGGAATTACCATAATTATTAGAGGAATTACTAGGAAAAGGCCTAGGATTAAAATTCCCTCTATAAGCATTGTTACCAAAATTATTCCTACCAACAAAATTCACATCCAAAGATTCATTGTTATTTTCAATCAAAGTGGACAAAGGCATATCATTAGGATCAGAAGAAGCACTCTTAGCAGCAAATAATTTCATAAGTTCATCCATCTTTCCACTCAAAACACTAATTTCTTCAATAGCATGCACTTTTTTACTACTAGATCTTTCGGTGTGCCATTGAGAATAATTAACCATAATATTATCTAGGAGTTTGGTAGCTTATCCTAAGGTAGTTTCCATGAAAGTGCCTCCTATGGCCGAGTCTAAAAGATTTCTAGAAGCAAAATTCAAGCCAACATAAAAGTTCTGAATAATCATCCATAGATTCAAACCATGTGTAGGGCAATTACGTATCATTAGTTTCATTCTCTCCCAAGCTTGTGCAACATGCTCATGACCTAGTTGCTTAAAGTTCATAATATCGTTTCTAAGAGAGATGATCTTAGCAGGAGGGAAATACTTGGAGATAAAAGCATCTTTGCACTTATTCCACGAATCAATACTATTTCTAGGCAAAGAGGAAAAGCAAGTTTTAGCACGATCTCTAAGTGAAAACGGAAATAACTTCAATTTAACAATATTGTTATCTGTATCCCTTTTCTTTTGCATATCACACAAATCGACAAATTTGTTCAGATGGGTAGCGGCATCTTCACTAGGAAGGCCGGAGAATTGATCTTTCATGACAAGATTCAACAAAGCATCATTGATCTCACAAGATTCAGCATCGGTAATAGGAGCAATCGGAGTGCTAATAAAATCATTATAGTTGGTATTGAAGAAGTCACATAATTTGGTATTGTTCTGAGCCATAGTGACAAGCAAGCAATCCCACACACACAAGCAAACAAGAAGCGAGCGAACGATAAACACACGGCAGAAGAAGGGCAAATAAAACGGCAAGCGTGAAGTGGGGGAGAGGAAAATGAGAGGCAAAAAATGTAATGCGAAGGATAAGGGTTTGTGATAGGTCCTTGGTATATGAATTTTGCGTAAGCCTCCCCGGCAACGGCGCCAGAAATTCTTCTTGCTACTTCTCGAGCTTGCGTTATATTCCTTGAATAGGAAAGGGAGATGCAGCACAGTAGCGTAAGTATTTCCCTCAGTTTTTGAGAATCAATGTACCAATCCAGTAGGAGACCACGCGCGAGTCCCTCGCACCTGCACAAACAAATAAGAACTTCACAGCCAACGCGATAAGGGGTTGTCAATCCCTTTACGGTCACTTACGAAAGTGAGATCTGATAGAGATGATAGTTTATATTTTTGGTATTTTTGTTTATAAGAACAGAAAGTAAAAGCGGAAAAAGTAAAGTAGATGTAGATTGATATGTTGAGAATAGACCCGGGGGCCATAGTGTTCTCTAGTGGCTTTTCTCATGATAGCGATATTCTACGACGGGTAAACAAATTACTGTCAAGCAATTGATAGAAAAAGAGAATAATTATGAGACTATCTAGGCATGATCATTGTATATAGGCATCACGTCCGAGACAAGTAGATCGACTCATGCATGCATCTACTACTATTACTCCACACATCGACCGCTATCCAGCATGCATCTAGTGTATTGAGTTCATAAGAACAGAGTAACACCTTAAGCAAGATGACATGATGTAGAGGGATAAACTCAAGCAATATGATATAACCCCCATCTTTTTATCCTTGATGGCAACAATACAATACGTGCCTTGCTGCCCCTACTGTCACTGGGAAAGGACACCGCAATATTGAACCCAAAGCCAAGCACCTCTCCCACTGCAAGAACTATAGATCTAGTAGGCCAAACCAAACCAATAATTCGAAGAGACTTGCATGGATATTATGAGCACACATAAAGAGTTCAGAAAAGAACCAAATATTTCTCATAGATAATCTTGATCATAAACTCACAATTCATCGAATCTCGACAAACACACCGCAAAAAGAGATTACATCGAATAGATCTCCTCGAAGACCGAGGAGAACTTTGTATTGAGATCCAGAGAGAGAAAAGAAGCCATCTAGATACTAGCTATGGACCTGAAGGTCCGTGGTAAACTACTCACAACTCATGGTGAATGCGATGATGATGATGTAGATGCACTCCGTGATGGATCCCCCTCCGGCGGAGCTCCGGAACAGGCTCCAAGATGGGATCTCACGGGAACAGAAGGTTACGGCGGTGGAATTAGGGTTTTCTCTCTATTGCTGATGGTTTCGGGGTACGTAGGCTTATATAGGAGGAAGGAGGACACTAGGGGACTCACGAGGAACCCACCAGGCAGGGGGCGCACCCCCACCCTCGTGGGCACCTCGTGGCCCCTACTTCGTGGTTCTCAAGTCTCCCGTGCGTGATTTTCTCCAAAAATATCTCTCCCGAAGGTTTCATTCCGTTTGGACTCCGTTTGATATTCCTTTTCTACAAAACCCTGAAACAGGCAAAAAATAGCAATCTGGACTGGGCCTTTGGGTTAGTAGGTTAGTCCCAAAAATGATATAAAAGTGTATGACAAAGCCCATTAAACATCCAAGACATCAAAAATAATAGCATGGAACAATAAAAAATTATAGATACATTGGAGACGTATCAAGCATCCCCAAGCTTAATTCCTGCTCGTCCTCGAGTAGGTAAATGATAAAAACAGATTTTTTGATGTGGAATGCTAACCAACATAGTTTTTCAATGTAATTCTGTTAATTGTGGCATGAATGTTCAGATCTGAAAGATTCAAGATAAAAGTCTATATTGACATAAGAAATAACAATACTTCAAGCATACTAACAAAGCAATCATGTCTTCTCAAAATACTATGGCTAAAGAAAGTTATCCCTACAAAATCATATAGTCTGGCTATGCTCCCTCTTCATCACACAAAATATTCATATCATGCACAACCCCGATTTCAGCCAAGCACTTGTTTTCATACTCTATTCTTTCAAACCTTTCAACTTTCATGCAATACATGAGCGTGAGCCATGGACATAGCACTATGGGTGGAATAGAGAGGTGGTCGTGGAGAAGACAAAAAGGAGGGAGATAGTCTCACATCAACTAGGCGTATCAACGGGCTAATGAGATGCCCCTCAATAGATATCAATGTGAGTGAGTAGGGATTGCCATGCAACGGATGCACTAGAGCTAAATATGTATGAAAGCTCAACAAAAGAAACTAGTGGGTGTGCATCCAACTTGCTTGCTCACGAAGACCTAGGGCATTTGAGGAAGCCCATTGTTGGAATATACAAGCCAAGTTCTATAACGAAAATTCCCACTAGTATATAAAGTGACTAAGCATGAGACTATCTACAATGAAGAACATGGTGCTACTTTGAAGCACAGGTGTGGAAAAAACGATAGTAGCAATTGTCCCTTTTTCTTTTCTTTCTCCATTTTTTTCTTTTTTTTGGGCCTTTCTTTTTTCTTTGGCCTTTCTTTTTTTTTCTTTTTTTTGCGAAGGGGCTTTATTGATTTAGCCTTTCCTCCCATGGGACAATGCTCTAATGATAATGATCATCACACTTTCATTACAACTCGATACTACAACAAAGTATGACTCTATATGAATGCCTCTGGCGATGTACCGGGATGTGCAATGAAACAAGAGTGCCATGTATGAAAAGTTATGCATGGTGGCATTGCCACAAATACGATGTCAACTACATGATCATGCAATGGCAATATGACAATATGATGTCTGTCATATGAACGGAACGGTGGAAAGTTGCATGGCAATATATCTCGGAATGGCTATGGAAATGCCATGATGGGTAGGTATGGTGGCTGTTTGAGGAATAATATGGTGGCTGTTTTGAGGAAGGATATATAGTGGGTGTATGGTACCGGCGAAAGTTGCACGGTACAAGAGAGGCTAGCTATGGTGGATGGGTGAGAGTGCGTATAATCCATGGACTCAACATTAGTCATAAGAACTCATATACTTATTGCAAAAATCTATGAGTCTTCAAAACAAAGCAATCAATGCATGCTCCTAGGGGGGAGGTTGGTAGGAGTTAACCATCGCGCGCCCCCGACCTCCACACAAAGGTTGACACTTTACAAATACTTCATGCTCTAACTTCGTCACATAGCGGTTCACCATACGTGCATGCTACGAGAATCACTAACCGTAACAGAAGTATTTCTCAATTTCATAATAACTCCACTAGCATGACTCTAATATCACTATCCTCATATCTCAAAACAATTATCAAGCATCCAACATCTCATCATATTCAATGCACTTAATGTGAAAGTTTTTACTACATTGATATTGGATGTCTATCATGTGAAGACTAGTTTTATAGCCTAAACACATTACCATGCTGTTTTAATGGAATCTCAAATGAATATAAGTGAAGCATGAGAGTTCAATAATTTCTTCAAAATATTATCACCACTGTGCTCTAAAAGATATAAGTGAAGCACTAGAGCAAAACTATTCAACTCAAAAGATATAAGTGAAGCACATAGAGTGTTCTAACAACTCCTAGGCCATATTTAACTCTCTCAAATAGGTGTGTACAGCAAGGATAATTGTGGCAAGCTAACAAGCGAAGACTCAAATTATACAAGATGCTCCAAGCAAAACACATATCATGTGGTGAATAAAAATATAGCTCCAAGTATAGTTACCGATGGATGAAGACGAAAGAGGGGATGCCTTCCCGGGGCATCCCCAAGCTTAGGCTTTTGATTGTCCTTGAATTTTACTTGGGGTGCCATGGGCATACCCAAGCTTAGGCCCTTGCTACTCTTTGTTCCATAGTCCATCAAAGCAATACTCAAAACTTGAAAACTTCACAACACAAAACTTAGACAAAAATTCTTGTGAGCTCCGTTAGTATAAGAAAACAAATCACTACTCAAAGGTACTACAATGAATTCATTCTTTGTTTATATCGGTGTTAAACCTAATGTATTCCAACTTCTCTATGGTTCATACCTCCCAATATTACTCATAGATGCATTGAAATAAGCAAACAACACACGAAAAACATAATTTGTCAAAAACAGAACAGTCTGTAGTAATCTGCAGGTTTTGCATACTTCTGTAACTCCAAAAAATTCAAATTAAATTGGTAAATGTGAGGAATTCGTCTATTAATCATCTGCAAGAAGATAGGGTGGAAATGGAGCTTGGGGAGGAAGAGGTGAGTCTTCTTGAGGAAGAAGACTCCCCTTATATTATGGAGGAACAAATCCAACCGTTATCCACCAACTTTGCCCGCAACACGCGGTACTACCGCACCTGACTTGCGGTACTATCGCACGGGGTGCGGTACTACCGCTGGCGTGGCTGAAGCCATACCTAGCCCTGTTGCGTATAGCAACGGGCGGTAGTACTGTCGGGGCGGTACTACCGCATGCCCTTGCGGCACTACCACAAGGCAGGGTTCAGACTGGTAAGAGAAGAGCACGGACTAATAAAATTACATCCGCGGCTACTTCCGTAGAGTCTCGATCGATGCAAAAACCCGACACGGTACTACCGCTTGCTCGGAGCGGTACTACCGCGTAGGACGCGGAAGAAAAAAATTACTTCCGCTCCTACTTCCGTGCTAGTTACGACGCTGGGGTATGACTCACGGTACTACCGCGCCCTTGGTACGGTACTACCGCGATGTGCGGTACTACCGTAGCCTAAGAGCGGTACTACCGCATGCCTGAGAGAAGTAGTAGTAGAAAGCCACCGTTTTTGCAATGACAAGGAAAATAGCCGGAGCTCCAATGAAGCGAAGGAAAGGTGGTGCAAATGAATGGATGTGTACGTGTTGATTCCACCCTAACCTTTCCGAAGCAGACCCCCTCTTAATAGTATGGCTTTCCTATGACTCAATTCCACCGAAAAGAAACAGAAGGAAACGTCGTCTTCAATAGGTTCCGAGGGGCACTTAATCGTCTGGTGCCTAGACATGAGATATCTGAAATGCTCAATGCGCATGATTGGTCCGCAAAAGCATTGTCATCAATCACCAAAACTACTTAGGTAGAAATGTGCCCTTACAATCTCCCCCTTTTTGGTGGATTGATGACAATATGGGATTTGCACATAGATATGAAAATAAGATAATAAGCAAACCCAACATGTATATAAAATATAGGCAAGCTCCCCCTAGATGTGTGCATTCTTAGGAAGATGCTTTCGACTGCACAGCGCACATACTAGGATCAACACTCCTCCTATATTTTATAAACAATACACTCCTTGCAACTAATTATATGACGTTATGCATGGATGCAAGGATGATATCGTGAGCATAGAGTAACAGGGCAAGTAAAGCTTAGGCTCACAACCTACTAGATAGCATAGACATATTGAAGATATAAAGAAGAAGTGTGCATATGTCTCACACCATATGATAGTAGTCGATAAGTCTCACACACACGACGCAAACCAAACACGAAGCAAACAAGGTTCAACAGAACGAAAGCCAAAGCACACAAAGCAAATAGCACGTCACAAGACACTCAAATCCCTACACTCTCTCCCCCTTTGGCATCGAGACACCAAAAAGGCATAGAGGACACCTACAACATAAGTGGCATCACAGGTGGAAGCGATCAATCGTCACACGCCTCGTCAGACTCCTGCTGCTCCTCCTCGGAATCAGACCACTTGTAACCCTGCTTGGAAATCCACTCAGCCTCTGGAGTAATGACCTTCTCAGAGCCACTAGACACATCATCGCCGAATGTCCTTAAGATCTTCTTGTCGCGTCGGCGAACCTGCTTCTGAGCGACATGAGACTTGTATTGCCCCTTGGCCTACATAATGAACAGAGTCTTCATCTTGCTCTTCAGCTTTTTAGCCCACGAGGGCTCAGACGAGGAGGGAGTGTATCCTCCAGAACTGTCCTCATGAGCTACCACCTCCTCAATCTCATCCTCATCCACATCCATCTAAGTCATTGCGGCCTCAGCACGGATAGTGGTGTTAGCCCACTGGCTCTTGATGCAGAGCTTGACAGGCTCATGACGAACCCAATGGGGAGCCTCAAACTCTTCATCAGGATAGAGCTTCTCCCAAGTCTTGGTGATCAGTAGAAACATGTACGGACCGTAGATAGGCACTTTACGGGTGAACACCGCAAAACGTAACTCACACCACATGATATGTGAGATATCAAGTGGTTGAGTCTGAGCACGACGTGCCTCCTCTCAAATGAGCATCATGTCCACGAGAAATGCATGTACCTTGTCCCCAATGCGGGGAAACAGAGAGTTGCGGAAGATCCGATGCATAATATCCAGAAAAGGGTTCAGAACCCATGTCTTCTTGCCACTTGCGAGTGTCTTCTCGACATAATAGGGTTGTAGCTTGTTCTTGTTGGCATACTCTTGATTTGCATGAGGGCGAACTCCAACAGTCGTGTGGAGCCCCTCATCAACAACCTGAAGCAAATCCATGAAGTCCTTCCAAGTAGCAGTCACATTTTGGCCATTGGTCATCCAAGTCATGTTGCGTTCCTCCTTATGATGGAAGTGGACCGAAGCAAAGAACTGGGCCACAATCTCAGGGTCAAAGTCCATATGAAAGGATATGATGTGCTCAATGCCAAACTGCTCCACGAGGTCCAGAGCCTCAACAAAATAGGCTCGGTGCTCCTCCTTCCTCATATGATTCATGTCAATCCAGTGTGCATCCACATATAAGTTGTGCTTGCTCTTGAGCACCTCCGTGAAGACAAGATACTGCTGCTTGGTCTAGAACAAATCATCCCCTCTGAACTATGCACGGGGATTCACATAGGGATTGATCTTCCTCCTAGCGACAAACTCAGCTGATGGAATCTCGTCCATACCCATTGTTGGTTCCTTGTTCTTGGTGGCAGTGGACTTGGTTTTGCGTTGGGGTGCATTGGAGCCCTCAGGAACATCATCTTGGTTTCACAGATGCTTCGACCCTGTGTCACGGCTGGGATTCGAGCGACGGACATTTGAACCGGAGCCACCACCTATGACACAAACACAAGAATACGCATGAGAAGCAAAGAGAATCAATGCAAAAGCCACAGCAAAACACTAGAAACACGTAGAAGTGACAAAAAGTAGGGGCTACGAAGAAGGTGTGAATATAGCGGTAGTACTTCTCTAAGTCGCAGTACTAAAATTTTAGTGCCGCTCTAGTTGCGGTAGTACCACGCCGGATTAGCACGGTAGTACCGCATCTGGAGCGGTAGTAATTTTTTAGTAGCGCACCGAGCGCGGTAGTATCGCTCCGGAGGAGCGATAGTACCGCACGTGATAACCACGCCAGAGTGGTAGTACCGCATGCGACCTTCGGTAGTACTGCTCGGGGTCAGATCCGAATACGGATCCGATCTATGAACGCGTGAGACAAGAGAGCGATACTACGGTTGATAACAACTCCTGAGTAGCAACATACTAACTAGCATCTCTACTGCACAACAACTCTCCCACACCCTAATCTTCCATGGATAAGGCCAACAAGAACACAAGAACAACATGCATCTCCCAAAACCTAAAGACAAACCACAAGGCAAAGGAAGAAGGGATTTGGGGGGAAACCTTGTTCCATGGCAAGAGGGCGAGGTGGGGAACGATCCCACCGGTCGGAATGCAAGGAGAGTGGCTGGAGACGGAGATTCGGCGAGGTCCTCCAGCGCCATTCTTGGAAGAGAGAGAGAGAGAGAGAGAGAGAGAGAGAGAGAGAGACGACGTGGGGGAACGAGTTGAATGGGTATGGGGGAGTTAAAAACTCCTCCTGCCTGCTTATAACCCCCACCCGTTCATAACGGCGTGGTAGTACCGCGTGCCATCGCGGTAGTACCGCCCGGGCGGTAGTACTGCTCACCAGTGGCAGTAAAAAAATTACTGTTGTGCTGGTTGCGGTAGTACCGTGCAGATCTCATGCGGTAGTACCGTGGCGTGCCGCGGTAGTACCGTTCCCCCAAGAAAGTGCAAGTTATGAAAAACGGCTTATGCGAAGCAACTTCCAAACAAGAACACACAAACAAGCTAAACACACGAGGAAACCTACACACAGACACGACAAAAAGAACGAAAGACAAAAGACAACTACAAACAAACACAAGACGCCCCTCTTCAAATGAGGGCGGTGGACGAAGCCACCTATGTTTGAGTTACTTGGTATGGCACCACGAAGAATTATCCTTGGGCCCATGACCAACACTTGTCTTGAAGCACTAGTACCATCTAAAATGGCAAACATGAAAGACTTAATCAATTTATGCATAATGGGGGGAGGAAGAGTTCATTGAGAGAACAATACTCCCCCTATGTCCATGCCTACACCTAGACAAGATGATCATGATGAGTGGGAGGAGGTGTACAAGGTTTCAATCCACAGTGCTCAAATCTATGATATTTAGCTCATGCCTTAACTCGCAAAATCTTGCTTCATCCAAAGGCTTTGTGAAGATATCTGCAAGGTTATCATGTGTGTTGACATAATGAAGATCAATTTCTCCTCGCCGAATATGCTCCCGGATGAAGTGATACCGAATCTCAATATGCTTCGTCTTGAAGTGTTGCACCGGGTTGAGAGGAATCTTGATGGCACTTTCATTGTCACACCAAAGAGGCACTTTGTCACAAGTGACACGGTAATCCTTTAAAGTTTGCCTCATCCATAAAAGTTGTGCACAACAACTATCGGCTGCCACATACTCCGCTTCGGTGGACGAGAGAGACACACAACTTTGCTTCTTGGAAGACTAACTCACCAAAGAGCAACCAAGGAATTGGCACCTCCGAAAGTGGACTTCCTATACACTTTGTCTCCCGTCCAATCCGAATCCGAGAAACCTACAAGGTTGAAGTTTGCTCCTCTTGGGTACCATAAGCCAAAGTTTGGGGTATGAGCCAAATATCGAAAGATTCGCTTGACTACCACAAAGTGACTTTCCTTAGGGCTTGAAACCGTGCACAAATTCCCACACTCAACATAATATCCGGTCTAGATGCACAAAGGTAAAGCAAGGATCTAATCATAGAATGATATACCTTTTGATCCACCGCTTTACCATTGGGATCAATGTCAAGTTGGCACTTGGTAGGCATTGGAGTAGTAGCCGGCTTGACATCACTTAGATTGAACCTCCTGAGCATATCTTGAGTGTATTTGGCTTGTTTGATGAAGATTCCTTCTCTTCTTTGTTTGATCTCGAACCCAAGGAACAACTTCAACTCTCCCACCATGGACATCTCAAATTGCGCGGTCATGAGTGCGGAAAACTCATCATTGAAAGCTTTGTTAGGTGAACCAAAGATAATATCATCAACATATAGTTGGCAAACAAAAAACTCCCCTTTGACCTTCTTAGTAAAAAGAGTGGGGTCGATTTTCCCAATTTCAAACCCACGATCTTGCAACAACTCGGTAAGATGCTCATACCACACACGTTGGGCTTGTTTAAGGCCATAGAGTGCCTTATCAAGTTGATACACGTGATTGGGGAACTTAGGATCCTCAAACCCCGGGGGTTGTTTGAAATACACCAACTCATTAAGAGGACCATTTAGAAAAGCACTTGTCACATCCATTTGTTGTAATTTAAAGTTATGATGAGAAGCATAGGTAAGCAACAAACGAATAGATTCAAGGCGAGCAACGGGGGCAAAGGTTTCACCGTAGTCGATACCCTCGACTTGGGAGTAGCCTTGGGCCACCAAACGAGCCTTGTTGCGAATGACAATTCCGTGAGCATCTTGCTTGTTCTTAAAGATCTGCTTGGTTCCAATGACATTGTGGTTCTCCTTCGGCCTTGGCACCAGACGCCACGCCTTGTTGCGCTCGAAGCTATGGAGTTCTTCATGCATGGAACTGAGCCAATCGGGGTCTTCGAGCGCCTCATAGACCTTTTGAGGTTCAACACAAGAGACAAAATCTTGATTAGCACAATAGTTTGCTAATTGTCTACGAGTGCTTACCCCTTTGTGATGCTTCCAAGAATATTCTCCATGTGATGCTCTCTAGAAGCGAGCCTAGAAGCAACTTTAGCAGCACGATGCTCCAATCGCTCTTCAAGAGATAATTGAGGAGCTATGAGTTGATCATCTTGAGCGCCGTTATGAGCTTGATCTAGATCTTGAGCTTGCTCTTGATCTTGAACATGCTCGGGAGAGGGAACTTGTCCTTGTGCATCACTTGGTGGCTCACCACCATCTTGTGGTTGATCTTGCACTTGGCCTTGTTCATCCGGTTGAGGGCCTTCACTTTGTTCTTCAGAAGCGTGTGGGTCTTGGGTTGGTGATGGTTCCACTTGAGTGGAACATTGTCCTTCTCCTTCGGCCACAAGGGGTTCCTCAATGGGTAGGATATAACCAACACCCATTCTTCTTATGGCTTGGGGAGGAATTTCATCACCTACATCACAAGTACCACTTTGCTCCACTTGGGAGCCGTTATTCTCATCAAACTCTATGTTACACATCTCCTCAATGAGTCCATTGGACTTGTTGAGGACACGGTAAGCATGAGAGTTTGTAGCCACAAATATGCCCTCGTGAGCTCTAGCTTCAAATTTAGACAAACGAGCACCTTTCTTGAGTATGAAACACTTACAACCGAACACCCGGAAGTACTTGAGATTCGGCTTGTTACCGGTAAGTATCTCATATGGAGTCTTGTTCAAGCCTTTGCGGAGATAGAGCCGATTGGATGCATGACACGTGGTGTTGATGGCTTTGGCCCAAAAGTTGTACGGAGACTTGAACTCCGCCATCATGGTCCTTGTCGCGTCCATCAACGTCCGGTTCTTTCTCTCCGCCACACCATTTTGTTGAGGGGTATAAGGTGCGACATATTGATGCTTGATCCCCTCATCACTAAGAAACTCATCCAAGGTGTAGTTCTTGAACTCGGTGCCGTTGTCACTTCGAATCATCAAGATCTTTGCATCATGTTGTCGTTGAGCTTCATTTGCAAAGTTGATGACGGTTTGTTGGGTCTCACTCTTCCTCTTGAAGAAGTATACACAAGTCTATCTTGAATAATCATCTACAATCACCAAGCAATACTTTCTACCCCCAATACTATCAAAGGATGGAGGCCCAAAGATTTCCATGTGAAGGATCTCTAACAGTCTTTTTGAGTAGATGATAGTCATGGGAGGATGAGCCTTCTCATGTAACTTTCCTTCAATACAAGCACTGCAAGCACGATCTTTGGCAAAACTAATATTTTTTAGTCCACGGACATGGTCCCCCTTGAGGATACTTTACAAAGATCTCATATTGACATGGGCTAACCGGCGATGCCAAAGCGAACCCACATCAACTTTAGCCATTAGGCAAGTCGCGGTCTTAGTGGGTTGCTCCGAGAAGTTAACCACATAGAGACCATTCTCGACATGCCCAACATAGGCTACTTTAAGAGTCTTGCTCCACAAGAGGGCCACGGTATCAATATCAAAGAATGTGAAGAAAGCCCATGAGTGCAAGTTGACGAACAGAAAGTAAATTGTATGCAAGGGACTCAACAAGCATGACTTTCTCGATCGTGAGATCATGAGAAACAACAACCTTGCCAAGCCCCAATACCTTAGAAGATGAAGCATCACCCCATTCGACATTGGTGGCCATAGATGAACCTTGGTGCACGTCCACCACCAAGTCTTTGCTTCCGGTCATATGATTTGTGGCTCCACTATTGAGCAACCATGATCCCCCACCGGAAGCAAACTCCTACAAGATATCAATGCTTGGATTTAGGTACCCATTTTGTAATGGGTCCTTTGAGGTTAGTAACAAGGGTCTTAGGAACCCAAATAGACCATTCAATGTACTCATAAGAAGAACCAACAATTTTAGCAAAAACATGTCCATCACTAGCGCGACATAGAACATAAGAAGGGTTAAAGTCGCCAGCTTTGTTGGATGGCGTGGTGGTGCTTTTCTTGACTCCACCACTCTTCACATTGTTCTTCTTCTTAGGAGCACCCTCTCCCTCTTTTACAAAGGTTTGCTTGAGAGGAGGAGGTTGCTTGGTCTTGTCGTTCTTCTTCTTCTTGGGCTTGGGAGCAAACCCAATTCCTTCCTTCGCCACAACCTCCTTTTGATTGCTCAAAAGATTGTTGAGGTTCTTGTCACCTTGTATACAAGACACAAGGCCTTTCTCAACTTGCTTCTTCAACTTGGCATTCTCTTCAACAAGATGCACATGCTCGCAACATGGGTTATTAGCATTTGCATTATCAATTAAAACCATGCGAGGAAAGGTAGCTTTCTCCTTGGTTAGCAAAACTTGAAGTTGATCATGAGACTCCTTGAGGATAGTATGTACACTCTTCAAAACCTTGTGAGCCTTGTCAAGAGTAACAAACTCCTCATTGAGTCTAGCATGGCCAACCACAAGTTTTGCCTTCTCGGAACTGAGCACACGAGAGACAACTAAAGCATGATCAATATCTTTCTTTAATTTAGCATGATCATCGTTGTGTGACTCCTCGAGAGCCAAACGAAGACCATGCTCTTCCTCAAGAGCATTAGAGAGATCCGATATCTCATCGGCATAGTCTCGACTATGACCCTCCATTTTAGAAATGGTCTCCTCGTGAGCCTCGATCATGTCATTGGCTTCACCGAGTTGTTCCAAGCGAGCAACGAAGTGCTTCTTGGGTTTGCCCTTGAGTTTACTCATGAACAACTCAAATTCATTTTCCTCCTCCCCCCGCCCCCTCACTCTCATCAATACAATCCGTCAAAGAAGGATTAGATGTGATGGAAGAATTGATGTTGGGGGTTACCTTGTTGGTGGCCTTAGCCATGTGGCACTTGTTGGTGATGTTCTCATTTCGTGAGTCAAAGAGGGATGATCGTGGAGTTGTTGCAATAGCAATGGAGGCCATAGTGACCATCGCATCATCTTCTTCTTCATCATCATCATCATCCTCACCATATTCCTCTTGGACTACCAATCCTTTGGCAGGGGTCTTCTTGTTGAAGTTGTTCTTGTTGGGATAAGACTTTGCCTTGTCCTTTCGGATAAGATTGCCTCCATTGTCTTCTCTTTTCTCATATGGGCAATCTACAACAAAGTGACTCACATTGCCACAATTGTAGCACGTCCTCACTCGTTGCTTGCCCTTGATGCCACTTAAATTGTTCTTGTTGAAATTGGGCCTTGAATTCTTCTTGTTGCCCCAAAATTGTCGCGAGGCAAGAGCCATGTGTTCATGATAGGCATATTTGGTGTCTTCAGGGCAACACTCATCTTCATCCTAATTATCCTCTTCTTCGACACAAGCCTTGGCCTTCAAAGCAAGGTTGGGCTTCTTTGATCGTTGAGCTCGCAATACCGCATTGTCGGCGGTCTTATCCAAGATCCTCATGGCAACGAACTCATCCAACACTTCACTTGATGACAAAGTGTGGAAGTCCGGTCTTTGGCGGATGACGAATGACATGGCCTTGTGGTAAGGCATCATGGCCTTTAGAAACTTGCGCTTGATCCAATTGTCATCTGCATCCTTGCTCCCATGATCTCGAAGTGAGACCACAAGAGTGGTCAATCTCCGATAAAGTTCACGGGGATCTTCATCTTCGATCATGGCAAACTCATCGGCTTCATCTTGCACAACCTCATAGTTTGAGCGTTGAATGCTTGCGCTTCCCTTGTACAAGGAACCAACATGCTCCCATGCTTCCTTGTCCATGGAGAAGGGTCGAAGATGTGCAATGTCTTCGAGGGATAGCTTCTTGAAGAATGCAAAGAACGGACTCGTTGAATTGATGATCCACAGCTTCTCTTGGAGTTAAGTTGTAAGGATCATGCGGGTAGAAACCTTGCTCAATGATTCTCCAAAGATTAGTAGAACAATGATTAAATGATGTTTAAAGCGAAACGTCCAAGTAGCAAAATCAGATATATTTTCACAAACTTAGTGGGAGGACCAACCGGATTTAAATGCAGAGTAGGAACGGGTCCTCCATGATTGATAGGAGGCACGAAGTGAGCAAAAATCCCACTCCCGTTCTTAGTCACTGGGACTTGCTCGCTACTAGCTTCTCCCTTGTCGGGAATAGCATCCGACACGTTGGTAGCGCGACGAACCATTTCCAACGGTGCAGTGGGTAATTTAAGTCCCTCAAGAAATTCTTTGAACATGCATTTGACCTTGGTCGCCAGTGAGTCTTTCAATGTGTCCATAGCCACATTGAACTCCTCACGAGAGACCGAGGTTCCCTCATCGGACGTAGGCAAGGACGGAGTTCCAGCGGAGTGTCCCTCCGTCTCGATTACGTTGTCACCCATACTCTTTGGACGGTAAAGTCCTTAATAAAGAGACGAGGCTCTGATACCAATTGAAATAATTGATATGGTTGACTAGAGGGGGGGGGGTGAATAGGCAACTAACAATTTTTAGCTTTTCTTTACCAAATTAAACTTAGCAACAAAGTAGGTTGTCTAGATGTGCAACTAGATGGACAACCTATATGATGCAACAATAAGAAGCACACAAGCAAGCAAGCTTATGATACACAACGAAAGCTTGCACAAGTAAAGGTAAGAAATAACCACAAGTGGAGCCGGTGAAGACGAGGATGTGTTAACGAAGTTCCTTCCCTTTGAGAGGAAGTACGTCTCCGTTGGAGCGGTGTGGAGGCACAATGCTCCCCAAGAAGCCACTAGGGCCACCGTATTCTCCTAACGCCCTCACACAATGCGATGTGCCGTGCTTCCACTAGTGATGCCCTTGAAGGCGGCGACCGAACATTTACAAACAAGGTTGGGGCTATCTCCACAACCGAATTGGAGGCTCCCAACGACACCATGAAGCTTCACCACAATGGACTATGGCTCCGCGGTGACCTCAACCGTCTAGGGTGCTCAAACACCCAAGAGTAACAGGATCCGCAAGGGATTAGTGGGGGAATCGATTTTCTCTTGGTGGAAGTGTAGATCGATGCCTTCTCAAGCAATCCCTGGGAAATCAACAAGTTTGACTATCTAGGAAGAGAGATAGGGCGGAAATGGAGCTTGGGGAGGAAGAGGTGAGTCTTCTTGAGGAAGAAGACTCTCCTTATATAGTGGAGGAACAAATCCAACCGTTATCCACCAACTCTGCCCGCAACACATGGTACTACCGCACCTGACTTGCGGTACTACCGCATGGCCTTGCGGTACTACCACACATGGTGCGGTACTACCGCTGGCGCGGTTGAAGCCGTACCTAGCCCTGTTGCGTATAGCAACGAGCGGTAGTACTGTCGGAGCGGTACTACCGCACGCCCTTGCGGTTCTACCACAAGGCAGGGTTCAGACTGGTCAGAGAAGAGCGCGGACTAATAAAATTACATCCACGGCTACTTCCGTAGAGTCTCGATCGATGCAAAAACCCGACATGGTACTACCGCTTGCTCGGAGCGGTACTACCGCGTAGGACGCAGAAGTAAAAAATTACTTCCGCTCCTACTTCCGTGCTAGTTACGACGCTGGGGCACGACTCATGGTACTACCGCGCCCTTGATACGGTACTACTGTGATGTGCGGTACTACCGTAGCCTAAGAGCGGTACTAGCGTGAGACCCGGCAGTACTACCGCTACCTTGAGCGGTACGACCGCATGCCTCGGATAAGTAATAGTAGAAAGCCACCGTTTTTGCAATGACAAGGAAAACAGCCGGAGCTCCAATGAAGTGAAGGAAAGGTGGTGCAAATGAATGGACGTGTACGTGTTGATTTTACCCTAACCTTTCCGAAGCAGACCCCCTCTTAATAGTACGACTTTCCTATGACTCAATCCCACCGAAAAGAAACAGAAGGAAACACTGTCTTCAATAGGTTCCGAGGGGCACTTAATCGTCTTGTGCCTAGACATGAGATATCTGAAATGCTCAATACACACGATTACTCCGCAAAAGCATTGTCATCAATCACCAAAACTACTTAGGGAGAAATATGCCCTTACATCCTCGTCGGACACCGGCGCGATGGAGACGTGGAACGCGCCGAAGGGGACGATGGAGTCCGCGGCGACGCCGACGGCGTCCACGCCAGCTGCGGGGACGACGTTGTGCACGATGCGCTCGCCCAAGCAAGCAAAGGGCCTCATCTGGAACTTGACTCCGGCCGTCACCTCGAGAAGCCCCACGGTGGGTGCCAACTGTTGTGGTGGTCTCACGGCAGATGACATAGGATGGCTAAAGAGTGGGACAGACACAAGGGCACCAGTGGGTTCCAGAGGCGAGGTTGGTGCGCGCAAGTGTGAGACACGAGACGTACTCAGGTTCGGGGCTCTCCGGAGAGATAACACCCCTAGTCCTGCTGAGTGTGGTTTATATGAAGATGATACAAGCTTGCTCCTTGAGCTGTTCTAAGGAGGGAGGAAGACAAGCCAAATCATAGGTTGCTCCTTCTCATGGATATGTGTGTGTGTGTGTGTGTGTGTGTGTGTGTGTGTGTGTGTGTG
>LR738711.1:840961185-840995378 GCA_902687465.1 Secale cereale
GTGTGTGTGTAGAGATCGCTACATTTTCACCGCCGTACATGGAGGGGTACGAGGGGGTCTTATAGGCTGCCCCCCTGGGGTTACAATGGTCATATTACATGGGCGCATGGTCCGAACGCCAGTGTCTGGAAGCCGGCGCTGGGACCTGTCGGGTACCAGGGTACGTCGGGTTCTCCCGAGGGCATAGTGCCTCGGTTTGCCTTACATCACGGAGTGGTTGAGCCAGGTCAGCTACAATGCCGGTACGACTGGTCATCGTCGGTCCTTGTCGATGGGATGGAAGCGCACTATAGCCATCCCCACACTGGTCAGCGGGGTAGGTGGGCCACTATAGCCACACTCGCCCCCTCGTGTGAGCCTATCTTGCCTTACACCTAGAGGGGACGAGCCCTGACCCGACGCCGGGTTGAGGATTACGCCGTGGTCAGGCTCGTTTGTCTTCTTTGGGTTCATCTTCTTGGAAACGGCCGGCATGCGCTTGCCGGCTAGCCAGGTTGCCACATTTGGCCAGGTTGCGCTGGGAAGCCGGCCAGGCCGAGCCGGGTTGACGGGTGTTGCTGGCCCCGATGTTTTTGGAAAGGTTCTGTGTTCCGTTGCCCGTCCGGGGTCCACCCCCCGACAAGAGAGATAGACATGTCCTAAGTCGCAAGGTCCCTTCTCCACCTCCTCTCCAATAACTAGCAGTTCCTTTGTTCGGGTTTACAAGAATCATTTATCCCGTCTTAAGCTATTATTGTTTAAGTCTCACCGAATTTATCGAGAAAAATAATATCAACATCAACGACACTACCACAAAGTTTACTTTTTAATATTGTATACATGAAGTTTTAAATGCCAACCTTTTCTCATAACTTGGGTTAAACAGACACCCGTTCCACTTATGGTAGAGTAACATAATGATAGGAAAATTTTATGCACATCTAATTATTCTCAAAACTAAATCACCTTCCACCATTAATCCATGGTGGATCAAAACAATGCCATTGTTAGTAGTTTCTTTCACACATTTCTCACTCTATAATATCATCCGACCAATGGTTGTTAACTGAGTTGGGCCATGCATAAACACAAAAATACCTTTTATTGTGTATTATATTGCTACTTTGGTGAATGCGCCTTGTAAATATAGAAAATCACACGGGGTAAGTTGTATTAAAAATGGACATACATGACTAGGAAATTAGCGTGTAGTAGGTTTCGTTTGTATGCTCGTGTTCTATTGGGTTGAAGCATGCTACTTTCGTCAACCATAACACGGAAAACGACCGTAATTTAATCAGACATAGATTATGGGAGTGTTCTTTCTTCCCCACAAAGGAAAAAAGCCCCAATGTGTTAGGGTTTACTCGCCTCCCATGGGCATTGAAGCCGGTCTGCCTCGTCTCGTGTGGCCTCAGGGCCATGAAGGCACGATGGATCCCAACCCTTGCCGGCGGGAAGGCTCATGCTTTTTTTATGAGTTTTTTAGTCTGTTTAGAGTTTGCCTCATGCTAATGAATAGAAGGCGGTGGCGGCTCCCTAAAAATGGAATAAGATTCTCCCTGCCTAGCCCCCTAGCTCGACGGTGCATACTGCATCATCGGAAGGCATGTGGAGGTGTGTCTCTCGTGAATCTCAGGGGATTCGGTCGGTATTTGCCTTTGGTGGATCCGCATGGATCCGGTATTTGTTCATCAACGTTCATGTGTCTACAGGTTTTTATCCTTCCGGTCTACGCTTCTCTTCATAGGCGGTAGTTGCTATTCTGGTGCGCTGGTCCTTCGTGGCCTTAGGACGACGACTCCCGACTGTCTACTACAACAAGTCTTGCTCCGACGAGGGAGGGGCAATGACGATGGTGCGCCTTCGGCTTGCTCTAGTGCTTGTAGTCATCGCTAGGTGGTTCTACGAACATGGATGTATTTTTTGTTACTTCTCGTGTTCTTTGTACTACCATGGTGTTTGATGAATAGATCGGAAGTTTTCCCTGCAAAAAGGAAGAGAAAGAAAACTACAGTAATATTGGGTGAGGGTATGGGCGGTAAAACTTAAGAGAGCTCACGTGGGCGGTCTGACAACTTCAAGAGGAACGTTTCTATTGCTTTAAGTGGGGGAAACCCGCACATTAGGTGTGTGCATATGTTGCAAAGATTTTAAGCTCAATGCAAAGTCTTTGTATATCTGTGGCTTGAGCATAAAAAAAACTTAGGATGTGTTTGGTAGCCTGCATTAGGCCTAGCCAGGCCCGTGCAGGCATTTTTTTGCCTATCTGGTTGGTCGGGTCGCATCAAGAAGTTGGCCCACAAGAAACTTAAAGCACCTTTGGGTATGCATCCAGAGGAACGGCCGAATGAGCCATTTTTTCCGACCCACTCCAGAGCATTGCAAAACGAGGCACATGGGTGTGGGTGGTTGCACGCGTGGATGTGGTTTTGAGACGTCCTATTGCTTCCTGAAGCCGTGTCATAAGTTACCCTCACCTTCCTTCCCTCACTGCTCTCTCTCCTCTCCCCCACTCACACCAATGACGACGAGCACCAGAGCGACTGACTGTAAGACGATCGTAGGCAACGACGAGCATCGGATTCACTAGTGCATTGATAATGGCGGTAAGCCCTTACCCTGCCTCTCGATTTACTATTTCTGAGTCGCAGTAGATTTGATTTACAAACACGATTGGAGCGTTATGGAGGGGATTGGACACATCGGGGTGGGGCATTGGAATAGGGGAGACACGACTGATGAATCCTTGAATCCATCGGTTCCACACCGATGGATTCTAGGGTTTTCACTTTTTCTATTATATCAGGGATGGGGATTGGGGTAAAACTAGTTTACAAGCACCTAATCCTAGTCGGGCGACCTTGGAGCCATGACGAGCGACGGGGGGCCGTAACCATCTTCTTTTCTTGTTCCACCGCTTCCATCGCACCAGTCACAGTCTCGTCCGCATCGTCTTTGTCAAGAACGATGGGTCTTGCAGGGTTGCCTGACGCTAACACCCTAACCACCATTTGTACTGCATCGTGGCCGTCCTCTGGTGCCACCAACATCCTACTCCAGAATATTGTGACACGCTGGTCTTGAGGAGCCCTGCACTTGGCCCGTATTACCCTTTGTCCAGCATCGTCGGAGTCTGCCTGATTCATGGCCCAGCGCAGGATGTCCACTGACATAGCACCCTTCGCTGGGTCAAGAATTAGTGCCCTCAGCTCCTCTGTCGTAGCCTTCTTTACCACAACGTCTGCCTCCTTGTGCATGTCTTCGATGCCGTTGAAGTTCGAGCACACTTCCATGGTGTTCTCAAACTTTGTGCGTTCACCGAGTGAGCACCCAAGAAAGAAGGCCCTCCATACAATGCCTTAGGGGAAGGGGTCTGGGTTGGGGTTGGGGATGGGGTTCATGGTGTAGGAGAGGTCGTGAAACAAAGAGGTGGAAAAGGAGAGACAAAGAGGGTTTGAGTGCGATGTTGGATAAGTAGGTGGCTGAATGTATGAACGTTAGGCCGATAGGGATGAATGCCGATATTTGAACTTCATGTTTTTCGTAATGCATATCGACAAGAAGGTTGTGCTGCCATTGGACATGGGGAAGGAGGTTGTGCCGCCATTGTACAAAGGCAAGGAGGCCGTGCCACCATTGGAGGACGACGTGGTGGCGCAGGATCCCACCAAACGGCAAGCAGAAAAACTACATGCACTACCACGAGGAGAAATGCCCAACCCACTTTTGTAAGGTGATCCTTGCTCCGAAGCTGGAGAGCCTGCCTTTGCTTCTGGACTTCATGAAGCACTTCCCCGCCGTCCCTACGGAGTTCAGGCTCAAGACAAACACCGGCCGCGCATGGAGGGGTCATGGTCCGGGTGATCGACAACAGGGTCACCCTTGATCAGGATTGGGCTCCCATCGCCACCGTTCACCACATCAGGATCGGGTACATGATGGCCTTCAAGTTGCTGACTCCCGAGTCCCGACACCCTGAAGGTGATCGTCTTCAACGGCTACAACGTAGAGGTGGTCACAAAGCGCAAGAAGCACGACGATGCTTTCACTATGACCGTTTAGAGAGCTCATGTTGCCTCTTGCCTCGTTAGGTTTAAGACTATATTATGTGATGCAATTTGGTTTAAACTTATCGTACTATGTTAAACTTGTTCTAATGCGCGATAAAGACTATTATACGTGCCTCTGTTTGTTCTGTTTGGTCTAATTTGTCGTTAGCTATCTACATGTGCCTTTGGTAATCTCACCACATCGAGGAGGAGGTTACCAAACAGTTGTCCTGCATGTAAACAAACAACCGGACTTGTGTTTCTTCGAAAACAAGTCTGCAACCAAAACAACATGCCTTTCCTTTCAACACATGCAGGCTAGAGTGGATGCCGAAAACCAATCAACATGCAAATACTATTTTTTGCCCGCATTACCTCAACCAATCCCATTTGAGACAAATATGCAAAGTGCCTAAAAATGACGTAGGTAACCAAACACGCCATAAAATCAATACATTTCTCATATGCAAAGAAGGAAAATTTGAATACACACAGTCCATTCTATATTTACATGTGAGAGTTTAGATTTAAAGTTTCTAGAGATCCGAGCGCAAAAACTTCCAGGTTTGTCGCCAATACATTGTTATTCACCATGTAAAAAAAAGAGAGCGCTCTACATTAAAAAAACAACGGTAGGCCTTGATGTGAAATGAAAAACATAATTGATTCGATGCCAAAAGTTGGCATGCCAATATTTGGCAATTACCAAATGTTGGCTAATGATTGATTGGCTACCAATTTTTCTTATCAATTTCATAAAAAGTTGCTAAATTTTGACAACTTTTGATTTCGCCAAATATTGGCAATGCCGAATATTGGCATCAAACCAATTATGATCGATGTATCTATCGTTATTTTGCCGCGTCTGATCGAAGCCGTTTCACAAAAGACCAAAAGAAGAAGTAAAAAGGATTTTGACCGGAAAAAGAAGAAGTAAAAACGACTCCACTCACTCGACACGGTACCAATTTTCCTTCTAAATTAAACCCGCATTTTTTTCCATTTCTGAAGAATCATTGCCTCGCCTCCATCCGCCAAAAATAGAAACAACCGAAGCCGCCAGCGCGCGTTCTAATCTCACGCTGCCGTCCCTTCCCGCGCGAAGTCCAAAACCAGTTGGCGCGCTCACGCGACCCCTCCCGCCGCGGGAGGCGCCCTTTTCTTCCCACCCTCCCCCCTCCCCTCAAATCCACCGGTTCCTCACCAATTCCCTCCAAAACCGCCATCCACCGCCAAATCCAGTCGCCAATTCCCGACTCTCTCCGGATGCCGACGCTCCGCAGCGCCACGCTGAGCCCAGCCCCGGCGGCCACCCCCTCCCCGACGGCCGCCACCCTTTCCCCGGCGGCCGCCGCCACCACCCCGAGCAGCGCGGCCAAGCGCCGCATGACCGCTCGCCGCGCCGCCGATTCGCCCGATTCGCCCCATTTCACCTCCCCCCACAGGTCCCCGCTCGCCGGCGCCGGCCACGTAAGTTCCCTGCCCACTTGCCCTGCGCGGATCCGCTTCATTTCATTCCATTTCATTTTGCATCTCCTGACAATGTGCACCAACTGCTCGATATTGCAGTTCGGCGCCCCGAAGATGCTCTCGGCGTCGCCCAAGTCCTCCCGGAAGCGTCTCTACGGCGACCTCGTCCCGGCGGAGAGGCCCAAGTGGAACCCAAGAGGCAAGTTTTCTAAGATCTCACTCCAGCCATCCGCTGCCATTCCATGTTTGGGTCTGACGGCGAAAAAAATTCACCATGCCCCGCAGATCCGGCGCAGATGCAGGCGGTCAAGGAGGCGCTGCACGTGGCCACGACGCCCTCGTGCGGCCTGGTTTGCAGGGACGATGAGCAAAGGCGCGTGTTCGAGTTCTGCAAGTCGTGTGTCCAGCAGGAGAGGGCAGGGAGCCTCTACGTGTGCGGGTGCCCCGGTACAGGGAAGACACTGTCAATCAGCAAGGTCAAGCAGAGCGTGTCGCGTTGGGCTGACGAGGTACATTACAAGTTTTCAGTATGCGAGCAAATTTCTCTGTTTCAAAAGGAAACTTTGTCAAATCATTTGTCTTGCGCGTAGATGGGAATGGAGACGCCTGATGATTTATCAATCAATTGCACGAACCTTGGAAACACATCTGACATTTTTGGCAAGGTACGCATTGTTGCTAAATTATGGGCTCAAATCTTCTTATTGCCCCCCAAGCCGATTGATCATGCAGTACTAATAGAGATTTCAATGCAGATACTCGAAAAATTCCAGGTTCGGAAAAAGGCAAGTGGCAAATTGTCACCACTTCAGCAACTGCAGCGTATGTTTTCTCACAAAGAATCTGCTCCAAGGAGGATGCTGTAAGAACTATCTGCACTCTGCTTGTATGATAAAGTCTTTTCTTGCCATTTTGATCACGCTATCTGAACTGTATGTCATTGCTTGCCAGATTGATTGTTGTGGATGAGATGGACTACCTAATAACAAGAGACCGGGCTGTGCTACATGACCTTTTCATGCTTACCACCCACCAGTTCTCGAGATGCATACTGATAGGTTAGTTTTCTGTGATACTCACACACCTACATTGTACACCTTTAACTCTTGGAAAGAAAAGGAAAACAATCTTGGTCAGCATTTTGTACTGTTTTGCTAAGTGATAGTCCATTATGTTTTTCCAGGAATTGCAAATGCCATAGACCTAGCAGATCGGTTTCTACCAAAGCTTGAATCCTTAAATTGTAAGCATTCTTACTATATTTGCTGTAGTGAAAATTGAATGGCTCCTTCAATTTACTTGCTCATGTGTTTGTTGTTATGTCTGCTAACATGAATGAAGGGGACTAATATTTCTTTGGCATTATGACACTAATTTACAGGCAAGCCACTTGTTATAACTTTCCGAGCTTATTCCAAGGATCAAATATCCAACATAATTAATCATAGGTTAAAGGTAATTTCCCCACACGACCAATTAAAACTTACATGTGTTTCATAAATTGTTAACTTAAACTGTTTTGCTGTATTTAACTTTGTATGTTGTTAATTATACAGGTTCTTGAGTATGATGTCTTCGAGCCAATGGCAATAGAATTCTGTGCTAGGGTAAGTCCAGTTATCCTTAATCACACAGTACTTTTTATGAGCAAGTATTTGTTTAGGACAACAACAGGGTATGGCTTAGAGTATCTACGTCACTAGATGCTAATCAAACACTGAAGGTAGGCGAAATTACCTAGCACCCAGTCTAAGTGTGGTGAGATTAGGTGCTAAGATTTTTTTTTTGGCACCCAATCCTAAGCTAAATTAACTACTTGTGTGGTTATGTATTAACATTTTTTACTTTAACTGGCAAATTGGAGTATTTGTGCGCATTTGTGCCTATAAGTGTTGCTAAGGGACATGGTAAAATGATCTTAAATGGGGTTTAGGAAACCTGATGTGTGCACATCTCAGCACCTGATTTAAGGGCGCTAGGGATGCTGATGCTCTGATGATAATATGTACACTAGTTTTTAACTTTGCTTTATTCTTTTGTCAGAAAGTAGCTGCAGCCACTGGAGACATGAGAAAAGCTCTTGGTGTTTGCAGGTAATTTATTTCTTGCGAAGGCCACTATCATGTTGTTAGAGCTGATGAAAATATAAATCATATCCATTGTTGAAAGAGTTCTGGTTGGTGCTTATGTATAGCTTATTGAAATGTTGCTTGTCCTTTTACCTATTCCAGGAGTGCTGTGGAAATATTTGAATTAGGACTACATGATTCTTCCGACAAAGGAGCTGGAGTTGTAAGTTTCTTAGTTTCATGTTTATTATTGCTCTGGCCAAGAATGTTTAAATTTAAATAAAGTGGTCTCTACTCCAAGCCATATCTCTGTAGCTCATATGTACAGTGATCTAATTGTTGCCATTAGTTTATCTGTTGGGTCACATTCTACATTTCAGTTATGTTGAAATGAATGCAGTCTGCCTATGTCAGTTGTGACCAATTGGACTGCTTGAATCTTGAGTGTTGCTTCATTCCGTCTATCCTCCCAATGACCAACTGAAATTTGAACAACATCCACTACTAGGCTTTATTAATGTCTCTTAACATATTCTACATTTCAGTTATGTTGAAATGAATGCAGTCTGCCTGTGGCAGTTGTGACCAATTGGACTGCTTGAATCTTTGAGTGTTGCTTCATTCCGTCTATCCTCCCAATGACCAACTGAAATTTGAACAACATCCACTACTAGGCTTTATTAATGTCTCTTAACATATTCTACATTTCAGTTATGTTGAAATGAATGCAGTCTGCCTATGTCAGTTGTGACCAATTGGACTGCTTGAATCTTTGAGTGTTGCTTTATTCTGTCTATCCTCCCAATGACCAACTGAAATTTGAACAACATACTATTCTCAGCGCACCAAATCACCTTTTTGAGAGAATGCAACAGAACAGACAACATGCTATTGCTGTGTTCCTGTATCTGATTTAATCATTCTTGCCAAAAAAAACACTCTCCTTTTAGAAGATAGAAAGTTATCTCTTAGACCCCACATTCCAATGTTCCGTGCAATCTAACATCAATTCTACCAGGTGACATTTGACCATATGGATATTGCCTTGTCAAAGGTTTTCAAGCCAGCAGTAGTAAATAGCATACTGTGCCTTCCCCAGCACCAACAGGTAAAGATTGATTCATCATCTCATCTTCCAGTGAAGCTATTTGCTACATTTCTGAAATCTCATTCTAACGCATGTCATGTTGGTTGGCCAGATGGTGCTGTGTGCACTGGCAAACACCTTTCAGCATTCCAGGAAAAAGGCTACTACTCTAGGAGAGGTAATATTTACTTGATAGCATTCTGAATGAACACACCTGGTCTTCACATCCTGTATAATTATGAAGTTCTAAGTTGTCTATGAATGCCTTGTTACAGCTCAACAAATCATACATAGAAATTTGTCGATCGACCCAAGTCCCAGCAGTTGGGATGCTTGAATTTTCGAACATGTGCATGATTTTGAGCGATCAGGTACGTAAACACCCATGGTTCTTTATTATGTATCATCAATACTAGAGGAAAACGAAACCAAAATATCTTTGAATGTTTGATGGAGTTTGCATTGCAGGGATACTTGAAGCTAGGGCAATCCAAAGAAGATAAGCTCAGAAGAGTAACGCTTCAGATTGACATTTCAGATATCACTTTTGCATTTAAGGTGCGGAAAGCGGTTCTTACTCCTATAACTACACCAATATGTTAGCTGCTCTGTTTTAGGTGTACTTACCGTTTTCTTTCATTTCTTTCATGGTGCAGGGTAGCCGATTCTTTCAGAAGTGCCTTGAGCAACCAAAATTTTAGTGAGAGCACCATGCTTCCTAGGATATACTCCTTTTTTTAAGAAGTGCAAATGAGACAAATGAAGAAAAGCCCAAATGGCTCAGGTGCATTTCAAACTTCACTATTCCTCTTGCATTCAACAAGCTGCAGTACTCTGCCCACCCTTCTAAAGATTCCTTACAATTCAGTCTTTGTTTTGTTGAATCAGGTGCTCGCATTCTATGTATCAAGCTTTTTCAGTCAGTTGTCTTCTGGTTACCAGGGTGGATTTATAAAGGAACTCTTACTGCCGAAAGTACATGTAGAGTTATTTAGTTGTCATACAGTTCCTCCAAAAGATAGTTGAATTTACTTGGGGTTTTCATTTTTGTTTTATCTGTAGCAATTGATCATGTAGTTAACCATTGGTGTACCAATAATTTATTTTAGTTGAGAGCAGTAATGCAGAGCTGGGATATTTTTTATTTAAGTTGCCAGAGGCTGTACATCAGTGATAATTTTACTCAGGTGACTTTCCCCTATGAGATAAACACAATTTTGCTCAGGAATGCCTTTGCATCTCGTTTGTCTCAAGCATTGAATTCAGTTTGACTCCAAATCCAATTCGGAGATCACTTAGTGCATACATTAGCAACTTTATGGCATACTATCCCCCTCTAACCAAATTTCTTTGGCCAAAACATTATTTCTACACCATCCATAGGCAATGTTTGATCGAACTTTTTAGAGAAACTTGTGAAAAAAATACATGAACTCAAACCATGATCTGATACATCTATAATACCTAAATAGTTCATCTCCACTAACTATTTCTCTTAACATGCAAGCTATACACATCAGCAAACTTCTAACTGGTCAACGCCATTCGTTCATCCACATCTACCTATTCCTCCGAGTGGCACATCAATTAATTTTCAAACAAAAACAAAGCAACAACAGGAATTTGTATGGTCCTTGCATCTATTTATATATAAAAAGTAATTGATGGGTTAATTAGAAGCAAGAGAAAATACTAGCCCTCGATCTGATGGGTCCTCTAAAATTATAATTATATAGCCGTTAGATATGTGTAGCATATTTCATAAAAAAAGATTACGTAACATATATAGCGTTGTCCTAATCGACCAAGAGCCGTGCCATACCTCAGTCTTTTTCTTTGACATGATAACGTCTCACGCTTGGTCTCTCTCCCAATAGATTATGTTCGAGATTGAAAGTGAAATCTTTGTATTGATTGATGGTTACAGGCGCTACTTATACCATCTGGAGAGACACAAGCGAAGGGAGGCGTCGGTTCTAGAGGGCAGGAGCGAGAGGCGTCTGTGCGGGACAAACCGCACGACGGTTTGGGCAAGGGGAGATTTCCCCTAATTACATTTGTAATTAATCTTAACACTCCCCCTAATCTACGCTTGACCATGTAGAATCGTCTCACGATCTTCCAGGTAGGGCTATCATCTTAAAAGATTCTTCTCCAAAAAGTTCTTCATGAAAACTTGATGAGAAACTGGAACATAAACTCACAAAAAGATAGCATAATGTGATGTCATAAAACAAGGATATCTTAAGAAGAGACTCCTCATAATCACCGCTTGTCATAAGAATCCATCATCTTGATTAAGTCTCCCCCCAAAATCATGTGGGAAAAATATGAGTAGTATAGGATATGTTGCTAAAACTCCTTCAAACCCGGCGGGAAAAAATAAGGAGAAAAGATGCAACATATAATTGTTATTGTCTCCTTTAACTCAATATACGAGAAAACTCATAGAGTTTAGAAGACAATAAATATGTTACATATACTTTCGTAAAAACCCCGGTGGGGAAAACAGAAAATACGACTTATGGTCTTGTGTTGATATTACCTCATTAAAAGTCTTTATGAGAACCTATAAAGTAAACCCATGAAAGGAAAAGAGTATAATATGATGCTTTTAACAGGAAAATTCAGGAAGATACTCCCCCTGATTCTTGCATATTCCGAAGTCGTCAAATACCAACTCCATGAACATATTTCTGGAATGTATAAGTTGGTAGAGACTTGGTGAACAGATCAGTCGCATGATTTGACTTGCAAGATATGCAATATAACGATATTGCTTATTATGTAACCTGTTTGCATTCGGGCAACACAAGAAACATTATCGTTGAGATAATGGTTGGTGGATGTAGCCATGAGGTCTGATTTGAAATCTCTTTATGAGAGGGCTACCACACCTAGTAGGAACACTAAACTTGTCTACGATCTGATAGTGGGGATCTGATCGATGTATCCAATGGTATTGGTGTTCAGATTTCTCCGAAACTGAAAAACCAGGACAAGATGTTTCATGCTTTGGAGATATCGAAAGATATTCTTGAGTACCAACCAATTGTGTTTGGTGGATCCAATGGCATTATGGAACGTTGAGTCCCAATATCTCATTCCCATCATCTCTTGGTCTAATAAATCTTTCTCTACTAGAATGAACTACCATGAGAGTTATGGATGGATAAGATTTGTCCACATTGAATTTCTCCAATATATTTGGATATAGACAACATAGTATACCATAATGTATGAACGAAGGTGCTCAAGTTGTAGTAACGAGCAATATTTTGGTTTACCAAATCCTTCATTTTAAATTCCGTCATTTAGATGATTACATGTGTCGTCATCGCGGACACACAAACATGGATAATCATCATTGCAGGGGCAATCCTTGTGTATAAGGAACTCACTACGTCGGTTGTACCATATGTACCGACAACAATAAGTTGGTGACTTAATGATTTTTACACAATGTATGTTGCGCTTTGCATTTCGATTCAGAATTGAGATTCCATCGGGAATCAATCATATATGTCTGAATCTAGTGGTTCACATGGATATGTAATCACTACATCTATCAACTGCAAATATAGATGATTTTGTACTACCAATGATATAAGTTATCGGAAAGAGATTCCACCTCTGGAGAATAGTTGGGTATCTACGTGAACCCTTGTGCTACAATACTTGCTCTTTGTTTCACCACCTCGTTATTCTCAATTCTGCTTCCAGAAGAAAACCGGTGTAGGTATTGCTTATGAATACCTTCCCATTATTGAGCAAGATCATTTCTACCTAGATTATACCCTTTGCTTGAGTTCAGTCCGAGTGTTGATCACACTTTGCCATGGCCATGGTCTTTGGATCTGAATCATTTAAAAGGTTTTTGCAATCTAGTTGGGAAATGTATGTCGACAATTGTAGACTTCCGGTAATATGATTCTCCAGAATCTACATATCAATATATAGTTGATGGAAATATCGTTACCCGTGGTGACTGCTCGCAATTTCCCAATGCGGCCGAGTCGGGTATTCCGATGTCCCGGTCATTGTGTGCACTATGACCTGGGTTGGTGGAGGTTTCACATCCAGTGGGTATACTACCCATCAGGTGTCTGTCAACGTAAAGTTGACTTGCATTTACTGATTCACGGGCCTTAATATCCTTACTTGCGAGAAGCTGAATTCTGATGCACTATTGCCGTACTTCTCCCCTTGTTGCTTTGAACGGAGAGTTGAGTGGTTTTAGTTGGTACCTACACTCTTTCCGACATATTATTCATAATCGTAGGATTGTATGACACCTTTATATTCAGTAAATGAATGTGGCAGGTTATTTGCAATGAGTTGCAAATCTTTTGAACACATAGTTCAGATCTTTGAGTACGTGGATGTGAGGCAGAAATGTGTTGAACATTCCACTAATTTCCTGGCATTCTTTATGGTACTTGAAATCTCCCCCTAATGCCTGGAAATGTTCCTCATTGAATCAACATACTGGCCTTGAATAACTCCCCATGCGAGGGGCTCGAGGTATTGACGAAAATACAGTTATTCCTCACATAGATCCCAACTATATGTTGAGGGGCCAATGATTTATGCCGGGTGGTGATATCGGTATGCAACCGGACTACCGCAGATAGGAAATACTTGGTAGATATCCACATATCAAAGATAGAGGGGAATGATATTATGCAGTTCTGTCATGAGTGTGTAAAACTGCATGACTGCAACGTAAAGTTGGTAAGTTGCCATTCCAAAGTAAAGATAATGCAATAAGCTTAACTCTTTGGATAGGATTCTACCAAACCATTTTGAGTCTAGACATTAGGACAAATTGCTAAACTTCAATCCAAGGGCCATAGAGAAGGCATTCAAGGAGAATTCTGCAATGTTATCCATTCAATTTGCTTGAAATTGATGCCAGGATAATGAGCCAATGGTTTTGTGTGAATAAATCACACACTTAAGACCATCATGTAGATATGTCTTTTATAACCATGGAATATCTGAATAGTCTAGTCAATGAATGGGAAGAGCCACTTAGCTCAACTTCATGCATTCAAGGAGTTTGAGTGGTTCAGCGTAGACTTTAAGGTGTGCGAGCCTTAAAATTAGCTTCCTTGTGTCACTTGTAGTGCACATAAACTCCAAATGGTGTTAGAATTTAGCATCATAATAATCATAAACTATTGGATTTGTTGATAGTTTCGGTTAAAACCCAATGTCTCGATGACCAAGGCGAGTATGACAAGTTTGTCATGTACCATTGCATATGGTAAAGAGAAGTTATTTCTGTTTGTTGTCATCATAAGTTTCGCTATGGAAACTATTTTGACGGATACCTCCATAGTTTAGTAGGGTACGAGTTAAACCTGGGAAGCAATAAAGCATCCCGACATTACTCGAGTACCCATAGGGATAGTAAATATGACTCGACTTGGGCCAACAAATACCTCATCGCGTCTAGCGATTTTAAAATATCTCCTTTCTCTCAATGAGAGTGAAAACATTGGACTTCCCTGAGTATAAAGTTTGTGGTGCATATGTCCACAAAGCACATATGTTTTTTCATCAGATTGACCCCCGTAGAAATCTATATATAGACATGAAGATTCTCAATGTGAAAATCACTGTCAGATATATAGAATACATACAAATGTATTTGTATCAAAGTGGTGATACAGTATATCGTGATATACAATATATGATGATAACAATAATTATGTTCTTATTAGAACATCATAAATGGACACAAATAAATAGATCACTAAGGAGACTAAGGGACTAAATGTATAGTCTCCAAACATGTCTGATGCATATTCAAACATCACGCTCTCCATGCTCAGAAGGTCTTGTGACAGCTTGATGGTGTCACGTTGAGGGTTTGAAGTGTGTTTCAAACCATTACCCTTGAGGTCATTTGCGTCCCGATGGCGTGGCTTGAATTGCACGCGCCATCCCATAGGAGGCAAGACTGATCTTGATGTCCATGACCTGCTTAAGTAAGCTGTGGCCATTGAGGGCAAGAGCCTCGAATTGTTAGCCATCGATTACTTATAGAGGCAGGCCAGAGATAATTAATTTACAAGAAGTAAATTAAAAACCATCATGGTTTTGTAATAAGAATACAAAAAATTGACTCAAGTGTATAACTTGAAAATGCTCAACCTCAATTGTGGGAACATAACACATTGAAGATCATACAGATCTCACAGTAATAGAGATAATCTGCAATGGGCAGTAGATCCAACTCATTACCTTGTGTTTTTCTAATATAATGAGGGAGATGTTATTGTAAGAAATGTACAAGTTTGTTGTGCAGGAGAAATCAATCTCGACCGCTGTGACATGTTCATAAAGAATGACAATGTGGTAAACACATAGAACATATCATCTCCGGTAAAAAATCAGTAATTTATTTATATTACAGATTGTGCAATATAAATATATCTTAATGTTGCAAAATTTATAGATTTCAAGAAAGGTGGCTCGAAATCATTAGTGTGGCTCTCAATTTGCTGAGGATGACACCTTGAATTTTGCATATGTATTTGCAAGAAATTGAAAATCTCAATTGCAAATAGACGTATTAATCTCGAAATGTGGTGAACATGGAAATATATACAAAAATCTCCATTGTAAATGGACGTAATTAATCTCAACACGTGATAAATGTGGAAATGTATTACATCAATTTAAGATCTGGAATACATCTCGGTACTCAACAGAAATCAGCATTTAAGACAAATACTGAAAATAACAGGGTCTAAGCACATGTGAATACTAATAAATAGTACAAATGTGTTAATAAAACTGAGAGAGAAAAAAATAAAATTCTGGCCGGCCCACAGCCGAGCGGAGGAGGCAGCCGGGCGCCTGGGCCTGGGCAGCCACGGCCTTTGGCCAGCCCACCCCACCCCGCACCGCATAAGAGAGAGAGAGGGAGAGGGGCGGTTACGAGATAAGGTAGGAGACCCGACCCGGACCACATCCGCTCGATCCTCACCTCCATCCCATCCCAGCGCAGCGACGGAGGAGAGGTCGCCGGCGTTGGCGAGGCCACCGCCTCATCCCCATCTCGCGTCACCGGCGCACCATCCAGGGGATCGCCTTGTCCGACGAAGAGGCGACGACGACGGGGTCGCGAGGATCTCCCTGCAGCGGGGTGGCGGCAAATCGTAGGCGCGCCAGAGCCCACGAGCCGGAGCGGCAGTCGAGCGCGGGGCGCGACGCGGACGGGCGCAGGGGCTCCACACGGGTCAGCGCGACGCGGTGGCCGCGTCTTGCAGCGTGGTGGCCGCATCCACCGGTGCGGGCGGGCGCAGCACGGTGGCCGCCTCCTGCGGCGCAGTGGCCGTTCTGTCCCATGGAGGAGCAGCCAAGGCGCATGGTTGGGGCACCGCTAGGGATGTTGAGGAAAAACAGCAGCAGTTGCCGCTCGATCCGGTGCAAGAGGAAGTGAACGCATGCCATGATACCTTTTTTTCCTTCTTTGTTTGCATCTCTCAATCGATGGGCACTCCTCTGTTTTCACTTGCTCTTTCCTGATCTTTTTTCCTGTTACCTTCCTTGATTGAGAGACTCGCGGGCATGGCTTGCCGCGGAAGAGCCTCACCGAGAGCCTCACCGGTGTGCCGTGAACAGGTCGTGGCCATGTACGGCGTGAGGCTGACGCTTGGAAGCGCTTCCGCCGAGCTGAGGGCCACTGCGGTAGCGGGCGCCACCACGGCGAACCAAGGGCTGTAGCCGTCAAACTCGCGGGCGATGCAGTAGCCAAGAACTGTCGTGCCGATGGAATTGCTCCGTTGGGAGCGTGCTGATAATGTGTTCGAGATTGAAAGTGAAATCTCTGTATTGATTGATGGTTACAGGCGCTACTTATACCATCTGGAGAGACACGAGCGAAGGGAGGCGTCGGTTTCAGAGAGGCGTCTATGCGGGACAAACCGCACGACGGTTTGGGCATGGGGAGATTTCCCCTAATTACATTTGTAATTAATCTTAATAGATTACATCAAACCCAGATTGGTTTACTTTTTACATAATAGATGAGAGTCCACTAGTCTTCGCAAAAAAAAAAAGAGAGAGTCCACTAGACATCAACCACGTGTGTGTTTGCCCCGGCCGGAAATCAATTAGCCGTACAAGTATACATACATGTATATATGTGCTATGGCTGAAACAAGTTTACGTGCATGTGTGTTTTTAATCAGCCGACAATCAATAATCTAGCTAGACCAAGCTTTTTCGCATCCATATGTATTGTTGATCAGCCACAAATTAGTCAGCTTACTGATGCGTATATACGGACGTGCTACATAAGGCAGAGTTTTTTTTTTTTTTTTTTGAGGGAGCTATAGTAGGCAGAGTTAATATACGAGTCAGGCCTAAGTTTTACATATATGTCTGTTTTCGGCCGGCGGCCGATCAATCATCTAGCTAGTGTGGTTAGCTTGGTAGTACTCCCTCCGTTCGAAAATACTTGTCATCAATATGAACAAAAATGGATGTATCTAGAACTAAAATACATATAGATACATCCACTTTTATTTATTTTGATGACAAGTATTTCTGAACGAAGGGAGTATATAGCAAGAATTAATGCTGGCAAATCAACCATCGGGCTAGCGTGGTTAGCTTGGTCTAGGAATAATTAATCAGCTTTGCTGCTTTCTGTCTACGCGCATGTTGAGCCCAGTTTAATTCTTCCATCCACGGAGCGCTCTTAGACGTGTGTTTTGAACACTTATGTTCTCTTATTAGATAGTGGAAAGAATGGGACACCGTCATAAGATATTTCTTACTTTTATGATTTATGTATCCCACTGCAAATATATGCTAAAATAAAGACAATTTGCAATTTTTCTTTTGCTTAAGTTAAACGGTTTAGACTTATCTGAATATGGTATGATCTTTCAGAATGGCAACATGTGAGTGTTGCTTAATATCTGTACGTTCTGGCATTTTCGAAATATGCTACGAGATTCTTAGTGCTTTGAAAGATACTGACAATTCATTCAAAATGGAAATTCTATTATATATGTCTAACTCTTGGCACCTCTGTATTCTAGAATGAGATACTATAATGCTTTTAGATTACAGCATATACAAACACCCACCACAAATTCTTTAGTGCGCCAATATGAAAAGCTCACGAGTTACCGATACAACACAAATCCATACGTATGTTTCCAGAAAGCTAATCTGAATGGCATATCTCGAGTTAAGAATTAAGATGAGCATTGACACATTGACAAAACAAATAATAATCTGATGGAGCCACAAAAATTTAACAACTTTAATGCACTTGAATGTATTTCTGCTAGAATAATTGTTTTACCATAAGATCTCATTGCGTAGAGGTTAAAGCCAACTGGATTACTGAAATGCATGTAAATAACCATATTTTTTTCCATATATACAAAGCTTGCAAATATTAATTGTACACATGTCAATAATAAATAAGTAAATATGTAATTTTACATAGTTCCTACGAAATTTACCAATGCCTACATAAACCAATAACAAATACTTATTATGTGCTTAAAGGAAATAATCTTCAAATACAGGAACAAGCTAGAGAGACCAAAAATATATATTTGTGCAATGAATTCAATAATGAAGTGTAAGTGCATCTAGTGCCCCCTAGTTGGTTTTGGAGTATTGACGACAAATGAGGTTGAGGAACTAATGTGTTTGTGAGAATTGCAGGATAACACAGGTAATAGTTCCTCACAGATTCGATTTAACTTCCAGAGATGACCCCTAAAAATGTGTGAAGACATTAAAGTTCATGGTGGTACGTGAAGACATTCACGTGAAGATAATGGCCTATGAAGACATTCATTGAAGACTATAGAACGCGAAGACATAGTTCCTTTCGTAGTTCTTTTTATTCCTTCTTGAGTCATAGGATCCACCGTACTGTTAAGTGGGGTCCAAGTGAACACAACTGAATAACTGAGGTGATGCTTAACCAAAACACCTATGTCTTCAAGCGAAGACAAATGAGAGCAAATCTTATCCAGAGCTGGATAAGTCAACTTTACTTGGAGCTCAAGTAAAGTTGCCGCGTGTGTTCAAAATCCGACCGTTAGACACATGTCAGTTCCTTAGTGACCGAGGGTCATTTCGGACATATCCTGTCGGGTTGCCTCATGGCTATAAATAGCCCACCCCCTACACCATAAATTGGTGGTTGCTCAGAGTTAGTGCACGACTTTTGTCGTTTGAGAGCAACCCACCTCCGAAGCCTTTGAGAGAAAAGATCCTTTTGAGGACAAAACCCCAAACACCCAAAGCCAAAGAGAGTTAAGCATCACTGAAGTCTTTCTGTCCTTGTGACCTGAAGACTTGTTACACATGAGGACTGTGCTTCCTCCAGCCGGTTAGGCGTCACGTTCAGAGCGTCCTAGAGTGACTATGGACTGCCAGTGAACAAAGTCTGTGAAGGTTCAGAAGTCTACCTTGAAGACCTTCCCGAGTGATTGGGCGAGGACTGTGTGTCCTTAGCTCAAGGGGAATACGGTGAGGACTGTGTGTCCGGGACTGTGTGTCCTCAGGTTTGCATACCTAGCCGCCCTAACCAGATGTACTGTTGAGACAACAACTGGAACTGGTCTACCAAATCCTTGTCTCCATCAAGCTACTGGTTCTATCCCTATTCTCTTTTACTTTTCAGTTTGTCTTCGTGAAACCATTGCTCATCTGCTCTATTAGTCTTCACTATGTGAAGACCACTATCTGTTTAGCTTCAGTTATATCTTCCATCTCGATCCATGTTAGTTCTGTCTTCCGCTGTGTAGCTATAGGTTCTTTTCTATCGTTTGTCTTCAAAACCCTCGTGTTTTGAAGACTTTCGTAAAATCGCCTATTCACCCCCCTCTAGTTGATAACTTGCACTTTCATGAAGAAATAAAGTTACTGCAATATAATCATTTTATAAATGTCACCAAATTTGGCCCCAATTTTTCTTTAGGCAAAAAAGAAAAATTGTCAACATACATGGCTAATATATTGACTACGTAAATTGCAATTCTAAGATCCTAGCCTGCGCATTGAGTGGGCCAAAAGCTCACGAGTTACCGATACAACACAAATACATACGTATGTTTCCAGAAAGCTAATTTGAATCGCATATCTCGAGGTAAGAATTAGGATGAGCATTGATAAATTGACAAAACAAATAATAATCTGATGGAGCCACAAAATTTAATAACTTTAATGCACTTGAATGTATTTCTGCTAGAACAATTGTTTTACCATAAGATCTCATTGCATAGAGGTTAAAGCCAACTGGATTACTGAAATGCATGTAAATAACCATAATTTTTCCCTATATACAAAGCTTGCAAATATTAATTGTACACATGTCAATAATTGATAAGTAAATACGTAAGTTTACATAGTTCCTATGAAATTTACCAATGCCTACATAAACCAATAACAAATACTTATTATGTGCTTAAAGGAAAATAATCTTCAAATACAGGAACAAGCTAGAGAGACCAAAAAAATATAATTGTAAAATGAATTCAATAATGAAGAAATAAAGTTACTGCAATATAATCATTTTGTAAATGTCACCAAATTTGGCCCCAATTTTTCTTTAGGCAAAAAAGAAAAATTGTCAACATAATATATTGACTACGTAAATTGTAATTCTAAGATCCTAGCCCGTGCATCGAGCGTGACACTATGCTAGTTTAAACCAATAAGGATGTGTCAGGACCCCGATCCTAAGTCACACAGGTCTAGCCTGTAACACATCATATCACTTTGCGGCCTCACGCACGATATCCCCACGGGTGCCACCTTACCTGGCCCGGGACCGTTTGCGCATTTTGGCACACGTATATGATAGTGTCGCTAGCATCCATATGACAGAGAATCTGGGCCGACATGACTAGTTATAAACCAAAAGTGGCACTAAATTACATAGACATGCATACATGACCCAGCAACGAACGTGTCGGTCATCAACGTATGAACCCAAGTCGTAGCAAGCTACAAGGACTTAAAGGAACAACGCGTGACATTTCCCCTAAGGGACAGACACAGGAACGAAGAAGGACACATGCCGGCCAGCCTAAGTGTTCCGGAGCAGTAGCAATCTACCAAGGCTCAGTGGAAGCACTAGGAGACATTTCCCTGTAAGGTAGGCTACCAAAGGTAAACAACTAGGTGTCGGATCCCACACATAGCAATACACATTACACGTACGCATAACATGCAAGTATGTGCTGTACAACAGGGCATCACAACATAACTCAACAACTCATATAGATAAAGGCCCAGAAGAGCCATCATAGCATTTATTACAATCAGAGGTCACATGACCCAACATACAGAGCATACAGGCAACGGAAGCATAACATGTCTGAGTACAGACAACTACAAATGAAAAAGGCTGAGAAGCCTGACTATCTACCAGACCCTCCCAAGGGTACAAGATCGTAGCTGAGGTAACAAGCTAAACGTTGAAGTCCACGCGGAACCACTAGCGAGACTGAAGTCTCTCTGCAAAAACATAAATTAAGCAAACGTGAGTACAAAGGTACTCAGCAAGACTTACATCAGAACTAGCTACATATGCATCAGTATCAACAAAGGGGGTGGTGGTGTTTGACTGCAGCAAGCCAGCTTTGACTCGGTGGCTATCCTAAACTACGACTGCAAGTAACTCTTTTGAGGTGGCGCACACGAGTCCACATATTCACCAATCAATACACCACTATGGATCCGCTCCCGTCTCCCTACGAGAAGGACATCCATAGCACTCACGCTTATCTTGCGCGTTTTAGAGTATCCACTTTCACTTGTCTATGAACTGTAATAGGTAACCCAGAAGTCCATTACCGCGGACACGGCTATTCGAATAGATTATATTTAACCCTGCAGGGGTGTACTTCTTCACACACGCTCTCACCACTTACCGCCGTTTACACGACATGTACTCGGCAACCTTCAAGCGGAGGCCCAGCGAGGGTGTCGGCCACGACCTGACTAACCACACAAGTCTCTCATCCAGGTTTATCGCCTATTTGGGTTCCATCCGTGGGGAGATCCGGCCGGGGTGTCGCTTACGGCCCCAAACGATGTGTACAGGGTTCCCGCATCACCAAACGGGCAATCGGTACACCGTGCCACGTACATGCCGCGTCACAGCCCACCCCGAGGGTCAGCGCTGCGCACGACCTCCAGTAAACTACAAACACCAGAAACTAGTTGCAACTCCTAGACAGAGATCATGTTGATTAATAAGTCGAGAGGGTCCATTGGTTTCGGGCCCAATGCATGGTAGTAACTGGTCATGGATCAACCAACACAGAACTCAGTTCCTGAGGACGGCTGCAATGAGACAACCCACCATGTACTCCTACATGGCCTCTCATCGCTACCTTTACCAAATCGTGTTCACACACTTAGCTCACACACAGTAGGACATGTTCATCACATTCCAACTCATCCCCGATGAATCAGACCTGACACAACTCTAAGCAATAGCAGGCATAACCAGAAAGCATCAATGAGTAGGCACAACATGGCTCAAACAACTCCTACTCATACTAGTGGGTTTCAACTATTTACTGTGGCAATGACGGGTCATGCAGTGGAAAGGGGTTCAACTACCGCAGCAGGTAACAATTGAAGCGTTGTTGTCCTAATGCAGTAAAAGAGAGCAAGAGCGAGAGAGTGGGATTGTATCGGAATGCTCAATGGGGTTTGCTTGCCTGGCACTCCTGAAGATAACATTGAGTCTTCATCGGTGTCATCGATCACATCGTCGGAACACGTCTACTGAAAGGGGACAAACACCGGCAACAGAGAAATAACACAATCAATGCAATGCGACAATATGATGCATGATCATGACATGGCAATATGCTGTTGATTGAGCTAATGCAATTGGCAACCATGTTAAATGAAGTTGGTTTGAATCAAAGGTTCAAATTCAAACTCCATATGTGATTATTTAAATGCCATTTAATTGATTTGACCTGATCAGCAGGTTTAACTTGTTCAAACATGCATGATAATGCCATAAACAGTTTCCTTGGATTTTTCTGATCATTTTCCATATATAAATTATTTTCATCTGAGCTACGGTTGATTTTATATGATTTTTTTAGAAGTTTTGGCTATTTTCTGAAATAAATAAATCATTTCTGATTTATTTTAAATCACAGAAAATGGTTACTGCGTCAGCTTGACGTCAGGATGACGTCATCAGTCAACAGAGACTGGTCCAGGTCAAACCTGACGTGTGGGGTCCACACGTTAGTGGCTCTGCTAATTAACAGGGTTAATTAGCACTAACTAAATTCTAAACTAATCTTATACAAGACAGGGCCCACACGTCAGTGACTAACTAATTAACCGATTAATTGAAACTAAACTAGGTTAATTAGCAGGGTGGGCCCCACTTGTCAGCGAGTTAGTGGTTGACTAAGGGCGTGGGGCCCATACGTCAGTGACTCGGGGGGGTCAACCCACCGGTCAGACCAGTCAAGCGCGCCGGCGGCTCGTCGCCGGCGGCGACAGATGCGGTGGAGGGCTCGGAAAATGCCCTCCGGCGACCAAAACAGCAGCGGAGAGCATCTACGTGCTCCTGGGACTCTCGCGCATCTAGTGGTGCAGCCGGATTCGCCGGGGATGGCCGGAGTCGACGGCAACAACTGCAGCAGCGGCGGCCGGAGTACGGTGGTGACACGCGCGACCACTAGGGGGCACGGAAAGGCAAGATGAAGTGCGCTACGGGTTCGTGAGGTCATTAGGAGCTCGGTGGTGCACGCAGGTGGAGGCTCCAGTGGCTATAGCCACGGCGGCGACATTGCCGGCGGCGGTGAGCTCACGGGTCCGGTGGTGGAGCTAGCTAGGGGACTGGTTAGACTGCGGGGAGAGAGGGTAAAGACGCAGGTGCTCACGGCGGTTCGTTTGAAGAGGACGGCGAGCCCGGGGGCGGCCCGACGGCGGCGAATCGTCGACGGCGGTCACCGGACGCAGAGGAGGGGAACGACGGTGTTGCGGGTGAGGGAGAGATCCTGGCGCCGCGTGCGTCGTCTTAGAGCTTCACGGAGCCGAGGCGAAGCTCATGGGCTAGCTGGCCGGGCGTGGGGATGCTGGTGGCCGCGGCAACGGCGAACGGCGGCGACGGCCGTGTTCGGTGGGGGAAAACAAAAGGGGGGGAAGAGCGTTCGGGGGGAGAGAGGGAGAGGGGCAGGGGTTCTGGCGTCTCCGTGGCGTCGTCCAGAGGCATCCAGGGGGAAGGAGGAGGCAGGCACGCAGGGAGAAGCTGGCGCGGCTCGGCGGCGCGCCTGGCACGCAGCTGCTTCTCCTCCTGGCAGGAGGAAGAAGACAGCGCTGCCCCTGGTGGGCCGGGCCGCTACAGCGCTGGGCCAGCTGCAGGACAGGTAAGCATTTCCTTCTGTTTTAATTCTGTTTCTGTTTTCTATTTTGTTTTTTTGTTCTGGGCTTTATTAAAAATACTTAGGCACTTTCAAAAATCACCAAACTGCTCATGCCCACTGTTTAGCATATAACCAACATGGAACATTTCAGTTTGGGATTATTTGAGCATTAAAAATAATATATAAAATTTAAATGCCCAAATGCAAATAAGATATGATTTAATCCAAAAATCCAGAATGGTCCTAGAAATGTGTGCAACATTTTTGGCAGAGGTTTTTAATCAATCCAAAAATGATGAACTTTTCCAAGGGGCATTTTGGGTTCATTGAAAAGATTTTAATTGACCCTAGTTGAATTGCTTTACTGCTAGGGTTTAGGCAATCCCCATTTGAAGTTTCTTTCAAGATTAAACATGATGCACACATGAGGCTAGCCTAGTGCATTACCAGAAGCTAGGGATGTGACAACTCACCCCTACTAAACAAGAATCTCGTCCCGAGATTCAAGCGCAGGGTAAGAAATCAGAGGGGACACTAGCTAACACAATCTTCATGATCCAAGGGCCCTTCATATGAATGTCGATTGTTGGCATCATGTTGATCTTGAAACCCTTGCTTTTGAGGTCTTTGTCCAACACGGTGACGACGAAAGAAACTTCGCAATAGTTGATCTTGTGAAAGATCAGGCAACTCAAGATCAACTCTTGGAGTGAGACGTTGAAACATCTCTTGAGCTGGGACACGGGACACACATCCAAAGGGATGGAATGAAACAAACGATGAAGATTCACTTGACGGCAATAATTCCACACCTAAGGTGATGGTAACGATACCACCAGACGGGGCACCTTTAGGTAAGGTGACTCGTAGAATTATTTCTTTAAGTGGCAAAAAGAATTACTTTTGATATAGAGATCATTGAAACTCTCTGTACCAGCCGGAGGCAAATCACAATCGATCATTTGACGGAGTCCGAAAGAATGACATTCTACATTTAGAATGGATGATGTGGACTGCCTTGTAAAAGACAATGCCAAGGTTGATTTTGCTTATCACCGGAAATGGATGGGACCCATGGTAGGACCACTTTTGAAGATAACCCTGAGCAGCAGATGCTGAGAAGGGCAACCCATGGAAAATTGGCACATTGGCGGTGCAAGCTGGGAACAAAATGCAAATGCTGGGAATAATTCTGGTAACTGGGAAGAATCCCAACAGTAGAGAGTAATTCTACTCTTGAGGGGTTATAGCATAACCAAGAGCACGGGGAGCAATCTCGGTTGGTGTCGAGGATAACACCTAGTGCTTGTGCGTGCTCTCAAGAACTTGAGTATTCCCATATTCATCAAGGTTCTACCAATATCCGTGTCAAGGATCCTGGCGACACAACATACGACCATGATGTATAGCGGTGGACGATGCAGATGCAAAGAAAGATAACACTTTCTCAGATTTCACCTTAGCGGTGTCAAGGGGCAAAATCTGGATGATCGACCGAGAGACATTTAGCACTCCGCTTCTAATGTTCTCCTTGACATGCTAGTGTAAACCATTCATAGATATGTTTGGTATCGTGAACATCAAGTAAAGGTCGGACTTCGGAAGCACAAGAATCCATAAGGAACAACTAGGGAGTAAATTCTACAAATCCTTATGGGGAGGTGGCCAATTTCTTCAATCGAGATACTACAACGATAGGTCTTCCGGCTAGGTGTGTTGGCCACGGCATCCACTTTACCGGTACTCGAAAGACCAATATTATAGCTCTTGGGAAATGCACCAACCATCATATCTACCTGAGATTCAGTTCTGGTTGGTGTCAGGATATTCCAGACTCATCTAGTCTAGAAGTAAAAATGAAAGTTTGCAACACAATTCGTCGAGACGACGTTGCGAGATTCTCGGGAATGAACTACGATAGCAAGCTCCAAAACATGAGCTGGTTCTGCTACAAACCTGTGAACACATTGTCCAAGACAAGCATGACCACATAGCAGTCTTATGATAAAACACTACTGAGTTCTGGTTGGGAACCATCGTCTAGGATATCGAAGTCCTTGCATAAGTCATATGATTAGCTCTTATGATGGAACTTTTCTCCTTGAACAAATCAATCAGTGGCTTGGGGTGCTAGGGATACATATAGAGTGATGGTTGCAAGTCTCCAAACCACAGAATACTTCGCACGTATGCATGACTGACTTGGGATGATTCCACAGGAAGCAAAACAAACTTTCTCAACTCACGGTGGCAACTTACATCAATTACACATGAATTAGGGAAAGTTTCTTCTCTCATCCAACATATACCTCATGAACGGAACACGGAGGCAATGCTTACAAAGTTTCCAACACTAGCTTAATGTCCTACAAAATCATGGAGAAGGTAGGGATGTTGTCGATGGGCTCAACCATAATCCATCCAGATTTCCATGGAGATGGAATTCCATAATTAGGTGAACAAGTGATAGTATTGGTCAGACCCAGAAGATATAATGGTGTATGCTCGAGGGATCAACCATGAGTAAGACAACATTATGAACATCGTTGGTTCTGATTTGATTTGATGATAGCCCATACTCAAATCAAAGTTTTGATATGACAATAGGGCCAACAACTGATCACAGGGACCAATTGATGAAGATGTCATCTATTTTCAACACACGCAAACATACCCCTTGAGATGAACTAAGCTGGCAAGCTTTTATCTTCCAACTCTCCAAGTTATTGTTTTAGCTTAACCAACCAGTTCAGGGTATCCAACCAGATTCTTGGAGAAGTGGTGGTTTATAAGGAACCAACTTGATCACGAACTCAACATAGCGGTCAGGGAACAACCTGGTAATACTTCCGAGAAGATGTTCGGAAATCACGAACCACCGATATGTTACTAAGCTCGAGATCAATCTTGCTTTTCAGGGCAAGACGATATGATCAAATGAGCAAGGACTTAACAAAATCCTAACTCATCAATCAAGGAGTGCACCAAGAAAGTGGACTAGATAGCACGATCAATCTTAGAATGGTGATTCAATAGTCAACACGCTAAGAATGAGATTGTCGTCCATTTACTACCAAGCAACGAAATTGCTAGGAGTATTGATTTCACACATCACAATCCACTTGTCAGCATTCCGGTTATAATAACACGGAGGCCGAGAAATAAACGATGATGGCGAGAAGTATCACCTTATCAAAGGTTCATAGGAGGTGGAGCAATTCCCATGACATTCTTGACATAAAGATGGTAATACTCCAGGATAGAACAGTTTAGAAGCTGGATTAGCGTTCTTCATCTGCGAAGTACAACTTCTTTGACCCAATCCTGGATATGGATAAGGTACTGGAGTTTGTTTCTCCTAGTCATTCCGGAATAGAATGGCTTGACAGACCACAAGAGTAAAAGGCATCGATGAACACGAGTGCACAACTACTCCTGACTATCAACTGATAGATGAGGGTCGTAATACAACTAGAAAGGGGCAACTCAGAGGAACATATAACTTCTGAGTTGTGGATGCATAGATTAACATGTCGAACGAGTTCAACATATTTCTTCCGGATAACCCATGCAGAAAATAGAATTGGCAGAGTCACAATATGAATGGAGTACTACTCAGGAGCACTCTGGTTGTGATCTTTTGGTTCAGAAGAACTTCTGCCATGATGGTTCATGGTATTTGGAAGAAGGATATACCACGGACCTCGAGGACTATCACAAGGTTACTAATATCCTAAAGGGACGAGCAAATACTACCGACATGATATAAGTGGAGTGAGTCTTGGGTTCAAGAACCCATGAATAGAATGCCTACTAACTAAATGGCATCACGGGATGCTTTCGAGAATGACGGCCAGAACCATCACGGTGAGGATACAAAGTATTGCTGCATTACTGGGTGATCTTCTAAGATACTTAGGGCCATAATAATAACTCCAACATATGTGTCGAGGTAACAGAGTACCTCAACACACTGACTAGTGTGATTAATCTGGCCTAAAAGGACATCGGAAACAGGGAGAAAAGGTTTGCAAATGCATCAGACTATTTAGAAACCTGGGATGACTCGGACAGCATAACGGCTGTGATGCTTGGAAATACTTTTAAGACTCGTGCACAAAGATAGCATAACCACTCAACATCATAATGTCAAGGTTCTGAGATCAACAATTGAACACATAGAAGTAGAATAAACTGAACTGAGAGTCGAATCCACAATTAACGTGATCCTGATAGACATAAGAGAAAGCCTAGTTCTTAATCCCCGTGGAATAGAAGAAGGTGACTCAGATCAGAAGGTCATAAGGTAAAGGAGTAAAAAGAGCCTTACGTTCCCTTCCACAAACAATTCCCTTACATAACTAAAGAGTTTTTAGACACAACTTCGACCAGTTTGGCTTGCTAATCCTACAGGCAGTCAGGCTCTGATACCAAAGCTGTCAGGACCCCGATCCTAAGTCACACAGGTCTAGCCTGTAACACATCATATCACTTTGCGGCCTCACGCACGGTATCCCCACGGGTGCCACCTTACCTGGCCCGGGACCGTTTGCGCATTTTGGCACACGTATATGATAGTGTCGCTAGCATCCATATGACAGAGAACCCGGGCCGACATGACTAGTTATAAACCAAAAGTGGCACTAAATTACAGAGACAAGCATACATGACCCAGCAACGAACGTGTCGGTCATCAACGTATGAACCCAAGTCGTAGCAAGCTACAAGGACTTAAAGGAACAACGCGTGACATTTCCCCTAAGGGACATACACAGGAACGAAGAAGGACACATGCCAGCCAGCCTAAGTGTTCCGGAGCAGTAGCAAGCTACCAAGGCTCAGTGGAAGCACTAGGAGACATTTCCCTGTAAGGTAGGCTACCAAAGGTAAACAACTAGGTGTCGGATCCCACACATAGCAATACACATTACACGTACGCATAACATGCAAGTATGTGCTGTACAACAGGGCATCACAACATAACTCAACAACTCATATAGATAAAGGCCCAGAAGAGCCATCATAGCATTTATTACAATCAGAGGTCACATGACCCAACATACAGAGCATACAGGCAACGGAAGCATAACATGTCTGAGTACAGACAACTACAAATGAAAAAGGCTGAGAAGCCTGACTATCTACCAGACCCTCCCAAGGGTACAAGATCGTAGCTGAGGTAACAAGCTAAACGTTGAAGTCCACGCGGAACCACTAGCGAGACTGAAGTCTCTCTGCAAAAACATAAATTAAGCAAACGTGAGTACAAAGGTACTCAGCAAGACTTACATCAGAACTAGCTACATATGCATCAATATCAACAAAGGGGGTGGTGGTGTTTGACTGCAGCAAGCCAGCTTTGACTCGGTGGCTATCCTAAACTACGACTGCAAGTAACTCTTTTGAGGTGGCGCACACGAGTCCACATATTCACCAATCAATACACCAGTATGGATCCGCTCCCGTCTCCCTATGAGAAGGCCATCCATAGCACTCACGCTTATCTTGCGCGTTTTAGAGTATCCACTTTCACTTGTCTATGAACTATAATAGGTAACCCAGAAGTCCATTACCGCGGACACGACTATTCGAATAGATTATATTTAACCCTGCAGGGGTGTACTTCTTCACACACGCTCTCACCACTTACCGCCGTTTACACGACATGTACTCGGCAACCTTCAAGCGGAGGCCCAGCGAGGGTGTCAGCCACGACCTGACTAACCACACAAGTCTCTCGTTCAGGTTTATCGCCTATTTGGGTTCCATCCGTGGGGAGATCCGGCCGGGGTGTCGCTCACGGCCCCAAACGATGTGTACAGGGTTCCCGCATCACCAAACGGGCAATCGGTACACCGTGCCACGTACATGCCGCGTCACAGCCCACCCCGAGGGTCAGCGCTGCGCACGACCTCCAGTAAACTACAAACACCAGAAACTAGTTGCAACTCCTGGACAGAGATCATGTTGATTAATAAGTCGAGAGGGTCCATTGGTTTCGGGCCCAATGCATGGTAGTAACTGGTCATGGATCAACCAACACAGAACTCAGTTCCTGAGGACGGCTGCAATGAGACAACCCACCATGTACTCCTACATGGCCTCTCATCGCTACCTTTACCAAATCGTGTTCACACACTTAGCTCACACACAGTAGGGCATGTTCATCACATTCCAATTCATCCCCGATGAATCAGACCTGACACAACTCTAAGCAATAGCAGGCATAACCAAAAAGCATCAATGAGTAGGCACAACATGGCTCAAACAACTCCTACTCATACTAGTGGGTTTCAACTATTTACTGTGGCAATGACGGGTCATGCAGTGGAAAGGGGTTCAACTACCGCAGCAGGTAACAATTGAAGCGTTGTTGTCCTAATGCAGTAAAAGAGAGCAAGAGCGAGAGAGTGGGATTGTATCGGAATGCTCAATGGGGTTTGCTTGCCTGGCACTCCTGAAGATAACATTGAGTCTTCATCGTTGTCATCGATCACATCGTCGGAACACGTCTACTGAAAGGGGACAAACACCGGCAACAGAGAAAGAACACAATCAATGCAATGCGACAATATGATGCATGATCATGACATGGCAATATGCTGTTGATTGAGCTAATGCAATTGGCAACCATGTTAAATGAAGTTGGTTTGAATCAAAGGTTCAAATTCAAACTCCATATGTGATTATTTAAATACCATTTAATTGATTTGACCTGATCAGCAGGTTTAACTTGTTCAAACATGCATGAAAATGCCATAAACATATTCCTTGGATTTTTCTGATCATTTTTCATATAATAATTATTTTCATCTGAGCTACGGTTGATTTTATATGATTTTTTAGAAGTTTTGGCTATTTTCTGAAATAAATAAATCATTTCTGATTTATTTTAAATCACAGAAATAGTTACTGCGTCAGCTTGACGTCAGGATGACGTCATCAGTCAACAGAGACTGGTCCAGGTCAAACCTGACGTGTGGGGTCCACACGTCAGTGGCTCTGCTAATTAACAGGGTTAATTAGCACTTACTAAATTCTAAACTAATCTTATACAGGACAGGGCCCACACGTCAGTGACTAACTAATTAACCGATTAATTGAAACTAAACTAGGTTAATTAGCAGGGTGGGCCCCACTTGTATGGAGTTAGTGGTTGACTAAGGGCGTGGGGCCCATACGTCAATGACTCTGGGGGGTCAACCCACCGGTCAGACCAGTCAAACGCGGCGGCGGCTCGTCGCCGGCGGCGACAGACGCGGTGGAGGGCTCGGAAAATGCCCTCCGGCGACCAAAACAGCAGCGGAGAGCATCTACGTGCTCCTGGGACTCTCGCGCATCTAGTGGTGCAGCCGGATTCGCCGGGGATCGCCGGAGTCGATGGCAACAACTGCAGCAGCGGCGGCCGGAGTACGGTGGTGACACGCGCGACCACTAGGGGGCACGGAAAGGCAAGATGAAGTGCGCTACGGGTTCGTGAGGTCATTAGGAGCTCGGTGGTGCACGCAGGTGGAGGCTCCAGTGGCTATAGCCACGGCGGCGACATTGCCGGCGGCGGTGAGCTCACGGGTCCGATGGTGGAGCTAGCTAGGGGACGGGTTAGACTGCGGGGAGAGAGGGGAAAGACGCAGGTGCTCACGGCGGTTTGTTTGAAGAGGACGGCGAGCCCGGGGGCGGCCCGACGGCGGTGAATCGTCGACGGCGGTCACCGGACGCAGAGGAGGGGAACGACGGTGTTGCGGGTGAGGGAGAGCTCCTGGCGCCGCGTGCGTCGTCTTAGAGCTTCACGGAGCCGAGGCGGAGCTCATGGGCTAGCTGGCCGAGCGTGGGGATGCTGGTGGCCGCGGCAACGGCGAACGGCGGCGACGGCCGTGTTCGGTGGGGGAAAACAAAAGGGGGGGAAGAGCGTTCGGGGGGAGAGAGGGAGAGGGGCAGGGGTTCTGGCGTCTCCGTGGCGTCGTCCGGAGGCATCCAGGGGGGAGGAGGAGGCAGGCACGCAGGGAGGAGCTGGCGCGGCTCGGCGGCGCGCCTGGCACGCAGCTGCTTCTCCTCCTGGCAGGAGGAAGAAGACAGCGCTGCCCCTGGTGGGCCTGGCCGCTACAACGCTGGGCCAGCTGCAGGACAGGTAAGCATTTCCTTCTGTTTTAATTCTGTTTCTGTTTTCTATTTTGTTTTTTTTGTTCTGGGCTTTATTAAAAATACTTAGGCACTTTCAAAAATCACCAAACTGCTCATGCCCACTGTTTAGCATATAACCAACATGGAACATTTTAGTTTGGGATTATTTGAGCATTTAAAATAATATATAAAATTTAAATGCCCAAATGCAAATAAGATATGATTTAATCCAAAAATCCAGAATGGTCCTAGAAATGTGTGCAGCATTTTTGGCAGAGGTTTTTAATCAATCCAAAAATGATGAACTTTTCCAAGGGGCATTTTGGGTTCATTGAAAAGATTTTAATTGACCCTAGTTGAATTGCTTTACTGCTAGGGTTTAGGCAATCCCCATTTCAAGTTTCTTTCAAGATTAAACATGATGCACACATGAGGCTAGCCTAGTGCATTACCAGAAGCTAGGGATGTGACAGGATGCTGGGAGACTTGCCTCCTCGGGGCTCCAGTAAGGATATGGGCCGGTCCTGCTGCTGGTCCGCTTGTCGGCTGCACGGTTGTGTGTCGCGGTGGTTAGTTGTGAGGACTGCGCCGGGTTGGTTGGCGTATGTGCGGGTGGGCCCCTGGCTGACCGATGCATCATGTGCGTGTCGTGCGTGCCTCACCTCCACCGCCGTCAGTTTCCCTTTCTCTATCCAATCTCAATCGAACTACTATAGCTGCCGCCTCCTTGATCCATGTGGTCGCCCTTTGCCGCCGCCACCGGAGAGGCTTGCCTTCGAGGCCGCACGCCTTAGATCCGGCAGGAGGAAAAGGAGGAAGAGACCCGCACTGTCCCGTTCTCCGGCGGCAGCGACCTACGCGCGAGCGATGGGGAGGCGAGGAGGAGAAAGAGGCGAGGTGGTGGAGGAGCAGCCGAGGTCGACGACGGCGTCCTTGGCCGAGCACACGCATGGAAGGGAGGGGGAGGGTTGCAGCCGCTCGTGCGGATCGAGGGGAAGGAGAAAGGTGCTGATGCTGCCGGCTACTTGGGGAAGGGGATGCAGGCGATCTTGGGCGAGTTAAGAGACCTGAGGCGACCTATGGAAGGAAGGGGACACCGGCGACCTTATGAAGGAAGGGGAGGCCGGTGAATTGGGGTATGGGATGCGGGTGACCTGGGGAAGGGCAGATGGGAGCTGCTCAGCCCGTCATCGCTGTCGGCACCCGACGGCCACTGGTCGTCGCTTGGAGGACCAGGGGAATGGAGAAATAGGGCGACATGCCTCGCCGTGCCGCTTGGTGGCTGTGACACCCCGAGACCGGTGCGCCAGGTGTCAGCCAGTTATTCGTTGTCAGTGCCATGTCATCTGCTTGCGTGTTGCATCTTGCCATGTCGTCGTGTGCATTGCATCAGCATGTTTTCAAAACTTGCATTCGTCCGAGTCCGCTCATCCTCTCCGTTGTCCGTTCTGAGCCCAGGCTCACTTGCACGCGCCCGCGGCACCTCCGAATATTTATTTTATAAATGGCCGAAAAATGTTCTCGGAATGGGATGAAACTTGGCGTGTGGTCTTATTTTAGTGTAGACAGGCCTCCTGCCAAATTTCATCGCATTCGGAGTCCGTTTGCTAGCCCAACGGTTATATATAGTGGCACTAGTCGTCGGTTTAAACGTCGGACGTTTTCGGTCTCCGAAAACCCCGCAGGCCTCTCCCTCTCTTCTCTTCCCTAAGCCCAAGGCCTTCTACACAGTCCACCTAAGTCACCTACCTCCCCCTTGATACGTCCAAAACGTATCTATAATTTCTGCTTGCTCCATGCCACTTTTGGGTGATATTGCTATGATATTCATACACTTCCATACACTTTTGATCATATTTGGACTAACTTACTAATCCAGTGCACCCCAGTGCCAGTTTCTGTTTTCGGCTGTTTTTGTATTTCAGGTTTTCACGTTTCGAGAACTGCCCAGAAAAATCCAGAAAAATTATATAAAAAATCAGCGATCCGGAAACAACAATGCGTCCGAAGGGCA
>LR738711.1:841000291-841029977 GCA_902687465.1 Secale cereale
GGGGGGGCACAGGGGCTCCAGGCGCCCTGTGGGCGCGCCCCCCTGGGCCGCGCCGGGGGGGGCGCCTGGGCCCCCCGAGGCTCCCCCGGTGCCCTACTTTGGCATATATTTAAAGGGTCCTCCGTAACCCTCAGAACAGGAACTCTTTTCGCGATCCCATCTCTGTTCCGCTGCCGCCGCCGCTTCCAAGATCGGGAGCACCAGGAGAACTCTTCCCGGCACCCTACCGGAGGGGAGGATCACCACCGGGAGCTTCTCCACCACCATGGACGCCTCCTGGATGACTCGTGAGTAGTCTCCCTTGGACCATGAGTCCATGACCAGTAGCTATGTGATGTTCTCCTCCCGTTCTTGTGCTTCACTAATTAGTCCTCGTGAGCTGCCCTACATGATCGAGGCACCTATGTAATCCTTATGCTGTTGCTATGTTGAGTTTGCTGGGATCTGATGGATTATGAGATTATGTTCAGATTGATCTTGAGTAATATATTTGATTCACCTCTTTTATATTTTAGTTCATAAGTAATTCTTGCATGTTCTCCGTTGTTATTTATTGCTTTGGCCGAGTAATAGGTAGTGACTCCAAGAGGGAACGTTATGCTCGATTGTGGGTTCATGCCCCTAGATGACTAGCTTGAGTGACAGATCATGAGTCTAGGGGATGTGCTGTTGCCACAAGGGGGAAAACAACGGTGCTTGTGCCCGCGGGTGCAAGGATTGTTTACTTTACGCAAAGTTCTTTTAATGCAGTTGTCTGTTGCATTGAGTTTACACTATGGGTGGGACTGACAACTTAATACCAGCGAGATGTTCTGGATAGATATCTCAAGGTGGATGATTAGTAGTAGATATTGATGGATTTCGGTCTACTTACTTTGGCGTACCGCCCATGCTTTGAACCTCAACCTTTCTTGCAATGTAGTCAGCATTGGTTTGCGTTCGTGGTCCTGTCAATTGCCCAGCTGTAATTTGTTTACCTCACATAGCTGTTTTATCGTCTTTTGGGAGAGAGACATCACTAGTGAACATCATGAGACTCCGGTCCATATTACCATCATTGATCACATCCACTATTTACTTTTCGCTATTTTACTTACTATTGCAAAATACTATCTATCACTACTATCATATTGCTTTTAACCCTTTGTGAACTACAAGGCCGGAGGGTTTGACAACCTCTCTGTACTCGTTTGGAGCAAAGTTATTTGTATCTGTGTGCAGGTCCACGTTGATTGCTAATTGCGCCGTTAGCAATTGACACCTACTTGTTGAACCTAGGAGTCTCTGGGGATTCGATCCTTGGCATCTTTGCTAGGGGAAAACACTTCTACTTACTGAATCTTACACCTTCCACTTGGGGTAACCAACGAGGGGTTCGAGGCCCATCACCCCTCCGCTCGGAGCCGCACGATCGAGATCGTACGGCTCGAAACGGAGCAAAAACCCCCAAACCCTAGGCTTTTCCCTATATAAAGACCCCCACCTGCCAATTTTGGCCTAAACCTAGTCTAACCTACCCCCTACCCTTCCCCTACCTCTAGCAGCCGCCTCCTCCCACCTCTGCCTCGGGATCCGCGCGCACAGCCTCCTTCCCTCCATTTCAGCGCCGACCAAACCCGCCTCTGCCACTTGGCAGCATTCCATTCGCCGCAGCCGCCACCTTAGCAAGGGAGGGCCCGCCCGTCAGCCTCCCTTGGCCTCCCCGCGTCAGCCGCCGCGCCTGGCCCGCGAGGCCCGGCCGAGGCCCGCCCCCGGGCCGATCTGGGCCGCCCGAGCCCCGCGCCTTCACTGGCCGAGCGCCCGACCGCCTCCCACAGCCTTCGTCCCCGACCCGCCTGCTCGTTCTACGGCGGCGCACCGCCGCCGCACCGGCCCGCGTGCCCCTCCGGACTTCCAGGAGCTCCCCGTCGCCGGTGAAACTGCTCCCCGCCGTCAGTCTCTCGCCTCCGCGCCCCAGGACGCCCGCTCCCCAGTGCCCTCGTGCCCGCTCGCTCCAGATCGGGGGAGGAGCCCCCGATCCAAAGCTCCACCGCCGTCTGGCCTCGCCGGAGGGCGGTTTCGTCGCCGGTGGTCTTCCCTGACGCCTCCAGTTGCCGGATCTGGATCCTCACCGCCGTGAGGATCCCGACCCGCTCCGCCTGCTGGACTCGCGTTGACCCTCGTGCAGCTGCCATGTGGGCCCCGCACCGCCGCACCGACGGACGTGTCCGGGAGGAGCCCGGACATGTCCGCCGCCTCACTGAGACGCTGCCACGCATGCCCCATTCGTCGGACGTGTCCGATGACAACGGACATGTCCATCCCTCGAGGTGGTTTTTCTCTCTAAGTGCCAGAAAATTGCATATTATGTTGCATCTTTGAGTGCCTGTAACTTTTTGTGTGGTGCTCCAAATTGAGTGAATGATATGTCTAAATGATCGTGGAGATATGCTCTACACTTTGTTCCATTGTGCCATGCTCATTTGAGTTCATCTAGATGCTCTAATCACTGTTGCAAGAGTGCTACTAGTTATAAACTGCTGTTACTTGTTATTTTTTTGCCATGTTTGAGATATGATAACTTGATGCATGTTTATCCAAATGATGCAAATGATATGTCAAAATATTCATTATGAAGTGTACTACATGATGATTGCTGTAGCATGCTTGTTTGAGTTCATATTGCCATGTTAATCGCTGTTGCAAAAGTGCATTTGGCTGTTATGTGCTGAAACTTGTTATGAGATGTTGATTTCAATTGCTCTTTGCTATTGATGTGTTTGTCCTCATGCCACATGTTTAGTTGTTTTAGAAGCACCATTATATGGTCTATGCTGTGGTGCAAACCTCTTTCCATGATATGCCTTGAGGTGACTTAAACATGCTTGTAAACATGCCATGCCAACATATCTGTTTTATACTTAGTGAAATTTCTAAGTCTGGAATCTGTCATATCCTGATGCTATGTTTGCTTGATGCCCTAGGCAAATCCATGCTAGTTTTGGAGTGACCAATGATCATGTCTTGTTGTCCATGTTATTGTCTATCTATTCATGCCCTTACTTGCTCATATGACCTGCTGTAGTTTATTTATTTCTTGGTCTCAAGTGGCTATAAATTATACCTGTCAGCCTTTTATCAGCATGTTCAATTTGGTGTAGCTTGTTGCTATTGATCCATGCCTCCTATGGAGATGCTCCAATGGATTTGTTTGCTGTAGGATATGTCTACTACATGTCAAAGCTCTTTATGTTCTTTTTAGAGTTGATATGCATGTTGTTTTGTGCCTCCGAAGGCAGCATCGTGATGATGTTTTTGCCTTCCCAGATTGTGGCTAAGTCTGGATAATTTTATTGCAACTTGCCATGCTTGTTTAAATGTGTTCCAGCAAGCTTTTGGGGGTGTTATAAGTTCCTACTTGTTAAGCAACATGTCTACTTCACATCCATGCTTCTTGTTATCATGTTTGGGTGCTTTAGCTTATTTTTACATTGCTCCGAAGTAGCTATGTGGCTGTTAACTTCAGCTTTGCTTTGTAACTTGTCTTGCTCGTATCTTTTAGCCCGTTGCTCCATTTTGGGTGTGCCTTATATGAAACTTGTGTGATTTTGCATGTAGAATCATAATAGCATGTTGTTTACTTGTTTGGAGTGTGTTTGCTTCATGTTTGGGTGCATCTTGCACCGTTGCCTTGCTTGTCTTGTTTTGCTCATATCTTCTAGGCCGTAGCTCCGAATTAAACAAACTTTATATGAAACTTGACTAGAATTTCCTGTAGATCATCATGGTGCATGCTAACCTGCTGTTTAACAACTTTAACTTAAGGTTTGTTCATATCTGGACTAATTTCAAACTATGCATATGAGGACTTACCGGTTTTGTGATATGTAGTTTCCGGCCTCATTTAAACTTGTTGACTTGTGTTGTTTTTGAGTGCTTCCTGCCTTGCCATATATTGCATCATATGTATACTTGTCTTGCATCCTATATAGACTTGTCTTGCATCCTACTTGGTTGAGCATATTGACATGTTCTTGTGTTGTTCTTGTGTGCTTCCTACCTTGCCATGTATTGCATCATATATAGACTTGTCTTGCATTATATGTAGACTTGTCTTGCATCATACTCGGTTGAGCATATTGTCATGTTCTTGTGTTGCGTGTTTACCGTATTGCTTGCTTCTTCTCGTTAGTGCTTGTTCCGTTGCGATCGTGAGGATTCGTTCGTCTTCATGTGGTTCGTCTTCGAGACTTCTTCTTCGTCTTCTTCATGGATCCGTTCTTCTTCCTTGCGGGATCTCAGGCAAGATGACCATACCCTTGGATACCTTTACTATCATTGTCGTGCTACCCATCATTATTGTTAGCCCCTCTCCTTGTTGCCATGAAACCTCTAACCTTGACACCTTCCTAGCAAACCATTGTTTGGCTATGTTACCCGCTTGCTCAGCCCCTCTTATAGCGTTGTTAGTTGCAGGTGAAGATGAAGATCGTTCCAGGTGGGAACTTGTTGTTGTAATATCACAATATCTATTATTATTATTAACACACCTATATACTGGGCATGGGTGGAAGGCTTGGCCTTTTGCTCGGTGTTTTGTTCCACTCATGCCACCTTAGGAGCCGATAAACCGGCATTATGTTCCTTGATTTTGCGTTCCTTACACGGTTGGGTATATGGGGACCCCTTGACACTTCGTATTTGAATAAAACTCCTCCAGCAAGGCCCAACATTGGTTTTAATTTGCCTCATAATAATAACTTAATTAATTAATTAAAATTGCATAGGGGGGACGCGCCCTCGAGATTCTTTTCTACATAGCAGGGGGGCCAGTGCTGTTGGTGTTGGTCCCAAACGGGGGTTATGCGGGGCCACCACGGGTAAACTCGAGGTTTGGCTCATGTAGGATCACCCATCCGGTCGTGGCCTGAGACGAGATACGCGCGGCTACTATCAGGGTGTCGACACACCGGGAGGTCTTGCTGGACTTGTTTTACCATTGTCGAAATGTCTTATGCACCGGGATACCGAGCCTGATCGGATTTCCCTAAGATAAGGGGTAATAATTATTATTACTTCAGCTGATCGTGAGAGCTTGTGATGGGCTAAGTTGGGACACGCCTGCAGGGTTATGATCTTTCGAAAGCCGTGCCCACGGTTATGTGGCAGATTGGAATTTGTTAATGTCCTTTTGTAGAAAACTTGACAGAGGATCCGAAGTAAAACGCACAACTGTGTGAGTAACCGTGACTGTCTCTTTTCACTTTGAGAAGAGAACACGGTGGGGTTATGTTTGACTCGTAGGTAGATCAGGATCTTTAGCGATCACTACTAGTTTGCGACCGTTTGCGTAAATGCTCTTCTTATTCTTGTACTAGTAAGTTAGCCACCATACTTTTGCTTAGCCGCTGCTGCAACCTCACCACTTAACCTCTTCCTACCCATTAAGCTTTGATAGACTTGTTACCCATGGTTATGGGATTGCTGAGTCCTCGTGGCTCACAGATACTACAACAACAGTTGCAGGTGCAGGTTTCCGATGATTTGACGTGAGAGCGATGATTGTTGTGTTCGAGTTCTTTCTTCTTCTTCTTCTTCTTCAGTCTTGGGTTAGGTTCCAGGTCGGCAGCCTGGGATAGCAGATGGGTGTCATTGTGCTTTTCATGTTTGCATCCGTAGTCGGATGCCTTGTATTGATGATGTTGTATTCTTGTGACTTGTATGTATTGTTGTATCCCCCATGTATGTATGTAATGGTACGATGTAATGATATCTATCTTGCTAAGCGCCCGAAATGCGATTGTGCCCCAATCACGTAAGTGTCATGTGATCGGGATAGAATCGCATCTTGGTCCTGACAAGTTGGTATCAGAGCCTCGACCGACCATAGGAGCCCCTTGATTGATCGTAGTCTGGCCGTTGTTGAGTCTAGCAGAAAACTTTTTCGTAGTCTAGTTATACCGGAGAGTAGGAATTCTTTTTACTCCTCAGTCCCTTCGTCGCTCTGGTGAGGAATCTTGACGTAGGTGTTTTGAATTACCCCTCTTCCCCTTCAAATTTTTTTAGGATCTCGCGGTTAGTTTTCGTTTGTTGCGTTGTTAGTTCTTTCATCTGGTGCATCTCTCGTCAAGTGGATTCAACCCTCTTCTTCTTTGCAAGTTCAACCTCAGTTCTTTTCAACCGACGGTGTTTTCCCCGTCCGTTGTGGTCTTTCTTTTTCCCACCCGCCCACCCTTTTGCTTCTCGGAGCCGGAGTCCATAATCGAGTATCCATTCTACTCGTGTGAATCCTTTGCATTCTTCCTCAGTTATTTCTACTGGTAAATTCTCGTCTAGCTCGTCATCATTCTTCTCCTTTATTCTCCGATGAGTTCTCCTATTGTTTGATATTATTCATCTCTTTTCTTCTCCGGTGGTTCCAATTCTATTAGTATCCGGGGTTCTTCATATTCTTTTCCCTCTGCTCATGTGTTTTTCCCTTTGCTCGTTCGTCTCTCGCCATTTAATTATTCCGGAGTTCTGAAGACATCTCAGGAAATTCGCCTGTCTTCCAATTAATTCGAGGTTGTCACCTCATTCGAGTTTTTTAATCGTTCCGGTGCATCATCTCCTTTTCAATCCTTTCCAACGGTGTTTTCTTTTGGTGGGCTCATAACCCACAGGTCTTTTCCCAGGATCTTACCTGACTCTTTCTTTCCCGGAGGTTCCCAAATTCTTTTAAGTATGACGTAAGAATGGATTTCATCAGTCATATGCCTTCCGAAGATCGTTTTCAAATTCTTTCATCGGTGGTTCAACCTTTTCCTCATTTTGTTCATCCGGAGTATTTCATCAATTCTTTTCATCGTGTTCCTCCGAAGGCCATCATTTCAGAAGATTTCTTCATCCTCAGTTTTCAACTTCGTCCTCCATATATTCTTCATTGATGCCTCTTCGTTCGTCTCACATTCGTTCGGTGCTTTGTTCAAGTATTCTTTAATCAGTTTGCGATCTCTTCATTCTCTTGCATCTAAATTCCCCAAGTGCTTTATTATTCTCGGAGATTCATTCTCTTGTGTTCACTCAATTTCAATTCTTCACGGTGGCTTGTCCTCTGGCATCGTTCAATTTCATTCCTTACGGTGGTCATTCTCGTTCTTCACTCGATTTTAATTCTTCCCGGTGGTTCGTTCATTTTCTTCACTCGGCTTTAATTCTTTACGGCGGTTCGTTCAAGAGTTCTTTTCCGGTGAAATCATATCAATTTGCTTATTCCATTCATATCCTACCAGTGTTTCACGAAGATTTTTTTCGCAAGTTCGCGATATATCCCTCTTTAACCTTTTCAACGCGAATAAGTGGTATGCAAATCCATTGATCCTCATCAATTTAATTGGTGGAGGATAAGCATAACATAATTCTTATTCTTTTATCAAGTTGTTTAATCCTTTTCCTCGGAATTTGTTCTTGATGAATAAATTCTAGTTCTAAGCGCCTTAATCTTTTCTTCTCCGGAGTTCAAGTTTTTCGCGACTATCTCGTCGGAACATCGACTAATCATCGCAAGGCTTATTCTTATTCTTTTCATCCGCCATCATCATCCTTTTCGTTACCGGAGTTCTTCATGTTGGTTCTTCATCATTTAATTCATTCTTCAAATATTGAGTAATTCTTCTGGACCAGCTCAAGCATTATTCTTTTGTGTCTCGGGATGCAAATAATTCTCCGTATTCTTTTGAAATGGAGTTTTGCATTTCTTTCTTCATTCTCATCTCTTCAGTCTTTTCGTTGCGGCGGTAATTCACCTCAAGTTTTGAGATGTTTTCATAAGTCCACAACAAGTCAATTCTTTTGTTGTTGATTTTCTCAACAACTTCGTTCAAGCCTTTCCTAAAGATGCTCTTTCAATTCACTCGTCGTGAAAGTTGTCATCTTCTTCTCCGTTCTTTTAATCTCATCATTTCAATTATTCCGGAGGCGTATGTGTTGTTCATCTCGTCAAGTATTATTCCATCTTCTCAAGTTCATGGTTATATTCATTCCATTTCAGCCGGAGTGCTACCCGAATTCCTTCGTGGAGATTCCTTTTCTATCTCTTTTAACCGGAGTGGCTTCATTGCCTCTTTTGTCACTTAAGATCTTGGCTCTCGTTGTTTACCTTTTTCTTCTTGTCTAACGAAGTCTTGCAACTTCGTTCATCTTCGTTGTATCCTTTAAAAAAAAATCAACCTCTCTAGGTCCTTTGGTTTCACTCTTTCATCCTCGAAGAACTTTGTTCTTCCTTTTGCCCTTCCGTCTCGTTCCTAAGATCTCGGGACGAGATCTCTTGTTAGTAGGGGAGTGTTGTGACACCCCGAGACCGGTGCGCCAGGTGTCAGCCAGTTATTCGTTGTCACTGCCATGCCATCTGATTGCGTGTTGCATCTTGCCATGTCGTCGTGTGCATTGCATCTGCATGTTTTCAAAACTTGCATTCGTCCGAGTCCGCTCGTCCTCTCCGTTGTCCGTTCTAAGCCCAGACTCACTTGCACGCGCCCGCGGCACCTCCAAATATTTATTTTATAAGTGGCCGGAAAATGTTCTCGGAATGGGATTAAACTTGGCGTGTGGTCTTATTTTAGTGTAGATAGGCCGCCTGCCAAATTTCATCGCATTCGGAGTCCGTTTGATAGCCCAACGGTTATATATAGCGGCACTAGTCGCCTGTTTAAACGTCGGACGTTTTCGGTCTCCGAAAACCCCGCGGGCCTCTCCCTCTCTTCTCTTCCCTAAGCCCAAGGCCTTCTACACAACCCACCTAAGTCACCTACCTCCCCCCTCCGCCCGGAGCCGCACGATCAAGATCGTACGGCTCGAAACGGAGCAAAAACAGCCAAACCCTAGGCTTTTCCCTATATAAAGACCCCCACCTGCCAATTTTGGCCTAAACCTAGTCTAACCTACCCCCTATCCTTCCCCTACCTCTAGCAGCCGCCTCCTCCCACCTCTGCCTCAGGATCCACGCGCACAACCTCCTTCCCTCCATTTCAGCGCCGGCCAAACCCGCCTCTGCCACTTGGCAGCATTCCATTCGCCGCAGCCGCCACCTCAGCAAGGGAGGGCCCGCCCGTCAGCCTCCCTAAGCCTCCCCGCGTCAGCCGCCGCGCCTGGCCCGTGAGGCCCGGCCGAGGCCTGCCCCTGGGCCGATCTGGGCCGCCCGAGCCCCGCGCCTCCCTGGGCCGAGCGCCCGACCGCCTCCCGCAGCCTTCGTCCCCGACCCGCCTGCTCGTTCTACGGCGGCGCACCGCCGCCGCACAGGCCCGCGTGCCTCGCCGGACTTCCAGGAGCTCCCCGTCGCCAGTGCAACTGCTCCCCGCCGTCAGTCTCCGGCCTCCGCGCCCCAGGACGCCCGCTCCCCAGTGCCCTCGTGCCCGCTCGCTCCAGATCGGGGGAGGAGCCCCCGATCCAAAGCTCCACCGCCGCCTGGCCTCGCCGGAGGGCGGTTTCGTCGCCGGAGGTCTTCCCTGACGCCTCCAGTTGCCGGATCTGGATCCTCACCGCCGTGAGCCGCCCGACCCGCTCCGCCTGCTGGACCCGCGTTGACCCTCGTGCAGCTGCCATGTGGGCCCCGCACCGCCGCACCGACGGACGTGTCCGGGAGGAGCCCGGACATGTCCGCCGCCTCACTGAGACGCTGCCACCCATGCCCCATTCATCGGACGTGTCCGATGACAACGGACATGTCCATCCCTCAAGGTGGTTTTTCTCTCTAAGTCCCAGAAAATTGCATATTATGTTGCATCTTTGAGTGCCTGTAACTTTTTGTGTGGTGCTCCAAATTGAGTGAATGATATGTCTAAATGATCGTGGAGATATGCTCTACACTTTGTTCCATTGTGCCATGCTCATTTGAGTTCATCTAGATGCTCTAATCACTGTTGCAAGAGTGCTACTTGTTATAAACTGCTGTTACTTGTTATTTTGTTGCCATGTTTGAGATATGATAACTTGGTGCATGTTTATCCAAATGATGCAAATGATATGTCAAAATGTTCATTATGAAGTGTACTACATGATGGTTGATGTAGCATGCTTGTTTGAGTTCATATTTCCATGTTAATCGCTGTTGCAAAAGTGCATTTGGCTGTTATGTGCTGAAACTTGTTATGAGATGCTGATTTCAATTGCTCTTTGCTATTGATGTGTTTGTCCTCATGCCACATGTTTAGTTGTTTTAGAAGCACCATTATATGGTCTTTGCTGTGGTGCAAACCTCTTTCCATGATATGCCTTGAGGTGACTTAAACATGCTTGTAAACATGCCATGCCAACATATCTGTTTTATACTTAGTGAAATTTCTAAGTCTGGAATCTGTCATATCCTGATGCTATGTTTGCTTGATGCCCTAGGCAAATCGATGCTAGTTTTGCAGTGACCAATGATCATGTCTTCTTGTCCATGTTATTGTCTATCCATTCATGCCCTTACTTGCTCATATGACCTGCTGTAGTTTATTTATTTCTTGCTCTCTAGTGGCTATAAATTATACCTGTCAGCCTTTTATCAGCATGTTCAATTTGGTGTAGCTTGTTGCTATTGATCCATGCCTCCTATGGAGATGCTCCAATTGAGTTGTTTGCTGTAGGATATGTCTACTACATGTCCATGCTCTTTATGTTGTTTTTAGAGTTGATATGCATGTTGTTTTGTGCCTCCGAAGGCAGCATCGTGATGATGTTTTTGCCATCCCAGATTGTGGCTAAGTCTGGATAATTTTATTGCAACTTGCCATGCTTGTTTAAATGTGTTCCAGCAAGCTTTTGGGGGTGTTATAAGTTCCTACTTGTTAAGCAACTTGTCTACTTCACATCCATGCTTCTTGTTATCATGTTTGGGTGCTTTAGCTTATTTTTACATTGCTCCGAAGTAGCTATGTGGCTGTTAACTTCAGCTTTGCTTTGTCACTTGTCTTGCTCGTATCTTTTAGCCCGTTGCTCCATTTTGGGTGTGCCTTATATGAAACTTGTGTGATTTTGCATGTAGAATCATAATACCATGTTGTTTACTTGTCTGGAGTGTGTTTGCTTCATGTTTGGGTGCATCTTGCACCGTTGCCTTGCTTGTCTTGTTTTGCTCATATCTTCTAGGCCGTAGCTCCGAATTAAACAAACTTTATATGAAACTTGACTAGAATTTCATGTAGATCATCATGGTGCATGCTAACCTGCTGTTTAACCACTTTAACTTAAGGTTTGTTCAGATCTGGACTAATTTCAAACTATGCATATGAGGACTTACCGGTTTTTGTTATATGTAGTTTCCGGCCTCATTTAAACTTGTTGACTTGTGTTGTTTTTGAGTGCTTCCTGCCTTGCCATGTATTGCATCATATATAGACTTGTCTTGCATCCTATATAGACTTGTCTTGCATCCTACTTGGTTGAGCATATTGACATGTTCTTGTGTTGTTCTTGTGTGCTTCCTACCTTGCTATGTATTGCATCATATATAGACTTGTCTTGCATTATATGTAGACTTGTCTTGCATCATACTCGGTTGAGCATATTATCATGTTCTTGTGTTGCGTGTTTACCGTATTGCTTGCTTATTCTCGTTAGTGCTTGTTCCGTTGCGATCATGAGGATTCGTTCGTCTTCATGTGGTTCGTCTTCGAGACTTCTTCTTTGTCTTCTTCATGGATCCGTTCTTCTTCCTTGGGGGATCTCAGACAAGATGACCATACCCTTGGATACCTTTACTATCATTGCCATGCTTAGTTGTCTCGATGCTATCATTACATGTCGCGCTACCCATCATTATTGTCAGCCCCTCTCCTTGTTGCCATGAAACCTCTACCCTTGACACCTTCCTAGCAAACCATTGTTTGGCTATGTTACCTGCTTGCTCAGCCCCTCTTATAGCGTTGTTAGTTGCAGGTGAAGATGAAGATCGTTCCAGGTGGGAACTTGTTGTTGTAATATCACAATATCTGTTATTATTATTATTAACACACCTATATACTGGGCATGGGTGGAAGGCTTGGCCTTTTGCTCGGTGTTTTGTTCCACTCATGCCACCTTAGGAGCCGATAAACCGACATTATGTTCCTTGATTTTGCGTTCCTTACACGGTTGGGTATATGGGGACCCCTTGACACTTCGTATTCGAATAAAACTCCTCCAGCAAGGCCCAACATTGGTTTTAATTTGCCTCATAATAATTACTTAATTAATTAATTAAAATTGCATAGGGGGGACGCTCCCTCGAGATTCTTTTCTACATAGCAGGGGGGGCCAGTGCTGTTGGTGTTGGTCCCAAACGGGGGTTATGCGGGGCCACCACGGGTAAACTCGAGGTTTGGCTCATGTAGGATCACCCATCCGGTCGTGGCCTGAGACGAGATATGCGCGGCTACTATCAGGGTGTCGATACACCGGGAGCTCTTGCTGGACTTGTTTTACCATTGTCGAAATGTCTTGTGCATCGGGATACCGAGCCTGATCGGATTTCCCTAAGATAAGGGGTAATGATTATTATTACTTCAGCTGATCGTGAGAGCTTGTGATGGGCTAAGTTGGGACACCCCTGCAGGGTTATGATCTTTCAAAAGCCGTGCCCGCGGTTATGTGGCAGATTGGAATTTGTTAATGTCCGATTGTAGAAAACTTGACAGAGGATCCGAAGTAAAACACACAACTGTGTGAGTAACCGTGACTGTCTCTTTTCACTTTGAGAAGAGAACACGGTGGGGGGTTATGTTTGACTCGTAGGTAGATCAGGATCTTTAGCGATCACTACTAGTTTGCGACCGTTTGCGTAAATGCTCTTCTTATTCTTGTACTAGTAAGTTAGCCACCATACTTTTGCTTAGCCGCTGCTGCAACCTCACCACTTTACCTCTTCCTACCCATTAAGCTTTGATAGACTTGTTACCCATGGTTATGGGATTGTTGAGTCCTCGTGGCTCACAGATACTACAACAATAGTTGCAGGTGCAGGTTTCCGATGATTTGACGTGAGAGCGATGATCGTTGTGTTGGAGTTCTTTCTTCTTCTTCTTCTTCTTCTTCTTCTTCTTCTTCTTCTTCTTCTTCTTCTTCTTCTTCTTCTTCTTCTTCTTCTTCTTCTTCTTCTTCTTCTTCTTCTTCTTCTTCTTCTTCTTCTTCTTCTTCTTCTTCTTCTTCTTCAGTCTTGGGTTAGGTTCCGGGTCGGCAGCCTGAGGTAGCAGATGGGTGTCATTGTGCTTTTCATGTTTGCATCCGTAGTCGGATGCCTTGTATTGATGATGTTGTATTCTTGTGACTTGTATGTATTGTTGTATCCCCCATGTATGTATGTAATGGTACGATGTAATGATATCCATCTTGCTAAGCGCCCGAAATGCGGTTGTGCGCCAATCACGTAAGTGTCACGTGATCGGGATAGAATCGCATCTTGGGCCTGACAGTGGCCGAGATGAGGCCGCCCCATGCTCTGTTCCGATGGGCCTCCTCTGCTCGATGGTTGCACTGGTTGAGGTTCGTCCTTCTCTGGTTTGCATGTTCTTCGCCTTTGCTTTGGATTGATTGTGCTAATTTTTCATGTTTACCTTCGTTCCGTTCATGCGCAGTTTGGTATGGTTTCCTGTTGACGATTGCGTCGAGCCTTGGGTCTAGTCTCTCCTTCGCATTGAGATTAGTCCACTCCTGTTGTGCTTGCCTATATAATGTTTGATGAAATGCATGTGTGCCGCTTGATGAAATGTGTGTGTGCTGACACTTGTTCTACGGTTCAACCTACTTCTCCTGTCGCCCACGCTTCTTCTTCTCGTCTGTCCTTGTCGGCATTCTGGGAACCACGATACCCAGACTTGCCTGCCTACAGCCCACCGCACGGCTTCACCAACGGCCTGGTACGACCCATCTTCAGCATCGACAAGACAAGACCCTCACGAGGCGGATGACACCAAAGACCCCCGAAGGAAGCGGCCTCCTTAGGCAGCCTCTTGAGGAGTGGAGTTTCCTATGCAAGCACCCACCTCGTGAGGATCAAGTGACGCAAGCCATGACGACCAAGTCCAGGCGGGCGCCAGCGGGCGCAGAGTAGCAGGTTTCCACTTTGGTGCTAAGAAGGCAAGCGCAGTCGTGGAGTCTCGAGGAATCTGCTAAAGGTTTCCATTCCGGTGTAACGAGACAAGACCGCTAGGATGGATGTCATCACCGAGCCCACCATGGCGTCATGACTAGAAGCTTTGCACGTGAAGACCACCTTTTGTCAGGATAAGATGTACTTCTTGTCCCCTTTGAAATTGGCCACTGTGGAATCCCTTCCCGCCTTCATTTTCGGGGAAGAGGACAAAGGCCACCATAAATACAGCCTAGCCACCACCATAGGAGGGGGGATCAAAGGACATAAAGTAGCCACTCACCCAAGTATAGACCTCCGGAGGTTGTTCTTCCCCTTGTACTAGTTCATCCACAGCCCCCCGAGAGGCTAATGCACCACAAAGCAGGAGTAGGGTCTTACACCACAAGGTGACCCGAACCTGGGTAAACTGCTGTGTCCCTTGTCTTTCTTGTTCATCGAGCTAGGCCACAAGATATATGACTTAGCAAGCGAGAGAGGTTGAGTTCTTCGCACGCGTCCAGAGTTCGAACCTCCTTGGGTCCGCGGGGCCCCGAATCCGACATTTGGCACGCCAGGTAGGGGCGTGTCGAAGTCTCTCTCCCTCGCCGGTAGTTTCGCCGTTGTTCCGCCGATCCCATGTGTAAGTGCATCTAGTGCCACCCCTAGTTGGTTTTGGAGTATTGACGACAAGCCTGGGGTCATAGGAACCACCGTACTGTTAAGTGGGGTCCAAGTGATCTAAGTCAGAGTGACTGAAGTGATGCTCAACCAAATCCTATGTCTTTGAGCGAAGACTATGAGAGCAAATCTTATCCAGAGTTGGATGAGTCAGCCTTACTTGTAGCCCAAGTAAAGTTGCCATGTGAGTGTTTGAAATCTGACCGTTGGAACACGTGTCAGTCCCTTAGTGACCCAGGGTCACTTCGGACAAATCAGGTCGGGTTGCCCAGTGGCTATAAATAGCCCACCCCCTACACCATAAATTGGTGGCTGCTCAGAGTTATTACACGGCTTTTGTCGTTTGAGAGCAACCCACCTCCGAAGCTTTTGAGAGAGAAATCCTTGCGAGGACAGAGCCAAAACACCCAGAGCCAAAGAGTGTTAGGCATCACTGAAGTCTTTCTGTCTGTGTGACCTGAAGACTTATTACACTTGAGGACTGTGTTTCCTCCAGCCGGTTAGGCGTCGAGTTCTGAGCATCCAAGAGTCATTGTGGATCGCCGGTGAACAAAGTCTATGAAGGTTTGGAAGTCTACCTTGAAGACTTAACAGAGTGATTGGGCGAGGACTAGGTGTCCTTAGCTCAAGGGGAATACGGTGAAGACGCGGTCTTCTGAGTTAAATCTCAGCCTCCCTAACCAGACGTACAGTTGTCACAGCAACTGGAACTGGTCTAACAAATCACTGTCCTCCCCGAGCTACTGGTTCTATCCTTTCCTTCCCTTTACTTACCGTTCTATGTTGTGAAGTCATTGCATGCTTGCCTTATCTGATTGACTTCACTGAGTATCTACTTGTTATGATTGGCTTCATTCCTTCTTCCATCATGATCCCTACTGCCTAGCTGCTATTACTCTTCATGCCTTCACTTCATTGAATACATGACTATGGCTTGTCTAGTGTAGTCTACTTTCCGCTGCATACTAATAGGATTGAGTTTATCCTTTGTCTTCAAAACTACCATGTTTTGAAGCATTTCATAAAAATCGTCTATTCACCCCCCCTCTAGTCGATATACTGCACTTTCAATTGGTATCAGAGCAAGGTACTCCCTTGTTCTGTGTGACTCGGTTTAACCACCTGGAGTTTTAGCTATGTCGACCGTAGGAATGAAGACAATGTCTTGCCCCATGTTTGACGGTCACGAGTATCCCAAGTGGAAGGCCATGATGAAGAAATGTCTCATGGCGATTAACAGTGAGCTGTGGACCGTCACTGAGATTGGTCTTACCGATCTATGCAAGAGGGCAGAAGCTGATGACATTCGCAAGTTCAGTCTTCTCAATTTTACAGCGAAGGACGTCATCTGCTCCTGTCTGTCTCAAAATCAGTTCAGGAACATCATGCATCTTGACCATGCGAAGCTTATCTGGGACCGTCTCTCTGAAGTCTATGAAGGTCATCGAACTCGTGATGATTCCGGGTTTGAGGAATTCACAGAATCTCTCAAGACGATGACTTTCGATCCAGAACCATCATCCTCTGCACCTTGTCTTATGGAAAAAGGTGCCACGGTAACCGAATGCTATCCATCTGAATCTAGTGATGATGAATCTGGTGATGAATTTGGACCCAGCTATGTCAAGCTTGCTTCCCTTGCCACTAAACAACAAATTGCTCTAGAAAAGGCTCAAAAAAATGCTTAATAAGAACAATGATATGTTGGGTGAAGAAATGGATCAGTCGAAAAACTTAGCTGAAAGTCTTCAGAGACTTCAGGCTAAGTTAACTACGCTTCAAAGTCATCATAACACTCTCTTATCTGATCATGAAAAGCTAAGAGTATGTTATGAAGATCTTCAGAAGGAGCGTGATTCATTACTTGCTCAACAAATTAGTGCTACTCACGAAGAGTTTGAACCACCATGTCTAAAATGCATTGAGCGTGATAACGCTACATCTATTGCTGAATGTTCTACTGCTTCCACCGTTGCAATATCTTCAACTACTGATGTGGTAACTAACCCCTCTGCTGAGGATACCACTACTATTGCTGATGAAAATGCTAGGTTGAAGACTTTGCTTGAAACAGGGATGTACAAAAGCCTCAAAGGGCATCAGACTCTATGTGATGTCCTCAAAAAGCAGATACTGAACCGAAACCCTAGGAAAGAGGGTGTCGGGTTCGACAGGAAAATGAATGTTGATGGTTCATACTGGAAGCCTGAGCAGTATCCCAAAACCACATGGGTTGCTGCAAAGGAACCTTCAGTAGATCCATCTACCCTATCTGGCTTCACTTGTGCTAATCCTGTTATCATTGATGAATCCTTTGATGCAAACTATAAACTGTTTAAGAATCAAAATGGTGAAGTGTTTGCCAGGTATATTGGTACTAACTGTAGGAATGGGCCACCTATGAAGAAGATCTGGGTACCCAAAGGTTGTCTTGAGAAACTTCCAGCAAATGTTATCATGACACCTCCTGGGAAGAAGACAAACCCCAGACCAAAGGCTTCATATAGTCCTAAGGCTTCATACAGACAAAGGACTCACCTGAGTCACCCTAACATGGATGTTTTGCAGGGAAACCATACTAAGACCCATGAATATGAGCGTGTTTCTTCAAACCGCTATATTCATAAAACAAAGAATTTTTCTGCCTATTCTTATGAGTATTATTCTCCTCCCGCAAGATTATTTGCTAGGGCTCCAAAACCAAAATTCTCAGATGCTGCTCTTAGACTCATTGCTTCTATGCCACCCCTGAAAATGTGGGTGGTTAAGAAGAACTAACTTTCTCTTGCAGGGAAAGGTCTCCAGCCGAAAATCAAAGGCTTCTGAGGCTATTGCTGGGGACCTAAAACACTTGTAGGGCACAAGATCAAATGCCCAGATGTCTTACTGCTCATACTGCTCATGAATCACTTGCTAAACATCTTATCAGTCCTAACCTTCATCTAAGCTTTCACAATCCACTCATACATCAAATGTTTATGCTTCATAATGGCTTTTGGTGAAGCCTATCCTCCTAACTGCATTGTAGAGAGTGACACCAAAGTCGTCAGAATGGATTATGGATAGTGGATGCACAAATCATATGACTGGTGATCGAAATCTTCTCATGGACTCAACCTTACGTCCATCTAACAAGAGTCACATCACATTTGCTGATACTGGTAAAAGCAAAGTGTTGGGTCTAGGTAGAGTTGCAATCTCAAGAGATCATCACATGGATAAAGTCATGCTTGTTGAATCTCTTGGCTTCAACTTAATGTCTGTCTCAATGCTTTGTGACTTAAATATGATTGTGATCTTTGGTAAATTTCGTTGCCTTGTACTAATGGAATCTGACAAGTCTTTAGTATTTGAAGGATACAGAAAAGGTGATTTGTATATGGTAGATTTCTCAGCTGGACCGCAGATGGCCGTATGTCTTCTAGCAAAAGCTTCAGAGTGCTAGCTCTGGCATCGGAGTCTAGGACATGCTGGCATGTGGAACTTGCACACTCTCGCAAAGAAGAAGCATGTCGTAGGCATCGAGGAAGTCAAGTTCAAGAAAGATCATCTATGTGGTGCTTGTGAAGCTGGGAAGATGACTAGAGCCAAGCATCCCTCGAAGACAATCATGACGACATCCAAACCCTTCGAGCTGCTTCACATGGACTTATTTGGCCCTACTCACCACTCCACATTCTCTACCACATCCTGTCTCTATGGCTTCGTCATTGTTGATGATTATTCAAGATACACATGGGTGCACATAATACTCTACAAGACTGAAGTGCAAGATGTCTTCAGATGCTTCGCCAACCGTGCCATGAACAATTATGGCCTCAAAATGAAGCATATCAGAAGTGACAATGGCACTAAGTTCAAGAACACTGGCCTTGATCTTTATCTGGATACAATGGGAATCACTCATGAATTCTCAGCCCCGTATACACCTCAGCAAAATGGGATCGTTGAGCGCAAGAACAGAACTCTAATTGAGATGCCTCGAACGATGCTCGATGAATACAAGACACCAAGAAGGTTATGGCCCGAAGCTATTGATACTGCATGCCATATCATCAACCATGTTTATCTACACAAGCTTCTGAAGAAAACATCCTATGAACTCCTCACTGGAAAGAAGCCTAACGTGAGTTACTTCAGAGCAATGTTGGGGATATCGCTTATCGGGAACTTATCGGTCGACCCATGATAAGGGGTAAATCGGCTAGTGTATCGGCATATCGGCCAATTTATCGCCATATCGGCTGATTTATCGGCCGATTTATCTTATCGGTCAGACTGTGGTAAGCGATAAATCGGCCGATTTATCGACATATCGGAAGATATCTTGAACAGTGCTTCAGAGTATTTGGAGCTAAGTGCTGGATCAAGGATCCTCATCACAAGTCAAAATTTGCACCGAAAGCACATGAAGGCTTCATGCTCGGATATGGAAAGGACTCACACTTCTACAGAGTCTTCAACATCTTTCTCTATAAAACTGTTGAAACTGTGGATGTGCGGTTTGATGAGACAAATGGTTCACAAAGAGAGACCCTACCAACCATGCTAGATGAGGCTTCACCAAATGAATCTATCAAGCTAATGGGAACCAGTGAGATCATGCCTTCTGAAGCACAACTTGATGAGGAACTCATCATTTCTGCTCCAAATCAACCTGACGACAATGCTCAGCCTGAAGACAACACTCCTGACGATGACAATGTACAGCAAGAGCAAAATCTTCGTCCAGCTCATCCTCGTGTTGCAAATGAAGTACAAGTTAAGAAAATAATTGACAGCATAAATGCTCCTGGTCCACTTACTCGCTCAAGAGCAACACAACTTGCAAATTTCTGTGGGCACTTTGCTTTTGTCTCAATATCTGAACCCAAGAAAGTGGCTGAAGCTTTTATGGAACCCGAATGGATTCAAGCAATGCAAGAAGAGCTTCAACAGTTTGAGCTGAACAATGTGTGGGAACTTGTCAAGCGTCCTGACCCTCGCAAGCACAACATAATAGGCACAAAATGGATCTATCGCAACAAGCAAGATGAGCATGGTCAAGTGGTCAGAAACAATGCTCGTCTCGTTGCTCAAGGATACACTCAAGTCGAAGGGATTGACTTCGATGAAACATTTGCTCATGTGGCTAGACTTGAAGCTATTCGTATACTGCTAGCCTATGCAAATCATCACAACATACTTCTATATCAAATGGATGTAAAGAGTGCCTCTCTCAATGGAAGGATTGAAGAAGAGGTGTATGTTGCACAACCACCTGGCTTTGAAGATCCAAAGCGTCCTGATATGGTATACAAACTCAACAAGGCACTGTATGGCCTCAAACAAGCGCCTCGTGCTTGGTATGACACACTCAAAGACTTCCTGAAGAGCAAAGGCTTCAAACCTGGATCCCTAGATCCCACACTCTTCACGAAGACATATGATGATGAACTATTTGTCTGCCAAATCTATGTGGACGACATTATCTTCGGCTGCACTGACAAAAAATACAGTGATGAGTTCGGTCACATGATGCAAGAGCAATATCAGATGTCCATGATGGGGGAGCTGAAGTTCTTCCTTGGTCTTCAAATTCGTCAGCAAAGCAACGACATCTTCATATCTCAAGAGAAGTACCTTAAAGACTGCCTGAGTTTTTTTGGAATGCAAGACTGCAAAGGGTACTCGACGCCAATGCCTGCTAAACACCATCTGGGTCCCGACGCCAATGGTAAAGAGTTTGATCAATAGGTATACCGCTCCATGATTGGTTCTTTGCTTTATTTATGTGCATCTAGGCCAGATATTATGCTTAGTGTTTGCATGTGTGCTCGATATCAAGCGGCACCAAAGGAGTCGCATCACTTAGCTGTGAAGCGAATACTTCGATATTTGGCTTACACCCCAACACTAGGATTATGGTATCCAAAGGGCTCAGAGTTTGATCTAGTTGGATTCTCAGATGCTGATTATGCTGGTGACAAAGTTGATCGCAAGTCTACATCAGGCACATGTCACTTTCTAGGACGATCACTTGTTTGTTGGTCTTCAAAGAAGCAGAACTGTGTATCACTCTCCACTGCTGAATCTGAATACATTGCTGTTGGATCTTGCTGCGCTCAGCTTCTCTGGATGAAGCAAACGCTCAAGGACTATGGCGTCCATCTGAAGCATGTGCCACTCTACTGCGATAATGAAAGCGCTATCAAGATTGCCAACAACCCAGTTCAACACTCGAAGACAAAGCACATTGAAATTCGTCATCACTTTCTCAGAGATCATGTCATGAAGGAAGATATTGATATCATACACGTCAACACTGAAGAGCAACTGGCAGATATCTTCACAAAGCCCTTGGATGAGAAAAGGTTTTGCAAGTTGCGGTGTGAGCTAAATATCTTAGAATCCTCAAATGTCCTGTAATCAGGCACACATCCTAACACTTATGCATATTGATGACTTAGATGTGCAACACACGAAGTAAAGTATATCTTCAATCAATGAAGACTTACATTCTAAGTGTGAATACATTAACATGGAAATTGACTTCGGAGCGCCACGATAATTGTGCGCCGTGTCTGGGTCTAATACTTCCTATACAGTGGGTAACGTCACCACCAAATTCTTGTTTGAAGTGTTTCTCGTGGCGTTACATTTGCAAAGTCTTCGCACTTAGTTTATCTTCATATAGGATATATATATATATATATATAGAGAGTTGTGTTCTGTCCTCAACAGCATTCACTTATAGCTATGTCTTCGTATTTGAATCTTTTGAACTAAGTGAATGTGATCGGACCCTAACCTCTCTATGCTTTCTCATCTCACACTCTGTCTGTCCAAATCATATGCATTCTGTTGAATCTGTCGAATATCTTCTCTGCATCCTTGTTAGCAGAAGATACGGAGACAAACCTTAAATCTGATTTTAATGCTCCATCCTTTATGCCTGAAACCCGGAGAAGCCAGGACGACCACTCCGACAGTCGTGGTGTACGTGGGATCGTGGGACAACTCCCAATGCGTTACATGACCGCCACATGTCCCTCGTTTGTGAACCGCCAGGGGCACCTGCGTAATTGTGCTGTGCCGTCTCCCATGCCTATAAATGCACGTCCCATCACGGTCAAAAGTCCTTCTACCACCTCTACACCTCGACCAACCCTAGCGCCTCCGCTAGCTCTCGACGACGCCGGTGACGAAGCGCTTCGCTGCCGCAACCTCGTCGACGCCGTCCTCACGCCGGCCGCGGACATCATCTACTCCGCCGTCGCCATAGCTGTCATCCGTCACCAAGTTAGGGCACGGAAGATCGAACTGCTAGGCATCCAACTCCTCTCCGTCTAAGCAGTTCATCGTGTGGTAAATAAAACTTTCCTTTTACCATCTTCTTGATCCATAAAGATTCATCACTTTTACCACAAGAGGTTTCTGCCTACACAAATATATAGATCTATCCTGTCCGCATCTCATATCTTGCCTAGTACATTCACATATGCTTCAAACATAGTTAGATTCCTCACTTGTACCTATTCGTGGATTCGTACAAATCTGGAACCAACTCTCATCATATGAGTGAATGTCTTCGCGCTATGAGGTCAAAGTCTTCAAAACTGTTTTATCTTCAAAAACTTCTGAGAATGCATATGACCTCTTCCCCTTCCCTCGCATCTCTAATGCTGTCATAGGTACATGCCCGTGGGAGAATCCCTTGGTTCTCATAGTCTGCATTCATTTGCAGAATTCTTGCAGCGTCACATCCACTCCCCTGAAGACAGTTCCTGTCTGACCAGCAGACCGAAGCATTTGCCAGTTTTGAAGCCATTCAGTTTGAAGCCCTTCAGATTGAAGCCAATGGCTACTGACAAGACAGTTAGAAAGGGTGGCAGACAGCGCCGTGGCAACACCTCCATAGATTTGCCTCCTGATATCATTGAGATGTACAAGACTGATCCAGAGGAGGATTATAATCAAAGGAAGACACGAATCCAATGGATTCAAAGATATTGGGCCGAACAGTGGTTCACGTACAGGTTCGTGACCCAAGAGTATGCTCAAAAGAACACCATCAAGCATCCATGGGGAGACATCACCTATAAAAATCTCCCCCCAAGACTCGTGCTGAAGCCATTGCTCAAGGCTTCTACCCTTGCATGGTCAGAGGGCCTCAACCTACTGATGCTGATCCTACTTCTCTGCTCTGGTGTCGCGATGATAATTTGTTCAAGCGAAATCTTCAATATGCCAAGAACTCAGCCAAAGAGAACAAGAAGCATTGGGGATTAGACTTCAATCCTGGCCCCTCTGCGCCCCACGCTGATGGCACGCGCGAAGCTGAACCAAACCTGGTTGGGCCCTTCTACAACTTAGAAGGCCTCATCAGTCACATCAGGGTTCAAGGGGCGGATGTGGATCAACCTACAGCTGATGCTGATTCTGAAGAAGCGCCTGCAACCCCAAAGCCCAAGAAGAAGAAATCCAAGGCTTCGAATACCACTCCACCAATTGCTTCTATAGTGAAGCCTTTGTCCACTGCTCCACCAGCACCAAGTGTGCAGTCTGAGGAGCACTCTCGCATCTCCAAGAGCAGACAGCCGAGGAAGAAGCCCTCGCGCAACTGCAGTCCAGCTCTCACTCCTGACGCTGTTCTGAAGACTGCCAATGAAGCCCTTGATCTCTCGAGCGATGAGGATCTTGGTGACGATGCTCTGGAGCAACTGATCAAGAGCAAGCAAGATGCTGAAATCTTCAATGATTTGCCGCTCTTTGACGTGGAAGTGCTCAACAATTTCATTGATGAATGGTTTGACACCCCCAACCTCAGCTTCGACGATCTTCAACTCCCAGTTGGCCTCAACGTCTCCTTTCATGGCGCCATTGCTTCAGAGCTAGCTCTGGCTCAGAGAATTTGTCGTGGAAATAACACGGCAGATGTCCGGTTTAATGGACTTAGTAATGGAACCATCGCACGGGTTAGCTTGAAGGGGTTAAAAGCACACAAAGGACACAAGGGATTTTATACTAGTTCGACCCCTTCGATGAAGGTAAAGGCCTACGTCTAGTTTGGTTTGGTATTGCTTGGGCGTCGATGAACAGGGAGCGAATCGCTTGCCTGTGTCTCGATGGGTTGTTTCTCGTCTTTGAACCGTCGCCGGGTCGTCCCTTTATATAGAGGCGACGCCCGGTCTGGTTTACAGAGTCCCGAGGCCGGCTCATACTTGTGTCCGCCTCAGTCTCTGCTCTTTCTTCCTTATCCTTCAAGTTACATGATTAGGCGGTCTACAAATCGTAACTCTATACACGGGCCTTAAGATCTCATGGGCCGTAGCCTCTACTAAATATTACAATGATACAAATATATTACCGTAATCTGGTTTACACTAGCCGGTTCATACCTGCTAGTAATATCCGTGACATTAGGCCCCAGAATGATTCGAACTTGTTCACTTCAATCTTCCCAATCTTGCATAATCTTCCTTCTTGTATCTTCTCATTTTTGTAAACCGGCCCTGACGTCATCCTTGAAAATCACTTAATTTGACCGTGACATCACTTCCGCATTTAATGCACCCAGCTGTCTATTGGCTTTGTTTAAAGGTCATCCCGAGAATCGAGGTGACAGAGGATCTTTATCCAATCTTCTGCCTCCTCAAATCTCGCGCCTGTCGTTTCAACTCTGCCCCTCTATAAATACTGCTGCCTCTGTTCTTTATCCCCTTCTGTTCGTTCTTCTTCCTCCGTCGCCTGAGCTCAAGACTCCGTCGTCGTCCGTCGAGCTCAAGTCTTCGCCGTCGTCCGTCGAGCTCAAGTCTTCGCCGGCCGCTGCATCAACCTGAGTGCGACCAGAGAAACTCCGCCGCCGCTTCGAGGTATTTCATCTTCCTCGCTGTAGATCTATAGCTCTAGGGTTCTTCCTCGCATCTCCGCCATTAAACCTCAGTGATAGCTTCGTCTGTTCATCGTAGGCGCCAAGTTCGCAGTAATTTTAGCCTTTAAATCTTGCCTTTAAAACTTGCTTCTGTTCCGCTGCTGTATGCTTTAGATCTCGTCCTTTAGATTCATCAGCTTTGTATAAGATTCTTACAGTTCTTCCTGTAATAGTCTTGTATTTACTTTTCCTTTTCCTGTGTGCTCAGATCTCTTTTACTTTAGCTGTCTGCGAAAACTTGTTTCTTCACCTTTGTAGATCTGTAAAGTATTCTCTGGTTTAAACAGTCATATGCTACTTCTGTAAAAATTCAATGACGAACGCGACGGTTTAGCTCTTTCTCTTTTGTTGTCATGAACCGGTAGTAACACAGTTCCCTGTTTATTGCCGGGTTAGTCATATCATTAGTCCCTTGTCTAAACCGTTGCGTGATCTTTGCATATATCTTCTGGTTTATGCCACTGTACTCGAATAATCCGGGTTTACACTTTACCCTTTCAGCACTTATTCTTCTGTTGCTATGGCCAAACCGTTTGTCTCCTGCAACTGGGTCCCTTCCGTTATCACGGAAGAAGATTTAGCCAATGCTACTGCAATCGGCACTTTAGGCCCTCAGTCCGTTTTAAAATGGCGGGCTCCAGGAGGTGAATGCCCTCCTACTCCCAAAGAGGGAGAAGTTATTGTCTTCTTTGACCACATTGCTCGAGGCTTTACTCCTCCCGGTTCAAAGTTCTTTCGGGATGTGCTTGCTGCTTTCCAGCTTCACCCTCAGGACATAGGACCCAACTCTGTCTCCAATATCTGTGATTTTCAAGTTTTCTCAGAGGTGTACTTGCAAGAAGAGCCATCCGTTGACTTATTCCGGGATTTTTTTCATTTGAATCGGCGGACTGAGTTTACCGGCGGACCTCATCAAGAACTAGGCGGGGTCAGTATTCAGAAGAGAAGAGATGCTGTTTTTCCTCATGCCGCTCTCCACACACACCCCAAAGAATGGAATAAGTCTTGGTTTTATTGTATTGATACGTCACCTGAGGGAGAGAACCCACTGCCGGGTTATCGTGACTATCGTCTTCCTGAAGATCACCCTCTGCCGCAACGTCTCAGCTCTTCAGAACGGCCTCGATTTGCTTCTCAACTCGCCAAGTTGAAGGCCTTTATGGCCAATGGGTTAACCGGGGTTGATTTTATGCGCTGCTGGCTTTCTTGGAGTATTCTTCCTCTGAGTCCACGCCCGGATCTGATGTGTAAATATTCTGGTAAACCGGATGATCCTCAACGTTTTTCCAAGGACAAACTTTCTGAATCGGAGGTCATTGAATCTGCTAAGAAGATGCTCAATATCTCCTTAGAAGAATGTAGCCAAATTGGATTGGCCCCATATTGCAAGAAAAACAAGCTGCCTGCAGTATGTCTTACTCTCTTTCATATGTTTGTAATCCGTTCCTTTTAAATCGTTCCTTCAATTATCTTTCACCTTTTGAACAGGCTGATGATCCTTTTTGGAAGAGGAAACCTCAGGAGAAGGCTGGAAAACAGCCACGCCGGAAAGCTTTCGCTATCAAGAAGAAAAAGGCAGCTACTGGCTCCGGTTCACATGCTGAAGATGATGATCCGGACTCTGAGGTATGAGTTAATCCGGCTTTGAACTTGTTCAGTTTTTACCCATATGTTGCTGTTTTAACGATAACTTTCCACAGGAGTTGGCCGAGGGAGATAAACCGGCAGACATTGAGGTAACTATTCTTTCTTCAGATTCGGAGCCACCTCCACAAAAAATTCGTCGGACAGTCCGGAAATATCAGTTTTCTCACCCTTATGCTCAATTGGACCCCAATTTTCTTTTGAAGAAACAGCAACATGAAGCCCTTCGCCGGACTACCCGCCATAGCGGCCTTGCAGTTGAATCATCCGGCATATCTCTTACTCCGGCTCGGAGGCGCCGCTCTGAGGTTATTATCTCTCCAACTCTTCTTCACCCCAAGGCCGGGCTTATACGCAAACCACTTAAACCGTCTGACCCTGATTATCAGGACACTCCTTTATCTTCTTCCGGCGAATCAACTGCCACACAACTCCCACCCCTGAAAACTGTCCCAGGGTAAGTCTTTTTAATTTATCTGCTTTATGATTGCACTTTGCTTTACAGTTCTGACTTCCTTTTCCAATTTCTTTCAGCAAGCCTAAACCCAGCAAAAAGGCAAAGGTCAACAAACCAACTGCTGAGGCTGCTACTGATGATCGGCGGTTGATCCGGATACAACCGTCCCTCCAGAAGGCGAGCCCACAATTCCACTTGAAGATCCTGCTCCTATGGATCACACCACTGTGCCTGAGAATCCCAATATTGAAGACGTCCATGAACCGGCAATTCATGCCCGGGCCGATCCTCCTCGGACTAGTCTGGCTCCTGCTAGCCCGGTTCACACTGCGACCCCACCACCAACAACTGCTTCTCCGGAAGTTCAAATAACTCACACAGCTTACACCGCTCCTGCCGAGCCCACTGTCTTAGCCAAACATACGGCTAAAGCGGAGAAACTACATCAAGAAAAGGGTAAATGGAGTACTGAGCTGTCTAGCTTCGCCAATATGAGTGCCCAGGAGCTCTATTCCGGGTACTTGAACCGGCTTCACACTAGCCGAGATTATGAAGCGGGCTTGGTTAACATGATGAAAGATAAGTATGAGGTAATCCTTTGCTTTTTGATTTTCGTTTTTGATGTTCTTCTGTATATATCATAGTAGCCCCCAAGTTCCGGTTTAGCTACGTTTAGAAGGTGAACTGGTACTTCCTGATGCAGCAAATGATCTTACATTAGCCCCCAAGTACCAGGGGCATAACTCGATTTATGTGCCTGGGACTTGTCGGAATATTTCCTTTGATACTTCAACTATCCATTAGTCCCCAAGTGTCAAGTAGACAACTTGTTTGTGTGCTTGAGACTTGTCTTTGAATTGCTATTGTTCGACGCTTCAACTACCCATTAGCCCCCAAGTGTCAAGTAGATAACTTGGTTATGTGCTTGAGACTTGTCTGACTTTTGCTTTCATTCCACTTGATTTTCCTTGCAGGCTGATTTGAACCGGAGAGCTAAAGAGATCACTGAACTCTGGAACAGACTTGCTGAAACGGAGTCTGCTGCTTCTAAAGCCAAGAAAGAGTTGGCACTAAGTTTAAAAACTGCTGAACAGCTGAAGAAATTCTTTGAAGAGGAGCGGACCGCCTTTGAGGTTCAGAAGAAAGATCTGGAAAAAAGGGCAAAGGACGCTGAGGAAGCCCTTAATCCGGTGACTGAAGAGTTAACCGGTTTAAAGCGGCAAATAGAACTGATGACTTCTGCTGTCTTCGGTAATTACTTAATTTGTATTCCTGCTTTTATCCTTGCAATCTTTAATCCGTTCCGGTTTAACTGTGATAACCACATACAGGGCGCCGTGTCACCCATCTTGGGGATGACTTATGGAAAAAACTCAAGGCGTGTTATACTTTGGTCGAGCAACTGTATTCCGGCGCTCAGAGGATCATAAGCGCAACATCTTTCAACAAACCGCCCCCTACGACCATCCAAGGTACATTAGAGAAACTGTCTGTCTTGCCAGTGCGCTTGGAAGAAGTTAAGAAGTCTGCTGCTCGAGCCGGTTCCCTCATGGCGCTTACCAGAGCGAAAGCGTGGGTTCCGGACTTTGATCCGGAAGAAGCTTTGAATGGGTATCCCAATACTAAAGAAGACGGATCAGCTTTTACTGCAAAAGATCTCCACGCCTTGACGAAGGAGATGCGCCCTCTCGCTAGCAAGCTTGCTGCCGAGTCAGACTTGTCCAGGTATCATCCGGGGTACGATTTACAGAACGAGCGGGTGGATCGGCCGGTTTATGATACCGTCAATCTAATCCCACCAGTGCGCCCTCATACCTTCGCCCCAGATATTGATCCGTCTGAACTCATCAATGAAGAGATGTACTTTCGTGCCTTAACGAAAATCGATTGGTGCGTCCCTGACTTCCAGCCGCTTCAAGAAGAAGAGGAAGCTCCGGAACAAGTTGATCCCCAGACGTCGCGGCAGGAGGAAGCGTAGGTCATAGTATATCTTTGTAGTTGCAGTCTCCTTTTGCTGGACAATCTTTAATCCGTTCAGGCTTGTTATGCCTTGTAATAGGATAGCTGAAAACATTGTCCGCTTTGATCCGGATGCTCCAACTTCTTATTTTAACGTTGCCAATTTAAACTTGGTCTGATATGGTGTATCCTGCATATCATCTGTTCCTGCATAGATAATACTGAAAATATGTCCTAGCGGTTTTACTGCTGGACCAATTAAATTGTTTTCATAAAATATATCAAACAAGAGTTTTGTTTGTACCAAAAATAACTTCATACCTGCCATCAAGCATACTTGATATCTTTAATCCGGAATTTTTTTAAAATTTTCTGAGGGAACTTTTGATAGACCCAATAATAATCCCGGGTTTGATAAAAGACATCGGTTTAGATCATGCTGGAACTTTGTCCAGACATTTGTAGATATACTTGGCTTTTGCCTGATGATTGATCCGGATTATAATGATCACCGGTTTAACTCATGCTGGTGTTCATGACCCAGACTTTTAACTCATGCTGGTGTTCATGACCCAGACTTTTAACTCATGCTGGTGTTCATGACCCAGACTTTTAGTTTTGTAGATATGTGGTCAATTCTAGAGTTGTCCCACTCCGGATTAAAGAACCATAAAACATAAATACCAAAAATGCAAATTTGCAAATAAAACCATGTAGTCGAGGCTTTTTATGAGCTGCCAGGCTCAAAGCAAGGTTCAGCCAATCACTGGATGCGGGTACCATCCAGAGGGCCGGTCGACGGATGCGGGTACCATCCATAGGAACCGGATATGACCAACAGGGGTTAAGCTAGAATTCGGGTACAATCCTGCCCCCTGCTGGCCATATAAAACTTTGCCAATCACTGGATGCGGGTACCATCCAGAGGGCCTTTATGGTTCGGGTACAACCATAGGAAGAACTTTGCCAATCACTGGATGCGGGTACCATC
>LR738711.1:841030084-841050786 GCA_902687465.1 Secale cereale
AGGGCCTTTATGAAACTTAGCCAATCACTGGATGCGGGTACCATCCAGAGGGCCTTATGAAACTTAGCCAATCACTAGATGCGGGTACCATCCAGAGGGCCTTATGAAACTTAGCCAATCACTGGATGCGGGTACCATCCAGAGGGCCTTATGAAATGTCCTCTTTGGTCCTGATACGACCTATGCTTGAATAAAAAGATCTTCAGTGAGTTATTGCTCCCGAGTGCAGATGCCCTGCAAAATTAGTTTAAACCGATCGATTTGTTTGAAATATGACATATGATAAGACATATATGGTTGTCCCCATGAGATACTTGTATTGGAAAAAAGGCTGAGCCCCCGGTTTACCGAGGGTGCCGGTTTATTCATTAATCATAATATATACATAGGATACAGTGGAGCTCATGGCTCAGGTGTAGTAGGGCCGCAAGAGGGCGATGTTCCACGGCCTCTTTGTCTCTTCTTCCGACGTCCGTGAGTCCTTGTGTTCTCGAACGTCCACCAGGTAATATGAACCGTTGTGTAGATTCTTGCTGACCACAAAAGGCCCTTCCCAAGGCGGGGATAGCTTGTGCATGTCTGTTTGATCTTGGATGAGCCGGAGTACTAAGTCTCCCTCCTGGAATGTCCTGGTCTTGATTCGGCGGCTGTGATATCTGCGCAAGTCTCGTTGATAGATCGCAGACCGTGCTGCTGCTATATCACGCTCTTCATCCAACCGGTCCAAACTGTCTTGTCTCGCCTGCTCGTTGGCCGCTTCAACATAGGCCGTCACCCTTGGTGAATCATGGCGGATATCACTTGGAAGGACCGCTTCAGCACCATATACCATAAAGAAAGGTGTGTAACCTGTGGACCGGTTTGGCGTAGTATTGATACTCCAAAGGACAGATGGTAACTCCTCAACCCAGCACCCTGGTGTTATTTGCAAGGGAGTCATAAGCCGGGGCTTGATACCTCGCAAAATCTCCTGATTTGCTCTTTCAGCTTGACCATTGGTTTGAGGGTGGGCCATAGAAGATACGTCTAGGCGAATATGTTCCCGTTGACAAAATTCTTCCATCTCACCCTTAGATAAATTGGTGCCATTGTCTGTGATGATGCTGTGTGGAAAACCAAACCGGAAAAATTACCTTTTTGATGAATTTAACTGCTGTTGCCGCATCACACTTGCTCACAGGCTCTGCCTCAATCCACTTTGTAAACTTGTCCACCGCCACCAGTAGATGAGTTTTCTGATCTTGGGATCGTTTGAAGGGTCCAACCATATCAAGCCCCCAAGTCGCAAACGGCCAAGTTATGGGTATCATCCGAAGCTCCTGCGCCGGAACAAGAGCCCGTCGTGAAAACTTCTGACAAGCATCACACTTCCGGACTAGATCCGCCGCATCAGCATGAGCTGTCAACCAATAGAACCCATGTCGAAAAGCTTTAGCCACCAAAGATTTTGAACCGACATGATGACCACAATCCCCTTCATGGATCTCACGAAGAATATCACAACCTTCCTCAGCTGATACACACCGCTGAAATGCCCCAGAGACGCTGCGATGATGAAGTTCCCCGTTTGCAATTGTCATGGACTTAGAACGCCGGACTATCTGTCGTGCCTCGATCTCGTCGTCCGGTAACTCTCCTCGGCTCAGATACGCCAAATAGGGCAACGTCCAATCCGGAATAACATGAAGTGCCGCAACTAGCCGTGCCTCCGGATCAGGAACAACCAGGTCTTCCTCTGATGGTACTTGCACTGATGGACTGTGCAGCTCATCCAAAAAAGTATTTGGTGGTACCGGTTTACGTTGAGAACCCAGCCGGCTCAGAGAATCAGCCGCTTCATTCTTTCGCCGGTCTATGTGATCCACCTGATACCCTTTGAAATATCCTGCAACTGCTTCAACTTCTCGTCTGTAAGCTGCCATGAGAGGATCTCTTGAATCCCACTTGCCAGATACTTGTTGTGCCACTAAATCTGAATCGCCGAAGCACTTGACCCGGCTCAAGTTCATCTCCTTTGCCATCCGCAAGCCATGAAGTAATGCTTCATACTCTGCTGCATTATTAGTACAAGGAAACAATAAACGGAGGACATAACAAAACTTATCACCTCGCGGGGAAGTTAAAACAACTCCAGCCCCCGAGCCTTCTAACTGCCTTGAACCGTCAAAGTGAATCGTCCAGTATGTAAGATCCGGCTTCTCCTCTGGTGTTTGCAGTTCTGTCCAATCATTGATGAAATCCACCAATGCCTGAGATTTAATAGCGGTGCGTGGCACATATTTCAATTCGTGTGGGCTGAGCTCAATGGCCCACTTCGCCACTCTACCCGTAGCTTCCCTGTTCTCGATTATATCCCCCAATGGTGCTGAACTAACAACAGTTATTGGATGGCCTTGGAAATAATGCTTCAACTTCCGGTTTGCCATGAACACACCATACACCAGCTTCTGCCAATGTGGGTACCTCTGCTTAGACTCAATGAGTACTTCACTGACGTAATAGACTGGACGCTGAACCGGATATTCCTTCCCTGCTTCCCTGCGTTAAACCACGATTGCCACACTAACTGCCCGTGCGTTGGCGGCGACATATAACAGCAAGGGCTCATTATCAACAGGGGCAGCCAGGACCGGTGGCCTTGCTAGCTGTCGCTTCAAATCCTCAAACGCAGTATTTGCCTCATCACTCCATATAAATCGATCCGTCTTTCTCAGCATCTGATAAAGCAGAATCGCCTTCTCCCCCAAACGGCTAATGAACCGGCTCAATGCTGTGATCCGGCCAGCGATACGCTGAACATCATTAATGCAAGCCAGTTTAGTCAAAGACGTGATTGCCTTGATCTTCTCTGGATTAGCTTCTATTCCTCTGTTTGACACCAAAAACCCAAGGAGCTTGCCTGCCGGAACACCAAAAGCACACTTCTCCCGATTAAGCATCATCCTATAGGCCCGAAGATTGTCAAAGGTCTCCTTGAGGTCCTCTATCAGCGTCTCCTCCTTTCTTGACTTCACCACGATATCATCCACATAAGCATGAACATTTCTCCCTATCTGCCCCTTAAGACAGTTCTGTACGCAACGCTGATAAGTTGCTTGGGCACTCTTGAGCCCAAAAGGCATAGATACATAGCAAAAAGCACCAAAAGGAGTTATGAAAGCTGTCTTCTCCTGGTCTTTAACTGCCATCTTGATCTGGTGATATCCTGAGTATGCATCCAAAAAGCTTAGCCGCTCACATCCCGCTGTAGCATCGATGATCTGATCAATGCAAGGGAGAGCAAAAGGATCAGTTGGACAAGCTTTGTTGAGGTCTGTGTAGTCCACACACATTCTCCACTTTCCATTCTTCTTTAACACCAGCACCGGATTAGCCAACCACTCTGGGTGAAAAACTTCAACTATGAACCCTGCAGCCAAAATCCTGGCCACCTCTTCTCCTATAGCCTTGCGCCTTTCTTCGTTGAAGCGGCGCAAATACTGCTTGACCGGTTTGAACTTCGGATCAATATTAAGACTGTGCTCAGCGAGTTCCCTCGGTATACCTGGCATGTCAGAAGGTTTCCATGCAAAGATATCCCGGTTCTCACGGATGAACTCGATGAGCGCGCTTTCCTATTTTGGATCAAGGTTAGCGCTGATAGTGAACTGCTTGGATGAATCGCCTGGCACAAAATCAACTTGCTTGGTTTCTTCCGCGGCTTTAAACTTCAACGCCGGATCATGTTCCGTAGTTGGCTTCTTCAACGGGGACATGTCCGCCGGATCAACATTGTCTTTGTAAAACTTCAACTCCTCCGTAGCACATACTGCCTCCGCATAGGCAACGTCTCCTTCCTCACACTCCAATGCAATCTTGCGGCTTCCATGAACCGTGATTGTTCCTTTCTGACCCGGCATCTTGAGCTGCAGATAAACATAACATGGCCTGGCCATAAACTTGGCATAAACCGTCCTCCCGAACAGAGCATGATAAGGGCTCCGGATCTTGACCACTTCAAAGGTTATCATCTCTGACCTGGAATCCTGTTCATCTCCAAAGGTAACTTCTAGGTCAATTTTTCCAACTGGGTAAGTTGATTTACCTGGTACTACTCCATGAAATACCGTATTTGACTGTCTCAGCTTTTTATCCGTCAATCCCATACGACGGAAATTATCATAATACAAGATATTGATGCTACTGCCGCCGTCCATGAGGACTTTAGTGAATTTGTAACCACCCACCTGTGGTGCTACTACCAAGGCCAAGTGGACCGGATTATCAACTCGCAGCGGATGATCCTCCCTGCTCCACACAATAGGCTGTTCTGACCAGCGCAGGAATTGCGGTGTCGCCGGTTCAACCGCGTGGACTGCCCGTTTCAAAACTTTTTGATCCCGTTTACACAAACTTGTAGTAAACACATGATACTGCCCACTAATCAACTCCTTCGGATTACTCTGATATCCGGATTGCTGCTGCTGCTGCTGCTGCTGCTGCTGATGCTGCCGACTGCCCTGGTTATTGTGATTACCATGGCCCTGCTGTTGGTTGTTTTGGTTATTGTAACTACCTTGACCACGCTGCTGATTGCCTTGGTTATTATAACCGCCTTAGCCATACTGATGATTGCCTCGGTTATTATAACCACTGTTGTTGCCACGATATCCTGATCCGGAGCCGTTTCCTTGGGGACCCGGACCATAAAACCTCGGGCCTGAACCGCCGTTCGGAGGCCCGTTGCTAGAGTTGAACCGGCTCATTACGGCTTCCATCAAGGGCTTGCATTCCCCTATAGTGTGTTTTGCTGGTCGTTCCCTTGTGCTATGCTTCGGACAAGGCTGATTTAACTCCTGGTCCCAGCTAACATTCCCTACGCCGGTTTGTGGAGGCGGTTTTACCTTATTGCGCTGGAATCCCCCTTGAACTTGGGTATTGGCCACGAAATCAGAGCCACCCTCTGCTTTTCGCTTGCCTAAGAAACTGGTACCAGCCGGATTAACCTGCGCTGGTTTACCAGGCTTGTTGACCTTTCCTGCTTTGTCTCCCTCTGCTTCTGGATACTTAGTGTTGTCAGAATCCCCATATTTTACTAGAGGGCTCATAAGAGTTCCCATATCATTACAATCCCGTTTAAGCCGTCCCAGTTTTAACTTGAGAGACTCAAACTGGCAATTGTTTTCTAATGTCACTATTGCCGTACTGGGATTGATACCATTCGAAGAGTGCAAGATCTCTGACACTCGCCGTACCCATGCACTTGTAGATTCTTGTTCTCCTTGCACACAGGCTGCTAGATCTACTATCGACATCGGCTGCTTGCATGTATCCTTGAAGTTCTTGATAAACTGGCGACGCAGCTCTCCCCATGACCCGATAGAATTAGGGGGTAAACCCTTTAGCCAGGTCCGGGCAGTACCTTCAACCATCATGGTAAAGTATTTCGCACAAGCCGCTTCATCCACATCCAGCATCTCCATGGCCATCTCATAACTCCCAACCCAAGCTTCTGGAGCCAAATCTGCTGTGTAATTAGGCACTTTACGTGGGCCTTTAAAATCCTTGGGCAGCTTCACGCTCCGTAAAGCGGGGATAAGACACTGCACCCCAAAGGAACTCGTTGTGACTCCTGTCTTTGTTGTGGCTGTGTGAACCGGCATCGTTTGACGGGCCTCCTCCCGGGCCACCGATCTAACCCGATTTGCATCCTGAGCTTGTGCATCCATACCCGCCGGATTATTTTGTCTGTGACGGTGTCGCCTGCGCTCACTGCTAGACACTTCTGGTTCCTCCCAATGCCTAGTGTAACTCCGGCTGGGGCGCGGTGTTGAATGGAGCCTCTCCCTGCTATGAGAATACGCTTGCTGTTGTACTAACGCCGTATTAAGTAGATCCTTGACCCTGCGTGCCTCCAACGCTACAGGGGATGTCCCCTCAATGGGTAAAGCAGCCAAGCGTGAAGCAGCAGCAACGATGTTGTCCAAAGGATTTGAATAATGACCCGGAGGGGTAGGAACGTGAGGCAAAGACGTGATCCGCCGCTCTTGCTCCGCAGTAGGCGGCTGAACCGGCTCATCCCTCGCTGGAGGTGCCCTTCGGTTTAAATCCGGATCATTGCTGGTCCCCGCTCCGGGTGTCCTGAAAAGATCCGTCCCCTCGTAAACCGGCGGTAGACGAGATTGGTACTTCCGACTCCTTACTCCCTGTGCAGAGGCCTGCTCCATCCTTAGATGAAAAGCCTGATCATTCAGCTCTGCTTGCCTTATTGCTATCATAGCTTTCTCTGTTTTCAGACTTTCCCTTGATTGATCAATCCGACCCTTTAGCTGAAGGAGCTCTGCATCATGTTGCGCCTTGTCTGCTAGAGCTACCTCCGCCATGGCTCGGGCTGTGAACTCCTCGACTAAGGTGGATAGAACATCAGCGGGTGAGAGGGCCTGGCCACTCCCCCCCGCACCAGCTTCTGCTGTCGCCCCGATCACCGTGGACTGCGGCGTAGGTTGTGAACCGGCCATAAAGACAGCCACCCGGTTTGGCGGGACAAAGGGGCCCGGAATACTATCTCCGTCGGACTCACCCTCAGACCGGCCGTCCCGCAACTGATACAAAGATTCAGTCTCTCCGGATGAAGATTCGTCGTCGGAGTAGATAACTGTCTCGCCACCGGACTCCGATCCGTCCTCGGCTTGAACCCCGTGAACTGCTCCAACGAAAACGTGCTTCATGGCGGGCTGAATCCGGGCCGATCTCGCACGCTGAGCCGGCTCGACGATGTTGGGGAAGACGTCCGGCTCAGGTCCCGGTTCGCCGATCTTGCCGATGAAGACGTGGATGCCGCCGAAGGGAACCCGGTACCCGTACTCGATTGAATCGGCCTCCGGTCCCCAACCTGCGTCGTCGATGTAGATCCGGCCGCTGCGACTCTTGGTCATCCAGCCGACCGCGTAGCCCTTGAGCCCTTCAAAGCTGCCCTTCAAGAACTCGAAACCATCGTGCGGAGGCCCCACGGTGGGCGCCAACTGTCGTGGAAATAACACGACAGATGTCCGGTTTAACGGACTTAGTAATGGAACCATCGGACGGGTTAGCTTGAAGGGGTTAAAAGCACACAAAGGACACAAGGGATTTTATACTAGTTCGGCCCCTTCGATGAAGGTAAAGGCCTACGTCTAGTTTGGTTTGGTATTGCTTGGGCGTCGATGAACAGAGAGCGAATTGCTTGCCTGTGTCTCGACGGGTTGTTTCTCGTCTTTGAACCGTCGCCGGGTCGTCCCTTTATATAGAGGCGACGCCCGGTCCGGTTTACAGAGTCCCGAGGCCGGCTCATACTTGTGTCCGCCTCGGTCTCTGCTCTTTCTTCCTTATCCTTCAAGTTACATGATTAGGTGGTCTACAAATCGTAACTCTATACACGGGCCCTAAGATCTCATGGGCCGTAGCCTCTACTAAATATTACAATGATACAAATATATTACCGTAATCCGGTTTACACTAGCCGGTTCATACCTGCTAGTAATATCCCTGACAGAATTGTTGAGCTGAAGCAAAAGATTGATTATGAAAAGGCTCAGTTCAAGAAGCATGTGGACAAGCTCAGTGTACAAGAGATTCAGAACTTCAAAGTTATGATGCATGAGCTCAAGGAAGCCTTTCGCCAGAGGCGTGATGAAGCTAAAGGTTCTCGTGAGCGAATTAAGGACTTGGCTGCCAAATGCATTCAAGCCTTCAATGAAGATGAAAAGCGCAAGGCCCTTGGGCGTCCTGGCATTGACCCAAGGATGGCTGCCAAGAAAAAGAAGAAGCAACCTGTGCTCGAAGCCGAAGAATCAAGGCATGAAATGCCTCGCATAGTCTTCCCTGCCAGCATGTCTGGCACGAAGCCTAAGGCCACCCCAACTGCTTCGGAACTCAAGAAGACAAAGGTGGCTGAAGCAGAAGCTCGCAAGCGCAAGCAAACTACTGATGAAGCTCCACCCACCAAGAAGCGCAAGACAAAGAAGGATAAGGCTGCTTCCAAAGAGCCTATCTTTGTCAAGCCCATATCAGTTGCTCGCCCTGCATCTGCCCACGGAGAACGTCGCATGATAGTCCATGAGCCTGCTCCCACAGAGGCTGAAGACATTCAGCTGTTGACTCCACAGCAGCTGAAGACATTGGTCCTCATGACAATGTTGAAGATGATGAAGTCCATCCTCAGATCGAGTACATAGTCGAATCTTCACGTGTTCTTACGAACAGCGAACGCATTAGCATTGGTCGTCCATTGACGCCAATTGCATAGGATGACTCGTGGGCTGATCACCCACAGGATACACCAGCCACACCTCAGCCAACCCAAGACACCAGTTCGGTGCTTGAAGATGAAGACTTTGAGGCCCAACAACCTCCATCCCCTCAGGCGTCGCCAGCTTTTCGTAGGCTTCGCAAAGGACCAAGGCCTCAAGTTGTCACCCCAAGTGTTCCAGAAGGAGAAGAGCAACAATCTGTACCTGACGCTGCTCCTACTGTGAACCCCTCAGAATCTGAAGCCAAAGTGACTGAAGATATTCCGGCTACATCAGCCAAAGAAGAACCACCCCAAGGAGAAGAACAACCCCAAGCGGAAAAAGCCACACCCCCTGTCCTCGAGGAGAACGTGTCCGACCCTCCTGCTCCTGAAGTGGATGTTACAAACTCAGAGGATGCCACCACCAACACTGAAGCCAATGACGTGGTCATGGCTGAAGCTAATCTGGCACCTGAAATAGTGGTGCCTGATGTGATGGCGCCTGAAGCAAGTGCTGCGCCTGAAGCAAATCAGCAGCCTGAAGCCAATGCCTCTGCTCCTGTTCCGCCTCCAAGGCCCCATACAATTGAGCAAGCATACAACCAAGATGATCAGCTCATTACTGTCCGGTGGCCCATTCTGACTCCACCACCCGCTACTAGACCGCATGCTGCTGGTCCTTAGTTTGATCATCATGTTGAGCACAGGCCTCAAGTTCAGAAGCCTAAGCCAAGTCTGCCAAGGTTTCTAGGTATTGCAACCTCTCAAGGGTCATTCAATGCCAATAGCTTCACTGCGCACAACACCTTCTTTGACAGCGCCAAGAACCCATATTCCAAGCCAAGAATATAATCAGATAGGTTCTGGAGCCATCAACAGCGCAGTTATTACTCAAGAGTCCTCTATGACCAAGGGCACATTTTCCCTCATATGCGTCTTGACACTGAAGCTATTGCTGGTCTGCCTTGTCTGGAGGAAGCTCTTGATTGCTTTCGTGATGCTGACCTGCTAAATTTTGTAATTGTCAAGGAGCATTGGAATGAAGAGATGCTTCTACAATTCTATGCAACCCTCCACATTCGAGGCTACAGCAGGGATCCGAAGACATGGGTCCATGAGTGGATGACAGGCAATGTCCATCATGAAGCCAAAGCCTTTGATCTCATTGAGCTTACTGGCCTGCCCACTCCAGGAGATCTGTATGAACCTGGCTGTCAATTGCACAATGAAGCCTTGGAGAGTATCTTTCAGAAGCGCAAGCCCAACATGAGCCAAATGCTAAGCATGATGAAGCCTCTGCCAAGTGATGCTGAATATCCTAAGGAATTCTTTGTTGAAGACCTAGAGTACCTGCCACGCACCATCTATCATATCATCAGGCGTACTCTATGGCCTGTCAAAGGACATTCTTCATCAGCCAAGCTTGAAGGCACCATGAAGACTTTGGTCTTCTATATCTTCAATGGCATCAGCTTCAATGCTCAAGATTTCTTCATTAGGCAATTGGCTATGTCTGGCTCTGATCTGTTTGGTCTGAAATTCTATGCCCCATCGATTATGCGCCTCATCAAGCTGCATTCAGCTATCACCTATCAGCCCTCTGCTCGCAACCATCATATCTTCTTGCCTGAGGTTGATATGTCAGCTGAAGCTATATACCAAGAGCCTGCCAAAGAGCATGTTAGTCTTCACAACGCTGATCACCAGAGCTTCACTCAGCAAATTGAAGGAGTTCCAGCAGTCTCACGCATTTATCCTCTGGCTGGCCGTACTCGTCTACCTCGACACGCTGAAACCGAAGCTACTGAGAGCACCATTGCCCAAAGGCCTTAGAAGCGATCTCATGTTCTAAATAATTGAGAGCTTATGGTTGCCCTCCATCAGAAACAGGATAAGCATCACTACTGGCTAAAGCGTCAGATGCAAAGCCTCTTGGTGGACGTCAATCGCATTCGCAATCTTGCCACCAAGAATGCCTTTGTTGCTCATGAAACCTGTCGGAGGTCTTGGAAGAGTTTGACCTTGCTGAGTGCTGAAGCGGATCTTCAAGACGATGGCTTCACAGAGAGATTCAAGTTTGACCACACTCCTCCAAGGAATGCTGTTATGCATTGAACTCCGTCTCTTGAAGATTCTGAATACTCCTCCTCCGCTGCAACAATTGACGCCAGGATGATCGATGATCAAGATGATGCTACCTCACCTCCTCCTACTTCAGCGCGCATCGACACTGCACCAACTACTTCTGCACCGCCAAACACCAACGTCGACCCTGCATCCTCCCCTGCTCCAACTGGGAACGAGTAGAGGCTCTATGTCTTCAAACCTTTTTGGTCCTTACTGACAAAAGGGGGAGAAGCATATGAGTTGATAGTCTTCAAGCGGGTCCATATGGGCGGGTGCTTTATATTTTGCCTAGTGATTACAACTCTCGTTTTTGCTACATTTGGTTCTTTGAGTTGTAACACTTAAACTGATGGTCGTCTGCTACGTTTTTCTGCTACTCTATAATGCGATGATAAATTCCGCATCTGCTACCTTATATTCCGCACTTAGTCATTATTGCAGACGTCCATTTTTCATTATGCATATCATTATATTCGACATATCAATTGTGCATGATGAATTGTCTTCATAAGTTGAAGAGGATCTCCACAAGTACAACCTGCCATGTTCATTTGCATTCAAAGGCAAATCAACTATATGCACATCTTCAGGGGGAGCCTTTTTGCTACTTACGAAGACAATACCTTTATCCTTTACAATTTCACATACCTTTTATCCCCGTTGAAAACTTCAACCAGTTTGTCATCAATCACCAAAAAAGGGGAGATTGTAAGTGCATCTAGTGCCACCCCTAGTTGGTTTTGGAGTATTGACGACAAACCTGGTGGAGGGACTAATGTGTTTGTGAGAATTGCAGGATAACACAGGTAGTAGTCCCTCATTGATTCGGTTTACCTACCGGAGATGACCCCTAAAAATGTATGAAGACATAGACATCAGTGGTGGTATATGAAGACAATCTTATTGAAGACTATGACATGAGAAGACATTGTGTGAAGACTATGGAGAGCGAAGACGTAGATGTTTCGTTGTTTCCTTTTCTTCTTTGTTGAGTCATAGGAACCACCGTATTGTTAAGTGGGGTCCAAGTGATCTAAGTCAGAGTCACTGAAGTGATGCTCAACCAAATCCTATGTCTTCGAGTGAAGACTATGAGAGCAAATCTTATCCAGAGTTGGATGAGTCAACCTTACTTGTAGCCCAAGTAAAGTTGCCGTGTGAGTGTTTGAAATCTGACCGTTGGAACACGTGTCAGTTCCTTAGTGACCCAGGGTCACTTCGGAAAAATCAGGTCGGGTTGCCCAGTGGCTATAAATAGCCCACCCCCTACACCATAAATTGGTGGCTGCTCAGAGTTATTACACGGCTTTTGTCGTTTGAGAGCAACCCACCTCTGAAGCGTTTGAGAGAGAAATCCTTGCGAGGACAAAGCCAAAACACCCAGAGCCAAAGAGTGTTAGGCATCACTGAAGTCTTTCTGTCTGTGTTACCTGAAGACTTATTACACATGAGGACTGTGTTTCCTCCAGCCGGTTAGGCGTCGCGTTCTGAGCATCCAAGAGTCATTGTGGATCGCCGATGAACGAAGTATGTGAAGGTTTGGAAGTCTACCTTGAAGACTTACCAGAGTGATTGGGCGAGGACTAGGTGTCCTTAGCTCAAGGGGAATAAGGTGAAGATGCGGTCTTCTGAGTTAAATCTCAGCCTCCCTAACCAGACGTACAGTTGTCACAGCAACTGGAACTGGTCTAACAAATCAATGTCCTCCCCAAGCTACTGGTTCTATCCTTTCCTTCCCTTTACTTACTGTTCTATGTTGTGAATTTATTGCATGCTTGCCTTATCTGATTGACTTCACTGAGTATCTACTTGTTATGATTGGCTTCATTCCTTCTTCCATCATGATCCCTATTGCCTAGCTGCTATTAGTCTTTGTGCCTTCACTTCATTGAATACATGACTATGGCTTGTCTAGTGTAGTCTACTTTCCGCTGCATACTAATAGGATTGAGTTTATCCTTTGCCTTCAAAACTACCATGTTTTCAAGCATTTCATAAAAATCGTCTATTCACCCCCCCTCTAGTCGATATATTGCTCTTTCACCATGGCTGACGCTCGCCGAGTTCGAGCTTAGCGCCGAGTGGCCCTTGCCGCTCGCGTCGCCAAGAAAGCACCTCCAGGCGATGGTATTCCCCGCCGCTCGCCGTCACCCGCGGCCAATGCCACCACCGGCCCCACGGCCCACGAGCAGCAGGACTCGTCGCTGCCACCTTCCGTGCAGCGCCATGGCAGCACCTCCACTCCATCGCTGACTTTGGCCGCTGCTTTGTCCTCCCATCCCCGTCGCGGGCCGGCGAACTCGCAGGCCACGCTGCTCTTGGCACGCGAGCTCCTGCGCTACCACCCCGGCCGATGACCTCCACGAGGACTGGTTCGACCGCATCGCCGAACTCGTCAGCGCCGCTGGAGAAGCCCCTGCACCATCTCATTCGTTGCCTCCCCCGCCACCTCAAGCGGGCGACGTGGCCCACGGTGCGCCTCCTGAAGGAAATATGCGCCAGAGGCAATAATAAAGTTGTTATTTATATTTCCTTATATCATGTTAAATGCTTATTATTCATGCTAGAATTGTATTAACCGGAAACTTAGTACATGTGTGAATACATAGAGAAAACATAGTGTGTAATGCCCAGGATGGAGTTATACCTCCTACGTGTCGAGGCACGACTTAAAGGCATAATTCCATCCTAGAATGATCTCAAGTCTGGTAATCTTTGCACAACTCATGTAAAAGAGGGGATAGAAAACTTAAAATAGTTGGCTTACAATCGCCACGTCACAGAATAACAGTACAAGTCTCAAACATCATACATTAAGAGCACTACAACCCTCTAAGGGCAAAAGCCAAATGTCAAAGTACCAAACTCAGATAAAAGAAACCACAGGCGGATCGAATCCTAGTAAGAGACTCCACTACTGATCGTCCGGGTAGCGCACGTAGTACCGACTACGCTCCTCGTCGTACTCCCAATCCAGCTCGGTGCCATCACCTGGATAGCTCACAGCTGGACCTGCATCTGGTGTGTGAAGCAACTGTGAGCCACAGAGGACTCAGCAATCCCGTTCCCGGGTAACAGAACTATTTAAGCCTTTGGGTGAGGGAAAAGGCTGAAGAAAGAACAAGTCTGCAGCAGCAACTAGCATCTAGCTTACGCAAGTGAGAGCGAGAAGAGAAGGCATCGCGAGAAGTGATCACGAAGTGATCCTAGCTACAAGCTCACAAGCATAACCCCTCCGTGTTCAACTCCCGAATCCCTATTCGGAAATTGACAGTCACGGAACACACGCTGGTAGTGTATTAGTATCATTGTGTCAAGTTATCTACAACCGGAATTAACAAGCTCCCATCTGCCACATAACCGCGGGCACGGCTTTCGAAAGTTCAAACCCTGCAGGGGTGTTCCAACTTGACCCATTACAAGCCCACGATCCGCGGAGTCGCAACTCCAAAGTGGGAAGACCCGAGTATCCTCGGAATCCCGTGCTCAAGATATACCGAACTAAGGTAAGGCTAATCCAGCAAATCCTCCCGGCGTGCCGACACCCTGATAGTAGCCGCGCGTATCTCGTCTCAGGCCACGACCGGATGGGTGATCCCACAGGTTTTTACCAAACCTTGAGTTTCCTCGAGGTGGCCCCGCGTAACCCCCGTTTCGGACCAACACTCATGTGGAGCACTGGCCCGGGGTTGTTGAATTAAAATAAAAGGGTTTATAACTCCCTATGCATGTTTAGTTTGTTATTATGCAAATAGTACCAATGTTGGGATTTGCTGGAAAAGACTTAGCACTTAGCGGTTTATCGAGGGGGTCCCATACACCCCAACCGTGTTAGGAACGCATAATCAAGGAACATAAAACCGGCTTATACGGATCCTAACGGCATGAGTGGAACAAAACACCAAGCAAAAGGCTTAGCCTTCCACCCTTGCCAATATATAGGTGATTTCAATTAAAGCATTTATATAGTGTGATATAACCCAACCAAAACTTCAACATGGAGCAAGCATCTTCACTTCACCTGCAACTAGCAACGCTATAAGAAGGGCTGAGCGAAGCGTACTTAGCCAAGCAACGGTTTGCATAGGTAGGGTTGGTTAAACATGGCAATTGGTTACAAGTAGGAGGCTGACAAGAAGAACATGGGCATCGAGGCAAAACTATAGATCGAGACTACTAGCAATAGGCGAAGATAGTAAAGTTATCGGGGTTCGGTCATCTTGCCTGAAGAGAAGTCGTTCGGATCGTAAGAAGGGTCCTCGTGCTCAACCTCGTTGGAAACCTCGTGCTCAACTTCGTACCCGGTCTCAGCTTCCGGCTCTAAACAAAACAATCACACCAAGCACCAATCAACAAGATGCAATGCGCACTCGAAAAACATGTATGCATGATGGATGCACTAAGGATGCACACGGAGCACGTAAAACATCACTCAAGCAAAACACCTCAAAACAAGATAACAACCTGATATTATTAATCTACACAGAAAAACACCCAAGTTTGATATAAGATTCGCTGAAATCGGAGTTACGGGCTAAAAGTTATGCCCGAAACAAGATTTGAGCGAAAACTGAAAATTACAGCAACATAGCATCTTGGGAGCTCAAAATAATTAATCTACAGCATCCAAAAAGCATGGCAAAGGACTTGAACATAAACTAGATATAAAGTACAGCAACTAGGTCCAAAGTGCACCCCCAACGGAGTCACGGATCAATAGCAATGATCTTGGACATATTGAACTTTGAAATAAAATTCTGGCAGCAGAATTTTATTGAAAGTTTGGAGCAAAAGATAAACATGCTACAGCCACTCAAATGGACATGTGAGGACATGGATGGAAAGACAACAATATATACTTCAAGGAACAATCAAAATCCACCCCAAAACTATCATGCTTTGTCCTACAACATCACACGAACATGGCATCAGAACGTTACAGATTTCAGACATAGTGAAATTTCACTAAGTCCTAAAACAGCAATATCATCATAGCAACAAAAAGAGCATGTTTAAGTCACCTCGAAACTAAACATGGCAAAGGGTGAGCACCTCATCAAAATACATATGACGGTGATCCCAAAACACACAAGCATGCATCAATGTGGTGAACACACCGATTACAACGAGCTCAACAAGATGGCATTTCATAACAAGTGAAAACACAACATGTGAACATGGCACTTTGCAAAGATGATAACAAGGAAACAATAAATCTACCATGCAACCTATCACAAGCAACACGTAATTCGTGGCAAGACGAACACGTGGACATGTCATTTGCATCGTTTGGTCAAACGAGCTAAAAGTTATCACAAGTCAAAGGTGGCATGAAAATAACACATAACAGTAGTTTATAACATGATGCACTCTTGCAACAGCAAAACAAGTGTCAAGATGACATCTAACATGCATGACTACAACAGGTAAAACGTAGAGGACATCTCCACGAACATCTGGACATGCTACACGCGCAAAACGGAGCAACATGCAAGAAATTACAGCAGGTCAAAGTTAGCATAACAGATTAGAAAACTGGACTTAGAAGAATTAGGTCAACCTCAGGGATCCAGATCTGGAACGGATGAACAGTGCGGGCCGGAGGGAGAGGCACTGTGCGGCGGCGGCCCGCTCGGGATCCGGTGGCCCGCGGAGGCCGGCTTGCGGAGGGAGGCGGTGCGGGCCCTGGCGCGGCGCGGGGAGGCGGCCCAGGAAGTGGAGCTGGCGGCGCGAGGCGGCCCGTGGCCTCGGCGGGAGGCGGCGGTGAAGGGACGGGCCGCTCTGGGGCGGAGCTACGGGCCGGATGCGTCGGGCGAAGCGGCCCGCGTCTTGCGGCGAAGTGGGGACCTCCCATGGGCTAGCGGCGGCGTACGGCCCAGCCCGAAGAAGCGAGCGGCGAACTGGGCCCCGACGCCCTGTCGATCGAGGGGAGGAAGCGGCGGTCGAAGCGCCGCTGGGCCTGGCGAGGCGGCAGATCGAAGCCCCGGCTCGGTCGGTGCGGGCGTTGACCCGACGCAGCTCGTAGCTGGCGGCCGGATCGGCTGGTTCGAGCGGCTGGATCCTCGTGGATCTGGCCAAGTGAAAGAGGGGTTGGATCTGGAAAAAAAAAGAGAGGGGGGAAGGAGGAAGAAGAAGGGGATGCCCAAAAATAGACTAGGGGGGTCTATATGTAGCAGTTTTGCTAGGGTTTGGAGGCTAGGGGTGTTTAGGAGCCCTCCGATCGTGATCCAACGGATCCGATCGCGGGGATAGAATAAAAAGGACTAGGAGGAGATAACAGACTGCGGTAGGGTGTTTCCGGGACACGAAGTAAAGGCACTTCGGACCCACACGGACAACGGAGGGAAAAGTCAACGGAGTCCAAACGAGACGAGATTTGAGAGGCGGGTTGCACACAACAAAACAACAACACACACAACAACCTCGCGGCACACCGATAACGAAAAACGCCCGAACAACAAAGTAGGCCTACGGGACGTCACGGACACGTCAGGGAGCTCCGGAACGCGAAACGGACAACGGGAAGAAACACACGGAACCGGATGCAACCCACAACACAAATGCAATGCAATGCACATGTCTACATGATATGAATGAATGCCACACACTCACACAACAAAACGACGAAAGCCCGAAAGACAAAGAACCCGAAATGGAAATAGATGAAGCCGGAGATATATTATATACCCAAAAGGGAAAGTATTACATCCGGGGCATTACAAACTCTCCTCTACTACAAAAAGATCTTGTCCCGAGATCTAGGACTGGAAAAAGGAAGGGTACTCGGAACGAAGATGATCTTCTCGTTCCCAGGTAGCTTCTTGGTCTGTGTGATGTGACCACTTGACTTTCAGAAACTTGATGGACTTGTTGCGAGTCTTGCGTTCAGTTTCTTCGAGAATTGCAACTGGATGCTCTCGGTAGGAAAGGTCTTGTTGAAGATCAATCTCCTCAAACGGAATCATGCGCTCAGGTGCCTTGAAGCATTTGCGAAGCTGAGACACATGGAAGACATCATGAACATTTGCAAAGTTGGAAGGGAGCTCGAGCTGATAGGCTAGATCGCCTCTTTTGCCAAGAATTTTGAAAGGCCCGACGTATCTAGGAGCAAGCTTTCCTTTGATACCGAATCTTTGGGTTCCTTTCATCGGAGAAACTCGGAGATAGACATGATCACCGATGTCGAAAGCCAAATCACGATGCTTTCCGTCATAGTAGCTCTTCTGACGCGACTGAGCGGCCTTGAGATTCTCACGTATGACTTTGCACATTTCTTCGGCTTCTGAGATCAAGTCATTGCCAAGAAGTTGACGTTCGCCTGTTTCAGACCAGTTGAGAGGGGTACGGCACTTTCTGCCATAGAGAATTTCAAACGGTGCTTTGCCTGCACTTGCTTGAAAGCTGTTGTTGTAAGAGAACTCGGCAAATGGAAGGCAGTCTTCCCATTTCATGCCGAAGGAGATGACACAGGCTCTGAGCATGTCTTCTAGAATCTGATTCACACGCTCGACTTGACCACTAGTCTGAGGATGAAAGGCAGTGCTGAACCTGATCTTCGTGCCCATGGCGGACTGAAAGGAGTCCCAGAACCTTGATGTGAACAAGCTGCCACGGTCTGAGGATATCACTTGAGGAATGCCATGTAGGGACACAATTCTGGAAGTGTACAGCTCTGCAAGTTGAGCTGCATTGATTGATTCTTTGACTGGAAGAAAGTGAGCGACTTTGGTAAGCTTGTCAATCACCACAAAGATAGCATCATTGCCTCGCTTGGATTTAGGAAAGCCAGTGACGAAGTCCATTTCAATGTGGTCGAACTTCCACTCAGGAATAGGAAGAGGTTGGAGAAGACCGGCTGGACGTTGATGTTCTGCTTTCACTCTTCTGCATACATCACATTCATTCACGAATTGGGCAATCTCCCTTTTCATGCGTGTCCACCAGTAAGACTGCTTGAGGTCTTGGTACATCTTGGAACTGCCAGGATGAATGGAAAGGAGAGAATCATGAGCTTCTTCCATTATGAGCTTCCTGACATCACCTTTGGGAACAACGAGTCTGTCCTCGAAGAACAAGGTATCTCTCTCATCAACACGGAAGCACTTATATTTTGGAGTGCCCTTTGCAATCCCATGTTTCACCTTCTTCACCATGGTATCACTGAGCTGGGCCTCACGGACTTGATCTTCCAAGGTAGGAGCAATTTGGAGATTTGCAAGAAAACCCTGCGGAACAACCTGGAGGTTGAGCTTCCTGAATGCTTCACAAAGCTCAGGCTGGTGTGGCTTGATAAGAAGGCTGTTGCAATATGCCTTTCTGCTCAAAGCATCTGCAATCACATTCGCCTTGCCTGGAGTGTATTCAATGCTGGGGTTGTACTCTTGGATCATCTCGACCCAACGAGTCTGGCGGAGGTTCAGATGCGGCTGTGTGAAGATGTACTTCAAGCTCTTGTGATCAGTGAAGATGTCGACCTTTCTGCCCAACAACAGATGTCTCCACGTAATCAGAGCATGTACCACAGCTGCTAGCTCGAGATCATGTGTGGGATAGTTCTTCTCACTTGGCTTGAGCTGCCGAGAAGTATATGCCACAATTTTCTTATCTTGCATAAGCACACCACCAAGGCCTTGAAGAGAAGCGTCACAGAACACTTCATAGGGCTTGGTTTCATCCGGAGGAGTCAGAACTGGAGCAGAGACAAGCTTCTCTTTGAGGGTTTTGAAAGCCACTTCACACTCGGGAGACCAAAAGTATTTGACATTCTTCTGAAGGAGGTTGGAAAGAGGCTTGGCAATCTTGGAGAAGTTTTCAACAAACCTTCTGCAATAGCTGGCAAGACCCAGAAAACTGCGGAGCTGCTTGACGTTCTGAGGAGCTTCCCAGTTGACAATTGCTTCAACTTTCTCGGGATTAACTGCAATACCGTCAGCTGAGATAATGTGGCCCAGGTACAAAACCTTATCGAGCCAAAACTCGCACTTGGAGAACTTGGCATAGAATTTATGCTCTCGGAGTCGATCAAGAACTAGACGCAAGTGCTTTTCGTGATCTTCTTCATTCTTGGAAAACACCAGAATATCATCCAGATACACAAGCACGAATTCGCCAGTATAGGGGTTGAAGATGTAATGCATCATCCTTGAAAAGGTAGGAGGAGCATTGGCGAGACCGAAGGACATGACGGTATACTCATATGAACCGTAGCTCGTTCTGAAGGCCGTCTTGGGAATGTCTTCCTCGCGAATGCGAATTTGATGGTAGCCCATTCGGAGGTCAAGCTTAGAGAACACTTTAGCTCCTTTGAGCTGCTCAAAGAGTTCATTGATGTTGGGGAGCGGATACTTGTTCTTAATCGTCTTCTTGTTCAGTGGACGGTAGTCAACACAGAGACGCTCCGTGCCATCTTTCTTCTTGACAAATAAGACACCACAGCCCCACGGAGATGTACTCGGTCTGATGAGACCCATACGCTCCTGTTCATCCAACTGTTTCTTCAATTCCTTCAATTCATCTGAAGAGAGCTTGTATGGACGCCGGCAAACAGGTTCGGTGCCCGGCTCGAGTTCAATGACAAACTCCACCTGACGGTGTGGAGGCATGCCTGGAAGTTCTTCTGGAAAGACGTCTTGATATTCGTTCACCACTGGAATTTGCTCTATGGCATTAATTTCACCCTTATCATTAAGAGAGAAAAGCCGAATAGTATTATCCCTGGAGGCGAAGATAATCACATCTTCATCAGAATGAGTCAACTTGACTTCCTTTTGAGCACAATCAATGTGAGCATCGTGCTGAGAAAGCCAATCCATTCCGAGAATGAGGTCGATGTCAGAATGACCAAGAATCACCGGTTTAGCCAGAAACGATAATCTCCCATGCGAATAGAAACATCCGGAGCATAAACACTAGAAGTCATAATCTTGCCCGGAGAAACAACTTGTAACTTCTGAGGCAGACTTTGGATGTCAATATTATGCTTGGATGCAAAAGGTTGAGACATGAAAGAGCATGATGCACCCGAATCAAATAACACTTTAGCAGGTATAGAGTTCACTGGAAGGTTACCCAGAATGACATCAGAAGAAGCCTCTGCTTGTGCTGCATTCATCAGATTGACCCTTGCAGACTTTGGATCATGCTTGACAATAGCTGAACTCATAGGTGGTGGAGGAGGAAGACGCTTCGGATTCGGACATCTGTTGGCATAATGACCTTTCTGAGTGCATTTGTTGCAAGTCACTTCTGAGAGAGGACGGAACTGAGAGCCACTGGACTTGGAGCCTTGAGACTGAAACTGCTTCTTCGACTGGTTGCTTGGGTTGGG
>LR738711.1:841050993-841103379 GCA_902687465.1 Secale cereale
CCAGTGACGAAGTCCATTTCAATGTGGTCGAACTTCCACTCAGGAATAGGAAGAGGTTGGAGAAGACCGGCTGGACGTTGATGTTCTGCTTTCACTCTTCTGCATACATCACATTCATTCACGAATTGGGCAATTTCCCTTTTCATGCGTGTCCACCAGTAAGACTGCTTGAGGTCTTGATACATCTTGGAACTGCCAGGATGAATGGAAAGGAGAGAATCATGAGCTTCTTCCATTATGAGCTTCCTGAGATCACCTTTGGGAACAACGAGTCTGTCCTCGAAGAACAAGGTATCTCTCTCATCAACACAGAAGCACTTGTATTTTGGAGTGCCCTTTGCAATCCCATGTTTCACCTTCTTCACCATGGTATCACTGAGCTGGGCCTCACGGACTTGATCTTCCAAGGTAGGAGCAATTTGGAGATTTGCAAGAAAACCCTGCGGAACAACTTGGAGGTTGAGCTTCCTGAAAGCTTCACAAAGCTCAGGCTGGTATGGCTTGATAAGAAGGCTGTTGCAATATGCCTTTCTGCTCAAAGCATCTGCAATCACATTCGCCTTGCCTGGAGTGTACTCAATGCTGGGGTTGTACTCTTGGATCATCTCGACCCAACGAGTCTGGCGGAGGTTCAGATGCGGCTGTGTGAAGATGTAATTCAAGCTCTTGTGATCAGTGAAGATGTCGACCTTTCTGCCCAACAACAGATGTCTCCACGTAATCAGAGCATGAACCACAGCTGCTAGCTCGAGATCATGTGTGGGATAGTTCTTCTCAGCTGGCTTTAGCTGACGAGAAGTGTATGCCACAATTCTCTTATCTTGCATAAGCACACCACCAAGACCTTGAAGAGAAGCGTCACAGAACACTTCATAGGGCTTGGATTCATCTGGAGGAATCAGAACTGGAGCAGAGACAAGCTTCTCTTTGAGGGTTTTGAAAGCCACTTCACACTCGGGAGACCAAAAGTATTTGACATTCTTCTGAAGGAGGTTGGAAAGAGGCTTGGCAAGCTTGGAGAAGTTCTCCACAAACCTTCTGCAATAGCTGGCAAGACCCAGAAAACTGCGGAGCTGCTTGACGTTCTGAGGAGCTTCCCAGTTGACAATTGCTTCAACTTTCTCGGGATTAACCGCAATACCGTCAGCTGAGATAATGTGACCCAGGTACAAAACCTTATCGAGCCAAAACTCGCACTTTGAGAACTTGGCATAGAATTTATGCTCTCGGAGTCGATCAAGAACCAGACGCAAGTGCTTTTCGTGATCTTCTTCATTCTTGGAAAACACCAGAATATCATCCAGATACACAAGCACGAATTCGCCAGTATAGGGGTTGAAGATGTAATGCATCATCCTTGAAAAGGTAGGAGGAGCATTGGCGAGACCGAAGGACATGACGGTATACTCATATGAACCGTAGCTCGTTCTGAAGGCCGTCTTGGGAATGTCTTCCTCGCGAATGCGAATTTGATGGTAGCCCATTCAGAGGTCAAGCTTAGAGAACACTTTAGCTCCTTTGAGCTGCTCAAAGAGTTCGTTGATGTTGGGGAGCGGATACTTGTTCTTAATCGTCTTCTTGTTCAGTGGCCGGTAGTCAACACAGAGACGCTCCGTGCCATCTTTCTTCTTGACAAATAAGACACCACAGCCCCACGGAGATGTACTCGGTCTGATGAGACCCATACGCTCCTGTTCATCCAACTGTTTCTTCAATTCCTTCAATTCATCTGAAGAGAGCTTGTATGGACGCCGACAAACAGGTTCGGTGCCCGGCTCGAGCTCAATGACAAACTCCACCTGACGGTGTGGAGGCATGCCTGGAAGTTCTTCTGGAAAGACGTCTTGATATTCATTCACCACTGGAATTTGCTCTATGGCATTAATTTCACCCTTATCATTAAGAGAGAAAAGCCGAATAGTATTATCCCTGGAAGCGAAGATAATCACATCTTCATCAGAATGAGTCAATTTGACTTCCTTTTGAGCACAATCAATGTGAGCATCGTGCTGAGAAAGCCAATCCATTCCGAGAATGAGGTCAATATCAGAATGACCAAGAACCACCGGAGAAGCCAAAAATCGATAATCACCCATGCGAATAGAAACATCCGGAGCATATATACTGGAATGCATCAATCTACCCGGAGAAACAACTGATAACTCCCTTGGCAAACTTTTGATGCCCACATCATACTTGGATGCAAAAGGTTGAGACATGAAAGAGCATGATGCACCCGAATCAAATAACACTTTAGCTGGAAAAGAGTTCACTGGAAGGTTACCCAGAATGACATCAGAAGAAGCCTCTGCTTGTGCTGCATTCATCAGATTGACCCTTGCAGACTTTGGATCATGCTTGACAATAGCTGAACTCATAGGTGGTGGAGGAGGAAGACGCTTCGGATTCGGACATCTGTTGGCATAATGACCTTTCTGAGTGCATTTGTTGCAAGTCACTTCTGAGAGAGGACGGAACTGAGAGCCACTGGACTTGGAGCCTTGAGACTGAAACTGCTTCTTCGACTGGTTGCTTGGGTTGGGTGGGTGGGAGAAACCACGACCACTAGAGTTCTTGTTGTTGGAGTTGTTGAAGTTGCTGGAGTTGTTGTATGGAGCTCGAATCATTGGAGGAGGAGGAAGCCAGAATTTCTGTTGTTTCGCAGCCAACTGAGACGATGAGGTAGAGTGAACAGCATCTCGAATTCTCTTCTTAGAAGCCTCCATCTTAAGCTGAGCTGCTTCTTGTTTCAAAGCCATATTATAGAACTTATCGAATTCGTCTGGCTCGAACAAGGTGAGAGCAAGCTGAAGTTCATCTTTGAGACCTCCACGGAACTGATAGATTTTGCTCTTTGCATCAGGAATGTCTTGCTTTGCATAGCGAGCAAGGTTTTGGAACTTGACATTATACTGATAGACTGTCATGGAGCCCTGCTTGAGGTTGCGGAATTGCTCACGCATACCCTCGATAACACTTGTAGGAATGTGATGCGAGCGGAAATCCTTGCAGAAATTCTCCCATGAGATCACTTGACCCGGCCTTGAGTCTTTGTACTGCTGCCACCAGTCAGTTGCTTGATCTTTCAGTTGGAAGGCTGCAAACTTCACATAGTCATCTTCTTTCACGTTACTGCACTCAAAATGCTTCTTGATATCGGTCAGCCAATCTTCAGCATCAAGAGGGTCGACACAGTAACTGAAAGCTTTAGGATTGTTGGCCAAGAACTGGTTCAGAGTAGCATGGTGCTGCTGGAAGAAGTTGCCTTGGTTCATTGGAACGCCCTGATTAGCTTGATTAGCTTGCATAGCTTGCATTTGCTGCATCATCTGCATCATCAACTGAGTGTTCTGAGCAGTAGTCTGCATAATTGCTCTCCAAGCCTCAGGCGGAGGAGGAGGGGAAGGAGGACGCTCTGGAACCTCTTCACCCTCTGGGTTAGCATTCGGAACCCTTTTCGGAGCCATCCTGTAAGAGATGACCACGAATCAGCAATTTATTGACAAAAGGAATAAGCGGAATCAATGGAATGAATTGCAACAAGTCTTCACAATAATCATTCGAACAATAAGAACGAATGAAATCATCCGAACAAGAGGAACGAATGAATTTCTTAGTTAATAGATAACATCAGTCTTCACGAGAAGCCACATAGGGATCAAAAGGATAAAATAATAAAACAACAAGGTACGGAAAGGAACAAACACAAGAGAGGAGTTTCGTCCTAACATCTTTGTGCTGAAAGCATATGAACGCGTTACGAAAAGGTTTTGCAATCCCCGGATCAGCATAGCCAAGGACCCTTTAAGATGCAACTCCTGATAGTAACCTCGGTCATATAACTCCTTCACTCAATGTCGAACCCCGAACTCACTAACCTGCATTCGTTGGAAGAATGCCTACGATCTACTGGATAAAACCCACCTATAGTTTTCCGAAAGATTCCAGTTATGCAATCAGGTGTTGGGGATACACGGGAAGCACCGCGCAATCAACTCTAACCTACATCCAGGTGTATCCATCCTTCAACACATAACCAGTCTTTCTCGGAAACTATGTACCTCGGACCTTCGAAAAGCATCCACTATAACAAGCTATGGCAATACTCTCGAACTACCTCCCCAGTACTGGGTGATGTCGGGGTTATCTTGCCACTGGCCGTATAGGGGAGATTTTCGATGTCGGCCGTCTTAAGTATTTAGTACTGTCGCGATATGCTTGTTACAACGATACCCCGAAGCTCAACTCCTCGGTAACAGGAGGCATCGAGAACAATATCCTTGTCACAAGAACATCGAAACAATCCCAGAATACTCGCGGGATTCCTAAAAAAAAATTTGTGCAAATTTTGAAGATAGGAGAGACAAGAGTAGACGTCAGGAGTCCTCACCAGAGAGAAAGGGGATGAGAAGCAAAGAAATCCTACTCTCCGATATAATATAGGACCCAAAAAGTTTTTCAGTGTGTGCCTAGACTCAACCGTCAACTGTTCGATCAAACAGTGGGGGCTCCTAGGTCGGAGAAGGCTCTGAATACCAACTTGTAATGCCCAGGATGGAGTTATACCTCCTACGTGTCGAGGCACGACTTAAAGGCATAATTCCATCCTAGAATGATCTCAAGTCTGGTAATCTTTGCACAACTCATGTAAAAGAGGGGATAGAAAACTTAAAATAGTTGGCTTACAATCGCCACGTCACAGAATAACAGTACAAGTCTCAAACATCATACATTAAGAGCACTACAACCCTCTAAGGGCAAAAGCCAAATGTCAAAGTACCAAACTCAGATAAAAGAAACCACAGGCGGATCGAATCCTAGTAAGAGACTCCACTACTGATCGTCCGGGTAGCGCACGTAGTACCGACTACGCTCCTCGTCGTACTCCCAATCCAGCTCGGTGCCATCACCTGGATAGCTCACAGCTGGACCTGCATCTGGTGTGTGAAGCAACTGTGAGCCACAGAGGACTCAGCAATCCCGTTCCCGGGTAACAGAACTATTTAAGCCTTTGGGTGAGGGAAAAGGCTGAAGAAAGAACAAGTCTGCAGCAGCAACTAGCATCTAGCTTACGCAAGTGAGAGCGAGAAGAGAAGGCATCGCGAGAAGTGATCACGAAGTGATCCTAGCTACAAGCTCACAAGCATAACCCCTCCGTGTTCAACTCCCGAATCCCTATTCGGAAATTGACAGTCACGGAACACACGCTGGTAGTGTATTAGTATCATTGTGTCAAGTTATCTACAACCGGAATTAACAAGCTCCCATCTGCCACATAACCGCGGGCACGGCTTTCGAAAGTTCAAACCCTGCAGGGGTGTTCCAACTTGACCCATTACAAGCCCACGATCCGCGGAGTCGCAACTCCAAAGTGGGAAGACCCGAGTATCCTCGGAATCCCGTGCTCAAGATATACCGAACTAAGGTAAGGCTAATCCAGCAAATCCTCCCGGCGTGTCGTCACCCTGATCGTAGCCGCGCGTATCTAGGTCTCAGGACACGACCGGATGGGTGATTCTACAGGTTTTTACCAAACCTCGAGTTTCCTTGAGGTGGCCCCGCAGACTCCCCGTTTCGGACCAACACTCATGTGGAGCACTGGCCCGGGGTTGTTGATTAAGAAAGAGGGTTAATTACTCCCTATGCATGTTTAGTTTGTTATTAGGCAAATAGTACCAATGTTGGGATTTGCTGGAAAAGACTTAGCACTTAGCGGTTTATCGAGGGGGTCCCATACACCCCAACCGTGTTAGGAACGCATAATCAAGGAACATAAAACCAGCTTATACGGATCCTAACGGCATGAGTGGAACAAAACACCAAGCAAAAGGCTTAGCCTTCCACCCTTGCCAATATATAGGTGATTTCAATTAAAGCATTTATATAGTGTGATATAACCCAACCAAAACTTCAACATGGAGCAAGCATCTTCACTTCACCTGCAACTAGCAACGCTATAAGAAGGGCTGAGCGAAGCGTACTTAGCCAAGCAACGGTTTGCATAGGTAGGGTTGGTTAAACATGGCAATTGGTTACAAGTAGGAGGCTGACAAGAAGAACATGAGCATCGAGGCAAAACTATAGATCGAGACTACTAGCAATAGGCGAAGATAGTAAAGTTATCGGGGTTCGGTCATCTTGCCTGAAGAGAAGTCGTTCGGATCGTAAGAAGGGTCCTCGTGCTCAACCTCGTTGGAAACCTCGTGCTCAACTTCGTACCCAGTCTCAGCTTCCGGCTCTAAACAAAACAATCACACCAAGCACCAATCAACAAGATGCAATGCGCACTCGAAAAACATGTATGCATGATGGATGCACTAAGGATGCACACGGAGCACGTAAAACATCACTCAAGCAAAACACCTCAAAACAAGATAACAACCTGATATTATTAATCTACACAGAAAAACACCCAAGTTTGATATAAGATTCGCTGAAATCGGAGTTACGGGCTAAAAGTTATGCCCGAAACAAGATTTGAGCGAAAACTGAAAATTACAGCAACATAGCATCTTGGGAGCTCAAAATAATTAATCTACAGCATCCAAAAAGCATGGCAAAGGACTTGAACATAAACTAGATATAAAGTACAGCAACTAGGTCCAAAGTGCACCCCCAACGGAGTCACGGATCAATAGCAATGATCTTGGACATATTGAACTTTGAAATAAAATTCTGGCAGCAGAATTTTATTGAAAGTTTGGAGCAAAAGATAAACATGCTACAGCCACTCAAATGGACATGTGAGGACATGGATGGAAAGACAACAATATATACTTCAAGGAACAATCAAAATCCACCCCAAAACTATCATGCTTTGTCCTACAACATCACACGAACATGGCATCGGAACGTTACAGATTTCAGACTTAGTGAAATTTCACTAAGTCCTAAAACAGCAATATCATCATAGCAACAAAAAGAGCATGTTTAAGTCACCTCGAAACTAAACATGGCAAAGGGTGAGCACCTCATCAAAATACATATGACGGTGATCCCAAAACACACAAGCATGCATCAATGTGGTGAACACACCGATTACAACGAGCTCAACAAGATGGCATTTCATAACAAGTGAAAACACAACATGTGAACATGGCACTTTGCAAAGATGATAACAAGGAAACAATAAATCTACCATGCAACCTATCACAAGCAACACGTAGTTCGTGGCAAGACGAACACGTGGACATGTCATTTGCATCGTTTGGTCAAACGAGCTAAAAGTTATCACAAGTCAAAGGTGGCATGAAAATAACACATAACAGCAGTTTATAACATGATGCACTCTTGCAACAGCAAAACAAGTGTCAAGATGACATCTAACATGCATGACTACAACAGGTAAAACGTAGAGGACATCTCCACGAACATCTGGACATGCTACACGCGCAAAACGGAGCAACATGCAAGAAATTACAGCAGGTCAAAGTTAGCATAACAGATTAGAAAACTGGACTTAGAAGAATTAGGTCAACCTCAGGGATCCAGATCTGGAACGGATGAACAGTGCGGGCCGGAGGGAGAGGCACTGTGCGGCGGCGGCCCGCTCGGGATCCGGCGGCCCGCGGAGGCCGGCTTGCGGAGGGAGGCGGTGCGGGCCCTGGCGCGGCGCGGGGAGGCGGCCCAGGAAGTGGAGCTGGCGGCGCGAGGCGGCCCGTGGCCTCGGCGGGAGGCGGCGGTGAAGGGACGGGCCGCTCTGGGGCGGAGCTACGGGCCGGATGCGTCGGGCGAAGCGGCCCGCGTCTTGCGGCGAAGTGGGGACCTCCCCTGGGCTGGCGGCGGCGTACGGCCCAGCCCGAAGAAGCGAGCGGCGAACTGGGCCCCGACGCCCTGTCGATCGAGGGGAGGAAGCGGCGGTCGAAGCGCCGCTGGGCCTGGCGAGGCGGCAGATCGAAGCCCCGGCTCGGTCGGTGCGGGCGTTGACCCGACGCAGCTCGTAGCTGGCGGCCGGATCGGCTGGTTCGAGCGGCTGGATCCTCGTGGATCTGGCCAAGTGAAAGAGGGGTTGGATCTGGAAAAAAAAAGAGAGGGGGGAAGGAGGAAGAAGAAGGGGATGCCCAAAAATAGACTAGGGGGGTCTATATGTAGCAGTTTTGCTAGGGTTTGGAGGCTAGGGGTGTTTAGGAGCCCTCCGATCGTGATCCAACGGATCCGATCGCGGGGATAGAATAAAAAGGACTAGGAGGAGATAACAGACTGCGGTAGGGTGTTTCCGGGACACGAAGTAAAGGCACTTCGGACCCACACGGACAACGGAGGGAAAAGTCAACGGAGTCCAAACGAGACGAGATTTGAGAGGCGGGTTGCACACAACAAAACAACAACACACACAACAACCTCGCGGCACACCGATAACGAAAAACGCCCGAACAACAAAGTAGGCCTACGGGACGTCACGGACACGTCAGGGAGCTCCGGAACGCGAAACGGACAACGGGAAGAAACACACGGAACCGGATGCAACCCACAACACAAATGCAATGCAATGCACATGTCTACATGATATGAATGAATGCCACACACTCACACAACAAAACGACGAAAGCCCGAAAGACAAAGAACCCGAAATGGAAATAGATGAAGCCGGAGATATATTATATACCCAAAAGGGAAAGTATTACATCCGGGGCATTACATAGTGTCCCTAGTATGCGTCTACTTGAGTAGCTCGTTGATCAAAGATGGTTATGTTTCCTAACCATAGGCATGTGGTGTCATTTGATTAACGGGATCACATCATTAGGAGAATGATGTGATGGACAAGACCCATATGTTAGCTTAGCATAATGATCGTTTAGTTTTATTGCTATTGCTTTCTTCATGACTTATACATGTTCCTCTGACTATGAGATTATGCAACTCGCGAATATCGGAGGAACACCTTGTGTGCTATCAAACATCACAACATAACTGGGTGATTATAAAGATGCTCTACAGGTGTCTCAGAAGGTGTTTGTTGAGTTAGCATAGATCGAGAATAGGATTTGTCACTCCGAGTGTCGGGGAGGTATCTCTGGGCCCTCTCAGTAATGCACATCACTATAAGCCTTGCAAGCAATGTGACTAATGAGTTAGTTACGGGATGATGCATTACAGAACGAGTAAAGAGACTTGCCAGTAACGATATTGAACTAGGTATGATGATACCGATGATCGAATCTCGGGCAAGTAACATACCGATGACAAAGGGAACTACGTATGTTGTTATGTTGTTTGACCGATAAAGATCTTCGTAGAATATGTAGGAGCCAATATGAGCATCCAGGTTCCAATATTGATTATTGACCGGAGAAGTGTCTCGGTCATGTCTACATAGTTCTCAAACCCGTAGGGTCCGTGTCGGTGTCAAAACCGGCGGATCTCTGGTAGGGGGTCCCGAACTATGCGTCTGAGGATCGATGGTAACAGGAGGCTGGGGACATGATGTTTACCCAGGTTCGGGCCCTCTCGATCGAGGTAATACCCTACTTCCTGCTATATTAATATGGATGAATATGATTATAAGAGTTGATCTACCTCGAGATCGTAATGGCTAAACCCTAAAGTCTAGCTTATGAGGATGTTATGATTCTCTATTAGCCTCTACGGACTAAACCCTCTAGTTTATATATGCACCGGAGGGCCTAGGGTTTGTACATAACTGACTTGCAGAGGAAGGAAAGATTATACCTGTCAGGGATATTACTAGTGGGTGTAAACCGGCTAGGGTAAACCGGATTATGATGATATAGTTGTGTAATTGTAAAGCTCAGTAGAGGTTACAACCCATGAAGGCTTAGGGCCCATGTATAGAGTTACAATTTGTAAACCGTCGAATCATGTAACTTGAGAGACAAGGAAGAAAGAGCAGAGACCGAGGCGGATACAAATATGAGCCGGCCTTGGGACTCTGTAAACCGGACCGGGCGTCGCCTCTATATAAAGGGACGACCCGGCGACGGTTCAAGGACAAGCGACAACCCGTCGAAACACAGGCAAGCAATCAGCTCCCTGTTCATCGATGCCCAAGCAATGCCAAACCAAACTAGACGTAGGCTTTTACCTTCATCGAAGGGGCCGAACTAGTATAAACCCTCTGTGTCCTTTGTGTGCTTTTAACCCCTTCAAGCTAACCCATGCGATGGTTCCATCACTAAGTCCGTTAAACCGGACATCTGCCGTGCTAATTCCACGACAGTTGGCGCCCACCGTGGGGCTTCCGCACGATGGTTTCAAGTTCTTGAAGGGCAGCTTCGAAGGGCTCAAGGGCTACGCGATCGGCCGGATGACCAAGAGTCGTCGCGGCCGGATCTACATCGACGACGCTGGCTGGGGCCCGGAGGCCGATTCAATCGAATACGGGTACCGGGTTCCGTTCGATGGCATCCACGTCTTCATCGGCAAAATCGGCGAACCGGGACCTGAGCCGGACGTCTTCCCCAACATCATCGAGCCGACTCAGCGTGCGAGATCGGCCTGGATTCAGCCTGCCATGAAGCGTGTCTTCGTCGGAGCAATTCACGGAGTCCAAGCCGAGGATGGATCGGATTCTGGTGGGGAGACAGTGGTCTATTCCGACGATGAATCCTCATCTGGAGAGACTGAATCCTTGTATCAGTTGCGGGACGGCCGATCTGAGGGTATGTCCGACGGAGACAGTATTCCGGACCCCTTTGATCCGCCAAACAGGGTGGCTGTCTTTATGGCCGGTTCACAACCTACGCCGCAGTCCATGGTGAACGGGGCGATCACAGCAGAAGCTGGTGCAGGGGGGAGCGGTCAGGCCCTCTCGCCCTCTGACGCTCTATCCGCCTTGGTCGAGGAGTTGACAACCCGGGCAGTAGCGGTGGTGGCTCCAGCAGACAAGGCACAACATGATGCAGAACTCCTTCAGCTGAAGGGCCGGATCGAGCAAGCAAGGGAGGATCTGAATGCAGAAAAAGCTATGATAGCGACAAGGCAGGCAGAGCTGGATGCTCAGGCCTTCCAGCTGAGGATGGAACATGCCTCTGCGCAAGGAGTGAGGAATCGAAGGTACCAGTCTCGTCTACGGCCGGTTTATGAGGCGATGAATCTCTTCAGGACGCCAGGAGCGGGAGCTAGCAATGATCCGGAGGTAAACCGGAGGGCTGCCCCCGCGAGGGGCGAGCAGGTTCAACAGCCCACTGCGGAGCAAGATCGCCGGGTTATGTCCACACCTCACATCCCCACTCCTCCGGGTCATTACTCAAACCCTTTGGATAACATTGTTGCTGCCACTTCACGCCTGGCCGCTTTACCCATTGAGGGGACATCCCCCGTGGCTATGGAGACACGCAGGGTCAAGGATCTGCTCAACACGGCGTTGACACAGCAGCAAGCGTATTCTTATAGTAGGGAGAGGCTTCATTCAACACCCCGCCACAGCCGGAGTTATACTAGGCATTGGGAGGAACCGGAGGTGTCCAGTAGTGAGCGGAGGCGACACCGTCACAGACAGGATAATCCGGCGGGTGCAGAGGCGCAAGCTCAGGAGGTAGCAAACCGGGTTAGATCTGCGGCCCGCGAGGAGATCCGCCAAACGACGTCGGTTCACACAACCACAGCAGAAACAGGAGTCACGACGAGTTCCTTTGGGGTACAATGTCTTGTCCCCGCTCTACGGAGCGTGAAATTACCCAAGGATTTCAAGGGTCCACGTAAAGTGCCTAATTACACAGCAGATTTGGCTCCAGAAGCTTGGGTTGAGAGTTACGAGATGGCTATGGAGATGCTGGATGTGGATGAAGCGGCTTGCGCGAAGTACTTTACCATGATGCTTGAGGGTACGGCCCGGACCTGGTTAAAGGGCTTACCACCTAACTCCATCAGATCATGGGGTGAGTTACGCCGCTAGTTTATCAAAAATTTCAAGGACACGTGCAAGCAGCCAATGTCAGTGGTGGACTTAGCGGCATGTATACAAGGGGAGCAGGAGCCTACAAGCGCATGGGTGCGACGAGTATCATAAATCTTGCACTCTTCAAATGGTATCAATCCCAGTACGCAATAGTGACACTGGAAAACAATTGCCGGTTTGAATCTCTGAAGTTAAAGTTGGGACGACTCAAACGGGATTGTAATGACATGGGAACTCTCATGAGCGCTCTGGTGAAGTACGGGGACTCCGACAACGCTAAGTATCCAGAAGCGGATGGAGATAAATCTGGAAAGGCAAATAAGTCCGGTGAACCGGCGCAGGCTAATCCAGTCGGAACAAGTTTCTTAGGAAAACGAAAGGCAGAGGGTGGCTCTGATTTCGTGGCCAATACCCAAGTTCAAGGAGGTTTTCAGCGCAACAAGGATAGGCCGCCCCCACAAAACAACGGAGGGGTCATTAATTGGGAGCAACAATTGAACGAGCCTTGCCCGAAACACGGAACGAAGCGAAATCCAGCTAAGCATACCTGGGGAGAATGTCGGATACTGATGGAAGCCGTGAACCGGGCCAAAGCCAACAACGGACCGCCGGGCGGTGGTTCAGGCCCCGGGTTCCACGGTCCGGGTCACCAGGGGAACGGCTCCGGATCAGGATATCGTGGCAACAACAATGGTTATAACAACCAAGGCAACCATCAGTATGGTCAGGGCGGTTACAACAACCAAGGCAACAATTAGTATGGTTAGGGCGGTTACAATAGCCAGAACAACCAACAGCAAGGCCAGGGTAATAGCAACAATCAAGGCAATCAGTAGCATCAACATTAGCAGCAATCCGGATATCAGAGTAATCCGAAGGAGCTGAGTAGTGGGCAATATCATGTGTTCACTACGAGTTTGTGCAAGCGAGATCAAAAAATCTTAAAGCGGGCGGTCCATGCGGTTGAACCGGCAACCCCACAATTCCTGCGTTGGTCGGAGCAACCCATTGTGTGGAGCAGAGAGGATCACCCGCCGCGAGTTGATAATCCGGGCCAGTTAGCCTTAGTGCTAGCGCCACAGGTGTGTGGCTACAAATTCACCAAGGTTCTTATGGACGGCGGCAGCAGCATCAATATCTTGTATTATGAGACTTTCCGCCGCATGGGGCTGACGGATAAGAAGCTAAGACAGACAAACACGGTGTTTCATGGAGTAGTGCCAGGTAAATCAGCTTACCCAGTTGGGAAAATTGACCTAGAAGTTACCTTTGGAGATGAACAGGATTCCAGGTCAGAGATGATAACCTTTGAAGTTGTCAAGATCCGGAGCCCGTATCATGCCTTGTTCGGGCGACCGGTTTACGCCAAGTTTATGGCTAGGCTGTGCTATGTTTATCTACAGCTCAAGATGCCGGGTCACAAAGGAACCATCACGGTCCATGGAAGTCGCAAGATTGCATTGGAGTGCGAAGAAGGAGACGCTGCTTATGCGGAGGCAGTATGTGCTACGGAGGAGTTGAAGTTTTACAAGGACAATGTTGATCCGGCAGATATGTCCCCGTTGAAGAAGCCAACTACAGAGCATGATCCGGCGTTGAAATTCAAATCTGCAGAAGAAACCAAACAAGTTGACTTTGTGCCAGGCGATTCATCCAAGCAGTTCACTATCAGCGCTAACCTTGATCCTAAATAGGAAAGCGCGCTCATCGAGTTCATCCGTGAGAACCGGGATATCTTTGCATGGAAATCTTCTGACATGCCAGGTATACCGAGGGAACTCGCAGAGCACAGTCTTAACATTGATCCGAAGTTTAAACCGGTCAAGCAGTATCTGTGCCGCTTCAACGAAGAAAGGCGCAAGGCTATAGGAGAAGAACTGGCCAGACTTTTGGCCGCGGGGTTCATAGTTGAAGTTTTTCATCCGGAGTGGTTGGCTAATCCGGTGCTGGTGTTAAAGAAAAATGGAAAGTGGAGAATGTGTGTGGATTACACAGACCTAAACAAAGCTTGTCCAACCGATCCTTTTGCTCTCCCTCGTATTGATCAGATCATTGATGCTACGACGGGATGTGAGCGGCTAAGTTTTTTGGATGCATATTCAGGATATCATCAGATCAAGATGGCAGTTAAAGACCAGGAGAAGACAGCCTTCATAACTCCTTTTGGTGCTTTTTGCTATGTGTCTATGCCTTTTGGGCTCAAGAGTGCCCAAGCAACTTACCAGCGTTGCGTACAGAATTGTCTTAAGGGGCAGATAGGGAGAAACGTTCATGCTTATGTGGATGATATTGTGGTGAAATCAAGGAAGGAGGAGACGCTGATAGAGGACCTCAAGGAGACCTTTGACAACCTTCGAGCCTATAAAATGATGCTTAATCTGGAGAAGTGTGCTTTCGGTGTTCCAGCGGGCAAGCTCCTTGGATTCTTGGTGTCAAACAGAGGAATAGAAGCCAATCCGGAGAAGATCAAGGCAATCACGTCTTTGACTAAACCGGCTTGCATCAATGATGTTCAGGGTATCGCTGGCCGGATCACAGTGTTGAGCCGGTTCATCAGCCGTCTGGGAGAGAAGGCAATTCCGCTTTATCAGATGCTGAAAAAGACAGACCGGTTTATATGGAGTGATGAGGCAAATGTTGCGTTTGAGGATTTGAAGCGGCAACTGGCAGAGCCGCCGGTTCTTGCTGCCCCTGTTGATAAGGAGCCATTGCTGTTATACGTCGCTGCCAATGCACGGGCAGTAAGCATGGCAATCGTGGTTGAACGCAAGAAGGCAGGAAAGGAATATCCGGTTCAACGTCCAGTCTATTATGTCAGTGAAGTTCCCATTGAATCCAAGCAAAGGTACCCGCATTGGCAGAAGCTGGTATACGGTGTGTTCATGGCAAATCGGAAGTTGAAGCATTATTTCCAAGGCCACCCAATAACTGTTGTCAGTTCAGCACCATTGGGGGATATAATCCAGAACAGGGAAGCTACTGGCAGAGTGGCGGAGTGGGCCATTGAGCTTAGCCCACACGGATTGAAGTATGTGCCACGGACCGCTATCAAATCCCAAGCATTGGTAGATTTCATCAATGATTGTGCAGAACTGCAAGCACCAGAGGAGAAGCCGGATCCTACATACTGGACGATTCACTTTGACGGTTCAAGGCAGTTAGAAGGCTCGGGGGCTGGAGTTGTTTTAACTTCCCCGCGAGGGGACAAATTTTGTTATGTCCTCCGTTTACTGTTTCCTTGTACTAATAATGCAGCAGAGTATGAAGCATTGCTTCATGGCTTACGGATGGCTAAGGAGATGAACTTGAGCCGGGTCAAGTGTTTTGGCGATTTAGATTTAGTGGCACAGCAAGTATCCGGCAAGTGGGATTCAAGAGACCCTCTCATGGCAGCTTACAGACGAGAAGTTGAAGCAGTCGCAGGATATTTCAAAGGGTATCAGGTGGATCACTAGACCGGCGAAGGAATGAAGCAGCTGATGCTCTGAGCCGGCTGGGTTCTCAACGTAAACCAGTACCACCGAATACTTTTTTGGATGAGCTGCACAGTCCATCAGTTCAGGTACCATCGGAGGAAGATCTGGCCGTTCCTGATCCGGAGGCACAGCTAGTTGCAGCACTTCATGTTATTCCGGATTGGACGCGCCCATACTTGGCATATCTAAGCCGTGGGGAGTTGCCCGACGACGAGATCGAAGCAAGACAGATAATCCGGCGCTCCAAATCCATGACGATTGCAAACGGAGAACTTCACCATCACAGTGTTTCTGGAGCGTTTCAGCGGTGTGTGTCAGCTGACGAAGGTTGTGATATCCTTCGTGAGATCCATGAAGGGGATTGTGGTCATCATGCCGGTTCAAAATCCTTGGTGGCTAAAGCTTTTCGACATGGTTTCTATTGGCTCACAGCCCATGCAGATGCGGCAGATCTAGTCCGGAAGTGCGATGCTTGTCAGAAATTTTCACGACGTGCCCTTGTTCCAGCACAGGAGCTCCAGATGATACCGATTACTTGGCCGTTTGCGACTTGGGGGCTCGACATGGTTGGACCTTTCAAAAGATCCCAAGATCAAAAAACTCATCTGCTGGTGGCTGTGGATAAGTTTACAAAATGGATTGAGGCAGAGCCTGTGGGTAAGTGTGACGCAGCAATAGCGGTTAAATTCATCAAAAAGGTAATTTTCCGGTTTGGCTTTCCACACAGCATCATCACAGACAACGGCACCAATTTATCCAAAGGAGAGATGGAAGAGTTTTGTCAGCGGGAGCATATTCGCCTAGATGTATCTTCTGTAGCTCACCCTCAATCCAATGGTCAAGCTGAAAGGGCTAATCAGGAGATCTTGCGAGGTATCAAGCCCCGGCTTATGACTCCCCTGCAAAGAACACCAGGGTGCTGGGTTGAGGAGTTACCTTCTGTCCTCTGGAGCATCAATACTACGCCGAACCGGTCCATAAGTTATACACCTTTCTTCATGGTGTATGGTGCTGAAGCGGTCCTTCCGAGCGATATCCGTCATGATTCGCCACGGGTGACGGCTTATGTTGAAACAGCCAATGAGCAGGCAAGACAGGACAGTTTGGACCGGCTGGATGAAGAACGTGACATAGCAGCAGCACAGTCCGCGATTTATCAACAGGATTTGCGCAGATATCACAGCCGCCGGATCAAAACCAGGACGTTCCAGGAGGGAGATTTGGTACTCCGGCTCATCCAAGATCAAACAGACATGCACAAACTATCCCCGCCTTGGGAAGGGCCCTTTGTGGTCAGTAAGAATCTATACAACGGTTCATATTATCTGGTGGACGTTCGAGAGCACAAAGACTCACAGACATCAAAAGAAGAGACAAAAAGGCCGTGGAACATCGCTCTCCTGCGGCACTACTATACTTGAGCCATGAGCTCTGCTGTATCCTATGTATATATATTATGATTAATGAATAAACCGGCGCCCTCGATAAACCGGGGGGTCAGCTCTTTTTTCCAATATAAGTGTCTTATGGTGCTATCCATCTACAGTTTATATCATTTTCATTAAGAAAATAAGATGCTTTGATCAGTTTATCTGGCTATGCAGGACAGTTTTATAAGGGACCAAAGAAGACTTGTCGCATAGTGCAACTCCCATATAGGTACCCTGCTTCTACAATCACTAAAGGGCTTCCTGTTCAAACATAGGTCGTATTCGAACCAAAGAGAACATAGCCATTTCTGTTCAAACATAGGTCGTATTCGAACCAAAGAGAACATAGCCGAGGTCACAAGGGGGCTACACGGTCGTATTCGAATCCTAGCTCAACCCCTTGTGGTCCAATTTACATGGTCGTATTCGAACCATCGGCCCTCTGGATTGTATTCGAATCCATTGATTGGCTCAAATCTTCACGGTCACAAGGGGGCTACACGGTCGTATTCGAATCCTAGCTCAACCCCTTGTGGTCCGGTTTACATGGTCGTATTCGAACCATGGGCCCTCTGGATCGTATTCGAATCCATTGATTGGCTCGAATCTTCATGGACGCAAGGGGGCTACACGGTCGTATTCGAATCCTAGCTCAACCCCTTGTGCTCCGGTTTACATGGTCGTATTCGAACCATAAGCCCTCTGGATCGTATTCGAATCCATTGATTGGCTCAATTTTTTTAAAAAAACCACTGGGAGCCACAAGATCGTATTCAAATCTTAGCTAAACCCATTTGGTCTGGTTTTACTGATCGTATTCGAATCAGACGTCTCGATTTGGAGCCTGGCAGCTCGTAAAAAGCCTCGACTACATGGTCTTATTTGCAAACCGGTGTTTTTGTATCTGTTTTCATGTGTTTCTATGGTTCTTTAATCCGGAGTGGGACAACTTCAAGATTGACCATATATCTTCAAAAGTCTGGACACAGAGTTCCAGCATTATTTAAACCGGCAGTTCTTATGAACCCGGAGTAATTGGGTACACCCCAACGAAGCCAAGAGTTTCCTCAGGAACAACGATATTCGCCGGATTAAGGATATCAAGCATACTTAATCACATGTATGAAATTATTTCTGGCGTAAAACAGACACTTGTTTGATATATTTATAAGAGCGCTTTAATCGGTCCGGCGGTAAACCGCTAGGACATCTTAGGATTCAAATTGACAGATGCCAAAACAAAGTTGGGACATCCGGATTAAAACAGTAATGTTTTGAGCTATCCTATTACAAGGCATAGCAAGCCTGAACATATTAAAGTTTTTCCAGCAAAATGAGACTGCAACTACAAAGATAAGCTGTGTGGCCTATGCTTCCTCCTGCTGTGACGGCTGAGGATCGACCTGTCCCGGAGCTTCTTCGTCTTCTTGAAGCGGCTGAAAGTCAGGGGCGCACCAATCGATTTTTGTCAAAGCACGGAAGTACATCTCTTCCGTAATAAGATCAGACGGATCAACATCTGGGGCGAAAGTGTGGGGCGCACTGGTGGGATTAGATTCACGGTATCATAAACCGGTCGATCCACCCGCTCATTCTGTAAATCGTACGCCGGATGATACCTGGTCAAATCTGATTCAACAGCAAGTTTGCTGGCAAGAGGACGCATCTCCTTCGTTAAAGCATGAAGGTCTTTACCAGTAAAGGCTGATCCATCTTCTTTGGTGTTGGGGTACCCGTTCAGAGCTTCTTCCGGATCAAAGTCTGGAACCCACGCTTTGGCTCTAGTAAGCGCTACAAGGGAACCGGCTCGAGCAGCAGACTTCTTCACTTCTTCCAAGCGTGCTGGCAAGATAGAAAGCTTCTCCAGAGTGCCTTGGATAGTGGTGGGAGCCGGTTTATTGAAAGACATTGCACTTATAATCCTCTGAGCGCCGGAATACAGCTGCTCAACAAGAGTATAAGAGGCCTTGAGTTTCTTCCGGAGATCATCCCCAAGATGGGTGACGCGCCGTCCTGCATATGGTTATCACAATTAAACCGGATCGTGTTAAAGGTTGCAGAAGTGAAAGCACATGCAAGTTAAGTATTTACCAAAAACGGCAGAAGTCATAAGCTCTATTTGCTTCTTTAAACCGGACAGTTCTTCTGTCACCGGGTTAAGAGCCTCCTCAGCATCCTTCGCTCTCTTTTCAAGAGCATTTTTCTGTACCTCCCAGGTTGCCCGCTCTGATTCAAAATATTTCTTCAACTGTTCTGCAGTGGTTAAGCTCAGCGCCAGATCTTTTGTGGCCTTAGCAGCAGCAGATTCAGTTTCAGAAAGTCTATTCCGGAGCTCAGTTATCTCTTCAGCTCTCCGGGTCAAATCAGCCTGCAAAGGAAATCAAGGGGAATAAGGGACAGTTCAGACAAGTCTCAAGCACATAACCAAGTTATCCACTTGACACTTGGGGGCTAATGACCAATTGAAGTAGCAAAGGAAGACAATTGCAGATAAAGTCTCAAGCACACAAACAAGTTGTCTACTTGACACTTGGGGGCTAATGGGCAGTTGAAGCAATGAAAGCAAAGATTCAGACAAGTCCCAGACGCATAAAACGGCTTATGCCCCTGGCACTTGGGGGCTAATGTAAGATCATTTGTTCACAAGTTGGAAGTACCGGTTCACCTTTTAATCATAGCTAAACCGGAACTTGGGGGCTACCATGATATAGACAGAAATATAGCAAAGGCAAAAGCAAAAGACAAGTGAGATACCTCGTATTTGTCCTTCATCATGTTGAATAAGCCCGCTTCATAATCCCGACTGGTATGCAGCCGGTTCAAATACCCGGAATAAAGTTCCTGGGCACTTAGCTCGGCATAACTAGATAAGTCTGTACTCCACTTGCCCTTCTCTTGCTGGAGTTTCTCCGCTTTAGCAGTATGCTTAGCCAAAACAACAGGCTCAGCAGAAGCGGTATAACCTGTACCGGTTACTTGAACATCCGGAGAAGCAGTTGCCGGTTGTGGAATGGCCGTATGAACCGGACTAGCGGGAGCCGGGCTAGTCCGAGGAGGGTTGGCCCGGGCAGGACTCGCCGGTTCGTGAGCAATTTCAATGTTGGGATTTTCAGGAAGAGAGGCATAAGTATGATCCATAGGAGAGGGATCGTCAAGATGAACTGTCGGTTCATTTGCCGGAGGGATGACTGTATCCGGATCAGCCGCCGGATCATCAGTGGCAGTTTCAGCAGCCGTTTTGCTAGCCTTTGCCCTTTTGCTAGGCTTAGGCTTCCTGAAAGGAGTTAGAAAAGAAATCAGAGTCACAAAAGCAAATGCAAAGATAAACCGGATGAAATAAAGGACTTACCCAGGAACAGTCTTCAGAGCTGGGACCTGTGTGGCAGTGGATTTGCCAGAAGAGGATAAAGGAGTCTCCTGATAATTAGGGTCAGACGGTTTAAGTGGTTTGCGTATAAGTCCAGCTTTGGGATGAAGAAGAGTTGGGGAAAGTAAAACCTCAGAGCGGCGCCTCCGGGCCGGAGTGACAGATATTCCGGAAGACTCGACTAGAAGGCCACTATGGCGTGCAGCCCGGCGAGCTTCATGTTGCTGCTTCTTCAAAAGAAAATTGGGGTCCAGTTGAGCATAAGGATGAGAAAATTGATATTTCCGGACTACCCGACGAATTTTTGGTCGAGGTGGTTCTGAATCTGAAGAAAGAGTGATTACCTTAGTCTCTGCCGCTTTTTCCCCTTCAGCCAAATCCTGTGAAAAAGACATTATTAAACATAAACCGGGATAAAAGAATAATGAAGTACATCAGGATTGATTCATACCTCAGAATCCAGATCATCTTCTTCAACATGTGAGCCGGAGCCAGCAGCCACCTTTCTCTTCTTCATAGCATAGGTCTTCCGGCGTGGCTGTTTGCCTGACTTGTCTTGAGGTTTCCTTTTCCAGAAAGGGTCATCGGCCTGTGCAAAATATGAGAGATAAATGGAAGATAATTTAAAATGAACGGATTAGAAACGAGCAGAGGAGATTAAGGCTTACCGCAGGCAGTTTGTTCTTTTTATAGTATGGAGCCAATCCGGTTTGGCTACATTCTTCCAAGGAGATGTTGAGCATCTTCTTAGTAGATTCAGTAACTTCCGTCTCAGGAAGCATTATGTCGGTATGACGTTGAGGATCGTCCGGTTTACCGGTATATTGACACATCAATTTGGAGCGTCGGCTCAGAGGAAGGATACTCCAGGAGAGCCAACAACGAACGAAGTCAACTCCAGTCAATCCATTTGCCATAAAAGCTTTAAGTTTTGCAAGCTGAGGGGCAAACCGGGGCCGGTCTGAGGAGCTAAGGCGCTGTGGCAGCGGATGATCTTCGGGAAGGCGATGTTCGCGATAACCCGGCAGTGGGTTTTCCCCTTCAGGCGAAGTGTCTTGGCAATAGAACCAAGATTTGTTCCAATCCTTGGGGTGAGTATGGAGAGCAGCGTGAGGAAAGACTGCGTCCCTTCTCTTTTGAATGCTAACCCCACCAAGTTCTTGATGAGGTCCGCCAGTAAACTCAGTTCGCCGGTTCAAATGAAAGAAATCCCGGAACAAGTCGACTGATGGCTCCTCTTGAAGATACACCTCGGAGAAAACTTGGAAATCGCAGATGTTTGATATCGAATTCGGACCTATGTCCTGAGGATGAAGTTGAAAAGCGGCAAGCACGTCCCGGAAGAACTTTGAACCGGGAGGGCTAAAGCCCCGGGTCATATGATCAAAGAAAACAATTACTTCTCCCTCTTTGGGAGTAGGGGGGCATTCATTTCCGGGGGCCCGCCATTTCAGAGCTGCTCGAGGACCGAGAACGCCAATTGAAGCAGCTTTAACTAAATCCTCTTCAGTGATGATGGAAGGAACCCAGTCGCAAGAAACGAACTGCTTGGCAGACATATTAGCAGAAGGAAAGTGCTGAAAAGGTGAAGTATAAAATCCGGATTATTTAAGTACAGAGGCATAAACCGGTGCAAGATCGCATCGACGGTTTAGACAAGAGACTAATGGCATTACTAACCCGGAAGTAAGCAAGAAACGAGCTACTGCCGGTTTATGACGACAAAAAAGAAAGAAGCTAAACCGTCGTGTTCAATGTTGATGCGTTGTGGAAGCAATGTATGACCGACTAAACCGGCGAGTATTTTATGGATCTATGAGGGTGAAGAAACAGGTTTCTACAAGGAGCTAAGGTAGAACAGATCTGAGCGGTAAGAAAAAGAGAAAGTTTATGCAGGTCTATTACAGAAGAACTGCAGGAGTCTTCTACAGATTAAATGAATCTAAAGGTGAACTGAGAAGTACAGATCTAAAGCATAAAGGTTACGGAGTAGGAGCAAATTTCGAAGATAAATCCAAGGTTAAAACTACTACGGGCATGGCGTATAGGATGAACAGCCGAAGCTCTTGAGGTCTAATGGCGGAGGCATAGAAGAACCCTAAGTAACAGATCTACGGCGAGAGAAAGGGAAGTACCTGAGACAGAAAGAAACGACGGGCGGCGAGTTATCTGGTCGCGTTCAGGTTGATGCAGCGGCCGGACTTGCTGATGATGGCAAGCTCGACGGGTGACGGCGGAAGCTCGGATGCGGAGACAGAGGAAGAAGCAGAAGGAGAAAGAGATGGGTCTCAAGCGGTATTTATAGGCCGAGCAGAGATGAAACGGTAAGCGCGGGATTTGAGGAATAAAGAGATTGGATAAAGATTCCCTGTCGCCTCGATTCTCGGGATAACCTTTAAAGCAAAGGCAACAAGCAGCTGCGTGCGATAAATGCGGAAGTGATATCACGATCAAATTAAATGATTTTTAAGGATGACGTCACAGCCGGTTTACAGAAATTGAGAAGATACAAGAAAGAAGACTATGAAGAACTGAGAAGACTGATATGAACAAGTTCAAATCATTCTGGGGCCTAATGTCAGGGATATTACTAGCGGGTGTAAACCGGCTAGGGTAAACCGGATTATGATGATATAGTTGTGTAATTGTAAAGCTCAGTAGAGGTTACGGCCCATGAAGGCTTAGGGCCCATGTATAGAGTTACAATTTGTAAACCGTCGAATCATGTAACTTGAGAGACAAGGAAGAAAGAGCAGAGACCGAGGCGGATACACATATGAGCCGGCCTTGGGACTCTGTAAACCGGACCGGGCGTCGCCTCTATATAAAGGGACAACCCGGTGACGGTTCAAGGACAAGCGACAACCCGTCCAAACACAGGCAAGCAATCAGCTCCCTGTTCATCGACGCCCAAGCAATACCAAACCAAATTAGACGTAGGCTTTTACCTTCATCGTAGGGGCCGAACTAGTATAAACCCTCTGTGTCCTTTGTGTGATTTTAACCCCTTCAAGCTAACCCGTGCGATGGTTCCATCACTAAGTCCGTTAAACCGGACATCTGCCGTGCTAATTCCACGACAATACCCGAACCTAAAACCTGCCATTATACGAATACATGAGTCCTATCCGGATATGACAGATGATCTTCAACAATGATCTTAATGGCCTACCACGAGTTATCCGGCCACATGAGGACCCCTCAATCCAGGACTCCCTCAGTAGCCCCTGAACCTGTCTTCGATGTTGATGAGTTTGGCTTCCGTATTGTCTTCGGCATTGCAAGGCGGGTTCCTTCTTTCGAACATATCTTCTGCAATAACGTACTGTGTCCGGCTCTGCAAGGTTAGTACAACCCTTAGCCTCGAAGGCAAGGCTTTTTGAAAGAAAATGAATAATGTGTCTCTACTGACAACTTTTGGGTGAAGCGTCGTGTCCATCCCACTAACATATCAAATCGTTTTATTTGGTCCTAGTTTCGCATTTCGACGTATATCCTCATTGACACGTCTTATCAGAATAGAGATCGCGCCCTCTTATTGTGGGATCCTTATCAATGTGACGTGAGCATCCACACCGTGCATTACGCACGGCCGCTTTTGGAACCAGCGAGGTTCATGGCTAAAGTGGGGGGACGTTCTGTATTCACAGCAATATAAAAGGATACCAATCCCTTTCATCAGCCCCACGCTCCCCTCAAGCTCGAGTTTCCCAATCTCCCTAGCCCCAGCTTCCTCATCTCTCGCGCCCGCCATTCTTCGCCCCTCGACCACTACTTCCTTCCCCAGCAATGGCTGGATCCGGTGCCAAGGGCAAGTGGGAGGCCTCTAGGATTATTGAAAAAACCATGGAGGATCTTCGGAACGCGGGCTATCTCACTGCCGATATTGCGCACTGAGTCCCCGCCAAGGGCCAGGTGGTTCCCGTCCCAGAGGCGGGTGAGAGAGTTGTGTTTCTCTCGCACTTTGTTAGGGGGCTAGGGTTTCCGCTCCACCCCTTTGTTCGGGGTTTGCTATTTTTCTACGGGCTAGATTTCCATGATCTAGCCCTGAACTCAATTCTCCACATCTCCGCTTTAATAGTGGTGTGTGAAGCTTTCCTCCGTGTCCCTCCTCACTTCGGCCTATGGCTCAAAACCTTCAACGTGAAGCCGAAGGTGGTGAACAGGCAACACGCGGAGTGCGGGGGTGCTATGATTAGCAAGCTCCCGAATACCACTTGGCCAAAAGGGTCGTTCGTGGAAACGAACAAGGTCTGGCAGCAGGAGTGGTTCTATATCACTGAACCCCGCGACGCCAAATGGATGGCGGGACCTGCTTTCAGATCTGGACCCCCGCAGAGGTTGACCTCCTCGACTGAGAAGAGTCCGAACTGGGGGTCTCAGGTTGAGGTGATGGCACTCCAGGGACGTGTGTCCGGCATGATTTCCAAGGGCTATCAGCTCTCGACCGTGGTCCAGGTAATGCTGGCCCGACTTGTTCTTCCTTGCCAAAGCTGGGACTCCTCCCTATGGGAGTTCGATCCGGTAGGAGATCGGCGTCTAAAGCATCTCTTTGGCTTTACGGACAAAGAGATCTGGAAGCATCTCTTCAAGAGTCAGAAGGAGTGGCCGAAGGAAACCGAGGATGTGGGCTATAGTACCGTGTTCTCCGCCCCAGAGGTAATAGAAAATTCTGCCGAACATAGATCTTCTTTCGTATTTAATAATAATAGGAATTGGAGTTTTTGCATGATCTACAGGGCTGTGCAAAGAAGACAATCCAGATTAAGTGTCCGGCGCCCTTGCCCGAAGACACATAATCGCCTCGAGTGACGGTGATATTGGTCACGGTGCCGTACAAGGCGCCGGTCAAGAAGCCCAAGAAGAAAAGCAAGGAGGCCGAAGACGCCCCCACCTCGCGGACGAGAAGTCCGAGAAGATCACCATCCTCTCCTCCGAAGAGGAGGAGGACAACGAAGAAGAATAAGAGCCCCCAGCGCAAGGCAGGGGGAAGAAGAGGGCGGCTGCTGCTGACACAGGCACGGCCGCACCCCGGAGGAGGCTGAACCTCTCTGCTCGTTCGGACTCATCGTTCGAACAAAGCTTTGTGGTGAATCCCAGGGAGAAACCCCCGGCCAAAACGTAAGTTTGTCCGGATATATTAATTGTTGCACCTTGTTTTTTTTAGCATTTTGATGCTTACTTAGTATTTTTCACCTGCTGTCCTACAGCCCTCCCCGAGCACACCCCGACGCCACCTTATCAGAGGGGAATTCTCTAGCGCCTGGGGAAACGGAGAGTGACCCATTGGTCCGAGCTCCATTGCCCATGACCGACGGGGACACCGAAGTGTCTTCCCGGCGGGTGTCCTCCGCTCAAGGAGAAGGGTCGGGGCAAGTGACCGGGTGACCGAGGGTAACACCTCGGCTGCCGTTGATCATGTGGAAATAATCCCCATGGAGACCGAAGACGAGGGGCCCAAACAATATGGGGCCCCGCCGAATAATAACCCGGAGCCTAGCGCGGCTCCGGGGTCCGAAGACCAGACTCCCTAGGCGGGGGAGGATACGATGGCGCCCGGAGTCAATTCGGAGGCGCCGGACCCTATGGAGGGAGCACTACAAAGTGCTTCCGTCGTGGAGGAGCACCGCACCGTGATGGGTGTGGTGATGAAGAATATTCAGCTTGTAAAAGGCGGACTGAATGAAGCCTTCAACAGCCTGTTAACAGGCTTTGAGGTAAGCAATGTAATGTTCCTTATGGAACTTTTATTTGTTTTATATGCACATAGATAGCTAGTAGCCCTTGATGCTTTGTGTGATTCTGAACAGAATCGGACGAAGTATCCATAGTATAGCATGCTTATATAGCTGAACTGTTGTGCAGGCTTCACTAGTTACGGCAACTGCACGAGATGCAGAGGTTGCCGAACTAAACCGGAAGCTCTTGTTGGCCAACGCGGACCTCGACCGCGTCAACCAGCGTTTAGATGAAACACAAGGTATACAGATTTAAAAAATTAAGATGTCAAGAAGACTAATAATATTAATTGAGTATGGGTATAAACTCTTTTATTATACTCTATACCCGCGAAGGCCAAGGAGGAGGCCGAGGCGAACCAGGCAATCGCTGATAAAGCAGTTGCCGAACTAGAGGCCGAAAAGGCCGCCTGTGAGAAGCACCAGGCTCGGGTGTCCGAAGTCAAGGTTGAGCTCAACGATCCATTCGCAAATGCGAGGCATTGGAAGAGAAGGCTTCGAAACAAGCTTCCAAGCTCGCTGAGGCAGTTAAGGCTGCCCAGGATGCGTGAAGCGAGTTGCGCAGCGCCTGTGAAGAAATCAAGCAAGCACGACAGATAGCATCTGGTAAGACCTTTCTCTTACAGAGCATCTTCGGAGGGCAGAAGTATCTTGGGCTGACACGGTTATGGAGTTCTCCAGGCATGTTTGTTGATCTTCCGAGGAGCAGTGCTGATGCCGCCCAATACATCCGAGCCCAGGAGGGGAACGACACAGATAAGTTGTTTTGGTCGCAGTTCTATGTGCCAAAACATCCGGTGCCCCTCAACGACCAGATGAAGCAGCTGGTCGAGCTGCACAATATGGCGGGTTCGGCCATGAAGGAATTGATAGTCTGGCTATGGCCCGCTGATCCACTCCCAAGTAGCTACTTCGGATTGGTGAAGCGGCTCGTCAAGGCGAGTCTGTGGGTCGATGCATTGACGCGCTTGGCCTGCATAGAGGGTGCTCGGATGGCCTTCGCTCATGTAAAAGTGCACTGGGCGAAGATGAGGGCGGAGCATATAGCTACTGCTGGCCCGCCCGAAGGCAAGGAGCACCGCAAGCCCGAGAAATACTTCGAGGACGTCATAGAAGGTGCCCGCCTTGTAGAAGGCCAGTGCTAGAAAGATGTTATCTTTGAGTAATTGTATCTGGCTTTAAAGACTTTAAGCTTATGAACCAATGTATATGACTTTTGCGCTATTATAATGTGAGCGACTTTTACCTCCTGTGTGAATGTTGATGTAAATCTGAAAGTTTTCAGTCGTCGGCTTCAGTCCCCATGTACATAGTATTGGGGTGTTTGGTCATATGCATATACACTCTTTATCCAACGTCTTGGTCCATGTAGGAGGTGTATGTGGAGCGAACCAGGCAATCAGATTATGCGGCATTATTGCTTTCACTTAGTTGTAGGAGTTTGACACGTGGGGCTAGGTACTAGCCCCTGGCGTGGATATGATATTCCCGAATTAAGGTATCCAATTGCACCCGGCTAGGCGAAAAAACCAACCCTTCGTATAACACGGGGTAGATCTCTATCGGTCGTAGTATAAAACTAAGTCACCGGATTGCAGATCAGGTTCTCGCCTATCATGACAGTCAGTTTTTGGATTTCTCTACTGAGGTACTTCACCAGACGAGCCGGGAGTACAATCGCGTTAGTTCTCCCTTTACACCCTAGCCAAACAATCGGGAACGTAGGGGTAAGCATAGGAGCCGGGCAACCAAACTATTGACCCAAGACATGATTTGGAACTGATGCATATAAGGCAAATATCCAGGACACCGAACACTCCTTATAGGTGTTCGGACTTTTTGACATATACCTGGCTGAATACATCCCCTGGTAATAGACCCGGTTGACAAGGCACATGTGGCAATCTGATATGAGGAGAGAACACAGGTGGTGAGAGAATAAAGCTTCGAACATAATATAAGCCAAGTTGTTTCGTAAAATATCCCTTTATAGTACGGCGAGCCGTCTGTTTACAAATAATGCCGCTAACTTCCTTGGACATTTTACATGCAAGAGAAGTAGAAAACAAAGAGAGAGAAAAAGGTTTACACATGGTCTTAATCTAAAAAGAAACCTTAGCTCGGGTCCCTGCTGCATGTCTGCGCCGTTTTCTCCTTTGTGATGTGTCCTTGAAGGGGGGAGTATGATGGCCATCTGTAAAATAGAAAAAAAGAAAAAATCTAGAAAAGAAAAGAAATCCAGTGTAGCCATAAACAAAAACTGGTTCGTTTAGTGAACCTTGAAAGATAATTTTAGAATCCGAATAGGGTCGAGCCGAACTATGGACTATTTGTATGCAGTGTTCCCCCAGCGCCGCCCAAGGGATTTTGAGGGCATAATTATGTACACGAGGCACGTATGCTATCACCTTATGGGGCAGTCGATGGGGGCGTAACTGCTAATCGAGCTCAGGTTCACCTGAGCTGCCGCACTGAGGCATGTGCCGGACACGTTTAACTGTGTCCGCGGTTTTAACGATCGATAAGTTGCCCGGCTTGAATAGGCCGTTTTGGACTTCGGCTGCTAAGGCCGCAGTGTCCTCCTGTGTGCGGAGAGAATGCTCCATATTTCCATTGATCATGATAACGCCACGTGGTCCAGGCATTTTAAGCTTTAGATAGGCATAATGCGGGACTACATTAAAGCGGGCGAAGGCCGTTCTTCCGTGTAGTGCACGGTAGCCACTTCGGAATGGAGCTATGTCGAAGATTAGCTCTTCACTTCGAAAGTTATCAGGAGAGCCGAATACGACCTCCAATGTTAAAGAGCCCGTGCAGCGGGCTTCCACGCCCGGTATCACTCCTTTGAAGGTCGTGTTGCTTGGCTTGATTCTTGACGGGTCGATCCCCATCTTGCGGACAGTGTCCTGATATATTAGATTAAGACTGCTGCCGCCATCCATAAGGACTCGGGTGAGATGGTATCCATCGATTATTGGGTCGAGCACTAGGGCAGCTGAAACCCCATGACGGATACTAGTCAGATGATCCCTGCGATCGAAAGTGATAGGACAGGCCGACCATGGGTTGAATTTGGGAGCAACTGGCTCAACGGCGTATACATCTCAAAGTGTGCGCTTGCGCTCCGTCTTTGGGATATGAGTGGCATATATCGGGTTCACTGTTTTGATCTCCGGTGGAAATTTCTTTTGTCCCCCTGTGTTCGGTTGGCGAGGTTCATCCTCGTCTTCGCTCTTAGGTCCCTTTCCCTTGTGTTCGGCGTTGTGCTTGCCGGCCTGCTTGAAGACCCAACAATTACGGTTGGTATGGTTTGCAGGTTTTTCTGGGGTGCCATGGATCTAGCAGGGCCTATCTAATATTTTGTCCAGGCTAGATGGACCATCTTTGTTGCTTTTGAACGACTTCTTCCATTGATCGAGTCCTCAGCCGCTGAATCCAGCGTTTACCGCTGTATCATCTCGGCTTCCAGCATTATTTTGTTGACGAACGCAGTATTTCAAAATTTTCCTACGATCATGCAAGATCTATCTACTAAATGCATAGCAACGAGAGGGGAGAGTGTGTCCACGTACCCTCGTAGACCGGTAGCGGAAGCGTCTAGTGATGCGGTTGATGTAGTCTAACTTTCTTCGCGATCCAACCGGTCAAGCACTGAACGTACGGAGCCTCCGCATTCAGCACATGTTCAGCTTGATGATGTCCCACGAGCTCTTGATCCGGTAGAACTTTGCGGGAGAGTTTCTTTAGTACGACGGCGTGGTGACGGAGATGATGAAGCTACCGGCGCAGGACTCCGCCTAAGCACTGCAACAATATGACCGAGGTGTGTTTCTGTGGAGGGGGGCACCGCACATGGTCGGGAGAGATCAACTTGATCAACTTCTGTCTCTAGAGGTGCCCCCTGCCCCCGTACATAAAGGATCAAGGGGAGGAGCCTGGCTGGCCCCTATGGCGCACCCTAGGAGGACTACTCCTACTAGGAATAGGAATCATATTCCTAGTAGGAGTCCACCAAGAGGGAGAGGGGGAAGGAAGGAGAGGGAGAGGGAGAAGGAAGGGGGCGCCGCCCCCTCCTATCCTTGTCCAATTCGGACCAAGGGGGAGGGGCGCGCGGCCCAGCCCTGGCCGGCCCTCTCTCTCTCCACTAAGGGCCCAAGTGGCCCATTAGTTCCCCCCGGGGGTACCGATACCCCTCCGGCACTCCGGTTTAATTCGAAACTTTTCCGGAACACTTCCGGTGTCCGAATATAGTCGTCCAATATATCAATCTTTACGTCTCGGACATTCCGAGACTCCTCTTCATGTCCGTGATCTCATCCGGGACTCCAAACTACCTTCGGTACATCAAAACTCGTAAACTCATAATACCGATCGTCATCACACGTTAAGCGTGCGGACCCTACGGGTTCGAGAACTATGTAGACATGACCGAGACTCATCTCCGGTCAATAACCAATAGCGGAACCTGGATGCTCATATTGGCTCCTACATATTATACAAAGATATTTTATCGGTCAAACCGCATAACAACGTACATTGTTCCTTTTGTCATCGGTATGTTACTTGCCCAAGATTCGATCGTCGGTATCTCAATACCTAGTTCAATCTCGTTACCGGCAAGTCTCTTTACTCGTTCCGTAATACATCATCACGTGACTAACTCATTAGTCATTTGCTTGCAAGGCTTATTATGATATGTATTACCGAGAGGGCCCAGAGATACCTCTCCGACACTCGGAGTGACAAATCCTATTCTTGATCTATGCCAACACCGCGAACAATTTCGGAGACACCTGTAGAGCATCTTTATAATCACCCAGTTAGGTTGTGACGTTTGATAGCACACAAGGTGTTCCTCGGTATTCGAGAGTTGCATAATCTCATAGTCATAGGAACATGTATAAGTCATGAAGAAAGCAATAGCAATAAAATTAAACAATCATTATGCTAAGCTAATGGATGGGTCTTGTCCATCACATCATTCTCCTAATGATGTGATCCCGTTAATCAAATGACACCACATGTCTATGGTTAGGAAACATAACCATCTTTGATCAATGAGTTAGTCTAGTAGAGGCATACTAGGGACACTCTATTTTGTCTATGTATTCACACATGTATTAAGTTTCCTGTTAATACAATTGTAGCATGAATAATAAACATTTATCGTGATATAAGGAAATAAATAATAATGTTATTATTGCCTCTAGGGCATATTTCCTTCAGTCTCCCACTTACACTAGAGTCAATAATCTAGCTCACCTCGCCATGTGATTTAATACCGATAGTTCACATCGCTATGTGAATAACACCCATAGTTCACATCGCCATGTGACCAACACCCAAAGGGTTTACTAGAGTCAATAATCTAGTTCACATCGCTATGTGATTAACACCCAAGAGTAATAAGGTTTGATCATTTTTGCTTGTGAGAGAAGTTTAGTCAACGGGTCTGTCATATTCAGATCTGTATGTATTTCACAAATTTCTATGTCTACAATGCTCTGCATGGAGCTACTCTAGTTAATTGCTCCCACTTTCAATATGCATCCAGATTGATACTTAGAGTCATCTAGATTAGTGTAAAGCTTGCATCGGCGTAACTCTTTACGACAAACTCTTTATCACCTCCATAATCGAGAAACATTTCCTTAGTCATCCAGTAACTAAGGATAATTTTGACCGTTCTCCAGTGATCTACTCCTGGATCACTTTTGTACCTCCTTGCCAAACTCATGGCAAGGTACACAACAGGTTTGGTACACAGCATGGCATACTTTATAGAACCTATGGCTGAGGCATAGGGAATGATTTTCATTCTTTCTCTATCTTCTGCCGAGGCCGGGTTTTGAGTCTTACTCAACTTCATACCTTATAACTCGGGCAAGAACTTCTTCTCTGACTAATTCATTTTGAACTACTTCAAAAACTTGTCAAGGTATGTACTCACTGAAAAAACTTATCAAGCATCTCGATCTATCTCTATAGATCTTGATGCTCAATATGTAAGCAGCTTCACCGAGGTCTTTCTTTGAAAAAACTCCTTTCAAACACTCCTTTATGCTTTCCAGAAAATTCTACATCATTTCCGATCGACAATATGTCATTCACATATACTTATCAGAAAGGATGTAGTGCTCCCACTCACTTTCTTGTAAATACAGGTTTCGCCACAAGTCTGTATAAAACCATATGCTTTGATCACCTCATCAAAGCGTATATTCCAACTCCGAGATGCTTGCACCAGTCCATAGATGGATCGCTGGAGCTTGCACACTTTGTTAGCACCTTTAGGATCGACAAAACCTTCTGGTTGCATCATATACAACTCCTCTTTGAGATATCCATTCAGGAATGCAGTTTTGACATCCATTTGCCAGATTTCATAATCATAAAATGCGGCAATTGCTAACATGATTCGGACAGACTTAAGCATCACTACGGGTGAGAAAGTCTCATCGTAGTCAACTCCTTGAACTTGTCGTAAACCTTTCGCAACAAGTCGAGCTTTGTAGACAGTAACATTTCTGTCGGCGTCGGTCTTCCTCTTGAATATCCATTTATTTTCAATTGCTTGCCGATCATCGGGCAAGTCAACCAAAGTCCACACTTTGTTCTCATACATGGATCCCATCTCAGATTTCATGGCCTTAAGCCATTTTGTGGAATCTGGGCTCATCATCACTTCCTCATAGTTTGTAGGTTCGTCATGGTCTAGTAACATGACTTCCAGAACTGGGTTGCCGTACCATTCTGGTGCGGAACGTACTCTGGTTGATCTATGAAGTTCAGCAGTAACTTGATCCAAAGTTTCATGATCATCACCATTAGCTTCCTCACTAATTGGTGTAGCAATCACTGGAACTAGTTTCTGTGATGTACTACTTTCCAATTCGGGAGAAGGTACAATTACCTCATCAAGTTCCACTTTCCTCCCACTCACTTCTTTCAAGAGAAACTCCTTCTCTCGAAAGGATCCATTCTTAGCAGTGAATATCTTGCCTTCGGATCTATGATAGAAGGTGTACCCAACAGTCTCCTTTGGGTATCCTATGAAGACATATTTCTCCGACTTGGGTTCGAGCTTATCAGGTTGAAGCTTTTTCACATAAGCATCGCAGCCCCAAACTTTAAGAAATGACAACTTTGGTTCCATGCCAAACCACGGTTCATAAGGCGTCGTCTCAACGGATTTAGATGTTGCCCTATTAAACGTGAATGTAGCTGTCTCTAATGCATAACCCAAAATGATAGTGGTAAATCGGTACGAGACATCATAGACCGCACCATATCTAATAAAGTACGGTTACGACATTCAGACACACCATTACGCTGTGGTGTTCCGGGTGGCATGAGTTGTGAAACTATTCCACATTGTTTCAAATGAAGACCAAACTCGTAACTCAAATATTCACCTCCACGATCAGATCGTCGAAAGTTTATTTTCTTGTTACGATGATTCTCTACTTCACTCTGAAATTCTTTGAACTTCTCAAATGTTTCAGACTTGTGCTTCATCAAGTAGATATACCCATATCTGCTCAAATCATCAGTGAAGGTCAGAAAATAACGATACCCGCCGCGAGCTTCAACACTCATCGGTCCACATACATCAGAATGTATGATTTTCAACAAATTTGTTGCTCGCTCCATTGTTCTGGAGAACGGAGTTTTAGTCATCTTGACTATGAGGCATGGTTCGCAAGCACCAAGTGATTCCAAAAGTCCATCACTATGGAGTTTATTTATGCGCTTAACACCAATATGACCTAAATGGCAGTGCCACAAATAAGTTGCACTATCATTATCAACCATACATCTTTTGGCTTCAATATTATGAATATATGTATCACTAGGATCGAGATCCAACAAGAATAGACCACTCTTCAAGGGTGCATGACCATAAAAGATATTACTCATATAAATAGAACAACCATTATTCTCAGATTTAAATGAATAACCGTCTTGCAATAAACAAGATCCAGATATAATGTTCATGCTTAACGCTGGCACCAAATAACAATTATTCAGGTCTAAAACTAATCCCGAAGGTAGATGTAGAGGTAGCGTGCCAACGGTGATCAAATCGACTCTGGAACCATTTCCAACGCGCATCGTCACCTCGTCCTTAGCCAATCTTCGTTTAATCCGTAGTCCCTCTTTCGAGTTAGAAATATTAGCAACTGAACCGGTATCAAATACCCAGGTACTACTACGAGCATTAGTAAGGTACACATCAATAACATGTATATCACATATACCTTTGTTCACCTTGCCATCCTTCTTATCCGCCAAATACTTGGGGCAGTTCCGCTTCCAGTGTCCAGTCCCTTTGTAGTAGAAGCACTCAGTTTCAGGCTTGGCTCCAGACTTGGGTTTCTTCGTGGGAGTAGCAACTGCCTTGCTATTCTTCTTGAAGTTCCCCTTCTTTCCCTTGCCCTTTTTCTTGAAACTAGTGGTCATCAACACTTGATGCTCCTTTTTGATTTCTACCTCCGCAGCCTTGAGCATAGCGAAGAGCTCGGGAATTGTTTTCTGCATCCCTTGCATGTTATAGTTCATCACAAAGCCTTTATAGCTTGGTGGCAATGATTGAAGAACTCTATCAATAACACTATCTTCATCAACTTTGCAACCAAGTTGAGTCATATGATTGTAGTACCTAGACATTCTGAGCAAGTGTTCACTGATAGAACTGTTCTCCTCCATCTTACAGTTGTAGAACTTATTGGAAATCCCATATTTCTCAATCCGGGTATTTGCTTGAAATATCAACTTCAACTCTTGGAACATCTCATATGCTCCATGACGTTCAAAACGTCGTTGAAGTCCCGGTTCTAAGCCGTAAAGCATGGTGCACTAAACTATCAAGTATTCATCATACCGAGCTTTTGTCAAAACGTTCATAACATCTGCATCTGCTCCAAAAATAGGTCTGTCACCTAGCGGTGCATCAAGGACATAATTCTTCTGTGCAGCAATAAGGAAAATTCTCAGATCACGGAACAAGTCCGCATCATTGCTACTAACATCTTTCAACTTAGTTTTCTCTAGGAACATATAAAAACAAACGGGGAGCTACATCGCGAGCTATTGATCTACAACATAGATATGCTAATACTAACAGGACTAAGTTCATGATAAATTAAAGTTCAATTAATCATATTACTAAAGAACTCCCACTTAGATAGACAACCCTCTAGTCATCTAAATGATCACGTGATCCAAATCAACTAAACCATGTCCGATCATCACGTGAGATGGAGTAGTTTTCAATGGTGAACATCTTATGTTGATCATATCTACTATATGATTCACGCTCGACCTTTCGGTCTCCAGTGTTCCGAGACCATATCTGCATATGCTAGGCTCGTCAAGTTTAACCTGAGTATTCTGCATGTGCAAAACTGTCTTACACCCGTTGTATCTGAACGTAGAGCTTATCACACCCAATCATCACGTGGTGTCTCGGCACGACGAACTTTCGCAACGGTGCATACTCAGGGAGAACACTTATACCTTGAAATTTAGTGAGAGATCATCTTATAATGCTACCGTCGATCTAAGCAAAATAAGATGCATAAAAGATAAACATCACATGCAATCAATATAATTGATATGATATGGCCATCATCATCTTGTGCCTTTGATCTCCATCTCCAAGGCACCGTCATGATCACCATCGTCACCGGCGCGACACCTTGATCTCCATCGTAGCATCGTTGTCATCTCTCCAACTATTGCTTCCATGACTATCGCTATCGCTTAGTGATAAAGTAAAGCAATTACATGATGATTGTATTTCATACAATAAAGCGACAACCATATGGTTCCTGCCAGTTGTCGATAACTTTACAAAACATGATCATCTTATACAATAACGTATAACTCATCATGTCTTGACCATATCACATCACAACATGCCCCGCAAAAACAAGTTAGAAGTCCTCTACTTTGTTGTTGCAAGTTTTACGTGGCTGCTACGGGCTGAGCAAGAACCGTTCTTACCTACGCATCAAAACCACAATGATTATTTCGTCAAGTATGTGATGTTTTAACCTTCACAAGGACCGGGCGTAGCCACACTCGATTCAACTAAAGTTGGAGAAACTGACACCCGCCAGCCACCTGTGTGCGAAGCACGTTGGTAGAACCAGTCTCGCGTAAGCGTACGCGTAATGTCGGTTCGGGCCGCTTCATCCAACAATACCGCCGAATCAAAGTATGACATGATGGTAAGCAGCATGACTAGTATTGTCCACAACTCACTTGTGTTCTACTCGTGCATATCATCTACGCATAGATCTGGCTCATGATGCCACTGATGGGGAACGTAGTATTTCAAAATTTTCCTACGATCACGCAAGATCTATCTACTAGATGTATAGCAACAAGAGGGGAGAGTGTGTCCACGTACCCTTGTAGACCCGGAGCGGAAGCGTCTAGTGACGCGGTTGATGTAGTCGAACTTTCTTCGCGATCCAACCGATCAAGCACCGAACGCACGGAGCCTCCGCGTTCAGCACACGTTCAGCTTGATGACGTCCCACGAGCTCTTGATCCAGTAGAACTTCGCGGGAGAGTTTTGTCAGTATGACGGCGTGGTGACGGAGATGATGAAACTACCGGCGCAGGGCTTCGCCTAAGCACTGCAACAATATGATCGAGGTGTGTTTCTGTGAAGGAGGGCACCGCACACGGTTGGGAGAGATCAACTTCATCAACTTCTGCCTCTAGAGGTGCCCCCTGCCCTCGTATATAAAGGAGCAAGGGGAGGAGGCCGGCCGGCCCCTATGGCGCGCCCTAGGAGGACTACTCCTACTAGGAATAGGAATCCTATTCCTAGTAGGAGTCCACCAAGAGGGAGAGGGGGAAGGAAGGAGAGGGAGAGGGAGAAGGAAGGGGGCATCGCCCCCCTCCTCTCCTTGTCCAATTCGGACCAAGGGGAAGGGTTGCGTGGCCCAGCCCTGGTCGGCCCTCTCTCTCTCCACTAAGGGCCCAAGTGGCCCATTAGTTCCCCCAGGGGGTACCATACCCCCCCCCCGGCACTCCGGTTTAATCCGAAAGTTTTCTGGAACACTTCCAGTGTCCGAATATAGTCGTCCAATATATCAATCTTTATGTCTCGGACATTCCGAGACTCCTCGTCATGTCCGTGATATCATCCGGGACTTCGAACTACCTTCGGTACATCAAAACTCATAAACTCATAATATCGATCGTCATCAAACGTTAAGCGTGCGGACCCTACGGGTTCGAGAACTATGTAGACATGACCGAGACTCATCTCCAGTCAATAACCAATAGTGGAACATGGATGCTCATATTGGCTCCTACATATTCTACGAAGATGTTTTATCGGTCAAACCGCATAACAACATATGTTGTTCCTTTTTTCAGCGGTATGTTACTTGCCCGAGATTCGGTCGTTGGTATCTCAATACCTAGTTCAATCTCATTACCGGCAAGTCTCTTTACTCGTTCCATAATACATCATCTCGTGACTAACGCATTAGTCATTTGCTTGCAAGGCTTATTATGATGTGTATTACCGAGAGGGCCCAGAGATACCTCTCCGACACTCGGAGTGACAAATCCTATTCTTGATCTATGCCAACACCACGAACACTTTCGGAGACACCTGTAGAGCATCTTTATAATCACCCAGTTACGTTGTGACCTTTGATAGCACACAAGGTGTTCCTCCGGTATTCGGGAGTTGCATAATCTCATAGTCATAGGAACATGTATAAGTCATGAAGAAAGCAATAGCAGTAAAACTAAACGATCATAGTGCTAAGCTAACAGATGGGTATAGTCCATCACATGATTCTCCTAATGATGTGATCCCATTGATCAAATGACAACTCATGTCTATGGCTAGGAAACATAACCATCTTTGATCAATGAGCTAGTGTAGTAGAGGCATACTAGGGACACTCTGTTTTGTCTATGTATTCACACATGTATTAAGTTTCCTGTTAATACAATTCTAGCATGAATATTAAACATTTATCATGATATAAGGAAATAAATAATAACTTTATTATTGCCTCTAGGGCATATTTCCTTCATATTTCGACGTTTGTGTTTATTACGTCGTGGCTTTCCATTGCCGTCCCTGACTTCGGATGTTCCAGGGTCGTTGGTGCTGCTATGAGCTAACCAGCTGTCCTCGCCCGCGCAAAATTGTGTCATGAGTGTAGTTAGGGCAACCATTGTCCTCGGCTTTTCCTGTCCGAGGTGTCTAGCTAGCCATTCATCCCGGACACTATGTTTGAAGGCCGCTAAGGCTTCGGCATCCGGACAGTCGATGATTTGGTTCTTCTTAGTGAGAAACCGATTCCAAAGCTTGTGGGCTGACTCCCCGGGTTGTTGGATGATGTGACTTAGGTTGTCAGCATCCGGGGGGCGGACATAGGTCCCTTGAAAATTGGCCCGAAAAGCATCCTCAAGTTCTTCCCAGCTCCCAATGGAATTCTCTGGGAGGCTGTTTAGCCAGTGCCGAGCTGGTCCTTTTAGCTTGAGGGGTAAGTATTTGATGGCATGGAGATCATCCCCACGAGCCATGTGGATGTGAAGAATAAAGTCTTCTATCCAGACTGCATGATCGGTCGTTCCATCATACGCCTCGATATTTACGGGTTTAAACCCTTCTGGAAAGTCATGATCCAGCACCTCATCGGTGAAGCACAGAGGGTGTGCGGCACCCTTGTATTTTGCTATGTCATGGCGTACGTCCGACGGTTGTGATATTCGGTATTGACCCTGAACTGGTATATGACTGTCATGATTGGCCTGATAGCCGCCGTCCCGTGCGGGAGCACGGGCCCTGGATCCGTAGATGGATCTAGTCTTGCCAGCCTTTTTGTTCAGGTCCTCACGTAGATCGTGTTTCTGGGCCTGAGTCGCATCCTCCTTTCCTTTACAGGTTGGGGGTGCAGGCTTGTGCACGCCGTTGCTAGCCACTCTGTCCCGTCCATGAGGTGGTCGGTCCGGCTTGTCGGTGGTGTTGTTCTTCGGCGGTATAGGCGCAACGACCTCGTCGTCGCATTCGGGCAGCAGTTTACGCTTGGGATAGCCTTTGGTTTGGCAATTATAGCCATATTTTTGCTCAGCGTCTAGCACTTCGTTCCATCTATCATTCAGCGTGTCCTGTGCAGCTCGAAGCCGTCTCTGCTGCTTTTTTAGGCTCCTCGCGGTAGCAATAAGCCGCAGATGGAAGCGTTGTTGTTCTAAGGTTTCTTCTGGGACGATATATTCGTCGTCGCCCAGGCTGACATCCTCTTCGGAGATAGGTTCATAATTACTTTCTTCGGCATAGCTGTCATCGGACAGCGGTTTCGGGCTTTGTTCGTCGTCCTCTCGCTCGTCCTGCTCCATCGCTGGATCTGCGGGGTCTTCGGCTTGTTCCGGACTGTCATCGTCATTATTGATAGTGTTGCTATCTTTTCCCTTTACAGGATTTAGTTCGGTGCTTCGGGCGCCGACGTTTGGGAGGTTCTTCGACAGGCTTGTCCTTTGAGTTATCGTTTTCGCCGTCGCCCTCCTTCTCTTTAGTTGTATCCACCATGTACACATCGTATGAAGACGTGGATGTCCATCACCCGGTGACGGGCCGATTTTGGTCTAGATCTGCTTTGGCTTCGAGGTCAATCCCTTCAAAGTCTTCGAAAGCGTAGTCAAGTAGATCAGTTAGATCTTCGACCGTGGCTACCAAGTGGGTGGTGGGTGGGGAGCAAAATTCTCCATCATCAGCCTCCAGTTCGAATCGGATATAATTCGGCTGTGTGTCCCCAGCTAAGGAGAGAGATTTTAGCGAATTTAGCACATCGCCAAAAGGTGAGTGCCGGAAGATATCTGCAGCGCTGAATTCAGCGATAGACGCCTGATCAAGCTTGAAGGGCGCAGATATGCAGGGTTCAGAACTTGCGGTCGGAGACGAGTCCGGAGTTCCGGTAACACAGATCCCGCTCAGAGTTGGGTTAGTGCGTGGCTCCAAGGCCGTTGAGTGTGCGGCTTCCGTGGCGGGGTTGAGCTTCCCATCCTTGGGTGACGTGATATATTCTGGATCTAAGGTCGGAACGATTACAGGTGCTATTTCTTGGTCCAATGACAGAGTTAGGTCATGTCCATCGTGGTGGCAGGGAGAGGTCGCCGTGGGCTCGAATCCATTGAAGATCAAGTCTCCGCAGATATCGGCGACGTAGTTCAAGTTTCCGAATCTAACTTGATGGCCAGGGGCATAGCTCTCAACCCGCTCGAGGTGGCCTTCTATGTTGGCACGAAGCATGCGCCGAACACAAAAAGCTGGTCGGGAGGGAAAATTCCCTCGGTGGCGTCGTCGTGGTTGATGAAGCGATCCATCAGTCCTTCGGTTGATGACATAGTGGAACTCTCAATGAAAGCACCGATGTCGGTGTCAAAACCGATGGGTCTCGGGTAGGGGGTCCCGAACTATGCGTCTGAGGATCGATGGTAATAGGAGGCTAGGGACACGATGTTTACCCAGGTTTGGGCCCTCTCGATCGAGGTAATACCCTACTTCCCGCTATATTAATATGGATGAATATGATTACAAGAGTAGATCTACCTCGAGATCGTAATGGCTAAACCCTAAAGTCTAGCCTATGAGGATGTTATGATTCTCTATTAGCCTCTACGGACTAAACCCTCCAGTTTATATATGCACCGGAGGGCCTAGGGTTTGTACATAACTGACTTGCATAGGAAGGAAAGATTACACCCAAACCTAAAACCTGCCATTATATGAATACAGGAGTCCTATCCGGATATGAGAGACGATCTTCAACAATGATCTTCACGGCCCACCAGTCCGGCCCACCATGAGTTATCCGGCCACATGAGGACCCCTCAATCCAGGACTCCCTCAGTCCACACGCTTAATGTTCGATGACGATTTGTATTATGAGTTTTGTGTTTTGATGACTGAAGTTTGTTCGGAGTCCCAGATGAGATCACGGACATGACGAGGAGTCTCGAAATGGTCGAGAGGTAAAGATTCATATATTGGAAGGTTGTATACGGACACCGGAATGGTTCCGGAGAGGTTCGGGGATTAATCGGGGTACCGGGAGGCTATCGGAACCCCCCGAGAAATTTAATGGGCCTATTGGGCCATAGTGGAGAGAGGAAGGATGCCACATGAGGTGGGGCGCGCCCTCCCAATCCCAAACCTAATTGGACTAGGGGTGGGGGCGCGGCCCCCCTTTCCTCCTCCTCTCCCCCCTTTCCTCTTTCCCCATCTACATTGGAAGGAAGAGGGGGGGCGAATCCTACTACGAACGGAGCCCTAGTAGGACTCCCGCCCATGGCGTGCCACCCCTAGGGCCGGCCTCCTCCTTCCCCCCTCCTTTATATACGTGGGCCGGGGGCACCCCAAAGACACATCAAGATTTTTCTTAGCCGTGTGCGGTGCCCTCCTCTACAGTTTGCTCCTCCGGTCATAGCGTCATAGTGCTTAGGCGAAGCCCTGTGCGGATCACATCACCAACACCGTCGCCATGCCATCGTACTGATGGAACTCTCCCTCGACCCTCTACTAGATAAAGAGCCCGAGGGATGTCATCGAGCTGAACGTGTGCTGAACATGGAGGTGCCGTACGTTCGGTACTTGGATCGGTTGGATAGTGATCACGTTCGACTACATCAACCGCGTTAACATAACGCTTCCGCTTTCAGTCTACAAGGGTACGTGGACACACTCTCCCCGTCTTGTTGCTATGCATCTCCTAGATAGATCTTGCGTGAGTGTAGGATTTTTTTGAAATTGCATGCTATGTTCCCCAACAGTGACATCATGAGCCAGGTCTATGCGTAGATGATATGCACAAGTAGAACACAAAGAGTTGTGGCTGATAATAGTCATACTGCTTACCACCAACGTCTTACTTTAATTCGGCGGTATTGTTGGATGAAGCGGCCTGGACCGACATTACATGACCGCTTTCATGAGACTGGTTCTACCGACGTGCTTTGCACATAGGTGGCTGGCGGGTGTCTGTTTCTTCAACTTTAGTTGAATCGAGTGTGACTACGGCCGGTCCTTGTTGAAGGTTAAAACAGCACACTTGATAAAAAATCGTTGTGGTTTTGATTCGTAGGTAAGAATGGTTCTTGCTAGAAGCCCGTAGCAGCCACATAAGACTTGCAACAACAAAGTAGAGGATGTCTAACTTGTTTTTGCAGGGCATGTTGTGATGTGATATGGTCAAGACGTGATGAGTTATACATTATTGTATGAGATTATCATGTTTTGTAAATTAGCGGCAACCGACAGGAGCCTTATGGTTGTCTCTTTATTGTATGAATTGCGAACGCCATGTAATTGCTTTACTTTATCACTATGAGTTATCGATAGTAGTAGAAGCAATAGTTGGCGAGACGACCACGACGCTACGATGAAGATCATGGTGCCAATCCGGTGACGGTGGAGATCATGACGATGCTTTAGAGATGGAGATCAAAATTAGAAGATGATGATGGCCATATCATGTCACATATTTTGATTGCATGTGATGTTTATCTTATTATGCATCTTATTTTGCTTAGAACGACGATAGCATTATAAGATGATCCCTTACAAAATTTCAAGGTACAAGTGTTCTCCCTGAGTATGCACAGTTGCGACTATTCATCGTGCCGAGACACCACGTGATGATCGGGTGTGATAAGCTCTACGTTCACATACAATGGGTGTAAGACAGTTTCGCACATGCAGAATGGTCGGGTTAAACTTGACGAGCCTAGCATGTACAGACATGGCCTCGGAACACTGGAGACCGAAAGGTCGAGCGTGAATCATATAGTAGATATGATCAACATAAGATGTTCACCATTGAAAACTACTCCATCTCACGGGATGATCGGACATGGTTTAGTTGATTTGGATCACGTGATCATTTAGATGACTTGAGGGATGTCTATCTAAGTGGGAGTTCTTTAGTAATATGATTAATTGAACTTAATTTATCATGAACTTAGTCCTGATTGTTTTTGTATATCTATGTTGTAGATCAATGGCCCGTGCTGCCGTTCCCTTGAATTTTAATGCGTTCCAAGAGAAAGCTAAGTTGAAAGATGATGGTAGCAACTACACGGGCTGGGTCCGTAACTTGAGAATTATCCTCATTGCTGCACAGAAGAATTACGTCCTTGAAGCACCGCTAGGTGAAAGGGCTACTGAAGGAGCAACCCCTGATGTTATGAACGTCTGGCAAGCTCAATCAGATGACTACACGATAGTTCAGTGTGCCATGCTTTACGGCTTAGAATCGGGACTTCAAAGATGTTTTGAATGTCATGGAGCATATGAGATGTTCCAAGAGTTGAAGTTAATATTTCAAGCAAATGCCCGAGTTGAGAGATATGAAGTCTCCAACAAGTTCTATAGCTGCAAGATGGAGGAGAGCAGTTCTGGCATTGAACACTTACTCAGAATGTGTGGGTACCATAACCACATGACTCAGCTTGGAGTTAAAGTTGATGATGATAGCGTTATTGACAAAGTTCATGATGGGGAACGTAGCATGAAATTTCAAAAAAATGCCCTACGCTCACGCAAGATCTATCTAGGAGATGCATAGCAACGAGACGGGGAGAGTGTGTCCATGTACCCTCGTAGACCGAAAGCGGAAGCGTTATGTTAACGCGGTTGATGTAGTCGAATGTCTTCACGATCCAACCGATCCAAGTACCGGACGTATGGAACCTCCATGTTCAGCACACGTTCAGCTCGATGACGTCCCTCGAGCTCTTGACCCAGTAGAGGGTCGAGGGAGAGTTCCATCAGCACGACGGCATGGCGACGGTGTTGGTGATGTGATCCGCACACGGCTTCGCCTAAGCACTATGATGATACGTCTCTGTCGCATCTATAATTTTTGATTGTTCCATGCCAATATTCTACAACTTTCATATACTTTTGGCAACTTTTTATACTATTTTTGGGACTAACATATTAATCCAGTGCCAGTTCCTGATTGTTGCATGTTTTTGTTTCGCAGAATATCCATATCAAACGGAGTCCAAATGGAATAAAACGGACGAAGATTTTTTTTGGAATATATGTGAATTTCGGGAAGCGGAACCAACATGAGACAATGCCTGAGTGGCCCATGAGGGTGAGGGGCGCGCCCTGGGCCCTCGTGGACACTCCGTAAGGCGGTTGATGCACTTCTTTCGGCGCAATAAAGCTAATATCCGAATAAAAATCGGGTCCAAAAATCAGCCCAATCGGAGTTACGGATCTCCGGGAATTTAAGAAACGGTGAAAGGCCAGAATTTGGGAACGCGGAAACAGAGAGAGACAGCACAGATCCAATCTCGAAGGGGCTCTCGCCCCTCCGCCGCCAATACTATGCGTTGGCCTTTACTTGGTGTGCATGAATTGTTCTTGTATGACATGCCTATGAATAGGAAGAAAGTTAGACTTGGTTCTTGCATGACACATATCACTTTTTGCTCACTAATAAATGCCAAATCATTGCTAATTAAAATTGGCTTTGATATACCTTGGGATCCGGGTGGATCCATTACTTGAGCACTATATGCCTAGCTTAATGGCTTTAAAGAAAGCGCTGCTACGGAGACAACCTGGAAGTTTTAGAGAGTCATTTATTTCTGTTATGTGCTTTTATAAAGTTTCTTTTAAAAAATAGAGGGGAACCTAAAACTTTTCAAAAAGAAAAGTGAAAGTAAGAAGGACGAGCGCCGTTGAAATGGGGAGCTCCTTGAACTTTGTTCATGCCCATGGAAACCTTGCAATTGAATTACACAAACTTTTCAACAAAAATAATTATCCCCTTGTACAATTCCATTGTATTATAAAAATAATGTGCCAAGAGTTTCCCTTAGGATGATTAAACTGCTTGTTGGTTTGTGCGGTGCAAAAACAGAAACTTTGGCTGTAGTGCTCGATTTTACATTTTTTTTACTGGAACGTCGAAAGGGTCTTAAACTTTTTGCAAAGTCTTGCTATAGAAATTGTTGATTTTTCCTAATTTTTCCATAATTTTTAGGGTTACAGAAGTATGGTTAATGTTCAGATTACTACATACTGTCCTATTTTCACAGATTGCTGTTATAACTTCATTATTTGTATATGTTTGAATTCTTGTTGAAGCGTCCTGGACTTGGGGCCATAGAATTGTGCTAGCATATAGTGGGTAATGTTTGTTAATAATTATACAATAATGTTAGAGCAGTACATGATGGGATTTCATTGATCATATGCACTAACCCCGCCACTAAAAGTTCGGTTAAGTTTTGTGTGGATGAAGTGTTCGAAGATCGAGGAGGTCTCGATGTGAGAAGAAGGAGCAGAGGCAAGAGCTCAAGCTTGGGGATGCCCAAGGCACCCCAAGTAAATATTCAAGGAAACTCAAGCGTCTAAGCTTGGGGATGCCCCATAAGGCATCCCATCTTTCTTCAACAAGTATCGATATGTTTTTGGATTCGTTTCGTTCACATGATATGCGTAAACTCTTGGAGCGTCGTGTGCTTTTTCTTTTTTCTTTTTTTAATAAATGCACCATGTTGGTATGAGATAGTCCTTGGTTGATTTATAGAATGCTCTTTGCACTTCACTTATATCTTTTGAGTATGGCTTTATAGAATGCTTCATGTGCTTCACTTATATCATTTGAAGTTTGGATTACCTGTTTCTCTTCACATAGAAAACCGTCATTTGTAGAATGCTCTTTTGCTTCACTTATATTTGTTAGAGCATGGGCATATCTTTTGTAGAAAGAATTAAAACTCTCTTGCTTCACTTATATCTATTTAGAGAGTTGACAGGAATTGGTCATTCACATGGTTAGTCATAAAATCAAACATAAACTTGTAGATCGCTGAATATGATATGTTTGATTCCTTGCAATAGTTTTGCGATATAAAGATGGTGATATTAGAGTCATGCTAGTGGGTAGTTGTGGATTGTAGAAATACTTGTGTTGAGGTTTGTGATTCTCGAAGCATGCACGTAAGGTGAACCATTATGTTATTAAGTCGGAGCATGATTTATTTTTTGATTGTCATCCTTTGTGTGGAGGTCGGAATCGCGCGATGGTTAACTCCTACCAACCCTTCCCCTAGGAGCATGCGTGTAGTACTTTGTTTCGATGGCTAATAAATTTTTGCAATAAGTATGTGAGTTCTTTATGACTAATGTTGAGTCCATGGATTATACGCACTCTCACCCTTCCACCTTGCTAGCCACTCTAGTACCACGCAATTTTCGCCGGTGCATCAAACCACCTTTTATCCTTCCTCAAAACAGCCACCATACCTACCTATTATGGCATTTCCATAGCCGTTCTGAGATATATTGCCATGTAACTCCACTATTTCGCTTATTATGACACGCACCATCATTGTCATATTGCCTTGCATGATCGTAAGATAGCTAGCATGATGTTTTCATGGCTTGTCCGTTTTTTGATGTCATTGCTATGCTAGATCATTGCACATCCTGGTACACCGCCGAAGGGATTCACATAGAGTCATATTTTGTTCTAGCTTCGAGTTGTAATCTTTGAGTTGTAAGTAAATAAAAGTGTGATGATCTTCATTATTAGAGCATTGTCCCATGTGAGGAAACAAAAAAAGGGGAGAGAAAGGCCAAATAAAAAAAGATGGCCCAAAAAAAAGAGAGGGGGGCTAAAAAAAGACCCTCCAAAAAAATGAGAGAAAAAGAGAGAAGGGACAATGTTACTATCCTTTTACCACACTTGTGCTTCATCATAGCACCATGTTCTTCATGATAGAGAGTCTCCTATGTTGTCACTTTCATATACTAGTGGGAATTTTCATTATAGAACTTGGCTTGTATATTCCAACGACATGCTTCCTCAAATGCCCTAGGTCTTCATGAGCAAGCAAGTTGATGCACACCCACTAGTTTTCTTTTTGAGCTTTCATACACTTATAGCTCCAGTGCATCCGTTACATGGCAATCCCTACTCACTCACATTGATATCGATTGATGGACATCTCCATAGTCCATTGATTTGCCTAGTTGATGTGAGACTTTCTCTCTCCTTTTGTCTATCACCACCTTCTATTCCACCCATAGTGCTATGTCCATGGCTCGAGCTCATGTATTGCGTGAAAGTTGAAAAAGTTTGAGAATACGAAAGTATGAAACAATTGCTTGGCTAAAACCAGGGTTGTGCATGATTTAAATACTTTTTGTGGCAAAGATGGAGCATAGCCAGACCTTATGATTTTATAGGGATAACTTTCTTTGCCCATGTTATTTTGAAAAGACATGATTGCTTTATTAGTATGCTTGAAGTATTATTGTCTTAATGTCAAATGATAGACTATTGCTTTGAATCGCTCGTGTCTTAATATTCATGCCATGATTAGATTACATGATCAAGATTATGCTAGGTAGCATTCCACATCAAAAATTATCTTTTTTTATCATTTACCTACTCGAGGACGAGCAGGAATTAAGCTTGAGGATGCTGATACGTCTCCGTTGTATCTATATTTTTTTATTGTTCCATGCCAATATTCTACAACTTTCATATATTTTTGGCAACTTTTTATACTATTTTTTGGGACTAACATATTGATCCAGTGCCTAGTGCTAGTTCCTGTTTGTTGCATCTTCTTGTTTCGCAGAATATCCATATCAAACGGAGTCCAAACGGGATAAAAACGGACGGAGATTTTTTTTGAAATATATGTGAATTTTGGGAAGCGGAACCAACATGAGACGATGCCCGAGTGGCCCACGAGGGTGAGGGGTGCGCCCAGGGGGGCACGCGCGCCCTGGGTCCTCGTGTCCACTCCGTAAGGCGGTTGATGCCCTTCTTTCGCCACAAGAAAGTTAATATCCGGATAAAAATCATGTCCAAAAATCAGCCAAATCGGAGTTACGGATCTCCGGGAATTTAAGAATGGTTAAACAAACAGTCTATACACGAGTATACTATAGTTCACAAGAATGGTTAAACAAACCAATGGAAAGGAAAACATGATTAGCGTATTTAAACATAACAATGGAAAGGAAAATGTGTATACACGAGTATTAAGTGTATCCCCTTCCCAAGAGAAAGCAAAGCGGGATAATCATTACAAGACTGCAAATAGATAACCATCTAGGGAAAGGGGCGAGGAATCTCATGATGTTACCCATACAATGGCGTTTGGATAATTGATAAAGAAAATTTAGCATTGTGCTTCAAATGCTCTTATTGGAGATCGGAGTACCACAGACATGCTTCGAGATAGCATTGACATGGTCAACAAGTAAAGGTCGGACTTTGGGTACACAAAGGATCCATCAAGAACAACTTATAGAATACGTCTTACCATTTCCTCGTGGAGAAATGGCTAACCTTGCTAAAAGGGATATTGTAATAATAGGTGCTCCGGCCAGGTGTGTGAGGCATGACATCACCTTATCGGGTTATATAAAGGCCAATGTTATAACTCTTGGAATATGTTCCAACCATCATGACTGACCGGGATTCAGCTCTGATTGGTGTCAGGATAACTCAGACTCAGGATGCCTGAGAAGAAAAGGTGCAACACAAATCGACGAGATGACATTGTAAGATTCTCGGGAAATGAATTATGGAAGCAAGTTCCGAAACAAGAGTTCATCATTAACCAAAGAGAAGGTGAGGATGTGGCTGATGGACTCAGCGATAATTCATCGAGATTTCCACAATTATGTGAACAAGGAGATAACATTTGTCATATCAAATGCTATAATGATGTATGCTCATTGAAAACATCAACAATTAATCATTGGATGAAAAGGGGACCCGAAATATGGGCTGGGTTGCACGACCAATGTCAGAACAGCGATTTAGCAACCAACACCCCAAGTTGGAATTATTGACTATTAACTCTAAAGCAATAGGGTTGCTAGAAATACAAAAGTCTCACAACAGAGCTCATTTATTGTTATCTCGGTTAGAAGCAACACGGGGACCAAGAAGAATGGTGATGGTGAGAAGTATCACTATATTAAGGATTCTTAAGAGGTGGAGCATTCTTCACAACATCCTTGTCATATGAGACAGTAATACTTCAATTTAGATCATATCGTGAGCTGGATGGCAAGGAGCTCAAGGTACAACACAAAACATGACCAATTTGTGTCTGGAAGGAAGGCATGGATGTGGTCGATGATATCACATATCATCGAGGGGCAAGCATGAAATTCCTCATCAGGAACTCAATGTATGTCTCGGAAGAAGTTAAAATGTTGACGATGATCACAACACATTTGTCGGGAGGTTTCAAGATGTAATAGATCGGCAACGACATCAAGCCAAGGTAATGGGCAAGCAAAAGGTTATTGTAACCATAGAGAAGATGCCATCTCAGAATTCAGAGTTGACTCTCAAGACAAACAATATGATGCTGAAAGTTTGATGTATGCTTAGTGCAATGTCATGATTGTGTCCCGGGGATGAAGGGCATAGGTAGAATGGTCAAGCATTTAGCATGACGATGATGATGTAACCAATCGGCTAGGAATGACATGATTGAGTGCAAACTCGCAAGAAACGAATGTTACTAGGAGTTATTGAATGGCAGTGCGAACTCGATTCACTATTCGGTGTTCTTGATTGACGACAACCCAGAACCCGTGGAGTGACTATGATAGGGAAAGGTATTACTCCAGCACAGATTCATAAGATGTAGTGCAATGGTATGATATCCTCATGATACCGGGGGTAATACTCGAAGGCATATCGAATTAAGGTTGAAGTGGGGTGTATTGATCTATAGAAGACAAGCGCTTTAACTTGCCTAAGAAATGGAATCAAAGTAAGGTAATATGGTCAAAACCACAATTATAAATGATCAAACCACAGATACAAGATGATCTTATAACAAGGGGGTAATTATTTTTTACGAGCAACTTTCACGATAAGTTCTACATCTTGTCCATGGGCAGGAACACAAAGTTCAAGGTCAAATCCCACTTCTCCAATGCATAACCTTTCATTCACCTCCCGTTCTCGAAGAAGTTATAGTGTTGAAATTTTATCTGATGAAACGTCAGTAGAGTATAACCCGCATAACCTCGGGTTCACACAAATTAGGGAAGGCATAGGTTCAACCCAGTGGGGCATATTAGGAACATATATCACTAACTTCAAGAATAAATAACACAAGCTCGAAAGTAGAGCATGATTGTCAAGGGAGAGGATACAATTATCCAAGGGCATAAGCCATGATTTATCAAAAGACATTATGTATAAGGGGAAGAACTCGGAAGGTGATTAATTAGGAAGGACACTATCGAATAATAATCAAATAATGGATCTGACGGTCCATAACGGAGCTGATGTGAGCATCGGCACACAACCAGGGGAAGAAACAATGCAATGGCATTGGATTATAGAAACAACTGACTAATTCAAAGCTCAAACGCAAAGGAATTATGAATTCCAAAACGAAGGATCAGAAACAGACGCTCTGATCAAAGATGGATGAGTTGAATAGACTAGGGGTACAATTCGACGGTAATTTGATTGGCGAAAACCAACTCATGTGGAATGACGTCTGAGCCGGAAGAACGGATTCTAGTTTGACTGATAATTGCGAGCCTTCACAATTATATTGAATCAAAGGCTCAAATATGATGATGTCAAAGGATGCTAAGGAATATTGCTAGTCATATGGAATTAACCATAATGCAGACATGCAAGGTAGAACAAGAGCAATAGGCTATTGAGGATTCCGGACGATCGAATAGTATTACGGAGAATTTTGTGAGACACATGAACAACTGTGGATGAAGGAATCCACGGTAAGTGTGATGAATTATTCGCAAGGGCTTTCATGCGGTAATGAACTGCAAGGCAGTAAGCTCAAAGTATTCATACGATAACGAAGATTATTTCAGGGCATCTTGTAATAACAAGAGCAACTGGGGAATAATGTATGAATGGCAAGTGTAAGTAGTTATACATAAGGATATAGCGGTGGTGGGGAATTGCAAAGTCGATGGGCTCAAGGGTCTCGAGAAAACCTCGAAAAGTATCTTCACAACCTTCTCGTGAAGCAAGCGATCGTTCGGACCGAGGAGCTCTCCGGGAGAAAGTATTTACCAGAACCTAGAGTTAGAGTTAGCAAAATCATTTGACTCGAATAGAAGAGAGATCAGAGTCCCAGAGTATAGACGAGGAATGAAATATTCTAATATCACCCAATGACGATGTGGACCCGACACTGACAAGTTCTGCGTTGCCAAGTCGTTTAATGCCAATGACACGCTGTTTGCCGTGCTCACTGGCATTAAACCCATTAATAGTGGCGCAATGTGCCCTCGCTGATGGTGTCCACGTGGGCACAGGGGGCTGGGCATGTACTATTCCTGCATGAGAAAAAAATAGATGAAAACACAGATAACACCTCCCCTAAGTAACTTTCTTCATCCTTATCTTTCCACGAAGGAAGCTACCCCACGCAAGCAACCTTTCTTTCCTTACCCCCACATAGATTGGCACGTCCTCCGCATCCATGGCGTGGCCAGCGGGAGAGGCGCTGGGTCCGCTCAAATCGGTCGGACGCGTAGTGTGGGGAGGTCGGGAGGATGTAGAGACGGCGGATTTAGGGGTCGAGTGGGGTAGGTGTGGCTGCTGGAGAAGATCGGATCTCTCGTCTCCCCTATTTTCCTGTCAGCACCACCTCTCCTCTCATCCATGTCAGGGCCTCGCCCCCTCGCCCTCACTGCCCACCGGCGACCTCCCAGTCCCCCTAGCCGCATGGTGGCGAAGATAGCAGCGGCCGGTGTCGTCACCGCCGATTCAGCTTCGTTTGCGTGCTGGGGTGCTGGTCTTGGCAGGCGGTATGGCAGGGTACGAGGAGGGGAGGAGGAAGAAGAGGAGGAGCAGGAGAGGCCCGCTGCTGAGGGGGCGTGAGATGTTGTGACGCCCGGATAGTTAAGCTAGAGTAACCCTCCGCTAATGATGCCACGTCAACACGATTACTGTTACTAATCTTGCGATGATACAAATCCCGTTCAAAGTTCAAAGTTAAAATCACGTCAAACAGTTAAAGTTTCCAAAAGTCAAAACTAAAAAGTTCTGAATGTGACAAACCATGCATAAGTAATATTGGTGGAGAAACCACATTTTTATGAAATATTCTAATGCACTAAAGAAACTAAAACAGTAGCAAAAAACAATTATTTAAATGCTCTTTAAATAGTAAACCTGTGCAAACTACTTTATTCAGAGTGCCTACTTAATTTGTCACAGTGGCATAATTGATAACGTTATTTAGGTGTCACTTTTATAATTGATAAAAATTAAATAAAAAGAAACTAAAAATAAAACCGTAAAGGTTAAAAGAAAACAAAAGAAATCAAGCGATAAACCAAAAAAAAATGGGCAAAGAGACCCCGGCCCAACTGGGCCTCAGCCCAACCGGCCGGCCCAGTCGCACCTCTCCTGGCCTATATGGCCATCCCCTGTGACCTAACCCCCGAACACCACACTCCCCTCACGTCTCTCGC
>LR738711.1:841112594-841144657 GCA_902687465.1 Secale cereale
CCCCCCCCCCCCCCCCCGTCGATCTGCCCGCTCGCTCTGGACGAATGCCTAGTCGGGCGCCGTAGCGCCCGACCCACCCCCACTACTCGCCCGACCCGCTAAGGGCGCTCCCGGGCCAATGACACGAGGGCCCTGCGCCGAGAACGTATTAAAAAAAAAGAGAAGAACAAATATATATATAATAAAATAAAATTAATAGTAAATATTAAAAGTTTTAATTAATTAGTTAATTAATTACTTAATTAACTTAATTAATTCTGTTTAGAATAAGCAAATCACTAATTAACTTAATTAAAATCCTAATTAAACTAAATAGTCTATGACAGGTGGGACCCACTGGTCAGTTTGACCAGTCAACCATGATGACTTCAGCATGATGTCATGCTGATGTCATAAATCCTTTTTGAATTAACTTAATTAATATTAAATTCCAGAAATTAATAAAAACTTTAGAAAATCGTATCTTCTAATCCGTAACTCGGATGAAAATAATTTATATATGAAAGTTGCTCAGAACGACGAGACGAATCTGAATACGCGGTATGTTCGTCCGCCACACATCTCTATCATACCGAATGTGCAACATTCCCCTCCGTTTCATCTGCCCGAAAATGCCTAACACCGGGAATACTTTCCCGGATGTTATTCCTCTTCGTCTGTATCACCAAGCACCGCGTTAGGTCACACGTAGCACCGCGTTTTGCCATGTTATGCTTTGTGATGCTATTGTTTGGTCTGTTATTTATTTGTTTCCCCCTTCGTTGCTTATTTTCGATAGACTCCGATACTGTGATAGACCTCGAGACAATTGATGCTTCGGTGTTCGACTACGGCTATGCTTCCGAAGATTCCTTTCATCTGCAGCGCTTCCAGGCAAGCCCCCCCTTTGATCACCAGATATCGCCTACTCTTCTCTCTACTGCTTGCATTAGAGTAGTGTAGCATGTTACTGCTTTCGATAATCCTATTCTGCTGCATAGCCTGTCATTGTTGCTACCATTGTTGATACCTTACCTGCAATCCTAAATGCTTAGTATAGGATGCTAGTATTCCATCAGTGGCCCTTCATTCTTGTCCGTCTGCCATGCTATACCATCGGGCCGTGATCACTCGGGTGGTGATCACGGGTATATACTATATACATACTTTGCATACACATGATGATGATTCGGAGATGGGGGCTGAAGGGGCAGGTGGTTCCACCCAGGTAGTGGTGGGCCTGGGTTCCCGACAGCTCCCTGATGGTTACTTTGTGGCGGAGCGACAGGGCAGGTTGCGACCACCTAGGAGACAGGTGGGCCTGGCCCTGGTCGTTGTCCGCGGTTATGTCATAATAACACGTTTATCGAGATCTTGGTATTTGATCTGAGTCTGGCCATTTGGTCTATACGCACTAACCAGCTGCGTGGGAACAGTTATGGGCACTCGACGTCGTGGTATCAGCCGAAGCCTTCTTGACGTCAGCGACTTAGCGGCGCGTGCCGGATTGGACTAGAAAGCCTACTCTGGTATTAGGAGAGGCTAGGTATGCTTACCGGCCACCCTCGCAACGTGCAGGTGTGCATTGGGCGATGGGCCCAGACCCCTGTGCGCTTAGGGTTTAGACCGGCGTGCTGACCTCTCTGTTGTGCTTAGGTAGGGCTGCGACGTGTTGATCTTCCGAGGCCGGGCATGACCCTGGAAAGTGTGTCCGGCCAAATGGGATCAAGCGTGCTGGGTTATGTGGTGCACCCCTGCAGGGAAGTTAATCTATTCGAATAGCCGTGTCCCTCGGTAAAAGGACGACCCGAAGTTGTACTCTGACCTCATGACAGCTAGAACCGGATACTTAATAAAACACACCCTTACAAGTGCCAGATATAACTCGGTGATTGCTCTCTCACAGGGTGACGAGGGGAGGATCACCGGGTAGGTTTATGCTATACGTTATTACTTGGTGAACTTACCATCTATTCTATTCTATTGCTGCAAGGCGGAGGCTGTGAGATACGAGGATACTTGTTACTTTCCAGCTACCCTCTTCTACTGCTGCAAGATGGAGGTGGCCAGAAGCGTAGACTTCGTTTGGATTAGCTATCCCCCTCTTATTCTGGCATTCTGCAGTTCAGTCCACAGATATTACCCCCCCCCCTTTTACACAGATACCATTGCATATGTAGTGTAGATCCTTGCTTGCGAGTACTTTGGATGAGTACTCACGGTTGCTTTTCTCCCCCTTTTCCCCCTTTGTCCCTTCTTCTCGGATGACGCAACCAGATGGTGAAGCCCAGGAGCCAGAGGATCCCGATGAGGTTTCTACATGGAGTTCGGTTTCGAGAATTTGGTTAGGAGGTCCCAGGCAGGAGGCCTTGCCTTTTCGATCGTTGCTATATTTGTGCTAGCCTTTTTAAGGCAAACTTGTTTAACTTATGTCTGTACTCAGATATTATTGCTTCCGCTAACTCTTGTGTATTCGAGCTTATGTATTCGAGCCCTCGAGGCCCCTGGCTTGTAATATAAAGCTTGTATTATTTTAATTTGTGTCTGGAGTTGTGTTGTGATATCTTTCAGTGAGTCCCTGATCTTGGTCGTACACATTTGCGTGCATGATTAGTGTACGGACAAATTGGGGGCGTCACAGATGTAGAAGGTGTTGGGGAACCGTTGGTGGCGTAGACGCTAGTGGCGCGGAAGGCAGAGATGTGCCTGCCGAGCCCCGACGGCGATGGGTCTGGGTAAGTTCGTTGCTTTTAGGCTTCGGTTTAGTCTGTTGGACTGGATGAGATTTGGTTAACTCGTTTTTCTTTGGTCTGTGCTTTCGTACATGATTTTTTTGTGTTGGGGCCGTAGCTTGGGAGACAACCGAAGGTACATACGAGTAATTCCTGTTTGGAATGCTAGCATATGCTTCTCTGTCGTCGCTGGATTATTATTATTGCAGTTCAGTAGCAGCCATTCTTGGCACTGCTAATTCTATTTGGAAGGCTAGCATATACTAAAACAAACAACAACCATATATAACTTCTTATGCATCACCATTGCTTGTCCGAGTCACTTCAGGGAGGCGTGGTGTGGAAGTTGTAGGTTGCAGGTTTGTGCTAAGTGGGGGAGATATGGTAAAAGCGGCGAAAGAGAAAGGCTCCGGATTTTTGGATTGGGAGTTTGGACTCTACATGCAAATTGATTGTGGGCCTGAAAGGCTACGATTGGGAACTCCTCTGGGTTGCTCTTTGCTTATAAATGCAACAAAATATATTTCACGTCCACTGATCACAGTTCATCTCTACATTCTCAGTAGGTACTTTAATTGAAGATCTTTTCTCATCGTGATAGGAGATAATTTGATAGATTCAAAACATATCTGTATATTTTTATTAATTTCTTCATTCCTCAAATGGATGGTATTTTCTTTTCAAAAAAGGAAGTAGGATGGATGGTTGTAGAAAGAGAATTGTTGTACCCGGATGGCTTTATTTGTTGTCGTTTGTAGTGAGTAATATAGCAAGTTTTACAAATTGGAAGGATTTCGATGTTGATCATGAGACACCAAAGGATTTCACTATTACTAGGGGTCTAAAAGGGAACAAGTTGTTGTACACAAAATGTGAATATTTATCTATTTGTTGTGATAGATTTTTTTTTCGGGTTTGTAAGACTACTCTCACAACTATATATACCAAATCCAGGACATTGTTCAGTGGATCGGATGGGAGCACTACAAAGTTACATATAGATAGAGACGATTGTTTCCAAGCTTTGCAGAATAGATGACACCGTACAAGTTCTATGTGATGTGCCTAGTTGCCTCTGCCTATGTGAACCCAAATATCTGAGAATAGACTTTGTTTGTCCTGTTTGTCAGTTTAATTTATTACTTATTTAACTTGCTAGGAATTGAATTGGTACCAAATATACTCCCTCTGTCCCATAATATATATTTGATGCAATAAGGTCTTGTATTATGGGACGGAGGAAATAATTTTTATACCTACTGAAGCGAAATCATTCTCTTGCAGGCGCTGGTGCTAATGGTTTAACTTCTATTGTTGTTGGAACCATTGGATATGTATACATAGATGGAAGGTATACATTTATTTCCATGTCAACTAGGTGCCAACATCATATATGTTAAAACATTACAAAATATAAAGCTTATTACACTGTCCTACTCTGTTGTCGCAACTAGAGGTCGTCCTATTCCTACTCTGATATTTGAAGTTCACCATTGGCACTTCTCCTAAAGCTAACATGCTAATTTACAGGGATGAAAAGTTACTGATATGATGTTTGTGACCAAGGTGGCTTGGCTGATGGTTGCAACATAGTTGGCAAACAATTGGATCAGGTTTCAAAAAATGTCCATGTAAGACTTTTCGTCCTATATTCACTTAAATAGTTCAAGCACTTTCTCGGAGAGGGGTTGTCAAGGATGATGGCGACGAGCAAGTCGGCGTTCGTGAAGCCGAAGCTATTCCAGCTCTTCCAGAGCCACAAGGAGAGCCTTGACAGGCTGTACGAGTGGGACAAGAAGCTCTACGAGAAAGTGAAGGTACGTTCGATCCAGCATACGCGCTTCTCCTAGAATTTGTATGATCATTAGAAGTTCAGAATTAGTCGAGCAAAGATATGAAATGGAATGCACTTGCAGGCAGAGGAGCACGTTCGGCTGTGGTACGACAAGAAGTGCGTGCACCTGAGGAGCCATGACGCCAGTAGTGTGGAGCCCTTCACCTTCAAGACGACTAGGGCTACCATCAGGACCTCGGGACCAAGCTCAGCATCTCCCTTGCCTCCATCGTCACCATGTCCCGGAGGGTTGTCACCGTCCGCAACAACGAGCTGCTGCCTGCTGCCGTAGGCCGTAGCTCGCTTAGCTCATCCGAAGGTGCGTGTATTTATTATAGTGTGCTCAATCGATCCCCAAGAACACTGTCGCAGTAGGTGTTTGATCAATGTTTCACCTTGTTGTGTTCTATATATAGGCTGATAAGGATGTAGCGAGTGATCCGCGTGAACCACCGGGTGATGAAGCGCATGGTGGACGAGGCGAGCATTCTCTCATCATGGGTCGTGCGGTCGATCATCAAGACTTGCAGTGTATGTACATGTGATATCCAGATTGAAAAAGGCAACTGAAAAGCCGTATAAGGCGGCGCCTCTTGATCTCCCATGCTCCTATGACCTATCAGTGCAATAACCATCTTCTAATGCACATGTTTCTGCTTGTAATTAACCATCTAATTGATTTCAATTCCTTTATGATATGAGTGGAAATATAATATGTTCATCAACAACCTGATCACTGACATCTGCATGTGCGAACAAGAGCTGAACAAAAAATAATTGAATAGACCGTATCCTACCTGGGTATGCACCTGACCGCATCAGGAGGCGCGCCCAGAGCGCGCCCCGTCCACTAGTAGAGATTGTGCGTGTCGACGATGACGGCCTCCACATGGTCACGCACAAGTGCACATGTTGCCACTTCTTCGTGGACGAAATCAAGTGGTGATCTCGCTTTTGCTATGCACTCTCGTTCGTCCCTACAGCTACATGCATGCACATGCTCGAGCAGCTGCCTGTAGCTAATTTTATTAAATAATACATTTTTATTAATTTGCAGAAATGTTATGTGAAGCCGATAGGTGCCCTGTCGGCTATAGGGAGGCCGATTCTCCTGTCGGCTCCTGGTTTTAGGAGAGTAATTGTCCTACTGTAGGTTGACTCGAACTAATTGGCTTCCTGTAGGCCGATTTGTCCATGCCCCATTTTCTCATCCCTGCGTTTTCTGCTTCTCGGCTCCCTCTTATATCTCGGACCGTCGTTTCCTGCCAGTATCTCCCGCCACATTTCCCCGCAAGATATGCCGCCGCCATATTTTTCCGCTTTCTAATTCCCGCCATATTTTCCCGCGTTTTAGCTCCCGTCAATATCTCCCGTCATATTTCCCCGCTTTTTAGTTCCCGCCATATTTTCCTACTATCTAGTTCCCGCCAAATTTTCCTGCTTCCGAGTATTTTTCCTACTATCCAGTTCCCGTCATATTTTCCCGCTTCACGGGAACTAGATAGCAGGAAAATATGGCAGGAACTAGAAGCGGGAAAGTATGACAGGAGATACTGTCAGGACCTAGAATGCGAGAAAATGTGATGGGAATATGGCGGCAACATATCTTGCGTGGAAATGTGGCGGGAGATACTGGCAGAAAACGGCGACCCGAGATATAAGCGGGAGCCCAAAATCGGAAAACCCAGGGCTGAGAAAATGGGGCATGCACAAATCGGCCTACATGAAGCCAGTTAGCTCCGGTCGGCCTACAGTAAGACAATTAGTTCCAGTCGGCCTACGGTAAGCCAATTAGCTCCAGTCAGCCTACAAGTTGCCGACAGGAGCTAAAACCAGCGGTTGACCGGAGGTAGGATCCCAATCGGTCTCCCTATAGCCGACAGGGCACCTATCGGCTTCATGTAGGACGGTAAGGTCCAATCGGCCAACAGAAGGCCGACTATGTATTATTTAAAAAAAAGTCGACGTAGTAATTTTGCAAATTAATAAAAAATGGATTATTCAAAAATATAGCCTGCCTGTAACAATGGGGTGATTATGACTATATTTGGTATCCGAAAGTAGGTGTTATTAGCATCTTTAGCACATTCTCCATAACTTAATTCCCTATCACATCTCTTATATTTTAATTCCCCATTATTCTTAGGAAATTACTGGCCCATCACCAAACTAACTTGACCACACATGGAAGTCTTTCTTCAAAATTTTGTTCATCTAGTGAAAAAATTGTTGTGTTTGTTTCAAAGCTCGGAAAAAATAAATCTTGCACCTATCTTAAGTTCTTAACATTAGATGGATGGTACTTGGTGTCGACTGATATTTAACTAATTATTATTCGGTCAATTGAAAAATATCATACCCCAAAAAAAGAACACTTGCATATGTGTTAGCTCCCCGTCAAAACAAATCGGTGTTCCTATTATCTTCTTGAGAATTAGCAAATCCGTTAAACAGTTACCAAAACATGGTGCTACAAAGAAAAGTGCACTGATGTTAAAGCTTGGCGGTCAAACTCTAGCCGTTGTCACCCTTCTCCCCCTCCTCGCCGCTGTCAGAGGAGGCCGTGGGGGGTGGGCCAATGCCCTTACAACGACGACGGTCTGTCTCGGCCAACAACTTCTTGCCCCTAGGTCAAGATAGATGTTCCGCAAAAGTAATTTGGTAAAGGCTTTCGGCTAAGCAGTCTAGAAAGTAGGCGAAATTCATCCTCCATGGACCACGGCGTTCCCAACGAGAAGCTCCAACGTTGCCAAAGACGATCGGTAAGACAAAAAGGTGAGAAAAAAATCGCCAAAATTTCACAGAAAACGGCGGGAGGAGGCAGAGGACTGCTGGGAAGCACCACGGGCGGCGGCAACACATGCACTACAGCTCCCCCATTCTTACTCATAGTTGCCGCTGATGGAGCAAATATTGGCTATTGGGCTAAGTTATGAAGGATGAAAAGTTATATTTTCAAGGAATTAAAGGTTTGATGATGGACCAGACAAAGTTTTATTTTCCAAATATTAAATTTGAGTTTTGGGGATGGGAATTCATGCAAGCCTGTATGGTGGCAATATTGTCATGTGCAGGTCTATCACTTTAGGTTGTACACAATGTATATATCTCGACACCGAACTGATCGACATGCAATCATTACAAAATAGCAAATGGACAACCAATCCACAGTTACAGTTATATCATACGAAAGCATTACTCAAAAATCAGGTAGTATAAGAAATAAACAGCTTTGCCAGAACAAACGATCCACAAAAATGGCAATGTATAGGTGACAGAACACTGAGATCAATAGCTGCGACCCCAGAACGACCACTTTTGAGCAGGCTTTCCGGAAGCAAAGCACACGGTTCCTGAAGTTTTGTGCAGAACATCAATTTCAAGGTTAGTGCGGCGTAAATGGAAGCATCATTTGCAGGAATTACAGCAAAAGAGAAATCCAAATGAAATAAAAAGCACCACTGTCTGCATAGCGTACCGGAAGGAAGATCTGGCTGGTCAAATGGAGTACACAATGTTTTCGCAGCCCCAAGTTCACCTTTGGTCCGAGCTTTCACGTCCTTCTCCACCTCCTGCACAGCACAAGGGAATAAATTGTATGCTAAAAATGCCAGAGTTGCAAACACCTAGCAAGCAGGAAGCCAGCTGCAGCAACATAGAATTTGTGCCAAATGCTAGTCCTCCACTTGAACAAGTCATCCTGAGGTCAAAATTTACTATTCTCAAATACATCCATGATTTGAAATAATTTTTCTGACTCCGGTTCATGAGGATCATGGTAATTAACAAAATCATTGACTAATATGAACTAGAGAGCATATACAGCATCCAAGAGCAACAAGTGACCTAACAAAGGAGGGGTACTCCGAGTCTTATGTATGCCTGGATTGTTGAGTCATGCAAAAAATAACTAGAACTTCTGATTTTCTCACATACTAAAGAAACGCCAGGGCTAATAAAAGAGGCGCTACCCTGGTGGAAACATGAAATGGAGTTTTATAAACTAGAACTTCTTCCCCCATGCATTAGCTTCAGTTTCACCAACTTTGTGGAGTTTTATATAATATCAAGGTTTAGCTATACAAGTATCAAAACAACTCTCCACAAATGTGCACTATCCCATTACTCCCACTACAACCAGCTTTGCAGTATATAAGTGCATAGAACATACGCGAGATACCGACATGTGTGCCATAATCATAGTTCTGTTAGTTATTAGTGACTTAAAAATATCAGGGTGGGAGGGGAATAGGAGAAATATAGGGCAGGACATAAAATACCTCCTCATCACACCATGGAGCCAAGATCAATTTTTTGTCATTGAGAGCTGCTATGAATTCATCCCAAGTGCTGATGATTACAATGCAGGCATCCCTCTTTGCTTTCGCTGTTTCCAACAAGTTTGCTTGAATCCCATCCAGCAACACTCTAACCTGCTCAACTAAGTCTGTTGAAGGAATATCAACCTTTGTACCATTGTCTCGCCGGACAATGCGCACCTGTAAATACAAAACATTATATTCCATTTAACTGCCAAATGGGCAACTTCACGAAATGGCAAGATATTAAGGACTTTAAATCTTTGCTACAACTCTTCACACATCAAATCCTCAGAAGATGAACCAGTTTGTGGGCGCAATCATATGGTTAATCCGGCAAGTCAAAATAATTCTAAATCTGTATGTGCAAATAACTCGTGGAATCATGCAACAGTTCCTCTGACTAAGATATCCCACAAAATCTATTTTTAAGGGAGAAACAAGTCCATGCAGCTTTGGATCTAAACAACAGTCGGCAATTAAGAGATTTCGTGCAAAGAATTGTAGAACAAAAGGCTTATTCAGTACACATGAATGCTTATTCCTGAGAACAATCAGGAAATTACTTATATTTTGACATTCCTGATTATTCAGATTATTTTGCCATTCCTGCTTATTCCTGATTATTCAGAACAATCGTGAAGAAAACAATAGCACAGATGCACAATCGAGTCAACGATCCCCTTCTATTTTGGCATTCAATTATAAAGGGTTCTAAAATAATTACTCTGCTAGCCATCTCAAAATTGCCAAAACCCAGTAAGAGAACAAAACGAACAGGATACAAGTGAGAATCATCAGTAGAGAAAAGGTTAATCAAACAACACAATTCAGACTCTTTCTTAACAGCTAAAGAGAGAATTTTAATTTCGAGTCAGTTGTTTAAAATATTATTGAAGTCTAACAATGTGTATTAGTTACGGCCTAAGTCAATGTATGACAGTTTTAATAAAATTTTGAACACGAGCACATACACACATCTTAGGCTTCAGGAACAAGTTAAAGAAGCAAAATATCCAGCATCTTCAACAATAGGAACAAAAAGAAAACATGCTACATGAAGTGGGGGGCAACCTGTCATAAGGCTGGCAGAATTAGGCAATAGTGCCCATTGTGAATATATGTAGAGCGCAAAATGAAAACGAGAACAATTTATGGAGCAAATTATTCACATGATCAAGAATCAATAACCAGTACCTGCTTGTTCGCCAGATCTTTTGGACCTATCTCGATTCTCAAAGGAACACCTTTCATTTCCCACTGAGAATATTTCCAACCAGGAGAGTAGTTTTCACGAGCATCCAAATCTGCTCGAATCCCAGCTTGGTTCAAGGTGTAAACAGCCGACTCACACGCCCCTTTAATAGCTGTTGTGTCAGCATCTTTAAATGGCACAGGAATAACAATGACCTGGATAGGTGCCACCTTTGGTGGCAGCACTAAGCCCTTGTCATCACCATGTGTCATTACCATGACTCCAATCTGCAATAAGAGCATAAAAGCTACATATTACAAATGGAAGCATAACTAAACAGAACATTCAGCGACTGAAAATCGCATACACAAAATAATATACGATGTGATAAATTATTTTAACAAAAAAAAAATCATGATATAGCCATAGTGGAAACAAATGGCCATTGCCAACACTTTGGGCTAGCATTAAAAGCTAGCTCCGAAGTGATTGGTATTAGGGCACACTAAGTTCTCAACAAAACAATCGATAAAACAAAAATGGAAGACCCATCATCATGATTTTCATTAAAACTATGGATCGGGCCTTGTTTTGAGCTAGGCAACTCTAGACATACTGCTACATAGAATTACATGGAACTGCAAAATTATATTGATTACATTTCAATATACCCATTTAGCCTGCCCCAAGTTGTTTGGGACTAAAGGCTTTGTTGTTGTTGTACATTACAATATACCAGCATGGGCTCATTCTACTGGTTAAGTGGTTAACGCATGACTTTCCCTAGTTAAACTAGGCAAATTCAATACCTACTTGTAAATTGCAAGCTCCTGCCTTTCAAGATTCCTCCAAACAAAACATATATATTTTGGAAAGAAAAATACATCCAGATGTATACCGGCGTTCCCCACACTAGTACTTCCTATTTACCATTATGTCAATGTCTTCGCAAAGATAACATTATACTTCTCTAAGATAATAGATTTTCATGTTGAAAACCAAATATCATAAATACCAAGAACCTATTCTCTAACATTTGATCTTTTCTGGTCAAACTTATAAGCTTATTCGAACGTTTACATCACAGACAACATATAAGCAGCAAGTGCACCAATATGATTCAAAAAGTGATGCCACTTCCAAAACTTTAGCAATAAAAAAAAAGTATCCCAACAAAGCCCATTTCGAGTAAAAGAAATATAAGAATTACCGAGCGGGTAGTGTAAGCCCAAGAGTTCTGCCACACCATGGACCGTTCACCCTTTTCATTCTCAAAAGTGATATCAAACATCTTTGCAAAGTTTTGACCAAGACAATGTGAAGTTGCACCTTGTATACCACGGCCAGTATTTGGAATGAAGGCCTAAAGAAAAACAACCAATAAACTTTAATCTTGCCATAAAGAAAAATAACACTTGTATTACATCCAGCAAGCAGTTTCTTATCCATACCTCTACACTGGTTGTGTAAAGTCCACCAGCAAACTTTTCCATCTCACTTTTCCTCCCTTTGGACACTGGAACTGCTAAAAATTCTTCATATATTCTCCTGTAGAGTTCCAATATTTGGAGGACCTGATATTGCCATAAATGACCGGTCAACCCTTTGATATTTAACATGCACATTTCATAAAATCTTATCAAACACGACATAGAACTGATATCACATACTACATTTATTCAGGTGTTACTCCAAGCCATGAGGACCGACTTAATAGTTTTGGGGGCAGAATAACAACTTAGAACTTAAAAGTTATGAGTGTGTAGAGTTGCGCAATTTACACAAGAGGTGAAAACGCTGATCCAAGTTTCCATAGCTTACAACTACATACATCACTGCTCCACACTAGCCATCCATAGTCCATACTGAATAAAACCAACCAGTCTACTGGTTCACAATAGAACTACCAAAATCAATTCAATATTACTAGATTACAACACAGCCAGATTATTAAAATACTACTTACACCCTTCATTATAGAATTCAAATTTTGTACCCAAAAAATCAGTATAATTTTAGACCAACTCCACATTTATATGCCATTCCATTAGGTCATTCCCAACGTGTATATGCACTTCAATTTGGTTATTTCAACAAGTATATACCCTCCATTTGGTTATTTCCAAATTCATTTATAATACTAAAAATGAAATACCCACATCCTTTTTTTACATCTGAAATACCCACCTCCTAATAGTGACAAGTGGCCTAATAAATAGGGAGTAGAGCAGTCTTATTTGCTTATATCTTGGTTAAAGTGCAAATACTCAACATGCCATGCATTCAGGAACAGAAGTTGTAATACCTCTTCATCTGCCTCCTCTTTAGTTGCAAAAACTGTATGGCCTTCTTGCCAAAGAAATTCACGGCTCCTGAGGAGAACGGTTACAGATCATGTCAAATAACTTAAAGCAGATGCAGAATGTTTAGTCAAGACAGGTCACAAGAATTACATCAAAAAAAAAGGCCTATTAGACACTTTGTTACAGATCACCTTGCTAATATACTGCTTTTTGCAAATGAATGTACTGCTTTTTGCAAATGAATGTACTGCTTTTTGCAATAATAATTTAATATATTATCGAGCATGCAATTAGACATTATCGCACCATTAACTACTAGCAGTGATGGGGCAGAGCTCTGCAGGCACTATAAGAAAGTCAAAACTCAGAGAAGTGCCTAGACAAATGTGATGATGGGCCACCAAACAATGAGCTACCTTATGAAAGGAGTTGGATTGCTAAACTCCCATCTAACAACATTGCACCACTGGTTACACTTCAAAGGTAAGTCCCGGTGGCTTCTTATCCATTTAGAGAAGTATGGATACATGACAGTCTCACTTGTTGGACGGATTGCAATAGGAGCTTCCAGATCAGATTTTCCTGATTTAGTAACCCACGCTACCTGGAGGACAAATGAAAAGGTTACTATCATCAGAAGACAATATAAGAAAGAGATAAAGTAAATATGGCAAAGCTAATTAGAACCATAGCACAGAGAAAAATAATTAATATGATACTCATAAATCTGTATCAAGATGAACTGATGACCAAGCACATTGTTTCCGATACCTATCCTATCTCATGAATTCATATAGAAACCAATACACGGGTCAAAGCAAATAGTAAAACACAACTTACGCGATGTGTAAAGGTTAAAGAAAACAATTATTTGTTTGGTCCATAGTGGTACCTTACTACCTTGACAAACTTTGTCGCAGGTGTGGGAGCTGTTGTCACTATTGTTAATTTTTCTTTCAGCTGTTTTCCAAAAGGTACTGTCGTAGTTGTACAGGCTAAATAGCTGACTAAACCAATATATTAACTTGCAAAATACTTCATCCGAAAAGAAATGGAGTAAAAGGCACACCTCAGGGGCAAAGCCCTCAATATGGTCTTTCTCCTTCTGCAGAACATTCTCCGTAACAAACAAAGGGAAATAATATGGTTTCAGCTTCAACTTCTTTATTTCTGCATCAAAAAATTCCTGCACCAAATCACATTGATGTTGCTTACAAGTAAAACATATAATGTCACTATCACTTGATAATTAGAAGATATAAATTAACAGCAACAGCAAGGGTACTGATGTCGATTCAGAGTCAAAAAGTATTGATATGATAAGCTGCCGAAGAAAACATATGCAATAACAGCTTTCAAATAAGACAGCAACACAACAATGAAGGATAAATGGAACTTCCATGTATAACACTGAAAAGAGGCATTAAGGATTATGTTTTAGCAAATGTTGATTGAATATAGAGAAGTTCAGAATTAATTGCCAAATGAAAAAGAAGCAACATGGGCATAAGTCGTAAGAGAAGTTTCAGATGGCCCCAAAATCAGTCTCCGAAAAAGAGGCAACTCTCAAGACAGGATGCATTTATTTCATTGCGTAGACGGGAAAATACTAACAGTAAAATACAGCTTGGTCATTTGGAATTCAGATTCCAGATGATATTGAGAAAACTTACTTTCAGCAACTCCCATATTTCCATCGCCCAAGGCCTCAAGATATAACAACCAGAGATGTCATAGTATTCAATCATTTCGCTGTTAACAACAACCTGGACAAACAAAAAAGCTTAAAGAAGCCCCTAGCAAGAGCGGGATTAATTTGCAGTATGAATAAAATTTTGCTCGCATTTGTTGTTTCTACTATTATAGAAGAATCAGAATTTGTTGTTTCCGCTCTAACAAAAATGCAAGAAACTTCTCTGCTCTAACCCTACAAGCAAGAGACAAAGCACAACTCGGAAACAGTAAGTATGATCACCACTGTACCGGTCACTAGAGCACAGGTAAGCTAATAGAATGTCTGACACTCAAAGGCAAAAACTGATACCTAATATAACATCATAAAATCCTGGAAGGTCGGTAGTTTCTCTTCGAGAACAACATACAGACAGAGTATTTGGCGTAGAACAGTTCGAAAAGAAAAAAGCAGCAGTAGATAACAAGAGCGTCAATATTGCAGATTAGTGCAATAGTATGTGTCAACAAACTTAGCTATCACAACACACAACGTTTCCCATGGCCATCATAACATTGCACCCACCAATCCACCATGCGCCCAAATCGACTTGTAAATAAACCTCACAAAGCCAGCGATAAGCGAGAAGACGCACCTCAGAGTACCACTCCCCAAAGTTATCATCCTTCTTGTACGCCATCCCCAGTTTCGTCTCCTTCTTCACCTCCTTCTTCTTCTTCCCTGCAATCCACGAACCAAGAAACAAGCTCAGAGAATGCAAAGATCAAATATCAAAACTCAAATCCAGAGGAGTCAACAGCTCAAGAAGAAGACGAACAGGAACGCACCTCCGCCTCCGCCCTTGTTGGTCGACATGGCTAGATCCCGAACCACCGCTGCAGCATGAGTAGACGGAACACAAATCAGAAAAATTCGTGAGGAGCAAGCAGGGAGGGATTCAGCTTGCTCTACTGATACGGATACATGTATCATTATCGGGCCAATACAGATGCGTAGATACGGCATTTTGGAAAAGCGCCAATACGGGGATACATTGTACTTTTTTTTTAATTCACAAAAATATATATGTGTAGAAGCTAGGAACAGCAGATTAGCTTCTTGTTTGCTCTACTGTGGATGCCAAAGCCAGCTATTTGTTAAAATCAAGAACAGAGCATGACAGTACCACTATATTCCCAATCATAACCAAGAGTTGGGACATCTATCATGCCAACAAAGCTCCTGCTCTCACAAATTGCATGTTACTGCTAAGCTTTGGTTTCAGGTAAGTCAGTGCAGATAAAACAACTTAATATTTTCCTTTTCATAAATCTCCCATGCTGCAAGCCCTCATCGGAAGCACCGAGGGCTCGCCGCGGGCCGTCGCCGGAAACAGCGAGGTGTCGCCCATGCTACAGCCCGTCCACCTGCTGCTGGGTCACCGTCGTGCCGTGACGCTGCATTGAAGCGCACAGAGCGGCGGTGCTGCAGGGAGGGCGCGGTGAGCCAGGGCGGCGACACCACTGCCATGGCTGAAGGCGGAGCTGCGTTGAGCATAAGGATGCTACGACGGCGCTGCTGCGTTGCAGCAGAAGAGACGGCAAGCTGCTGCCATGGCCGGTAACGGAGCTGTGTTGCAGCACCCGATGCCACGACGGCGCTGTTGAAACGCTGACGGCAAAGCTGCGTTGCAGCAGGAGATGCGACGAGCTGCTTTCATGGTCGGCGGCGGCGCTGCGTTGCAGCACGCGATTCAGCGATGACGGACGACAGAGCTGTGTTGCAGCAAGTGAGGCCACGAAGACGATACTGCCACAGACGGCGGACCTACGTTGCAGCAGACATGGCTGCCAAGAGCGGTGGCGTTGCTGGAAGAGAAGGCACGGGGGTGCTGAGGGGCTGTGCACCAGCAGCGGTGGTGGCGTTGCTGGAAGAGAAGGCACGGGGGTGCTGAGGGACTGTGCACCAGCAGCGGTGGCGTTGCTGGAAGAGAAGGCACGGGGGTGCTGAGGGGCTGTGCACCAGCAGCGGTCGCGCTACTCTGACAAACAAGGAGGACGAAGCAGCAGGACAGGGAAGTTGGGTTTACATGAGGACACAGTTGCTCGGACGGCCGAAGCCTCCGCTGCCCCGCCGCCGGTACAGCAGCGGAGACAGGGAAGTTGGGTTTACGTCTAGGGAAGTTGGGTTTACGAGTGAGCCTACCGCCAAAAAGAGTGCATCAGCTCAGATTTTGTTTGGTGTGTTGCATCTGAGGTTGTAACGAATTGGAGCACGGTAGTTTCTAATTCTAGCCCTTGTACTTATTGTAACCATATAGGCACACAAAACAGCAACCAAACCAGCAGCTTGCACTATGAGCATATCTCGGGTCTTGCCGTTGCCATCCATCTATATAAAGGCATGGGCACTGATAATATTGACATCATTTGCATCATCTACATGAGCGAGGAGAGCACCTCCCATGGCCACGGCGGCCATGGCCGGGAGCTCGGCTCCGACCGCCGGCTCACATCTGCATCGGCTGAAGCAGCAGCACAAGGGGCAGAGAGAGATGAGACGGTCTGAGGGGATGGGGACAGATGGAAGAGGGATGGGAGGAGGGGAGTTTAACCTCTGCGCGGTGAGGATCCGCGCCGGCGACGTGCTCGCGAGGCGACGGGGAGGCGAAATCTGTTCGCAGGTGACAGGAGAGGGGTGAGGAGAGCGGCGCGAATCGGGTGTGAATCCACAGGGAGAGAAACCCTAGTCCTCTTGCGTGCTCGCGCGGATGCAGCTCGCGGAAACGGCCGAAACTTGCCTGCGAGCTCAGCCTGGCTGGGGGCCTATTTTGCATCAGTCGGGCCTGGCCCAAATGGACCTGCAGTCTACCAAAACGATGCGAATACGGCGCCGTCACAGGGTTAGGCCTAGTACAATGGGAGATGTTTAGGGAGGTGTTTAGAAAAATAAACTAAGTTTTCTTGAAGCATCGGTGCCTATTTCTGCAGAAGAAACACTTAGTTAAGCGTTTATCATGTACAAATAAGCATCGATGCTTAAGGAATGCTTGGTTTAAGCTTGGTTTATTTCTCTAAACACCTCCTTTAAGCACATTGCATTGTAAAAAAAATGAAACCCTTGTACATGCCATGATTCGAACAGGGAAACGCCTTGTTCAACATTCGCTACCATAACCAACCAGCCACCAGCCCTTGAAGTGTTTAGCTATAGCTTTTACTTCTTTTCCTCTTACTTTTTTTCCTGGAACAGTTTTGTTCTATTTTTCTATTTTTATTCATTTCTATTTTACTTTAATTTGTTGAACTTCTTTTTGTAATAAATGAATTTTTGTTTCAAATTTTGTGATCTGTTTTCGAAATTTGATGAACCTCTTTTTTCAAATTTGATGAACTTTTTTTAAATTGATGAACTTTATTCAAATCCAATGAACTTTGTCAAATCAGGTGAACTTTTTTTCACAATCGATGAATATTTTTTTCAAATCCAATAAACTTTTTTTTGCAAATCCGGTGTACTTTTTCAAATCTGATGAACATTTTTTTAATTTGATGGACATTTTTTCAAATCCGATGAACTTTCTTTCAAATCCGATGAACTTTTTTCTAAATTTGATGAACTTTTTTCATATGTGATGAACTTTTTTTAAATCCGATGATTTTTTTCAAATCCGATAAACTCTTCCAAATTTAATGAACTTTTTTTTATATCCGGTGAACTTCTTTTTAAATTTGTGAACTTTTTTGAAAGCTTCATGTACATTTTCAAATTCACGAACTTTTAAATAGTAATTCTCTGAATCTCTTTTTCAAATTTATACTTTCTTTTCGAAATAATGTATATTGGGTATATATAATATATGTTAATTGAAGGAAATGTAAAATAGAACCAGTTCCTAGTTTTACCAAACATATGATCGCAGCCTAGTGGTTATGAGTGTTGACACCAGATTTTGGCATGGTCACGAATCCGGGTTCGTATGCAAAAGTTAGAGGCAACACTTCACGGGCCGGCCCTGAGTGAGAAAGTATTCGGCCTTTGTCGACTGAATGAAAACCTTGCCGGGGTAAAACCTTGTCGGTGTGAAGGCTTGCCGGCGTGGAAAGCTTGCCGGCGGAGAAGCTTGCCGGTGTGAAATATTGCCGAGGGAAAAACCTTGTCGAGGAGGAACTCTTGCCGGGGTAGAAACCTTGCCGAGGTAAAACCTTGCTGATGTGAAATTTTGCCGGGGGAGAAATCTTGCTAGGGAGGAACCTTTGCCGGTGTAAAAACCTTGCCGGGGTGAAACCTTGTCGACGTGGAAAGCTTACCCGGGTGGAAGGCATGCCGGGGTGGAGGTTGTGATAGTCAAGCCGACCAGAAGTTGAAGATGGGCTCATAAGATAATTCAAATGATCTTGGATGGAGAAATGTCCTACACGGAAGTTGTGCGTCTCGTCGAAACGATCGATTTTGATATAAAGATCGTCTCAATCCGAGGTCGTATGCAAAAGTTAGAGCCCGCACAGCGAGACCCTCCAGAGAGCAAAATGTGACGCCTGGAACCAGACACATATATGGGTGTGTCTGATGAGCTGAGTGAGTAATTGTCTGTTTTGCGCGAGCGATTTGATCCTCGAGATGACCTCTAATGAAAAAATGTTCAACATGGAAGGTGTTCGTCTCGTCGAAACAGCCAAGATTGTTTTTGGGCTCGATTCCATCCGAGGTTGTTTGTCACCACAAAAAGGACCCTCAAAGTACAACCAGTTTAAACCGAGCAGTTTTGGAAAGTTCGGATAAAACCAGTCCGAATTTGACTAGGGTTTTGGACGTGACTTGATGTAATTTTCTTGTAAGGAAAGCCTAGATAAATCCTTTGCTTGTACGGGAAGTCCAGCCGCCTCTTATATATGTTGGGGGTGACGGCCGATTGGAAAAACACACAATCGAACAAATCAATATACTACTTTTTCCAGTCTACGTTTTATCCCTCCACCGTTTTTCTCCCTCGTTCTTCGCTGTTCTTCGTGTTTGAGAGCTGTGAATCTCGAGGCTCTAGGGGCGAGCGAATCGACCTAGGGCAGCCCATAGCCGCCGCACTCCCTGACGGGGTCCCTCCCGGGGGTGTGGGGTTTTCGGGTCCGCAAAAGCGCCCGTCGACTGTCTTGCGTATCGCGCTGTCGGTCGGACCTCCTTCGACGTGAGCTGCGGTGCATCACCCCCGGCGTCGAGGGTACACGTGACGTGTTCGTGTGTCAACAATGAGCTTGTGCTGTCTACGCCCGTGTCCTGAGTTCTAATTCTACTACTCCCTGAGAATTAGTTTTGTTTTCCTTTTCACGGCGTGGTTGCTTCTATTGTTGGGCCGGCCCAGCTGCGCGGCGCATGAGCACCAGCTGCAATAGCGGGCGTTGAAGGCGCTGTATAGAAGGTCTCTGTGCGAGCAGAGGAACCATGGCGCGTAGCACCGTAGCGCGTACCCCCTGTGTCTTTCCTTCCATTATCGGGCCGGCCCAGTTCGCTTCTGGTTCTGCCGGCTTCCTCTGGTTCTGCCGGTTTTGGGAAGGTCCTAGATTCAATGAAGAGAACCGTTTTTTTTATGTTTTCTATATTGGTTTTTTTCCCGTTTTTATGTTCTTTTCTATTTTTTCTTTTGTTTTTTTTCGTTTTCGTTTTTCTTTCCATGTTTTCAATTCTTTTTTTCTTCTTCATTTTTTGGTTATTTTTGACATTTTTTATTTTGAATTCGTTAACAACTTTTTTTGTTCATTGAATTAAAAAAATGTTCAACCATGCAAAAAATGTTCAGCAATCCAAAAAATGTTCATCCAATTCAATTTTTTGTTCATCAATTTTAAAAAATCATAAAAATTCAAAAGTTGTTCATCAAACTAAAATAATGTTCATTGCATTCTTTTTTTATTGAATTTTTTGTTCTTCAGATTCAAAAAATGTTCATCACATTCAAAATTTGTTCACTGAATTAAAAATGTGTTCATCATTTTTTTTCAAAAAAGTTTTCATCAAATGCAAATTTCGTTTATATTTTTTCCAAAATAAATCTCTAACACAAAATTTGTTTTTAAAATTAAAAAAAATCATCAAATGCCAAATTTATTCACTGATGTTCAAAATATGTTCGTCAAACTCAAAAAAATGTTCGTTCCTTTGGAATCATGAACATTGTTTTACAAATTTGTGAACATTTTTTGAACCATGAACATTATCTTAAATTCAAGACAATTTTATTATAATCATGAATATTTTTTGCAAATTCGTGAACATTACGTGAATGCATGATCTTTTTTGAAATCATGAACATTTTTCTAAATTGTGAACATTTATTAAATCGATGAACATTTTTTGCAAATTCGTGAACGTTTCATGAATGCATGAACTTTTTTTGAAATCTTGAAAAAAACAAATTCGTGAACACTTTTTAAATTTGTGAACATTTTTTTGCAAATTCAAGAACATTTTTTGAATTCCCGAGCATCTTTTTGAAATAATGATTTTTTTAAATCATGATTGTTATTTTTTCAAAATTACAACTTTTGCTGAAATTTATAAGCTATTGATATCCTAAATTATTGTAAAAAATAAAAATAAAAACAAAAAGGAAATACGAAAAAAAAACATATGTGTGCCATACGCACATGGGCCAGCTCGGAAGGGCGCGAAGGGGGGGAGCGGGGGTGTGCGCCCGCTGCGTTCTCAGCGCGTGGTGCGCCATATAGGATGTAATGCCCAGGATGGGACTATACCTCCTACGTGTCGAGGCACGACTTAAAGGTATAAGCCCATCTTAGAATGATCTCAAGTTTGGTATCTTTGCACGACTCATGTAAAAGAGGGATTAAATTGCAAAAGAAGATAGTTGGCTTACACTCGCCACTTCACATAATACAATACATAAGCAAAACATCATTCAAAACATCACAACCCGACTACGGACGAAGATCCAAAAATAAGATACCAAAACATAAAGCCACAGGTCCGGATCGAATCCTAGTAGAAACCACTACTGATCGTCGAAACGTAACAAGCATACGGCCAAACTCTTCATCGAGCTCCCAGTGAAGAACTTAAACCAGCTCTTGCATCATCCTCGGCTGAACCTGCATCTGGTGTTGTAGTATCTGTGAGCCACGAGGACTCAGCAATCCCATAACCATGGGTATCAAGACTAGCAAAGCTTTATGGATAGGAAGAGGTAAAGTGGTGAGGTTGCAGCGGCGGCTAAGCATAATATGGTGGCTAACTTACGAGTACCAGAATAAGATGAGCTTCTACGCAAACGGTCGCAAAAGTAGTGATCGCTAAAGATCCTAACTACATACGAGTCAAACATAACCCCACCGTGTTCTCTTCTCAAAGTGAAAAGAGACAGTCACGGTTACTCACATAGTTGTGTGTTGTACTTCGGATCATCTGTCAAGTTTTCTACAACCGGACATTAACAAATTCCAATCTGCCACATAACCGCGGGCACGGCTTTCGAAAGATCATAACCCTGCAGGGGTGTTCCAACTTAGCCCATCACAAGCTCTCACGATTAGCTGAAGTGATAAATATAATATCATCACCCCTTATATTAGGGAAAATCCGATCAAGCTCGGCATCCCGGTAGCACAAGTCATTTCGACAATGGTAAAACAAGTCCAGCAAGACCTCCCGGCGTGTCGACACCCTGATAGTAGCCGCGCGTATCTCGTCTCAGGCCACGATCGGATGGGTGATGCTACAGGAGCCAATCCTCGAGTTTCCCCGTGGTGGCCCTGCAGGACCCCCGTTTGGGACCAACACCATCAGCACTGCCCCCCTGCTATGTAGAAAGAATCCTCGGGTAGCGCTAACTCCCTATGCAGTTTAATTAATTAATTAAGTTGTTATTATGAGCAAATTAAAACCAATGTTGGGCCTTGCTGGAGGAGTTTTATTCAAAGTCGAACTGTCAAGGGGTCCCCATCCACCCATCGTGTAAGGAACGCAAAATCAAGGAACATAATGCCGGTTTATCGGCGCCTAAGGTGGCATGAGTGGAACAAAACACCGAGCAAAAGGCCAAGCCTTACACCCATGCCCAGTATATAGGTGTGTTAATAATAATTATAGATATTGTGATATAACAACAAGAAGTTCCCTCCTGGAACGATCTTCATCTTCACCTGCAACTAACAACGCTATAAGAGGGGCTGAGCAAGCGGGTAACATAGCCAAACAGTGGTTTTGCTAGGAAGGTGTCAAAGGTTAGAGGTTTCAGGGCAACAAGGAGAGGCTGACATAAAAGATGGGTAGCGCGACATGTAACGATAGCATCGAGACAACTAAGCATGGCAATGATAGTAAAGGTATCCAAGGGTATGATCATCTTGCCTGGGAATCCGCAAGGAAGAAGAACGGATCCATGAAGTAGACGGAGCAACAGTCGAGCGAAACCTCACAACTCCGGAACGAAACCGAAGCTAACAAGAGAAGCAATCGGATATAAGCAAACAACACGGTAAACACACAATCATAAACATGACATACGATGCACATCCAAGTATGATGCATGTCCGGTTTAATTATGCATGGCTTAGCAAAGTGCACAAACAAAACTACAAGTTAAGTGGAGCTCAATATGCAACGAGTTGCATATTGACGAAACACCACATATAATTATTTAATTGACTCTCGTTATTTACAAGACAAGATTAAATGTTTGTTAACATGGCAAGAGGTGAAACATAATAAAACTACACTATTTAGGCATTTTAAATGAGGCCGGAAAATAACAACAACATATCCGGAAAAATCCCCATGAGCATGTTTAGTAATTATAGGCAAACAACAATTAAACATATAATGTTGTTAACATGATGCCGATGACATGATCAAGTTTTATGCAAGTTTATTAAAAGTTGACATGAAGAGATATGAAGCATTGTCATCGTGGTGGAAGAAAAGGGTGCCACGGCAACGATTCCGAAAATGATGCCACGGCAACATATCGGTTCCGATAACTCGGTGAGAGACCGGGGCAAAAGAAAGATGGCGTGAGCGGGTCGAACAAGGTGAAAAGGTGGGGTGATCCCGTCACCGGGTTCCCACGAGTCGGCGACGAGGCAACCGAGGAACATGACAAAAGGATGATACGGGCACGGAGCACACAAGAGAAACATCTCATACAACACAAGCATTCGTTCACGGGCACGTCTCGGGGTTATACCTTCGAAACACTCGTTTCGGGGCGGTTCGAGTCGTTGAGGAACGTAGTGGTACACGGGTCGTAGAGGGAAGTAGACGTTCTCGGGTCTTCGGCGATGGTAGACGTTCACGTTACGTGTCATGGTACTTGCGACGTCGGGGTACACGTTATGTAGTGGTACTTGGTCTCGGCGTCGGTAGTTGTACACGTTGGAGTTTCCGTTTCCGAAGAGGTACTTGTCGCGTCATCTTGTGTCGTCGTTCTCGTATCGTAGATGTTCACGTCACGTGTAGAGGTACTTGACGCATCGCCGTGTAGTCGAACTTGGGCATCGGAGAGGAACTTGACGCCTCGTCGTGGTACTTGCCGAAGGGGAACTTGACGGTCTCGGGGTCCCTCGTACATAAGAACTTGGCAAAAACAAAATCGACAGCAAGGTCTAGGCGAGCAACATCAGCAACAAAACGACGGCAGCACGGGGCGTCGAGGCCGTGCAGCGGCATGGCGGTGAGGTAGCAGAACGGAGGGAGGCGCTCGTCGTGGTACTTGGGGCCGCAGGAGGACGGGGCCGCTCGGGGCTGCTGCGGTGCTCGCGCATGGAGGGGTCGGGGTCGGCGCGAGGCGCGGGAGGCGCGCAGGGCGGCGCTGCTCGGGCCAGGTGGCTGCCTGAGGACGACCGCTGGAGTCGACAGGAGGAAGGGCCTCGCTGGAGGACGCTGGAGAAGAGATGCAGCGGCGTGGCATCGGCGCTGCCTTGGCGACGAGAAACGATGGAGGAGGAGCGCGAAGGAGAGGCACGCGCGGCTCCGCGCGCTGGAAGGGCGCCATGGCGCGGGCGTGGGCGCGCTGGGGAGAAGGCTCGGGGGGGATTGGGGCGCTGCTGCCTGGAGGCGCTGCGGCCTGGCGCTGGAGAGGCAGCTGGGGTGCGGCCTCTGGCGCGAAGGAGAAGCGGCGATGGAGGGAATCGGGACTTGGCGCAGGGGATCGAGAGAGAAGAGGATGCGGGGTCGAGGAGATGGGGAGAGGGAGTGGCGGCGCGCTGAGGGAAATCGGGGAGGGAGCGAGCGATCGGTGCGGGAGTCTAGGACGCTAGGGTTAGGTCGCCTCGGCCTTGGGCCGGCTAAGGCTGGGATGGCCTGGGCCTAGAGGGAGAGATGGGCCAGGAGGAGGGAAGGGCGGCTGGGCTCTGTTCTTATTTGATTTTTTTTCAGAAACCAAATAAGAAAAGAAAAGAATGAGGAGGAGGTGGCTAGGGAACAATTAGGGCATGAGATCAATTTTACTGGACTCGCAAAATTGCGTTGATTCCAAGAAAAATATAAAAGGGGCATGATTGGAAAATAAATTCAAATTCCTTTGAATTTATTTCAAATGGTGTGAACAAGACTATGATTTAGAAGAGCCCAAAAAATGTCCGGAATTTTGGAGGAGCCTCGATAAAAGGAAAAAGAATTATAGGCAAGGTTTTTTGAAGGAGAAACTCGAAGTAGGAAAAGCATGGGGAAAATTATGCACGTGTGTTGGTTAATTCCAAACAAATGGAATATTTATTTATATAACTCCCTAAATATTGAGAGGCTTTTATCTGTTTTAAAGAGAAGACATTCTTCCCTCGATTTAAATGGACCGAAGGTCCACATGATTTATTTAGGTTGAGATGCAAAAATAAATAAATATGACATGATGGCATGATGACATGATGCAATGCAAAATAAATAACACAAGCACAAAATAAACACAAGGGAGAACCCGGAACATCTGGAATCTTCTGGAATCTTCTGGGACGTCGGTCTTCGGGCGTCACAACTCTCCCACACTAACAGAGGATCTCGACCCGAGATCCTAGAGATAGCACCGGGTAGAAACGGAAAAAGGAGGAGGTAAAACAAAGTTGCTTCTTTGACAGACGAGTGAAACCAGGAACCTTGAGAGGTTGAACAAAATGAAAGAAGAATACAACAGAGATGAACGAAGTTAAGAGCACTCCGTTAGAAAAGAGGAACAAGGAACATTATGAGAACCTTGTAGGTTGAAAGACATGAAACAAGAGCTTACAAACCAAAAGAATATGAAACTGCAATGGTATAGCCAAGAAATAAGAATGACATGATTCGGACAGCACTCCGACTGAAAATGGAAGGAATTAACAGGAACTTGAGAAGATGGATGATAGTTGATGAAAACAGCCACATTGTCTCCGAAACAATTAAAAGAATGGCACAATGTTTAAGAAGATTCAGACAGCACTCCGGTTAAAAGATAGGCAAAACTTGATAAGATGAGGGAACTCGAACGAAGAATACAACACTCCGGTTAAATAGACAAGCAAAGGAAGAATATGATCTTGATAAAAACGAGATGATGGTTAAAGAGAGCAATATCACAAAGCCTCCGGAATGAAAGAATAGCATATAAATCAACGAAAGAAAAGAATGGAGAAGAAAAGACAACTTCTCCGACAAATGAATTTGAAAGAGCGTCCTTACGAAGAAGGGTTGAACGGAGTTGTTGGAAAATCAACAACAAAAGAATAAGCTTGAAGTGGGCTTATGGAAAACATCTCAAAATTAAGAGGTGACAACCAGCCACTAACAGAAACGAATTGCTTGGATTGAGATCAACAAAGAGACGATAAACTTATTTCGTCGGAATGATAAATGAAGAACTTGGGTCATTTATAAGCACCATAATAGCAACAATTCTCAAGGAAAGCTTTTAGGTGAAATACAACCCAAGATAACTCGAACGAATAAATTGAAAGGTTGGAAAGATCTCCTGAACAAAGAAAATGATGGGTTTAAATATCTCATTCTTGACAACTCGTGAATCATAAAACATGAAGGAATTGTCAAGAATGACATAACACCATCTCAACAGATAAGGGAGCAAGAATTGCACTTGGAAAGCATGATGAAGAATGCTTGAGCTCCAACAAGAATCTTGATGAAGACTTCGAGGATGAATTAAATGATGATGAACCACCATGAAGAACTCCGGTAATGAAAGCATGAGAAGTGGAAGATGAAAAGAACAAGATTCGAGACCTGCGATGAATTAGATGGAGCTTTGAAATGATATAATTGAAATAACATGGAGCTCCGAAAAACAAGATGAACAACTTAGAACCAAGGATATGATATGATGAACAAGCTCCAGACAAAAGAATTAAGTCACCTTGAAGGAATAAGAATAAGAATTATGTCATGCATATCCTTCACCAATTTAAATTGATGACAACCAAAGGATTTGGCATACTACTTATTCTCATTGCAAAGAATTAAAGAGAGATCTAGCACAACCTTGGATAAATCTTCAACGAACCACCGGCAGGGTTATGAAAAGAACAAATGAATTAAAACGATAACAACAGAAGGTAATCTTGAATGAACCACCGTAAAAATATGGAGACGAACGAAGAGACATCAATGAAGAATATTTGGAGGGCGAAGTTGAAAACTGAGAACGAAGAAATATTCTAAAATGATGGCCTTCAGAGGATCACAATAGGAAGAATTCATGAAATGCTTCGGATGGGTATGAAAATAATTCCTCACAATCAAAACAATTATGAGGATGGCAAGAAGCTAGAACCACGAATCCTCACGAGAACGGGCCAAGATTTAAGAGAAACACTTCTCCGGTCTCCAAATGTTGAGAATGACGAGAAATGCCAAGAAGAATTATATAGGCACTCTGTAAAGAAGAATTAAAGGTTGAACCAATGATGAAAAAGAATTGTATGCGATCTTAGAGAAGGCATGTGACTGATGGGGATCATTCGTCACACTTGAAAGGAATTTCAAAATAACTCCGGAAAAATAAGAAGAGTCAGGTAAGATCCTGGGAAAAGACCTGTGGGTTAGGGCCCACTCAAAGAAATCACCGTTGAAAAAGATTGCTTAAGAGATATTGCACCGGTTGAATTAAATGGCTTGAATGAGATAACAATGCTCAAAAATTGCTTGAGCGGATTAAGAATGGAATTATGAATCTTCAGCACTCCGGATATGAATAGCAAGAGGAGAATGATTAATTGGTGCACCGGAATAAGAAAGCATTGTGAAAAGTGGAAAAAGGATAAGATCAACACCGAAAACTTGAATTACATCCACCGGCAGAATTAGAGAACAAAAGAATGATGAACTTGAAGCTCTTGAGCATCTTCACGATAAATCACCTGATAAGAACATTGAAGGAAAAGAATGATGAAACATCACATGAATAAAATGGATATTTCATCTGAGAATTGTTGGCTCCATAAAGAGAAGGGTGGGAGGGTGGGGAAAACAAAGACAACTTGGGATGAATAAAACAGACAAATCGCCAGATTTCTCAACAGCGTCCGTATGGAATAACTTGAAGAGAAGGCACACCGGTTGAAAAGAATTTAACATGACCATCTCGATGATCAAGAAGGACTAGCACTCCCATAGAAATATGAGAACACCGATTAGGAAAGGTATGGAATCAACATTTGACATCGAAGCAACTCGAATACCAGAATCAAAACAAAACAAAGGATAGATATGTAACATGATCTTCACAATATCATCCGAACAGAGAATTGAACGAATGAATTCCGCAGGTACATCAACTAGTCGAGAAGCCACTTGGAGAACAAAAGTAAATAAAAAGGAACAAGGAACAAATAGAACAAATACAAGATAGAAGCTTCGTTCGACATCTTCGTGCTGAAAGCTCATGGAACGTGTTACAAAAGGGTCTTGCAATCCCCGGATCAACATAGCCAAGGACCCTTTAAGATGCAACTCCCGATCGGAACAAGCCCATAAAACCACTTCACTCAATGTAGAACCCCGAACTCCATATCGTGCACTCGTTGGAAGAATGCCTAGAACTACTGGATGAACCCACCTATTAATTTACGAAAGTTTCCACTTATGCAATCAGGTGTTGGGGATACAGGGAAGCACCGCGCAATCAACTCTAAACCTACATCCAGCTGTATCCATCCTTCAACACATAACCAGTTGTTCTCGGAAACCGTTTACCTCGGACCTTCGAAACGCATCCACTATACAAGCTATGGAAATACTCCCGAACTACCTCCCCAGTACTGGGTGATGTCGGGGTTATCTTGCCACTAACCGCATAGGAGAGTTTTCGATGTCGGCCGTCTTAAGTATTCTAGTACTGCCGCGATGGATTTGTGACGACAACACCTCGGAGCTCAACTCCCCGGGACACTGCCACAACCCCTAATGACAGGAGGCATCGAGAACAATGTTCTCGTCACAAAGACATCGGAACAATCCAAACAATACTCGCGAGACCCTAAAAAAAATTTGGTGCAATTTTTGAAAGTAGAAGAGACAAGAGTAATCGTCAGGAGTCCTTACCAGAGTGAAAATAGATGAGGAGCAAAAGAAATCCTACTCTCCGATATAAATATAGGACTCAAAATATTTTCAGTGTGTGCCTAGACTCAACCGTCAACGATTCGATCAATCAGTGGGGGCTTCTAGGTCGGAGAAGGCACTGATACCAACTTGTAATGCCCAGGATGGGACTATACCTCCTACGTGTCGAGGCACGACTTAAAGGTATAAGCCCATCCTAGAATGATCTCAAGTTTGGTATCTTTGCACGACTCATGTAAAAGAGGGATTAAATTGCAAAAGAAGATAGTTGGCTTACACTCGCCACTTCACACAATACAATACATAAGCAAAACATCATTCAAAACATCACAACCCGACTACGGGCGAAGATCCAAAAGAAAGATACCAAAACATAAAGCCACAGGTCCGGAACGAATCCTAGTAGAAACCACTACTGATCGTCGAAACGTAACAAGCATACGGCCAAACTCTTCATCGAGCTCCCAGTGAAGAACTTGAACCAGCTCTTGCATCATCCTCGGCTGAACCTGCATCTGGTGTTGTAGTATCTGTGAGCCACGAGGACTCAGCAATCCCATAACCATGGGTATCAAGACTAGCAAATCTTTATGGGTAGGAAGAGGTAAAGTGGTGAGGTTGCAGTAGCGGCTAAGCATAATATGGTGGCTAACTTACGAGTACCAGAATAAGATGAGCTTCTACGCAAACGGTCGCAAAAGTAGTGATCGCTAAAGATCCTAACTACATACGAGTCAAACATAACCCCACCGTGTTCTCTTCTCAAAGTGAAAAGAGACAGTCACGGTTACTCACACAGTTGTGTGTTTTACTTCGGATCATCTGTCAAGTTTTCTACAACCGGACATTAACAAATTCCAATCTGCCACATAACCGCGGGCACGGCTTTCGAAAGATCATAACCCTGCAGGGGTGTTCCAACTTAGCCCATCACAAGCTCTCACGATTAGCTGAAGTGATAAATATAATATCATCACCCCTTATCTTAGGGAAAATCCGATCAGGCTCGGCATCCCGGTAGCACAAGTCATTTCGACAATGGTAAAACAAGTCCAGCAAGACCTCCCGGCGTGTCGACACCCTGATAGTAGCCGCGCGTATCTCGTCTCAGGCCACGATCGGATGGGTGATGCTACAGGAGCCAATCCTCGAGTTTCCCCGTGGTGGCCCTGCAGGACCCCCGTTTGGGACCAACACCATCAGCACTGGCCCCCCCTGCTATGTAGAAAGAATCCTCGGGTAGCGCTAACTCCCTATGCAATTTAATTAATTAATTAAGTTGTTATTATGAGCAAATTAAAACAAATGTTGGGCCTTGCTGGAGGAGTTTTATTCAAAGTCGAACTGTCAAGGGGTCCCCATCCACCCATCGTGTAAGGAACGCAAAATCAAGGAACATAATGCCGGTTTATCGGCGCCTAAGGTGGCATGAGTGGAACAAAACACCGAGCAAAAGGCCAAGCCTTCCACCCATGCCCAGTATATAGGTGTGTTAATAATAATTATAGATATTGTGATATAACAACAACAAGTTCCCTCCTGGAACGATCTTCATCTTCACTTGCAACTAACAACGCTATAAGAGGGGCTGAGCAAGCGGGTAACATAGCCAAACAGTGGTTTTGCTAGGAAGGTGTCAAAGGTTAGAGGTTTCAGGGCAACAAGGAGAGGCTGACATAAAAGATGGGTAGCGCGACATGTAACGATAGCATCGAGACAACTAAGCATGGCAATGGTAGTAAAGGTATCCAAGGGTATGATCATCTTGCCTGGGAATCCGCAAGGAAGAAGAACGGATCCATGAAGTAGACGGAGCAACAGTCGAGCGAAACCTCACAACTCCGGAACGAAACCGAAGCTAACAAGAGAAGCAACCGGAAAGAAGCAAACAACACGGTAAACACACAATCATAAACATGGCATACGATGCACATCCAAGTATGATGCATGTCCGGTTTAATTATGCATGGCATGGCAAAGTGCACAAACAAAACTACAAGTTAAGTGGAGCTCAATATGCAACGAGTTGCATATTGAGGAAACACCACATATAATTATTTAATCGACTCTCGTTATTTACAAGACAAGATTAAATGTTTGTTAACATGGCAAGAGGTGAAACATAATAAAACTACACTATTTAGGCATTTTAAATGAGGCCGGAAAATAACAACAACATATTCGGAAAAATCCCCATGAGCATGTTTAGTAATTATAGGCAAACAACAATTAAACATATAATGTTGTTAACATGATGCGGATGACATGATCAAGTTTTATGCAAGTTTATTAAAAGTTGACACGAAGAGATATGAAGCATTGTCACCGTGGTGGAAGAAAAGGGTGCCACGGCAACGATTCCGAAAATGATGCCACGGCAACATATCGGTTCTGATAACTCGGCGAGAGACCGGGGCAAAAGAAAGATGGCGTGAGCGGGTCGAACAAGGTGAAAAGGTGGGGTGATCCCGTCACCGGGTTCCCACGAGTCGGCGACGAGGCAACCGAGGAACATGACAAAAGGATGATACGGGCACGGAGCACACAAGAGAAATATCTCATACAACACAAGCATTCGTTCACGGGCACGTCTTGGGGTTATACCTTCGAAACACTCGTTTCGGGGCGTTCGAGTCGTTGAGGAACGTAGTGGTACACGGGTCGTAGAGGAAGAAGTCGTTCTCGCGAGTCGTGGTATACGTGTCGTAGAGGGAAGTAGACGTTCTCGGGTCTTCGGCGACGGTAGACGTTCACGTTACGTGTCGTGGTACTTGCGACGTCGGGGTACACGTTATGTAGTGGTACTTGGTCTCGGCGTCGGTAGTTGTACACGTTGGAGTTTCCGTTTCCGAAGAGGTACTTGTCGCGTCATCTTGTGTCGTCGTTCTCGTATCGTAGATGTTCACGTCACGTGTAGAGGTACTTGACGCATCGCCGTGTAGTCGAACTTGGGCATCGGAGAGGAACTTGACGCCTCGTCGTGGTACTTGCCGAAGGGGAACTTGACGGTCTCGGGGTCCCTCGTACATAAGAACTTGGCAAAAACAAAATCGGCAGCAAGGTCTAGGCGAACAACATCAGCAACAAAACGACGGCAGCACGGGGCGTCGAGGCCGTGCAGCGGCATGGCGGTGAGGTAGCAGAACGGAGGGAGGCGCTCGTCGTGGTACTTGGGGCCGCAGGAGGACGGGGCCGCTCGGGGCTGCTGCGGTGCTCGCGCATGGAGGGGTCGGGGTCGGCGCGAGGCGCGGGAGGCGCGCAGGGCGGCGCTGCTCGGGCCAGGTGGCTGCCTGAGGACGACCGCTGGAGTCGACGGGAGGAAGGGCCTCGCTGGAGGACGCTGGAGAAGAGATGCAGCGGCGCGGCATCGGCGCTGCCTTGGCGACGAGAAACGATGGAGGAGGGGCGCGAAGGAGAGGCACGCGCGGCTCCGCACGCTGGAAGGGCGCCATGGCGCGGGCGTGGGCGCGCTGGGG
>LR738711.1:841150096-841182496 GCA_902687465.1 Secale cereale
AAAAAAATTGTTACCAAAACAACACAAAAAGAGTAATGCGGTTCACTTCGTGATCAAAAAACAAAACACACATCGGAAATCAGCTCACTTCTCAAACACTTCTCAACGCGCGCAAAAAACAACACAAGAAGAGTAATGCGGGTCACTTCGTGATCAAAAAACAAAACACACATCGGAAAGCAGCTCACTTCTCAAACACTTCTCAACGCGCTGCAGTTCGTAGCCAGCCGCACGACTTTCAAATTTAACTAAAACCGTAAAGAATCTCAAAAACATTTCAACATATGAAATTAGCGCCTCGTTCGTAGCTTTCCAACGGTATATTACACGCCTTGTTCCGACAAACAGTTAAAAAACTAGAGTGAAAACAGTACCGAAAATTGGAAAAAAAAAATCGAAAAACACAATTCCGCGATTTAGTAAATTCAAAACTGCTCTTAAACCGTAGCGAATTAGAAAAAATAATAGATACGAAAAAGATGCGTGGCGACGATATCTTTCCAACGGTGTATCATATGTTTCGTTCCAACGAGCAGTTTAGAAAAAAACGTCAAAAAACGCTCGCTGCTATTCGTTGTGAGCCGCACGATTTTCGAAACTGCTCTTAAACTATGATGAATTTGGAAAAGTGTTCAACATGGCGAAGATGCGTCTACTCCATAGCTTTTCAACGGTATATTACACGCATAATTCCGATAAACGGTTAAAAAACTAGAGCAAAAAAGGTACAGAAAAAACAACACGTACAGTTTTTTCAACATGAAGTTCGCTGGTCTCTGTGGTGCGGTGCGTTTAGCTCTACAATGCAATTTTGCAATGCAGTTCGGAAGTGTTATGAGAATAATATATATACAGCCAGCCGGTCTATTCTCATAACATTATGAGAATAATATTCTCATAACACTTCCGAACTGCATTGTAATACTGCATTGGAAAGCTATACGCACCGCACCACAGAGACCAGCGAACTTCATGTTTGAAAAAACTGTACGTGTTATTTTTTCGGTATCTTTTTTGCTCTACTTTTTTAACCGTCTATCAGAATTATGCGTGTAATATACCGTTGAAAAGCTATGAAGTAGACGCAATTTCGCCATGTTGAACACTTTTCAAAATTCATCATAGTTTAAGAGCAGTTTCGAAAATCGTGCGGCTCACAACGAATGGCAGCGAGCGTTTTTTGCCATTTTTTTTCTAAACCGCTCGTCGGAATGAAACATATGATACACCGTTGGAAAGATATCATCGACGCGCATCTTTTTCATATATATTATTTTTTCTAATTCGCTACGGTTTAAGAGCAGTTTTGAATTTACTAAATCGCGAAATTGTGTTTTTCGATTTTTTTCAAATTTTCGGTACTGTTTTCACTCCAGTTTTCTAATCGTTTGTCGAAACAAAGCGTGTAATATACCGTTGGAAAGCTACGAACGAGGCGCAACTTTCATATGTTGATTTTTTTTGAGATTCCTTACGGTTTTTAGTTAAATTTGAAAATCGTGTGGCTGACTACAAACGGCAGCGGCCGTTTTTTCGTGAATTTTTTACAAAACGTTAGTCGGAATGATCCAAATGATACACCGTTGGAAAGATATCATCGAGACGCTACTTTTTCATGTAGAACACGCCCTCTAATTCATTACGGTTTAAGAGCAGTTTTGAAATTACAAAAACGCGGAAACTCTGTTTTTCGCGACAAGAAAATCGACGCGTGCACTGCATCGGACAGAAAAGCGCACTGCTTCAAACTGAAGAACGCACTGCATCAGACAGTCAATCGAACCTCATGATTTATTTTGTTGGACGTAGATTTTTCTCAGAGGAGTTTTGTTGTCTTTTTTCCAACTTTTTTTCCGAAGGAAAGTGGACCGCAACACTCCCGAAAGTGAAGCGGAACACTACCGAAAGTGAACCTCATGATTTGCTGTTGTCTTTTTTCGTACTAATTAATTTTTTACGCGCGTTTGAGAAGTGTTGAGAAGTGAGCTGCTTTTCCGATGTGTTTTTGTTTTTGGATCACCAAGTGAACCACAATGGTTTTTTTATGGCCAACTTCGTGAGAGAAACAAAGTGAGCTTCAAAGAGTCCTTTGCAATGGACTTTTTTTAGACGAAAGTGCACTGCATTTTTACATGTTTTCAAATGCATTTTGTTCGAAATGAACTATACTGAGGATTCCTTCGTAGCAGACTTCTTTTTTACCCAAGTGCACTGCACGTTCACTTACCTAACAAACCACCACAAAATGAACCAGACACCTTTCATAGACACCACAAAATGCGTTTTTACTTTGGGTCTGTTCTCTTCTTTTACATTGAATAAAATAGAACCAGACACCTTACATTTTTTTCTCGAAGTACATACCATGAAAAATAAACCACAAACTGCTAGTTGTTTGTTTGTTCTCTTCTTTTACATCAAATAAAACAGGACAAGCCGCCATGCACAAACAAATGGACCCCTGCACAATGTACAAGAGAACCACCCGACGCTGAACGGGAAGTGGATGCTCGCCGGCACCACTTAATTCTTTTTTCCTGCAAAATAAGCAAATGAACCTAAGAGAAAATCATAGTGCACTTCATTTACAATTTGATTTTTCTTTAGAAAAAACACCAAATAGTGAGGTGAGCAACTCGGCGGCCGTTAGAGTTTGTTGAATCGGCGACTGCAACCCGGCTAAGCTGCATCGCTGATCGAGGTGAACTGAGGCACAACCCATGATTTTGAAATGGGGGAATTCCACCTGTGAGCACAAACTTTCACCGGCAAGCACAAAATTTCACTGGCAACCATGGGAGGAGGCGGGCGGACTGCATCACCTATCATTTTCTGCAAAAAAGAGAGTAAAATGAACCTTAAGAGCAAAGAACAATGGACTGCATCGGTACTCTTATTTCTCTTCAGAAGAACAAAAAGCAAAAATCTTGTCATCGTCGGGGGCGTGACGGAGGAGGTCGCTTGGGTAGGGGGGTGGAGGTGCATGGTGCTGAGTGGTGCTGGCCACCAACCACCAAGCGAATCCGGCGCGGGATCCACGGATGCGTGGTCGGGGGTCACCAGATCGAGCAGTGTGGGTCGGGGCTGGAGCGCCGTCGGGGCACGGTGGTGCGGCACCCGTAGTGGTCGCGCGAAGGAGCTTCGGTAGTGGTCGTAGGCGGGCGGTGGCCGCCGGATCCGGTGGAGGAGGCCTCGCCGGGGGCCAGTGGCGGACGGATCCCGCCATCGCCGCGGGGGTGCGCCGACAGTTGGGGGCGCGCCTGGAGGGGTGGAGTGGTGGAGCGCCGCAGGGCTGGGAGGTGGTGGCGCGCCGAAGGGTTGGGAGGTGGTGGCGCGCGCGGAGGCGGGGCGGCGGTCTGGGGTAGCGATCCGGCATCGGCTCCGGTAGAAGGCGGGGTGGGGAGGGGGCCGTGGTGTGCGGGCACCTCCGCGCTAGAAGGCTGGGTGGGGAGGGGTGTGGGGGGTGTTATGAGAATAAGGTCTTAAGGGGTGTTATGAGAATAAGGTCTTAAGGGGTGTTATGAGAATTTATTCTTAATACCTTTCTCATAGTTGCGGATGCTTGCGAGGGGGTTAATCATAAGTATGAGGTTTGTTCAAGTAAGAACAACACATAAGCACAGGTCCACCCACATACCAAATTATCAAAGTATCGAACACGAATCGAATCAACATGATGAAAGTGGCTAGACGAAATCCCCGTGTACCCTCAAGAACGCTTTGCTTAATATAAGAGACCGTTTTGGCCTGTCCTTTGCCTCAAAAGGATTGGGCTATCTTGCTGCACTTCTGTTACTACTATCATTACTTGCTCGTTGCAAATTATCTTGCTATCAAACTACTATGTTACTTACAATCTCAGCACTTCCAGACATTACCTTGCTGAAAACCACTTGTCATTTCCTCCTGCTCCTCGTTGGGTTCGACACTCTTACTTATTGAAAAGGCTACAATTGATCACATATACTTGTGGGTCATCAAGGCTATTTTCTGGCGCCATTGTCGGGGAGTGAAGCGCTTTTGGTAAGTGGAAATCAGTAAGAAAAAATTATTACTACGTGCTGAAATTTACTATCACTTGTTACTATGGAGAACAATCCTTTGAGGGGTTTGTTCGGGGTATCTTCACCTCGACCGGAACCACAATTAGTTAACCCTCAACCTAATGCACCTACTTAAAATATTGAATATGAAATTCCTTCGGGTATGATGGAACAACTGCTAGCTAATCCTTGCGTAGGAGATGAAACCAAACATCCTGATATGCACTTGATATATGTGGAAGAAATTTGTGGATTGTTTAAGCTTGCAGGTTTACCAGGAGATGAAGTTAAGAAGAATGTTTTCCCTTTATCTTTGAAGGGAAAAGCATTAGTATTGTGACGCCCCCGATTTGTCCGTACATTAATCATGCACGCAAATGTGTACGACCGAGATCAGGGACTCACTGGAGGATATCACAACACAACTCTAAAAATAAATAAGTCATACAAGCTTCATATTACAAGCCAGGGGCCTCGAGGGCTCGAATACAAGTGCTCGATCATAGATGAGTCAGCGGAAGCAACAATATCTAAGTATAGACATAAAGTTAAACAAGTTGCCATAAGATGGTTAGCACAAACTGGGATACATATCGAAAGAGGCACATGCCTCCTGTCTGGGATCCTCCTAAACTACTCTTGATCGTCGTCGGCAGACTGCACATAGTAGTAGGCACCTCCGGTGCAGTAGGAGTCATCGTAGATGGCGTCTTGCTCCTGGGCTCCACCATCTGGTTGCATCATCCGAGAAGAAGGGACAGAAGGGGGGAAAGGGGGAGCAACCGTGAGTACTCATCCAAAGTACTTGCAAGCAAGGATCTATACGACAAATGCAATGGTAACAATGATATGGGTAGTATCTGTGGATTGAACTGCAGAATGCGAGAATAAGAGGGGGATAGCTAATCCTATCGAAGACTACACTTCCGGCAGCCTCCATATTACAGTAGTAGAAGAGAGTAGATGGTAAGTTCACCAAGTAACATCGTTTAGCATAATCCTACCCGGCGATGCTCCCCTCGTCACCCTGTGGAAAAGCGATCATTGGGTTGTCTATGGAATTTATCTGGGTGTGTTTTATTAAGTATCCGGTTCTAGTTGTCATGAGGTCGGAGTACAACTCCGGGTCGTCCTTTTACCGAGGGACACGACTATTCAAATAGATTAACTTCCCTGCAGGGGTGCACCACATTACCCAAGATGCTCAATCCCCTCTGGCCGGACACACTTTTCTAGGTCATGCCCGACCTCGGAAGATCAACACGTCGCAGCCCTACCTAGGCATAGCTGATACGTCTCCAACGTATCTATAATTTCGGATTGTTCCATGCTATTATTTATGAAGTCTTGGATGTTTAATGGGATTTATCATTCACTTTTATATCATTTTTTGGACTAACCTACTAACCCAAAGGCCGAGTCCAGATTGCTGTTTTTTGCCTATTTCAGGGTTTTGCAGAAAAAGAATATCAAACGGAGTCCAAACGGAATGAAACCTTCGCGAGAGATATTTTTGGAGAAAATCACGCACGCAGAGCTTGAGAACCATGTTAGGAGACAGAGGGCTAGCCCACGAGGGTGGGGGGGGGGCACGCCCCCTTCCCAGGGCGCGCCCCCTGCCTCGTGGCCCCCTCGAGCGTCCCCTAGTGCCCTCCTTCTTCCTATATAAGTCCACGTACCCCAGAAACTCCGTGAACAGAGAGAAAACCCTAATTCCACCGCCGTACCTTCTGTTCCTGTGGAGATCCCATCTTGGAGCCTGTTCCGGAGCTCCACCGGAGGGGGATCCATCACGGAGGCCTTCTTCATCATCATCATCGCCCTCACCATGAGTTGTGAGTAGTTTACCACAGACCTTCAGGTCCATAGCTAGTATCTAGATGGCTTCTTCTCTCTCTCTCTGGATCTCAATACAAAGTTCTCCTCGGTCTTCGAGGAGATCTATTCGATGTAATATCTTTTTGCGGTGTGTTTGTCGAGATCTGATGAATTGTGAGTTTATGATCAAGGTTATCTATGAAAGATATTTGGTTCTTCTCTGAACTTTTTATGTGTGCTCAGAATATCCTTGCAAGTCTCTTCGAATTATTGGTTTGGTCTGGCCTACTAGATCTATAGTTCTTGCAATGGGAGAAGTGCTTGGCTCTGGGTTCAATCTTGCAGTGTCCTTTCCCAGTGACAGTAGGGGCAGCAAGGCACGCATTGTATTGTTGCCATCGAGGATAAAAATATGTAGTTTATATCATATTGCTTGAGTTTATCCCTCTACATCATGTCATCTTGCTTAAGGCGTTACTATGTTCTTATGAACTCAATACACTAGATGCATGCTGGATAGCGGTCGATGTGTGGAGTAATAGTAGTAGATGCAGAATCGTTTCGGTCTACTTGTCTTGGACGTGATGCCTATATACAATGATCATGCCTAGATAGTCTCATAATTATTCGCTTTTCTATCAATTGCTCGACCGTAATTTGTTTACCCGCCGTAGAATATCGCTATCATGAGAGAAGCCACTAGAGAAAACTATGGCCCCTGGGTCTATTCTCAACATATCAATCTACATCTACTTTAATTTTATCGCTTTTATTTTCTGCTCTTATAAACTAAAAATACCAAAAATATCAACTATCATCTCTATCAGATCTCACTTTCGTAAGTGACCGTAAAGGGATTGACAACCCCGTATCGCGTTGGCTGCGAAGTTCTTATTTGTTTGTGCAGGTGCGACGGACTCGCGCGTGGTCTCTTACTGGATTGATACCTTGGTTCTCAAAAACTGAGGGAAATACTTACACTACTGTGATGCATCTCCCTTTCCTCTTCGAGGGAATACAACGCAAGCTCAAGAGGTAGCAAGAAGGATTTATGGCGCCGTTGCCGGGGAGGCTTACGCATAAGTCATATACCAAGTACCTATCACGAACCCTTATCCTTCGCATTACATTATTAGCCTCTCGTTTTCCTCTCCCTCACTTCACCCTTGCCGTTTTATTTGCCCTTCTTCCGTTGTTGATACGTCTCCAACGTATCTATAATTTTTTATTGTTCCATGCTATTATTTATGAAGTCTTGGATGTTTAATGGGCTTTGTCATTCACTTTTATATCATTTTTGGGACTAACCTACTAACCCAAAGGCCCGGTCCAGATTGTTGTTTTTTGCCGATTTCAGGGTTTTGTAGAAAAAGAATATCAAACGGAGTACAAACGGAATGAAACCTTCGCGAGAGATATTTTTGGAGAAAATAACGCCAGAGGAACTTGAGAACCACGTCAGGGGAGCCTCGAGTGGCCCTCAAGGGTGGGGGGGGCGCCCCCTTCCCTGGGCGCGCCCCCTGCCTCGAGGCCGACTCGAGCGTCCCCCGGTGCCCTCCTTCTTCCTATGTAAGTCCACGTACCCCAGAAACTCCGTGAACAGAGAGAAAACCCTAATTCCACTGTCGTAGCTTCTGTTCCCGTGGAGATCCCATCTTGGAGCCTGTTCCGGAGCTCCACCGGAGGGGGATCCATCACGAAGGCCTTCATCATCATCATCATCATCGCCCTCACCATGAGTTGGGAGTAGTTTACCACAAACCTTCGGGTCCATAGCTAGTATCTAGATGGCTTCTTCTCTCTCTCTGGATCTCAATACAAAGTTCTCCTCGGTCTTTGAGGAGATCTATTCGATGTAATCTCTTTTTGCGGTGTGTTTGTCGAGATGCGATGAATTGTGAGTTTAAGATCAAGGTTATCTATGAAAGATATTTGGTTCTTCGCTGAACTTTTTTATGCGTGCTCATAATATCCTTGCAAGTCTCTTCGAATTATTGGTTTGGTTTGGCCTACTAGATCTATAGTTCTTGCAATGGGAGAAGTGCTTGGCTTTGGGTTCAATCTTGCGGTGTCCTTTCCCAGTTACAGTAGGGGCAGCAAGGCACGTATTGTATTGTTGCCATCGAGGATAAAAAGATGGGGTTTACATCATATTACTTGAGTTTATCCCTCTACATCATGTCATCTTGCTTAAGGCGTTACTCTGTTCGTATGAACTCAATACACTAGATGCATGCTGGATAGCGGTCGATGTGTGGAGTAATAGTAGTAGATGCAGGCAGGAGTCACTCTACTTGTCTCGGACGTGATGCCTATATACAATGATCATGCCTAGATAGTCTCATAATTATTCGCTCTTCTATCAATTGCTCGACAGTAATTTGTTTACCCGCCAAAGAATATCGCTATCATGAGAGAAGCCACTAGAGAAAACTATGGCCCTCGGGTCTATTCTCAACATATCAATCTACATCTACTTTACTTTTACCGCTTTTATTTGCTTTTTTATTTAACCAAAAATACCAAAAATATCAACTGTCATCTCTATCAGATCTCACTCTCGTAAGTGACCGTAAAGGGATTGACAATCCCTTATCGCGTTGGCTGCGAAGTTCTTATTTGTTTGTGCAGGTGCGAGGGAATGGCGCGTGGTCTCCTACTGGATTGATACCTTGGTTCTCAAAACCTGAGGGAAATACTTACGCTACTGTGCTGCATCTCCCTTTCCTCTTCGAGGGAATACAATGCAAGCTCAAGAGGTAGCAAGAAGAATTTCTGGCGCCGTTGCCGGGGAGGCTTACGCAAAAGTCATATACCAAGTACCTATCACAAACCCTTATCCTTCGCATTACATTTATTTGCCTCTCATTTTCCTCCCCCCACTCACCCTTGCCGTTTTATTTTCCCTTCTTCCGCCGCGTGTTTATCGTTCGCTTGCTTCTTGTTTGCTTGTGTGTGTTGGATTGCTTGCTTGTCACTATGGCTCAGAACAATACCAAATTGTGTGACTTCTCCAATACCAACAACAATGACTTTATTAGCACTCCGATTACTCCTATTACCGATGCTGAATCTTGTGGGATCAATGCTGCTTTGTTGAATCTTGTCATGAAAGATCAATTCTCCGGCCTTCCTAGTGAAGATGCCGCTACCCATCTGAACAACTTTGTTGATTTGTGTGATATGCAAAAGAAAAGCGATACGGATAATGATATTGTTAAATTGAAGTTATTTCCGTTTTCACTTAAAGATCGTGCTAAAACTTGGTTTTCCTCTTTGCCTAGAAATAGTATTGATTCGTGGAATAAGTGCAAAGATGCTTTTATCTCTAAGTATTTCCCTCCTGCTAAGATCATCTCTCTTAGAAACGATATTATGAATTTTAAGCAACTAGATCATGAATGATACGTCTCCAACGTATCTATAATTTTTGATTGTTCCATTCTATTATATTATCCTTCTAGGATGTCTTATGGGCTTTATTATACACTTTTATATCATTTTTGGGAGTAACCTATTAACCCAGAGCCCAGTGTCAGTTTCTGTTTTTCTCCTGTTTTAGGGTTTTACAGAAAAGGAATATCAAACGGAGTCCAATTGACGAGCCAATTTTTTATGAATTTTTCTGGACCAAAAGAAGCCCACGAAGCAAAAGAGTTGGGCCAGGAGAGCCATGGGCTGCCCTCGAGGGTGGAGGGCGCGCCCTGGGCAGGGGGCGCGCCCCTATCTCGAGGACGGCCCGTAGCCCCCCTTTACTTGGCCCCGACTCCAAAAATTCCTATAAATACTGAAACCTTCGGAAATTAACCTAGATCGGGAGTTCCGCCGCCGAAAGCCTCTGGTGCCACCAAAAACCAATCTAGACCCGTTCTGGCACCCTGCAGGAGGGGGGGAATCCCTCTCCGGTGGCCATCTTCATCATCCCGGCGCTCTCCATGACGAGGAGGGAGTAGTCCACCCTCGGGGCTGAGGGTATGTACAAGTAGCTATGTGTTTGATCTCTCTCTCTCTCGTGTTCTTGAGATGGCACGATCTTGATGTATCGCGAGCTTTGCTATTCTAGTTGGATCTTATGATGCTTCTCCCCCTCTACTCTCTTGTAATGGATTGAGTTTTCCCTTTGAAGTTATCTTATCGGATTGAGTCTTTAAGGATTTGAGAACACTTGATGTATGTCTTGCATGTGTTTATCTGTGGTGACAATGGGATATCATGTGATCTACTTGATGTATGTTTTGGTGATCAACTTGCGGGTTCCGTGACCTTGGGAATCTATGCATAGGGGTTGGCACACGTTTTCGTCTTGACTTTTCGGTAGAAACTTTGGGGCACCCTTTGAAGTTCTATGTGTTGGTTGAATAGATGAATATGAGATTGTGTGATGCATATCGTATAATCATGCCCACGGATACTTGAGGTGACGATGGAGTATCTAGGTGACATTAGGTTTTTGGTTGATTTGTGTCTTAAGGTGTTATTCTAGTACAAACTCTATGATAGATTGAATGTTACTACAGACTCTTGAATAAATCGATCAGAAAGAATAACTTTGAGGTGGTTTCGTACCCTACCATAATCTCTTCGTTTGTTCTCCACTATTAGTGACTTTGGAGTGACTCTTTGTTGCATGTTCAGGGCTAGTAATATGACCCAATTATGTTATCCTTGTTGAGAGAACTTGCACTAGTGAAAGTATCAACCCTAGGCCTTGCCTACTATCATTGCAACACCGTTTATGCTCACGTTTACCGCTTGCTACCTTGCTATTTTTATATTTTCTTATTACAAAAACCTACATCTACCATCCATATTGCACTTGTATCACCATCTCTTCGCGAACTAGTGCATCTATACAATTTACCATTGTATTGGGTGTGTTGGGGACACAAGAGACTCTTTGTTATTTGGTTGCAGGGTTGCTTGAGAGACCATCTTCATCCTACGCCTCCCACGGATTGATAAACTTAGGTCATCCACTTGAGAGAAATTTGCTACTGTCCTACAAACCTCTGCACTTGGAGGCCCAACAACGTCTACAAGAAAAAGGTTGTGTAGTAGACATCTGTAACATCCCAAATTTTCAATTTGGAATGTTATACATAGATCATACTACATTGCATATTTCTTTGCATTTTGTGCGTGGCGATCCTCGAAAATTCTAAGCAACTCAAGGACCTACGGAGAGATTTGGGAATTCTACCGTTTTCGTATTTGAGCTTTCTCAAATACCGGTACGAGGATAACGTTGGTTTTAATTAATTTTCTCTCCTAAAAATATTTCTAAATAAAATATATGAGTGAGATAATATGACTTCTCCAAAATAACAGAAATATTGAAGGAAAAATGTTTAAATCACTTTTGGTATTTTTTCGGATTTATTTATGATTTTATTTGCATAGGAAAATACACGTTTTTCAAAATTGCATTTAGGTCCGGGAAAAATGTTCACTTTGTCCTAAATATTATTAGAGGATGGTGAAAATTTATTTCGGAATTTTTGGAGTCCGTTTAGTATTTCTTTCTTTAGTTTTCGTACGTCCGGACTCGTTTAAAAAAAAGTGCGAACCGACTCCGGGCCGTAACTAGCTAGGACTCCCTAGCTGGTGCCTTTATAAGGTGCAGCCGCCGGCCTGCGAAACCCCAGCCCGCCCGCGCGAACCCTAGCCTCGCGCCGTCCGCCACCGCCTCGCGCCGCCCGCCACCGCCCGCCGCCCCCGCCGCCGTCGCCGGAGTTCGTCGTTTTCGAGGTAGCCGCCGGTTTTCTGTAAAAACCGTTCGTTTTTTTTTGAAAACCCTAGATTTGTTTTTTTATATAGATCGGTTCATTTTTTCGGTTTAGCTATTTAGCGGACGTTCGTCCGTACGTTCGTTTTAACGAACGTTGTTCGCCCGTTAGCCGCAGACAGCGAACGTTCGTTTGTTAGCCTGTTCGTCCATTTTCTTTTTCGGGGTATTTCTCCGCGATTATTTCGATCGCGATTTCAACCCTGATCTTGGTTTTTCGTTTTTCTTTTCACTCGAGAGTCGGAATCAGGTGATTCAAAATCCCAGATCTTCGTCTCGACGCCCTCTTTCGGTTTAACCAACTTGAACAAAGTTTTGTTACTGTAAAATTTGATCCTATATCAAACTAGTAAATGTACCTCGTTTCTTTCGCACTCTTAGTTTCGTTGCTTCTTTCGATTTGTTTCTTTTTGCAAACCGGAGTTCTTAAGTTGAACTTCTGGTTAGATCTTCTCTTTTGGAGTTCTGTTTGTGCATCTTGGCTTGATTGCTTATGTATGCTATTGTTTGCGTGCGATAGAATACCTAGACTGTGAAGCGTGCTACTACGAGTCTCTAGGTTTTGCGAATCATCAGCAAGGCTAGTAACACTTTGATCATACCCTTTTATTACCCAATTTTTATGCATTAGATCAAACCCGCACACATTGCATGAGTAGGATCTCTTTACTTGTGGGTCTGGGAAGTAGTTGGAGGTAGAACCTATTACCTGCATTATTTTCAAACCCCTGGGAGTTACTTCTACGTTATGCTTAGGTTGCCATGCTATGCGTAGACGTGGTTTTGGTTTGAGTGAAATCCATGACAGATGTGAGTTGTTAATTAATGGTTCAACTTAAGGTGGCTACTTGAATACACATCTGGGTGGATTGGTTGCAGGGCACCTGGAGAATCCAGTGTTGTCCTAGGAAATCCCAGGGTTTCTGTGTGATTGTCCTATGGAATGCCACCCAGGCTCAAAGGGATCATAAAACTATTCATGCTAATAACTTCCGTGTGCAGCCACAATGCCATTATGGGCTCTCGCATAGTATGAGTAGGTTGTGTGAGCTCTTTCGTGGTGGACTAGCAGATGTAGGGGAAAGTAGGTGTACGGGTCCACCTGGGGTAAAGAGTAAATGCTTCTAAAAGATTGTGTCTCGATCATCCGCTTCTCAAACACCATCCAGTGCGAGAAATTAAACGAAGGCGATCGAGTCTTGTGGGAAAAGTGCACAAACCTCTGCAGAGTGTACAAACTGATCATGATTAGCCGTGTCCTCGGTTATGGACAATCTTGAGTATCTGGTACTTGAATTATTGGTTGATGTCATCACTCTAAAATTAACTTGTTGGGTTAATGATTACTTTAATTGGGATTGAGTTGGAGGTACCTTATCAATGATGTTTCAACTACCATAATAGTTAAAATAAATTTTATTCCTTTGCTGTAGGGAAAAATTGGCTTTACGCAAAAACTTTAACCTTAGAGCCTCCACCAGCCAAATATGCATATAGTGTTAGCCTTTATTCTGTTACTTGCATCTTTTGTGTTATCTTGCCAGCATATTCCATGTGCTGACCGTTTCGGGCTGCAACATGTTATGTTGCAGACTTTTCAGGCGAGGAGTAAGACGTTCTAGGTCATTTGTCATGCACTCAGCTATGCCGTTGGAGTTTATGGACTCACTTATCTTCCAAGCCTTCCGCTGTTATTTTGTTAGATGGCCTTAAGCCATGGACTTTTGTAATAAGTTCTCTTTTGGGGACACTCGATGTAATAAGTGTGTGATTGCCACTCTGTTATAAATCCTTCAAGTACTGTGTGTGTCAGCATTACCGATCCAGGGATGACACTGAAACACAGAGACTTCGGTCCATTCGGATCGTGGTTGCTACAAGATGGTATCAGAGCACACGCTGAATGTAGGACACGACCACTAAGATAAACCCTAGGTCACCCTTCTCTACTCATTTCTGACTTCTCTCCATTTTCTACTTCTTTAGGATGGTGGACCCAAGGAACAAGTTCACGCAACCGGATGAAGACACACCTTTTGGACGACACTTGAAGGAAGTCACTAGGTACCTGAACATAGGAATACCAAGCTTTACCGGGACCTACACCGCCACTTTACCAGAAGAGGAGCGATGGAGCATTCAAGTTCAAATCCCCAGGAGAACCTTCGCACCATCCACTGAGCCAATAGAGTTTTCTTTTGTTGCACCAACCTCGAGCCGAGGCAAGAGTATGACAGCCCACATCACTATGGGAAGGTTCGGAGAAGTCTACAAGCAGGAGCTGAAGGACACTATCTACTAAATTTGTGGACGCCGAGATGAGCGTTGGGACATGATCAGCACCCGGAAGGACAGGTCCATTGCAGCGTTCATCCTGGAGTTAAACCAGCACATTCGTCGATAGGAGCACCAGATGTGCGCAGGGATGATAGATTTGAAGAAGGCACTAACCAGGAATTTGGAGCTAGAAGAAGAACTCAAGTCTACTCGTGACGGATACGAGGAGGAGATGTTGATACTAGTGGAGAAGAATGATGATTTGACAAGGAAGCTAGGAGTATTCATGGGAGATCTAGCACCAGGAGGAGAAGAAGAGGAAGAAGAACCCAAGGAGATTCGTTCTGAAGATTACATCATCATCGACGACACGGATTCAGACCCCGATGATAGTGATGACGAAGACTATGAAGATGAAGCTGGAGCAGACATCATGGAATCTTTCGCCGATCAAAATTTCTAGATGACCACCCTATGACCAGCTGTTTTCCCCACCAAGTAGTCTTAGAGCACTTTTGTAACGCTAGTTAGATCTTTGTAAGCCCTTGTTTGAAATTGATTGGTGTGATATGTTTGTGCTTGTTTCATGTGCATATGGGTAGTGATTTTCCCTTAGACCTCATTTCTATTCTAATCTCTTCCCTCTACACCATCAGATGCCTCCGAGACGTGAGCGAGAATTTCAGTTTCCCCCTAAGCTCACTCAGTTGATCCAGCAGCAGAACACTTTGATGCAACTTCTTGTCCAAAACACTCAGAACAACCAGAACAACAACAACCCTCCACCACCACCACCCGTGGACAACCTGACACGTTTCTTAAGGTTGTAACCACCGGTGTTTGCTAGCAGCATTGAACCAATAGTTGCTGATGACTGGCTGCGCAAGATTGGAAGGGATTTAACCACCGCCAATTGCTCGGATTCTGAGAAGGTGCGATTTGCCGCACATCAGTTGTTTGGATACACAACCACTTTCCCTATAGCCAATGTCACTTGGGATCAGTTTCAGCAAGCTTTCCGTACTACCCATGTCTCAACCGGAGCTATGAGCATGAAGAAGCGGGAGTTTCGCAACTTGCGCCAAGGAAATCGTACTGTGGCTCTGTACGTAGATGAGTTTAGTACCCTATCTCGTTATGCCCGAGATGATGTGGCCACAGATGCCGCTAAGCAGGAGAGATTTATGGAAGGGCTAAATGAGGAGATGAGCGTACAGTTGATGGTGGCAACCTTCAACAACTACCAGGAGTCGGTAGATAAAGCTCTTATGATTGAAGGGAAGCAGCAGCAGATTAAGAGTCGCAAGAGGAAGTATGGTCAAGGAAGGAATAATTCTGGAGCCCAGCAGAAGCCTCGATTCACTCCGAATTCGGGAGGATACACTCATAACCATGGAAGCCACACCCACACTGGAGGAAGTTCCCACATCCACAATGGCTCCAAGAATGGGAATGGGAATGGAGCAAACAATAATCAGAATCGCTCTACCCCATCTACACCCGCCAAGAAGGATTTAAGCCACGTCACATGTTACAAGTGCGGGAAGAATGGACATTATGCCAATGAGTGCCCTGAAGCTAATAATGGGAACGACAATGGAAGCGCCGGGAAGAAGCCCAACCCGTTCAACAAAGGACAAGTGAACCACGTGACCATGGAGGAAGTTGAAGAACAACCAGATGTGGTGATCGGTAAGTTTTTGGTTAAGTCATTTACCGTAGTAGTTCTTTTCGATACTGGTGCATCGCATTCATACATTTCAAGGGGATTCATAAATAGACATAAGTTGCCCACCAGAGTCCTTATGGCCCCCATGTTAGTAAGTTCACCCGGAGTGGAATATATGGCAAATCAAGGATGTTTTCAGATGCCATTGACCATTGGACGACATGTTTTCCCCTCAGACCTAATAGTTTTGGAGTCACAAGGATTGGATGTGATATTAGGTATGGATTGTCTATCGATGTATGGAGGGAACATCGATTGTGCCAGCAAGTGTATTTTGCTTACCACCCCGGAGGGAAAAAGGATTAAGTATGTATGTAGGCATTCGCATATACGGACACAAGTACATTCTCTCACGGGAGTTGTTCAGGAGGAAGTGCCGGTAGTAAGGGATTACCTAGATGTGTTTCCAGAGGAGTTACCAAGCATGCCGCCGGATAGGGATATTGAGTTTTTGATTGAGCTGTTGCCTGGCACCGGACCTATATCGAAGAGACCATATCGGATGCGAGCGAATGATCTGGAGGAGATCAAGAAGCAGATTAAGGAGTTATTGGAGAAAGGTTTTATTCACCGGAGTTCATCACCTTGGGGAGCCCCAGTGCTTTTGGTCGAGAAGAAGGATGGATCTTTAAGAATGGTCGTTGATTATCGTGCACTGAATGAAGTGACTATTAAGAATAAGTACCCGCTGCCGATGATCAATGATTTGTTTGACCAACTCCAGGGAGCGAAAGTATTCTCTGAGATCGATCTACGATCTGGATACCACCAGTTGAAGATCCGAGAGAAAGATATACCTAAGACAGCCTTCACCACAAGGTACGGGCTATATGAGTATATGGTTATGTCATTTGGATTGACTAACGCCCCTGCCTATTTCATGAGTATGATGAACAAGGTGTTCATGGAGTTCCTGGATAAGTTTGTCGTGGTATTCATTGATGATTTTTTGGTGTACTCGAAGAATGAGGAGGAACACGCGGAGCATTTGCGTTTGGTACTCGAAAAGCTCAGAGAACATCAGTTGTATGCCAAGTTTAGCAAATGCGAGTTTTGGTTGAAGGAAGTTAGATTCTTAGGGCATGTTATATCAAGAGAAGGTATAGCAGTGGACCCCGTCAAAGTGCAGGTAGTCACTGAATGGTTGGCACCCACTTCAGTTGGAGAGATACGCAATTTTCTTGGACTCGCGGGATACTACCGGAGATTCATCGAAAAATTTCTCCAAGATTGCTAAGCCAATGACGACATTATTGAAGAAGGAGACAAAGTTCAATTAGAATGAAGAGTGCGACGAAAGTTTCCAGGAGTTGAAGAAACGGTTGATAACAACCCTAGTGCTGATATTGCCAGATATACGCAAGGATTTCCAAGTGTACTGTGACGCTTCACGCTTAGGACTTGGAGGAGTACTTATGCAGGATGGAAGAGTTGTTTCCTATGCATATCGTCAACTGCGACTGCACGAGTTGAATTATGCGACACACGATCTGGAGTTAGCAGCTGTAGTGCATGCACTCAAAACCTGGAGACATTTCCTTATTGGAAATCTTTGTGATGTGTACATGGATCACAAGAGTTTGAAGTACATTTTCACTCACAAGGAGCTAAACCTCAGACAAAGGAAATGGTTGGAGCTTATAAAGGATTATGATATGAAGCTGCACTATCACCCAGGAAAGGCCAATGTTGTTGCAGACGCTTTGAGATGGAAGAGTTATGCAAATACCCTAGTAAAAGGGGGATTTCCCCAGTAGTTGGCAGAAGATCTTAGGGAGCTTCGTTTGGAGATAGTTCCTAGAGGTTTTGTCGCAACATTGGAGGTTCAGTCAACATTGCTAGGAAAGATACGCGAAGCCCAGAAGGATGACAAAGAGATTGCCGAGATAAAGAAGAGGATGAGTGAAGGAAAAGCCAAAGGATTTCGTGAAGATGAACACGACACCTTGTGGTTTGAGGATCGAATCTATGTTCCCAATAACCCGGAGATCAGGAAGTTGATACTGCAGGAAGCACATGATTCGCCATACTCGATACACCCCGGAACACCAAGATGTATTTGGATTTGAAGGAACATTTCTGGTGGACGGGAATGAAGAAGGATATTGCCGAGTATGTAGCCGTATGTGATGTATGCCAGAGAGTAAAGGCAGAGCATCAGAAGCCAGCAGGATTGCTACAGCCTATGCCGATACCCGAATGGAAGTGGGAGAAGCTTGGCATGGATTTTATCACCGGATTGCCCATGACCAAAGCATGATATGACTCAATCTGGGTAGTAGTGGATCGTTTGACCAAGGTAGCCCACTTTATCCCCGTGAAAACCACGTACACCAGTGCGAAGTTGGCCAAGATATACATGACCATGATCGTATGTCTGCACGGAGTTCCGAGGACCATTGTATCAGATAGAGGAACACAGTTCACCTCAAAGTTTTGGCCTCAACTACACCAAACTCTGGGAACGAGGTTGGAATTCAGTACAACTTTTCATCTGCAGACCGACGGACAAACCGAGAGAGTCAACCAGATTCTGGAGGACATGTTGAGAGCTTGTGCGCTAGATTATGGATCTAGTTGGTATGACAATTTGCCCTACGCTGAGTTCTCGTACAACAACAGCTACCAAGCCAATTTGAAGATGGCACTGTTCGAAGCGTTGTACGGGAGGAGATGCCGAACGCCGTTAATGTGGGATGAAGTTGGAGACCGTCAGTTGTTTGGACTGGACTTGATCAAAGAGTCTGAAGAGAAGGTTAAGCTAATTCGAGATAGATTGAAGGTAGCTCAGTCCAGGCAGAAGAGTTATGTGGACTCGAAGCGCAAGGAAGTAGCCTTTGAAATTGGAGATAGAGCGTACTTGAGAGTATCGCCTCTGCGAGGAGTTAAATGTTTCGGAGTCAAGGGAAAGCTAGCCCCGAGATTTGTGGGACCTTACCATGTTTTGGAACGTGTGGGAGAGGTTGCCTATAAGTTGAGTTGCCCAAAGGATTGTCAGGAGTGCATGATGTGTTTCACGTTTCGCAGCTTAAGAAGTGCCATGCGGAGATGGCCGATATCCCGCTAAGAGACACAGTACCCCTGGAAGCAATTCAGTTGGATAGTGATCTAACTTATGAGGAGAAACCCGTCAAGATTCTCGAGTTCTCGAGTAGAGTCACCCATAGTAAGGTTATCAAGTTTTGCAAAGTTCAGTGGAGTCACCACACCAAGGCAGAAGCCACCTGGGAACGAGAAGACAATCTATGCAAGGACCACCCACACCTGTTCTCTAGCCAAGCCGAATCTCGAGGGCGAGATTCATTCTAAGGGGGGTAGGTTTGTAACATCCCAAATTTTCAATTTGGAATGTTATACATAGATCATACTGCATTGCATGTTTCTTTGCATTTTGTGAGTGGCAATCCTCAAAAATTCTAAGCAACTCAAGGACCTAGGGAGAGATTTGGGAATTCTACCGTTTTCGTATTTGAGCTTTCTCGAATACCGGTACGAGGATAGCGTTGGTTTTAATTATTTTTCTCTCCTAAAAATATTTCTAAATAAAATATATGAGCGGAGATAATATGACTTCTCCAAAATAACAGAAATATTGGAGGAAAAATGTTAAAATCACTTTTGGTATTTTTTCGGATTTATTTATGATTTTATTTGCATAGGAAAAATACGCGTTTTTGAAAATTGCATTTAGGTTCGGGAAAAATGTTTACTTTGTCCTAAATATTATTAGAGGACGGTGAAAATTTATTTCGGAATTTTTGGAGTCCGTTTAGTATTTCTTTCTTTAGTTTTCGTACGTCCGGACTCGTTTTAAAAAAAAAGTGCGAACCAACTCCGGGCCGTAACTGGCTAGGACTCCCTAGCCGGGGCCTTTATAAGGCGCAGCCGCCGGCCCGCGAAACCCCAGCCCGCCTGCGCGAACACTAGCCTCGCGCCGCCCGCCGCCGCCGCCGGAGTTCGTCGTTTTCAAGGTAGCCGCCGGTTTTCCGTAAAAACCGTTCGGTTCTCTTTGAAAACCCTAGATTCGTTTTTTATATAGATCGGTTCGTTTTTTTCGATTTAGCTATTTAGCGGGCGTTCGTCCGTATGTTCGTTTTAACGAACGTTGTTCGTCCGTTAACCGCACACAGCGAACGTTCGTTTGTTAGCCTGTTCGTCCGTTTTATTTTTCGGGGTATTTCTCCGCGATTATTTCGATCGTGATTTCTGCCCTGATCTTGTTTTTCGTTTTTCTTTTCGCTCGAGAGTCGGAATCAGGTGATTTAAAATCCCAGATCTTCGTCTCGACGCCCTCTTTCTGTTTAACCAACTTGAACAAAGTTTTGTTACTGTAAAATTCGATCCTAGATCAAACTAGTAAACGGACCTCGTTTCTTTCGCAGCTTGAGTTTCGTTGCTTCTTTCGATTTGTTTCTTTTTGCAAACTGAAGTTCTTAAGTTGAACTTTCTGGTTAGATCTTCTCTTTTGGAGTTCTATTTGTGCATCTTGGCTTGATTGCTTATGTATGCTATTGTTTGCGTGCGATAGAATAACCAGATTGTGAAGCGTGCTACTACGAGTCTCTAGGTTTTGCGAATCATCAGCAAGGCAAGTAACACTTTGATCGTACCCTTTTATTACCCAATTTTTATGCATTAGATCAAACCCGCACACATTGCATGAGTAGGATCTCTTAACTTGTGGGTCTGGGAAGTAGTTCGAGGTAGAACCTATTACCTGCATTATTTTCAAACCCCTCGGAGTTACTTCTACGTTATGCTTAGGTTGCCATGCTATGCATAGACGTGGTTTTGGTTTGAGTGAAATCCATGATAGATGTGAGTTGTTAATTAATGGTTCAACTTAAGGTGGCTACTTGAATACACATCTAGGTGGATTGGTTGTAGGGCACCTGGAGAATCCAGTGTTGTCCTAGGAAATCCCGGGGTTTCCGTGTGATTGTCCTATGGAATGCCACCCAGGCTCAAAGGGATCATAAAACTATTCATGCTAATAACTTCCGTGTGCAGCCACAATGCCATTATGGGCTCTGGCATAGTATGAGAAGGTTGTGTGAGCTCTTTCGTGGTGGACTAGCAGATGTAGGGGAAAGTAGGTGTACGGGTCCACCTGGGGTAAAGAGTAAATGCTTCTGAAAGACTGTGTCTCGATCATCCGCTTCTCAAACACCATCCAGTGCGAGAAATTAAACAAAGGCGATCGAGTCTTGTGGGAAAAGTGCACAAACCTCTGCAGAGTGTACAAACTGATCATGATTAGCCGTGTCCCCTGTTATGGACAATCTTGAGTATCTGGTACTTGAATTATTGGTTGATCTCATCACTCTAAAATTAACTTGTTGGGTTCATGATTACTTTAATTGCGATTGAGTTGGAGGTACCTTCTCAATGATGTTTCTACTACCATGATAGTTAAAATAAATTTTATTCCTTTGTTGTAGGGAAAAATTGGCTTTACGCAAAAACTTTAACCTTAGAGCCTCCACCAGCCAAATATGCATATAGTGTTAACCTTTATTCTGTTACTTGCATCTTCTGTGTTATCTTGCCAGCATATTCCATGTGCTGACCCATTTCGGGCTGCAACATGTTACGTTGCAGACTTTTCAGACGAGGAGTAAGACGTTCTAGGTCGTTTGTCATGCACTCAGCTATGCCGTTGGAGTTGATGGACTCACTTATCTTCCAAGCCTTCCGCTGTTATTTTGTTAGATGGCCTTAAGCCATAGACTTTTGTAATAAGTTCTCTTTTGGAGACACTTGATGTAATAAGTGTGTGATTGCCACTCTGTTATAAATCCTTCAAGTATTGTGTGTGTCAGCATTGCCGATCCAGGGATGACACTGAAACACAGAGACTTCGGTCCATTCAGATCGTGGTCGCTACAACATCAAGCTCTTTTCTGGTGCCATTGCCGGGGAGGCTTACGCAAAAGTCATATACCATGTACCTATCACAAACCCTTATCCTTCGCATTACATTAATTTGCCTCTCGTTTTCCTCTCCCTCACTTCACCCTTGCCGTTTTATTTGCCCTTCTTCCGCCGTGTGTTTATCGTTCGCTTGCCTTTTTGTTTGCTTGTGTGTTGCTTGCTTGCTTGCCCTCATGTCTGAGATGGGGGACGATTTTATCGAGAAGGGTAGCAATGCCGAGGGCAACGTTCATGTTGACCCCCCGGATGAAGCCACCACTTTACATATTAAGAAGTTCCGGGTTGGTAGTGGTAATATTATTGGAAAAGGGGTTCTTCAAGACTTCTTTACTTGTGCCGGTGCTTTGCCCACTATGGGTGGCTCTATTCTTCACAGAACTAGTAGCCTTGCGGATGCTGTATCTATGCTCATAGTAGAAATTGAAAGGCAATTTATCCATATGCATCCCTGTATTCAGAGAGTATTTTTGGAGTTCTCCAATATTGAGTATTCTTCCGTTAAGCATGCAGCTACTATCTTTTTAGCCCATGAATTTCGATATATCATGAAAGAGGTCAGAGAAATCTTTGCTCATTACGGAGTAGATGCCGGTCGACCTCCTATAGAGGCTATCTTGTTCAATCAAGAAGACCTTATGCGGTTGCGATCTCCTGATCATGTTGCTTTTAATGAAAACCTTAGAAAAAAGGTTCTTGTTGAGATCTTGATTGATAGAATTTCTGAGATAAATGATGACTTTGCTGTTCAAAATAATGGGTTAGGCTTCTCCCTTGAACGAAGGCTTATGGCCTTCTGCCAAAAGAATGCCTATAATGATGAATTGGTCATCCACTACAAAGGGCCAAAGGAGGAACCTGTTCCTCCCGAGATTGATGTAGGGGACTTTTGTCCCATTAAATTTAGCCCTTTTGATTACTTTTGCTCACCACAAAGGAAGCTTGCTGCTGAACATAGGGAATATGAGATGAGCTTTCGTGACATATTGTACCACTATGACTATCCCTAGATCTATCTTGTATCGTGCCTAGCTAGGGGCGTAAAACGATAGCGCTTGTTGGGAGGCAACCCAATTTTATGTTTCTTTGCTTTTGTTGCTGTTAGGAAATAAATATTGCATCTAGCCTCTGATTAGATGTGGTTTCATGTTTTGTTTAGTGTTTGTGCCAAGTAGAACCTTTGGTAAGACTTGTGTGAAGTTTATATGATCTTGCTATGAAAAACAGAATCGTTAGCGCTCTCTAAAGTAGTCGTGGGATTTTACTGGAGCCTGCTTTTTAGTTGATTCCTTTTGCCGCTGATTGGTAGACAAATTGCGCAAATTTAACAATTTAGTTTGAATTTTTTGGAGTTCCATAAGTAGACGAACCCTGCAGATTACTACAGACTGTTCTGTCTTTGACAGATTCTGTTTATCGCATGTTGTTTGCTTATTCCGATGCATCTATGAGTAATATTGGAGGATACAAACCATAGAGAAGTTGGAGTACAGTAGGTTTAACACCAATATAAACAAAGAATTAATTAATTTCTGTACCTTTGAGTAGTGGTTTGCTTTCTCATACTAACGGAGCTCACGACAATTTTTGTCTAAGTTTTGTGTTGTGAAGTTTTCTAGTTTTGAGTATTGCTTTGATGGACTATGGAACAAGGAGTAGCAAATGCCTAAGCTTGGGTTGCCCATGGCACCCCAAGTAAATTCATTCTTTGACAGATTCTGTTTTCCGTGTGTTGTTTGCTTATTCCGATGCATCTATGAGTAGTATTGGAGGATATGAACCATATAGAAGTTGGAGTACAGTAGGTTTAACACCAATATAAACAAAGAATGAATTCATTGCTGTACCTTTGAGTAGTGGTTTGCTTTCTTATACTAACGGAGCTCACGAGAATTTTTGTCTAAGTTTTGTGTTGTGAAGTTTTCAAGTTTTGAGTATTGCTTTGATGGACTACGGAACAAGGAGTAGCAAAGGCCTAAGCTTGGGAATGCCCATGGCACCCCAAGTAAATTCAAGATAATCAAAAGCCTAAGCTTGGGGATGCCCCGGGAAGGCATCCCCTCTTTCATCTTCATCCATCGGTAACTATACTTGGAGCTATATTTTTATTCGCAACATGCTATGTGTTTTGCTTGGAGCGTCTTGTATAATTTGAGTCTTTGATTGTTAGTTTGCCACAATCATCCTTGCTGGACACACCTATTTGAGAGAGTTAAATATGTCCTAGAAATCATTAGAACACTCTATGTGCTTCACTTATATCTTTTGAGTTGAATAGTTTTTGCTCTAGTGCTTCACTTATATCTTTTAGAGCATGGTGGTGGTAATATTTTGTAGAAATTGTTGAGCTCTCGTGCTTCACTTATATGTATTTGAGAGTCTATCAGAACAACATGGTAAAGTGTTTAGGCTAAAGAAACTAGTCTTCACATGATAAACATCCAATGTCAATGTAGTAAAAAATTTTTACACCAAGTGCATTGAATAGAATGAGATGTTGGATGCTTGATAATTGTTTTGATACATGAGGATAGTGATATTAGAGTCATGCTAGTGGAGTTATTATGAAATTTAGAAATACTTGTGTTAAGGTTAGTGATTCCCGTAGCATGCACGTATGGTGAACCGTTGTGTGACTAAGTTAGAGCATGAGGTATTTGTATAGTGCCAACCTTTGTGTGGAGGTCGGGGGCACGCAATGGTTAACTCCTACGAACCTCCCCCCTAGGAGCATGCGTTGATTGCTTTGTTTCGATGACTCATAAATTTTTGTAATAAGTGTATGAGTTCTTTATGACTAATGTTGAGTCCATGGATTATACGCACTCTCACCCTTCCACCATTGCTAGCCTCTCTTGTACCGCGCAACTCTCGTCGGTGCCATAAGCCCACTATATATACTTCCTCAAAATAGCCACCACATTGTTCCTCAAAACAGCCACCATACCTACCTATCATGGCATTTCCATAGCAATTCCGAGATATATTGTCATGCAACTTTCCACAGTTCCGTTCATATGACACGCATCATATTGTCATATTGCCATTGCATGATCATGTAGTTGACATCGTATTTGTGGCAAAGCCACCATGCATAAATTTTTTATACATGTGTCGGTGTACTAAAGTAGGGGTACCTTAGTATCCCGACTTGTGCACGGGCGGTAGCAGCGTCCCGTGGTCTGGCTCACCACGCGCCCGCCAAAGCCCACTCTAGACCCTTTGAAGCCATTCAAGAACAAAGTATTCGAGTTAAGAGACAAGACCCCGGCAAGAGCAGCTTGCTGGGAAGGCCGCACCAGGCTCAAGGTTATCATTCCAGCACAAGACCCTGGCAAGAGGAGCTTGCCAGGAAGGCCAGAAGAACATCGCCTCAGAAGATGTATCGTGGCGCATCATGCGCCCCGGCAGGACCCGGAGAGCGACAAGCTTCCGGGCCCGACAAGGTAGAGACCTCGGCAAGGTGCTTGCCGGGGGAGGCTTACGCTGTGTGCCTGCGCTCCAGCTCATCTGGCCACGCGTCGCCCTGGGGCCCTTCCAGGGGCACGTGGCAGATGGCTGTGCAGCCTGGGGTACACGGTGGCAAGCCGCGGTGACGAGGCCACCGTCGTGGCGAACAGAGACGCCCGGGCGGACGCTTTTGGGGTGACGGTGACGGGCATTCAATGCCCTTGTCCCCCACCGTCAGGGTTAGGTGCGGACCACTGTTCATGCACTGTTCCATCTACCACCGATTTTACATTTTTACCCTCCTCTACGGTGACACATGTCGGTGACCCCTTTGAGCTATAAAAGGAGGCCCATGCACAACGTAGAGGGGGTACGATCTCAGAAACTCGATCACTCCTACGCTCAGCATAGCTAGTACTGTAGATCTTCAAGCTCCCGAGCTCAAGAACTCAATACAACCAAGGCAGGAGTAGGGTTTTACGCGTCCGCGCGGCCCGAACCTGGGTAAACTGCCCGCGTGTGCCCCTCGATCTGCTCTTCGTGCTCCCTTCGCACCCTTGCCGTACCGTAGAAGGGGCTCCGGTCCCATAGGGGTTCGTGGGCGACCAATTTCCCCGGCATCTTTGGCGCGCCAGGTAGGGGGCGTCGAGGTTGTGCGAACCGGATCCGGCGCTCACGCGCGCGCAATCTTCAGCAACTTTTCCAGCTTCATCAACCTCATCGTCTACATCAGCATGCCACCGAAGAAGAAGGCTTCGGAGGTCGGAGGCCCGTCCGCGTTGATCCCACCACCACCAGAACCAACGGTTGGTGGGGTAGACACTGGCGGGAGGGTGGACACCGGCGAGGACACTCACGGCACCGCCAAATCCAAAGACAAGACGGACGACCGGGCGAACTCCAAAGCCTTGGCGTCCGTGCACGCTCCCCGTCCCTCTCAGGAGGTGCCGGGCCAGCAGCGACGTGGTACCCACGGTACCATCCGCCTGCTGGGACAAGGCCAAACTGGTGGGTCGCGGGACGCTCAAGGCCAGCGTCCTGGCACAAGCAAGGCGCGGTCGCCGGGGCGAGAACCTGCTCCTTCTAACGCTGTTGGAAGTCCGAGCATATCTCGCTCCTCGCACCGCTCGCCACCACTTCCCTCCTCTCCAGCAGAAGCTCTAGCCAGAGCTCAACTGCTCCTCGACTTCCCTCCAGCGGCAGACAAGGCCGAAGACTGGAGGGCTACAATCCAGAGCCTCATCGCCTTCGCCAACAATGACACGCCGCAGCAGCCGGCAACGTCGCGGCCGCGGCAAGTCAGCCAAGCGAAGGCCGATGGAGACAAGACCGCCGGGGGTGCAACTACCGTGCACTCCCCGCCGCGGAAGCAGAAATCACCGCCCCACCGGATCAACGTCGACGATGACTCCACAGCGTCGTCGGATCCCCGGGCTCACCGCGATCAGCGCCAAGTCCTCGACGACAGGCGACAAGAGGACGCTCGAACTCGTATCGAGTGTCGAAGAGAAGCCCGAAGACAGTCCGATCAGCGCGCTGGGACCACTGTCGACATGCACGCGCCCGGTGAGCCAGGCGACTTGCCGTACGCGGCAGGTTGCCCTGCGTTCACCCGAGAGCTGCGGCAAGTCCAGTGGCCCAGCATGAAGAACTTTAAGCCCGACGTACCCGAGAAGTACGACGGCAAGACACACCCCTCGGAGTTCCTCAGCATCTACACCATTGCGGTGCAGGCCGCCGGGGGACGCGACGAGAAGATCCTAGCGAATTACTTCCCGCTCGTGCTTAAGCCAAACGTCAGGTCTTGGCTTATGCACTTGCCGGAGAACTCCATCTCTTCTTGGGCAGATTTGTGTCACCAGTTTGTCGGCGCCTTCACGGGCGGCCACAAACCCCACGGCCAGGAGAGCGATCTCCACATTCTTGCCCAGAAGGAGGGAGAGTCCCTGCGCAAGTACATCCAAATATTCAGCCGCGTTCAGCACAACATCCCGGATGTCCACCCCGCCGCGGTGATCAGCGCGTTCCACCAGAACGTGCGTAACCGCCGGATGAGGGAGGAGATGGCGATGACCAAGATCCGGGACGTCAGCGAGCTTTATGCTCTGGCTGACAAGTGTGCCCGTGCTGAAGAGGGGAGGAGACTCCCCGGAGAGGATACTGGAGCAGGAGGAACGGATAGCGAGGATGCCGCCCCGGCAAGGAAAAACCGGCGGCGGAACAACAACAAGAAGAAAAACAAGGAGGTGCTGGTTGTCGAGCAGTCCGGCAAGGAGGCTGCCGCCAAGAAGACACAGGCTGGTGGCTCCGGCGAGGAGGTCACCCCTGTAGCAGTAGCCGACAAGCAGGACGGCTCCGACAAGCAGTACTGCAAGATCCACCGCACCAAGGGCCACGATCTTCAGAACTGCAAGAGAGTAGAATACCTCGTAGAGCAGCAGAAGGCTGAATACGAGCGACGCGACAAGGAGAAGGCCCAAGGAGGCGGAGGAGAGCCTAGCAAGAAGCGGCCGTTCAATGGCCGGGGAGGATGCCGCGGCAAGGCCAAGCAGCGGCAAGGAGGCAGACCTCCCCGGGGCCGCGACAAGGATGAAGATGAAGACGATGACGAGGACATGGATGACAGAGATAACAGCGAGCAGGAGTTCCAGAAGGCCATAGAAGTTCTGTGCGTCGATGGAGGTGCCTCTCTGCACACTTCCCACCGCCAACTCAAGCAATGCGTGCGGGAAGTGAATGCAGCTGAGCCACCCATCGAGTCGCGCAGGCTGCTGAAATGGTCCGGCACGCCCATCATCTTCGACCTTGAGGACCACCCTGACCACACAACTGCGGTCGGGTGCTTGCCGATGTTGGTTTCACCAACTATCCGCAACCTCAAGGTCACCAAGATGTTGGTTGACGGCGGGGCCAGCCTCAACTTGATCTCCTCCGCTGTGATCAAGAAGCTGCAGATCCCCGACAGCGAGCTCGAGGAGACCGGGACTTTTCAAGGAATCAACTCGGGAAGGAGCAAGCCGAAGGGGAAGATCACGCTGCCGGTGACCTTTGGCGGAGAGCTTAACTTTAGGACGGAGAGGATTACGTTCGACGTTGCTGATATCCCATTACCATACAATGGGATACTCGGCCGTCCTGCGCTCGCCAAGTTCATGGCAGCCTCCCACTATGCTTACAACATGCTCAAGATGCCGGGGCCAATAAGCGTCATCTCTGTCCCCGGCGACAAGAAGGACGCGCTCATTTGCGCCGACAAGATCTACCGGGATGCAGCAGCCTCGGCAGACAGCAAGTCACTTGCCGCTGAAGCTCCCGGGGGGAAGACCAAGACCAAGTCCGGCAAGAGCTCTGGGGCCCACTCCGGCAAACGCACCTCTTTGGAGTGCTGCACTGCCGTCGAGGACGCACCATCGAGCTCCACTGGCAAGTGCAAGAAAGAAATGGCAGCTCCACCGACAACCAAGAAGGTGTCCGCCAAGGAGGACGACACTGGTGGTACCTTCACCATTAGTGCTACGCTCGACCACAAATAGGAAAGCGCGCTCGTTGCCTTCCTGCGGGCGAATGTCGACGTGTTCGCATGGCAACCGTCTGACATCCCCGGCGTTCCCAGGAAGGTAATTGAGCACAAGCTTGCTGTTTGTCCTCACGCGCGGCCCGTCAAGCAGAAGGTCAGGAAGCAAGCGGTGGAGCGCCAAGAGTTCATAGCTGAGGAGATCAAGAAGTTTGAAGCAGCAGGCCTTCTTAGAGGTGTACTTCATCCCACGTGGTTGGCCAACCCAGTTGTCGTGCGTAAGGCTAATGGGAAGTGGAGACTTTGTATAGACTTCACTGATGTGAATAAAGCTTGTCCCAAAGATCCATTTCCCTTGCCGCGCATTGACCAGATCGTTGACTCCACGACCGGATGTGAGTTGCTTTCATTTCTTGATGCATACTCCGGATACCACCAGATATTCATGGCTGAGGAAGATGAAGAGAAGACTGCATTCATTACTCCATGTGGCACATATTGCTTCATACGCATGCCCTATTGAAGAATGCGGGCTCAACGTTTGCAAGGGTAGTCCACACTGCTTTTGAGCCACAGATACACAGGAATGTAGAAGCCTACATGGATGACATAGTGGTCAAGAGCAAGGACAAGAATACCCTGGTACAAGACCTGGAAGAAACCTTTGAGAATCTGCGCAAGATACAACTCAAGTTGAACCCCGAGAAGTGCGTTTTCGGAGTCCCCTCCGGCAAGCTTCTCGGGTTCTTTGTGTCCCAGAGGGGGATTGAAGCCAATCCCAACAAGATCAAGGCCATCGAGCAGATCGAAGCACCAAAACGCGTCAAGGATGTACGAAGACTTGCTGGTTGTGTGGCTGCCCTCAGCAGGTTCATTTCAAAGTCTGCAGAACGCGCCCTGCCTTTCTTCAAAGTCTTGAAAAAGGCAGGTCCTATGAAATGGACTCCGGAAGCGGAGGCAGCGCTACAAGACTTGAAAGGATACCTGTCCTCCACTCCAATACTTGTCGCACCTAGGCCACAAGAGAAGTTGCTGCTGTACCTAGCGGCAACCAATCAAGTGGTTAGTGCCGCGTTAGTAGCGGAGAGGGAGGCAGATGAGGAACCCACATCCCCGGCAAGCGCATCCAGCGACAAGCAGGGGGCTTCCCCGACAAGCTCTGGCCCCGACAAGGACAAGTCTGCGCAGGAACAAGGAGAAGTGCGAAAGAAGATGGTGCAGCGCCCAGTTTATTTTGTAAGTTCCCTCTTGCAGGGGGCTAGGTCAAGATACTATGGGGTGCAGAAGTTGCTTTTTGGCCTCCTCATGGCCTCAAGGAAGCTGCGCCATTACTTTCAAGCACACGAGATAACGGTGGTCACTCGCTTTCCGTTGAAGAGGATATTGCAAAACCCAGAAGCGACAGGAAGGATCGTCGAGTGGGCACTGGAGCTGTCTAGCTTTGGTCTTAAGTTTGAGAGTACTTCAGCCATACAGAGCAGAGCTTTGGCAGAGTTCATAGCAGAATGGACCCCAACACCAGATGAAGAAGTTCCAGAGACAAGCATCCCCGTCCAAGAAGCAAGCAAAGAGTGGACAATGTACTTCGATGGTGCCTTCTCGCTGCAAGGCGCCGGCGCTGGCGTGTTACTCATAGCACCCACCGGAGAGCACCTCAAGTACGTTGTTCAGATGCACTTTCCCAAGGAGCAAGCGACAAACAATACTGCTGAGTATGAAGGTTTGCTTGCCGGCTCAGAATTGCAGCCGAACTTGGGATCAAGAAGCTGATTGTGCGGGGAGACTCATAGTTGGTGGTCCGACAAGTAAACAAGAGCTACCAGAGTCCTTTGATGGAAGCTTATGTCGATGAAGTGAGGAAGCTTGAAGAACACTTTGAAGGCCTGCAGATGGAGCATGTTCCAAGAGCTCAGAATGATATCACAGACGGCCTGTCAAAGTGTGCTGCAATGAAGTTACCTGTGGAACCAGGGACCTTCCTGCTCAAGTTAACTCAACCATCAGTTACACCATCAGTTGGGCAAAGCAAGAAGAGGAAGTTGGTCTCCGGCGACTACTTGCTGGCGGATCTTCCTGAAACCGCCGCCAAGGTTCCCAAGATCAACAACCAAGTTGCTGAGGAACAGTCTGCTCCTGCAGACCCAAGGGTCTGTACAGTTGAAGCAGGCGTTCCCGACAAGTCTTGCCTCGGCAGGCTTGCCGGAGAACGTTCAGCTCCGGCAGAGCCGCAAGTCTTTGCCGTACAAGCTAACGTTCCCACAGCAGCACCGATGCCTTTAGTCCTCGTTGTTGAGCCTCAGGCTCCAGCGTGGGCACAACAAATAGTCCGTTTCCTTCAAGATGGAGAACTTCCCGAAGAACCAGAAGAGATAGAGAGGATTACCAGGCAGTCAAGTATGTATCAGTTCGTCGGCAACGAGCTATACAGAAGAAGACTCAATGGTGTCAGGTTGAAGTGCATTTCCCGGGAAGATGGACAGAAGCTGTTGGCAGAAATACATGGAGGCATATGTGGCCACCACATTGGCGCAAGAGCACTTGCCGGGAAGGCGTTCCGGCAAGGTTTCTTCTGGCCAGAAGCCCTCCAAGATGCAACTGCACAAGTAACCAAGTGTGAAGCGTGCCAGTTCCATGCCAAGCAAATACACCAGCCAGCTCAAGCTCTCCAGACGATCCCTTTGTCCTGGCCCTTCTCGGTCTGGGGGCTCGACATCCTCGGCCCCTTTCCCTGTGCTGTCGGGGGCTTTGAATACTTGTACGTTGCAATCGACAAGTTCACCAAGTGGCCAGAAGTGGAACCAGTGAGAAAGGTGACCGCACAGTCAGCAGTCAGGTTCTTCAGATCGATCGTTTGCCGTTTCGGAATCCCTAACAGGATTATCACCGACAACGGCACACAGTTCACAAGTCGCACCTTCATGCAGTACGTCCAAGACCTTGGCGCCAAGGTCTGCTTCGCTTCTGTTGCTCACCCAAGGAGCAATGGTCAAGCGGAGAGGGCCAATGCTGAAGTGCTGCGCGGGCTCAAGACAAGAACCTTTGACAGGCTGCACAAGTGTGGAAGAAACTGGATAGAGGAGTTGCTGGCGGCTCTTTGGTCAATCAGGACGACACCAAATCGAGCCACCGGACAGACACCCTTTGCTCTTGTCTACGGAGCAGAGGCAGTTCTCCCCACGGAACTCGTATACGGGTCTCCTCGAGTACTCGCTTACGACGAGCTCGAGCAAGAGCAACTGCGACAAGATGACGCACTGCTCCTCGAGGAGGACCGTCTCCAGGCTGCTGTACGAGCTGCTCGATACCAGCAAGCCTTGCGTCGCTATCATAGCAGCAAGGTCAAGGCCAGGAGTCTCGAGGAAGGCGACCTTGTTCTTCGGCGCGTTCAGTCCACCAAGAATTCCAACAAGTTGACACCAAAGTGGGAAGGCCCTTATTGGGTGAGACAAGTCACAAGGACCGGCGCTGTCCGCCTTGAGACCGAAGAAGGCTTACCGGTGAGCAACTCCTGGAACATTAAGCATCTTCGCCAGTTTCACCCATGAGGCGCGGTTGCCGTGATCCGCTCCGGCAACCACCTTTTGTACAAGTCTTGCCGCTGTTGCATGTAAACCTTTGTACAAAGCCGGGCACAGACCCCGTGCATCAGTAAAACTTTTGTGCTTCGCACCATTTGTCATTTCATGCCTTTTCTTTTACTTGCATGTACCATCTGACACTTTGTGCAGCACACATCCCCGGTAAGCAGTGACAAGCCACAAGGCTCCATACTTGTGTTTCCTCCTCTTTTCCTTTCTCTCTTAAACAGGAAAAGTGTTCCTCGCGCACAAGTTTGCCGGGGGGGGGGGGGGGG
>LR738711.1:841182561-841208893 GCA_902687465.1 Secale cereale
GAGATAGTGGTATGGACCAGGTGCTGTTCAAAGAAGGGAAGCCTTGCCGGGAAGCAAACAATCCATGAAAGCTAAGTTCCTAAAGTTTGAGCAATTTAAAAATTTCAAATTCTTAGTTGTCTTCCTTGAACAACCACACTTTGTATGGAAAACCTGTGCGCGGAGGAACCTACCCGTGGCTAGTCGCACCCTTACTTTGTTTCGAGCACACTCAACGGCTTAGGTGAGCTGCGACAAGTGTCGCGCCCTTATTCCGTGTTTCGAGTTCACTCAACAATCTAAGTGTGCTGCGACTAGCTGCGGCAAGGTTTCTAGCCGACAAGGGCATTGCCAGCAGGCCGCTAGGAGTCCCTCACTCAGCGCTCGCGACAAGGGTCCCTTTGCCGGCAAGTTCCCTAAAAGCGTAGGGGGGAAAGCATACAAAGTGAAGGGATTAAACAAGGGATATAACACTGCCTTGATTATCCAAAATAAAAGTTATATTACAAGATAACTTGCCGCTGTTCTAACCAACTACTGCCTACGACTTAATCGACAGCGGCAAGGGAAGAGGAAAGAAGGAAGCCTAGTCTCTTCGGTCTCCGTCGACCCTCTGGATCCTGCCCGCCTTGGCTACGATGTGGGCAACTTGTGCCTTCAACGCCTCCTGGTCAGCTTCGGGCGGCAGGGTCCGGAGGACGTTGACGAGGTTGATCCCGGGGTTGCGGTAGACGATCTTCGACAACACCCGCTCCATAGTACCCATGCAAAGCCGGCGCGCCTCGTCAGCCAGCTACGCGGGGATCTTCTCCCGTAGCTGCGCGAGAGCCGGCGTCACTCCCCTGAAGAACAGGCTCAGCTTGGCGCTATGGGGGAGGCTCTCGTCGGGGGAGTACACGAGGTGCTCCGCCCTCAGCGCCACCATCTCCCTGTCGATGTTGGTTGCGGAGGCGACGAGTTCCTCGGTCCACTGCTCCACCGTCCGCTGGAAGTTGTTTTGCGAGACAGCGGCGCTGTCCAGCAAGGCCCTTTCAGACCGAAGGTCTTCCTTCAGCTTCGTCTCGCGGTCCCGGGCGGCGTCAAGCGAGTCGGTAAGGGTGGAAACCTTCAGCTCCAAGTCTGCAATAGAGCCCTTGGCGTCGTTGAGCTCTTTGCCCTTCTCGGAGAGACGGACTTGCAGCTCTGAATTGGTGTGGGCGTCCTTCTCCCGCGCCACGTTGAGCGCGGCAACCCTGTCTTCGCTCGCCTTCAAGCCCGTCTCCAACTGCGCCACCCTGGCCTCCAGATCCCTCTTGGCGGTCTCTGCGGCAGCGGCGGCGTCCCTCACCTCCTGCAGAGCCCCGCCAATGGCCTGCTCACGAGCGGTGAGGTCGTCCTCATGGCTGTCGAGGTCGACCTTCCGCTGGTTGAGCTCTCCCTCCCGCCGAGACAGATCCTCGGCGGCCAGTCGCTGCTGCTCCTCCACCTCGGCCTTCTCGAGGAGGAACGCCTGGTGTGCTCCAGCAAGCTCTCCGCGCTCCTCCGCCAAGTTCCGGAGGGCCGCTTGGTGCCGCGCTTTTCCAGATCAGCACCAGCCTTGGCAGCCAGAGCCTCCCGGGACTCCAACTTAGCCTGCCTGGCCCGGTACAAGGCCAAGAGTCGACGTAGGAGTTGCTCCTCTTCGGGCTCGTCGCTGCTGCCGGGCGCATCGACAACCTTCAACCCGGCGGAGGCGAGAACTTCTCCGTCGAAGATCTCCCCCTCCGCGGGTGCCCTTGATGAGGACGCCCACGGGACTTGGATAAAGACCCCGTTGGCGGCCTCCAGGTAGACGCCCGACCCAGCTGCGGGGGCGGAGGGGTGGGTGGCCGGCGCAGCGTCCGGCGCTCCTGCAGCCTCAGGGCCAGCAGTGCGGTCGCCGGTCCCTTCCCTAGCTGCAGCATCAGCGGTCGGGGCGGTCTCTTCGGCGGCTGGCTCGTCGGCGCCGGCCATTCCTTCCGCGGTGGTGGCGTTGCCAGCATCGCCGCGCACTTCCTCCCCGGCAATGGTCTCCGTCTCCATCGACTCCGGGGCAGGCGGACCTAACAGAAGAAAAAGAAAAGAAAGAATCGTCAAGCAAATATCCAAAAAAGAAGAGTTCAAAGAAGAAAGACGCAAGGGTTTACCTTCGCGGGCCTCTTCAACAACGGGGTCCCTCGCCGGGGAGTTCTCCCTTGGCGGCGTAGAAGAAGCCCCCGCCGGCGGAGGGCCGCCGGCGCCTTCCCTTGGCGGGGTGCTCACCCTTGTCGGGGTGCTCGCCCTTGGCGGAGTACCCATACTTGGCGGAGAACTGTCCCTCGCCGGGGAGCTCCTCCTTGGCGGGGAAGGTGGAACAAGCGGCTCGTCGGGGGCGACCTCTTGGTGCTCCTGCGGCTGCGGCTCCACTTCTGCACAAGGCAACAAACAAGCAAGACATTAGTAAGGATAACAACCTCAAGCGCGCCCGTCAAGCAGAAAAGTGAACACAAGGACTTACGCTGGGGGCTGCGCTGGGGGCTGCTCTCCGGAGCAGCAGGCTGGTCCGGCAAGTTTGTCGCTGGCGCATCCCCCGTCGCTGCGGCAGACTCGTCGTCCTCGAGATCAACCACAGGGATCTTGGCCCTCTTCACCATCCTCTGGGTCAAGGTCCTGGAAGCCAAACAAGATCAGAGTTAGACGAAAAGAAATCAAGACAAGAAAAACAAAAATCAAGAGGAATAAGAATTGCAAATGCTTACTCTTCCTCCTCTTCGTCGGAGCTGAGGGCGGAGAAGTCGAATTCCGCCTCGCGTGCTGCAGCGCGGGGAGCTGGAGGAGAAGGCTCCCTCGGGCGCTTGGTGGGCTCCGGAGCCGTGGGTTGCGAAGACCCCGCTCCTGTCGCCGCCGAAGCTTGAGGAGCGGAAGGAACGCCAGAGCCAGAAGACCCTCTGTCGGTGTACTAAAGTAGGGGTACCTTAGTATCCCGACTTGTGCACGGGCAGTAGCAGCGTCCCGTGGTCAGGCTCACCACGCGCCCGCCAAAGCCCACTCTAGACCTCTTTAGGCCATTCAAGAACAAAGTATTCAAGTTAAGAGACAAGACCCCAGCAAGAGGAGCTTGCCGGGAAGGCCGCGCCAGGCTCAAGGTTATCATTCCAGCACAAGACCCTGGCAAGAAGAGTTTGCTAGGAAGGCCAAAGAACGGCACCTCAAGAAGGTATATCACGGTGCATCATGCGCCCCGGCAGGACCCGGAGAGCGGCAAACTTCCGGGCCCGGCAAGGTTGCGACCCCGACAAGGTGCTTGCCGGGTGAAGCCTACACTGTGTGCCTGCGCTCCAGCTCATCTAGCCACGCGTCGCCCTGGGGCCCTTCCAGGGGCACGTGGCAGATGGCTGTGCAGCCTGGGGTACACGGTGGCAAGCCGCGGTGACGAGGCTATCGCCGTGGCGAACGGAGACGCATGGACGGACGCTTTTGGGGCGACGGCGACGGGCATTCAATGCCCTTGTCCCCCACCGTCAGAGTTAGGTGAAGACCACTGTTCATACACTGTTCATGCACTGTTACAACCACCACCAGTTTTACATTTTTACCCTCCTCTACGTGGGCACCTGTCGGTGACCCCTTTGAGCTATAAAAGGAGGCCCATGCACAACGTAGAGGGGGTTCGATTCCAAAAACTAGGCCACCCTCACGCTCGGTGCAGCTAGCACTGTAGATCTTCAAGCTCCCGAGCTCGAGAACTCAATACAACCAAGGCAGGAGTAGGGTTTTACGCGTACGCGCGGCCCGAACCTGGGTAAACTGCCCGCGTGCGTTCCTCGATCTGCTCTCCGTGCTCCCTCCGCTCCCTTACCGCAACGTAGAAAGGGGCTCCGGTCCCATAGGTGTTCGCGGGCGGTCAGTTTCCCCGACATCTTTGGCGCGCCAGGTAGGGGGCGTCGAGGTTGTGCGAACCTGATCCGGCGCTCACGCGGGCGCAGTCTTCATCAACCTCTCCAGCTTCATCAACTTCACCAACTACAACAACATGCCTCCGAAGAAGAAGGCTTCGGAGGTCGGCGTCCCGTCCGCGTCGATCCCACCACCACCAGAACCAACGATGGGTGGAGGAGACGCTGGCGGAAGGGTGGACACCGGCGGGGAAACTCACGGCGCCACCAAGTCCAAAGACAAAACGGACGACCGGGCGAACTCCAAGACCTCGGCGTCCGTGCACGCACCACGTCCCTCTCAGGAGGTGCCGGACCAGCAGCGACGTGGTACCGGAGGTACCATACGCTTGCTGGGACGCGGCCAAACCGGCGGGTCGCGGGACGCTCAAGGCCAGCGTCCTGGTACGAGCAAGGCGCGGTCGCCGGGGCGAGACCTTGCTCCTTCTAACCCTGTTAGAAGTCCGAGCATATCTCGCTCCTCGCACCGCTACCCTCCTCTCCAGCAGAAGCCCTGGCTAGAGCCCAACTGCTCCTCGACTTCCCTCCAGCGGCAGACAAGGCCGAAGACTGGAGGGCGACGATCCAGAGCCTCATCGCCTTCGCCAACAACGACACGCCACAGCAGCCGGCCACGTCACGGCCGCGGCAAGTCGACCAAACGAAGGTCGATGGAGACAAGACCGCCGGGGGTGCGACAACCGTGCACTCCCCGCCGCGGAAGCAAAAATCGCTGCCCTGCCAGATCAACGTCGACGACGACTCCACAGCATCGTCGGACCCGTGGGCTCGCCGCGATCAGCGCCAAGTCCTTGACGACAGGCGACAAGAAGACGCTCGAACTCGTATCGAGCTTCGAAGAGAAGCCAGAAGACAGTCCGATCAGCGAGCTGGGACCGCTGTCGACATGCACGCGCCCGGTGAACCAGGCGACTTGCCGTACGCGGCAGGCTGCCCTGCGTTCACCCAAGAGCTGCGGCAAGTCCAGTGGCCCAGCATGAAGAACTTCAAGCCCGACGTACTCGAGAAGTACGACGGCAAGACACACCCCTCTGAGTTCCTCAGCATCTACACCATTGCGGTGCAGGCTGCCGGGGGACGCGATGAGAAGATCTTAGCAAACTACTTTCCGCTCGTCCTCAAGCCCAACGTCAGGTCATGGCTCATGCACTTGCCGGAGAACTCCATATCTTCTTGGGCGGATTTGTGCCACCAGTTTGTCGGCGCCTTCACAGGCGGCCACAAACCCCACGGCCAGGAGAGTGATCTCCACATCCTTGCCCAGAAGGAGGGAGAGTCCCTGCGCAAATACATCCAAAGGTTCAGCCGCGTTCAGCACAATATCCCCGATGTCCACCCTGCCGCGGTTATCAGTGCGTTCCACCAGAACGTGCGTAACCGCCGGATGAGGGAAGAGATGGCAATGACTAAGATCCAGGACGTCAGCGAGCTTTATGCTCTAGCTGACAAATGTGCACGTGCTGAAGAGGGGAGGAGACTCCCCGGAGAGGATACTGGAGCAGGAGGAACAGACAGCGAGGATGCCGCCCCAGCAAGGAAAAACCGGCGGCGGAACAAGAAGAAGAAGAACAAGGAGGTACTGGTTGTCGAGCAGTCCGGCAAGGAGGCTCCCGCCAAGAAGACACATGCTGGTGGCTCCGGCAAGGAGGCCGCCCCTGTAGCGGCAGCCGACAAGCAGGACGGCTCCGACAAGCAGTACTACAAGATCCACCGCACCAAGGGCCACGATCTCCAGAACTGCAAGAGAGTAGAGTACCTCGTAGAGCAGCAGAAGGCTGAATACGAGCGTCGCGACAAGGAGAAGGCCCAAGGAGGCGGGGGAGAGCCCAGCAAGAAGCGGCCGTTCAATGGCCGGGGAGGGCGCCGCGGCAAGGCCAAGCAGCGGCAAGGAGACAGAGCTCCCTGGGGCGGCGACAAGGACGAAGACGAAGACGATGACGAGGATATGGATGAAGGAGACAACAGCGAGCAGGAGTTCCAGAAGGCCACATAGGTTTTGTGTGTCGACGGAGGTGCCTCTCTGCACACTTCCCACCGCCAACTCAAGCAATGGGTGCGGGAAGTGAATGCAGCTGAGCCACCCGTCGAGTTACGCAGGCTGCTGAAATGGTCCGGCACGCCCATCATCTTCGACCTTGAGGACCACCCTGACCGCACAACTGTGGTCGGGTGTTTGCCGATGTTGGTTTCACCAACTATCCGCAACCTCAAGGTCACCAAGATGTTGGTTGACGGCGGGGCCGGCCTCAACTTGATCTCCTCCGCTGTGATCAAGAAACTGCAGATTCCCGACAGCGAGCTTGAGGAAACCGGGTCGTTCCAAGGGATCAACCCGGGAAGGAGCAAGCTGAAGGGGAAGATCACGCTACCAGTGACCTTTGGTGGAGAGCTCAACTTCAGGACGGAGAGGATCACGTTCGACGTTGCCGGTATCCCATTGCCATACAATGGGATACTTGGCCGTCCTGCGCTCGCCAAGTTCATGGCAGCTTCCCACTATGCGTACAACATGCTCAAGATGCCGGGGCCGATAAGTGTCATCTCTGTCCCCGGCGACAAGAAGGATGCGCTTATCTGCGCCGACAAGATCTACCGGGATGCAGCAGCCGCGGCAGACAGCAAGACACTTGCCGCTGAAGCCCCCGAGGGGAAGATCAAGACCAAGTCCGGCAAGAGCTCTGGGGCTCACTCCGGCAAACGCACCTCTTCGGAGTGCTGCGCTGCCATCGAGGACGCACCATCGAGCTCCACCGGCAAGTGCAAGAAAGGAATGGCAGCTCCACCGGCAACCAAGAAGGTGTCCGCCAAGGAGGACGGCACTGGTGGTACCTTCACCATCAGTGCTACACTTGACCCCAAATAGGAAAGCGCGCTCGTTGCCTTCCTGCGGGCGAATGTCGACGTGTTCGCATGGCAACCGTCTGACATCCCCCGCGTTCCCAGGAAGGTAATTGAGCACAAGCTTGCTGTTTGTCCTCACGCGCGGCCCGTCAAGCAGAAGGTCAGAAAGCAAGCGGTGGAGCGCCAAGAGTTCATTGCCGAAGAAATCAAGAAGTTGGAAGCAGCAGGCCTGGTTAGAGGTGTACTACATCCCACGTGGTTGGCCAATCCAGTCGTCGTGCGTAAGGCTAATGGGAAGTGGAGACTTTGTATAGACTTCACCGATGTGAATAAAGCATGTCCCAAGGATCCATTTCCCTTGCCGCGCATCGACCAAATTGTGGACTCCACGGCTGGATGTGAGTTGCTTTCATTTCTCGATGCATACTCAGGTTACCATCAGATATTCATGGCTGAGGAAGATGAAGAGAAGACTACATTCATTACTCCATGTGGCACGTATTGCTTTATACGCATGCCCTTTGGATTGAAGAATGCGGGCTCAACATTTGCAAGGGTGGTCCACACTGCTTTTGAGCCACAGATACACAGGAATGTAGAAGCCTACATGGATGATATAGTGGTCAAGAGCAAGAGCAAGGATACCCTGATTCAAGACTTAGAAGAAACCTTTGACAATCTGCGCAAGATACAACTCAAGTTGAACCCCGAGAAGTGCGTTTTCGGAGTCCCCTCCGACAAGCTTCTCGGGTTCTTTGTGTCCCAGAGGGGGTTGAAGCCAATCCCGACAAGATCAAGGCCATCGAGTAGATCGAAGCCCCGAAACGCGTCAAGGATGTACGGAGGCTTGCGGGTTGTGTGGCCGCCCTCAGCAGGTTCATTTCAAAGTCTGCAGAACGCGCCCTGCCTTTCTTCAAAATCTTGAAAAAGGCAGGCCCTATGAAATGGACTCCAGAAGCGGAGGCAGCGCTGCAAGACTTGAAAGGATACCTGTCCTCCACTCCGATACTTGTCGCACCTAGACCACAAGAGAAGTTGCTGCTGTACCTAGCGGCAGCCAATCAAGTGGTTAGTGCTGCGTTAGTAGCGGAGAGGGAGGCAGAGGAAGAGCCCGCAGCTCCGGCAAGTACTTCCAGCGACAAGCAGGGGGCTTTCCCGACAAGCTCTGGCCCCGACGAGGACAAGTCTGCGCAGGAACAAGGAGAAGTGCGAAAGAAGATGGTGTAGTGCCCAGTTTATTTTGTAAGTTCCCTCCTGCAGGGGGCTAGGTCAAGATACTCTGGGGTGCAAAAGTTGCTTTTCGGTCTCCTCATGGCCTCAAGAAAGCTGCGCCATTACTTCCAAGCACACGAGATAACTGTGGTCACTCGCTTTCCATTGAAGAGGATATTGCAAAATCCAGAAGCAACATGCAGGATTGTTGAGTGGGCACTGGAATTGTCAAGCTTTGGTCTTAAGTTCGAGAGTACTTCAACTATACAGAGCAGAGCTTTAGCAGAGTTCATAGCGGAATGGACCCCAACACCAGACGAAGAAGTCCCAGAGACAAACATCCCCGTCCAAGAAGCAAGCAAGGAATGGATAATGTACTTCGATGGTGCCTTCTCGCTGCAAGGCGCCGGTGCTGGTGTGTTACTTGTCGCACCCACCGGGGAGCACCTCAAGTATGTTGTCCAAATGCACTTTCCCAAGGAGCAATCGACGGACAATACTGCTGAGTATGAAGGTTTGCTTGCCGGCCTCAGAATCGCGTCCGAACTTGGGATCAAGAAGCTGATTGTGCGGGGAGATTCACAATTGGTGGTCCGACAAGTGAACAAGAGTTATCAGAGTCCCTTGATGGAAGCTTATGTCGATGAAGTGAGGAAGCTTGAAGAACGCTTTGAAGGCCTGCAGATGGAGCATGTCTCAAGAGCTCAGAACGATGTCGCAGATGGCCTCTCAAAGTGTGCTGCCATGAAGTTACCTGTGGAACCAGGGGTCTTCGTGCTCAAGCTAGCCATCCGTCACACCATCAGTTGGACAAAGCAAGAAGAGGAAGTTGGTCTCCGGTGACTACTTGCCGGCGGATCTTCCTGAAGCCGCCGCCAAAGTCCCCAAGATCAGCAACCAAGATGCTGAGGAACGGTTTGCTCCTGCGGACCCAAGGGTCTGTACAGTTGAAGCAGGCGTTCCCGACAAGCCTTGCCCCGGCAGGCTTGCCGGGGAACCCTCAGCTCCGGCAGAGCCGCAGGTTCTTGCCGTAGAAGCTGAGGTTCCCGCAGCAGCCCTGATGCCTTTAGTCCTTGTTGTTGAGCCTCAGGCTCCAGCATGGGCGCAGCAAATCGTCCGTTTTCTTCAAACTGGAGAACTTCCCGAAGAACCAGAAGAGATAGAAAGGATTACCAGCCAGTCAAGTATGTACCAGTTTGTAGGCAATGAACTGTACAGAAGAAGACTCAATGGTGTCAGATTGAAGTGCATTTCCCGGGAAGATGGACAGAAGCTGTTGGCAGAGATACATGAAGGCATATGTGGCCACCACATTGGCGCGAGAGCGCTTGCCGGGAAGGCGTTCCGGCAAGGTTTCTTTTGGCCAGAAGCCCTCCAAGATGCAACTGCACGAGTAACCAAGTGTGAAGCGTGCCAGTTCCATGCCAAGCAAATTCACCAGCCAGCTCAAGCTCTCCAGACGATCCCTTTGTCCTGGCTCTTCTCGGTCTGGGGGCTCGACATCCTCGGCCCCTTTCCCCGCGCAGTCGGGGGCTTTGAGTACTTGTACGTTGCAATCGACAAGTTCACAAAGTGGCCAGAAGTGGAACCAGTGAGAAAGGTGACAGCACAGTCAGCAGTCAGGTTCTTCAGGTCGATAGTTTGCCGTTTCGGGATCCCTAACAGGATCATCACCGATAACGGCACACAGTTCACAAGTCGCACCTTCATGCAGTACGTCCAAGACCTTGGCGCTAAGGTCTGCTTTGCTTCTGTTGCTCACCCGAGGAGCAATGGTCAAGCAGAGAGGGCCAATGCTGAAGTGCTGCGCGGGCTCAAGACAAGAACCTTCGATAGGCTGCACAAGTGCGGAAGAAACTGGATAGAAGAGTTGCCGGCGGCTCTTTGGTCAATCAGGACGACACCAAATCGAGCCACCGGATAGACACCCTTTGCTCTTGTCTATGGAGCAGAGGCAGTTCTCCCCACAGAACTCGTATACGGATCTCCTCGAGTGCTCGCTTACGACGAGCTCGAGCAAGAGCAACTGCGGCAAGATGATGCATTGCTCCTCGAGGAGAACCGTCTCCAGGCTGCTGTACGAGCTGCTCGATACCAGCAGGCCTTGCGCCGCTATCATAGCCGCAAGGTCAGGGCCAGGAGTCTCGAGGAAGGCGACCTTGTTCTTCGGCGCGTTCAGTCCGCCAAGAATTCTAACAAGTTGACGCCAAAGTGGGAAGGCCCTTATCGGGTGAGACAAGTCACAAGGCCCGGCGCTGTCCGCCTTGAGACCGAAGAAGGCTTACCGGTGAGCAACTCCGGGAACATCGAGCATCTTCGCAAGTTTCACCCATAAGGCGCGGTTGCCGTGATCCGCTCCGGCAACCACCTTTTGTACAAGTCTTGCCGTTGTCGCATGTAAACCTTTGTACAAAGCCGGGCGCAGACCCCGTGCATCAGTAAAACTTTTGTGTTTCGCACTATCTGTCGTTTCATGCTTCTCTTTTATTTGCATGCATCATCTGACATTTTGTGCAGCACACATCCCCGGTAAGCAGCAACAAGCCGCAAGGCTCCCTACTTGTGTTTCCTCCTCTTTCCCTTTCTCTCTTAAACAGAAGAAGTGTTCCTCGCGCACAAGTTTGCCGGGGGGAAGGAGATAGAGGTGTGGACCAAGTGCTGTTCAAGAAAGGAAAGCCTTGCCAGGAAGCAAACACTCCATGAAAGCTAAGTTACCAGAATTTGAGCAGTTCAAATTTTTAAATTTTAAGTTGCCTTCCTTGAACAGCCACACTTTGTATGGAAAACCTGTGCGCGGAGGAACCTACCCGTGGCTAGCCGCGCCCTTACTTTGTTTCGAGCATGCTCAACGGCCTAAGCGAGCTGCAACAAGTGTCGCACCCTTATTTCGTTTTCGAGTTCGCTCAGCAATCTAAGTGTGCTGCGACTAGCTGCGGCAAGGTTTCTTGCCGACAAGGCCATTGCCAGCAGGCTGCTAAGAGTCCCGCACTCAGCGCTCGTGGCAAGGGTCCCTTTGCCGGCAAGTTCCCTAAAAAGCATAGGGTGAAAAGCATACAAAGTGAAAGGATTAAACAAGGGAGATAACACTGCATTGATTATCCAAAATAAAAGTTATATTACAAGATAGTTTACCGCTGTCCTAACCAACTACTACCTATGACTTAATCTACAGCGGCAAAGAAAGCGGAAAGAAGGAAGCCTAGTCCCTACGGTCTCCGTCGACCCTTTGGATCTTGCCCGCCTTGGCTACGATATGGGCGACTTGTGCCTTCAACGCCTCCTGGTCGGCTTCGGGCGGCAGGGTCCAGAGGACGTTGACGAGGTTGATCCCGGGGTTGCGGTAGACGATCTTCGACAACACCCGCTCCATAGTGCCCATGCAAAGCCGGCGCGCCTCGTCGGCCAGCTGCGCGGGGATCTTCTCCCGTAGCCGCGCGAGAGCCGGCGCCACTCCCCTGAAGAACAGACTCAGTTTGGCGCTGTGGGGGAGGCTCTCGTCGGGGGAGTACGCAAGGTGCTCCGCCCTCAGCGCCACCATCTCCATGTCGATGTTGGCAGCGGAGGCAACAAGCTCATCAGTCCACTGCTCCACCGTCCGCTGGAAGTTGTTTTGCGAGACGACGGCGCTCTCCAGCAAGAGCCTCTCAGTGCGGAGATCGTCCTTCAGCTTCGTCTCGCGGTCTCGGGCGGCGTCATGCGAGTCGGTGAGAGTGGAAACCTTCAGCTCCAAGTCGGCGATGGAGTCCTTGGCGTCGTTGAGCTCTTTGCCCTTCTCGAAGAGGCGGACTTGCAGCTCCGAGTTGGTGTGAGCATCCTTCTCCCGCGCCACGTTGAGCGCGGTGACCCTGTCCTCACTCGCCTTCAAGTTCAACTCCATCTGCGCCACCCTAGCCTCCAGATCCCTCTTGGCGGTCTCTGCGGCAGCAGCGGCGTCCCTCGCCTCCTACAGAGCCCCGCCAATGGCTTGCTCACGAGCGGTGAGGTCGTCCTCGTGGTTGTCGAGGTCGACCTTCCGCTGGTTGAGTTCTCCCTCCCGCCGAGATAGGTCCTCGGTGGCCAGTCGCTGCTGCTCCTCGACCTCGGCCTTTTCGAGGACGAATGCTTGCTGCGCCCCGGCAAGCTCTTCGCGCTCCTCCGCCAAGTTCCGGAGGGCCGCCTGGTTAGCGGCACGGAGCTCCGCGGCGCGCTTCTCCAGGTCAGCACCAGCCTTGGCAGCCAGAGCCTCCCGAGACTCCAACTTAGCCTGCCTGGCCCGGTACAAGGCCAGGAGTCGACGAAGGAGTCGCTCCTCTTCGGGCTCGTCGCTGCTGCCGGGCGCATCAACAACCTTCAACCCGGCGGAGGCGAGAACCTCTCCGTCGAAGGTCTCCCCCTCCGCGGGTGCCCTTGATGAGGACGCCCACGGGACTTGGATAAAGACCCTGTTGGCGGCCTCCAGGTAGACACCCGACCCAGCCACGGGGGCGGAGGGGTCGGTGGCCGGTGCAGCGTCCGGCGCTCCTGCGGCCTCAGGGCCAGCAATATGGTCGCCGGTCCCTTCCCTAGCTGCGGCGTCAGCGGCCGGGGCGGTCTCCTCGGCGGCTGGCTCGTCAGCACCAGCAATCCCCTCGTTGGTAGTGGCGTCGCCAGCGTCGCCGTGCACACCCTCCTCGGTGGTGGTCTCCGTCTCCATCAACTCCGGGGCGGGCGGATCTAGCAGAAGAAAAAGAAAAGAAAGATTGTCAAGCAAATATCCAAAAAGACGAATTCAGAAGAAGGAGAGTTCAAGGGTTTACCTGCGCGGGCCTCTTCGATAACTGGGTCCCTCGTCGGGGAGTTCTCCCTTAGCAGCATAGTAGTGGCCCCTGCTGGCGGAGGGCCGCTTGCGCCCTCCCTAGGCGGGGTGCTCACCCTTGTCGGGCTGCTCGCCCTTGGCGGGGTACTCGCCCTCGGCGGAGTACCTGTCCTTGGCGGAGTGCTGTCCCTTGCCGGGGAGCTCATCCTTTGTAATGCCCCGGATGTAATACTTTCCCTTTTGGGCATATAATATATCTCCGGCTTCATCTGTTTCCATTCCGGGTTCTTTGTCTTTTGGGTTTTCGTCGTTTTGTTGTGTGCGTGTGTGGCATTCATTCATATCATGTAGACATGTGCATTGCATTGCATTTGTGTTGGCGGTTGCATCCGGTACCACGCGTTCCTTCCCGTTGTCCGTTTCGCGTTCCGGAGCTCCCTCACGTGTCCGTGGCGTCCCGTAGACCTACTTTGTTGTTTGGCCGTGTAACGTTACCGGTTTGGCGCGAGACTTGTTGTGTGTTGTTGTTTTGTTGTGTGTAACCCGCCTCTCAAATCTCGTCGCGTTTGGACCCCGTTTCCTATCCCAACAGTTATTCGTGTGGGTCCAAAGTGCCTTCACCTTGTGGCCCGAAACACCCCTACAGCAGCCCACTACCTTCTCCTAGGCCCTTCTAAACTCCCCCCGCGATCGGATCCGTCCGATCGCGATCGGAGGGCTCCTAACACCCCCAAATCCCCAAACCCTAAATTCTGCTATTTATAGACCCTAGGTCTATTTTTAGGCATCTCTAGCTTCTTCCTCCTCCTTCCCCTATTTTTTTCCTCAGATCCACCTACCCCTCACAGCCACTTGGCTCTCCTCTCCTCCAGGTCGCCAGGCTCCCGAAGGAACCAGCCGACCGATCGCCTCGATCCATTCCTCCGATCTGGAGGCGGCCAGGGTCAACGCCCCCTCGACCGCGTCGCTCGCCGAGGCCCGACCTCCCTCGTTCGCCTCGGTCCACCGCAGCTTCGGCCCCGTGGACCACATCGCCTGGACTCCGGCTCCCTCACTCGACCGCAGCAGGCCTCGGCCGCCAAGCCCGTCGCCCGATCTGCCAGGTGCCTGCACCAGCGGGCCTCTTCGCCCCCGCACTGCGCCCCTCCGGGCCATCGCCTCCGCTGGGCCGTCGCCACCTGGGCCGCGCCCTTCTGCCGCATCGCCAGCACCCCGGGCGGGCCTTCTCCACCGCACGCCCTCCGCCCGGCAGCCGCCGCGCGCGGGCCACTCCTCCTCCACCCGAGGCGGGCCGCTCCAGTCGGGCCCGAAGGCCGCCGCCTCTCCACCGCGCCTCGTCGGGCCGGGCCGAGTCCCTCCTCCCGCTGGGTCAGATCCGCTCAGGCCTGGGCCCGTGGTTTTTTTCTCAGATCTAGGTTGACTCCCCAAATCCTCTAAGTCCCTGTTTTGCTTATTGTCTGATGCATATTTCAAACTGCTCTAACTTGGTGTGTGTTTGTCCGTTTCGCGCAAATAGCATGTCCAGACGATCGTGGTGAATAGCACTACGTTTTATCTTTTTGTGCCATGCATGTTAGAGATCATCTAGATGCTTGTTTTGCCGTTGCAAGAGTGCATCCCGGTATAATTGCTGCTATGTGTTGTTTTTATGTCATCTTTGCCATGTGATAACTTTTAGCTCGTTTGTCCGAATGATGCAAATGACATGTCCACGTGTTCGTCTTGCCACGCTCTACTTGTTGTATGTGCTAGGTAGCATGATAGATTTATTCTTGCCATGCTTATCTTCGTTGCAAAGTGCCATGTGGCTGTGATGTTGTTTCATTGTTATGAAATGCCATCTTGTTGAGCTCGTTGCTATCGTTGTGTCTATCTCCTTGATGCATGCTTGTGTGTTTCGGAATCACCATCATGTGTACTTTGATGTGGTGCTTACCACTTGCCATGTTTAGTTTCGAGGTGAATTAAACTTGTTCTTTTAGATGCCATGATGAAATTGCTGTTTTAGGACTTAGTGGATTTTCACTAAGTCTGAAATCTGTAACGTTCCGATGCCATGTTTGCTTGCTGCTCTAGGACAAACCATGATAGTTTTGGAGTGGATCTTGATTGTTCCTTATATATTGTTGGCTTTCCATTAATGTCATCACATTCTTATTTAAGTGGCTGTAGCATGTTTAACTTTTGCTCCAAAGTTTCAATAAAATTCTGCTGCCAGAATTTTATTGTCAAGTTCAATATGTCCAAGCTTATTGCTATTGATCCGTGGCTCCTTTGGGGGTGCACCTTTGGACTTATTTGCTGTAGGATATGTCTAGTTTATGTTCATGTCCTTTGCCATGATGTTTGAGTGCTGTAGCTTAATTATTTTGTGCTCCGAAGTTGCTATGTTGCTGTAATTTTCAGCTTTCGCTCATTTCTTGTTTCGGGCATAACTTTTAGCCCGTAGCTCCGATTTCAGCGAATCTTATATGAAACTTGATTGATTTTCTGTGTAGATTCATAATATCTTATTGTTATCATGTTTTGAGGTGTTTTGCTTGAGTGCTATTTTCCGTGCTCCGTGTGCATCCTTAGTGCATCCATCATGCATCCATCATTTTGGTGTGCGCATTGCATCTTGTTGATTCGTGCCTTGTGTGATTGTATTGTTTAGAGCCGGAAGCTGAGACCGAGTACGAGTACGAGAACGAGGTTACCAACGAGGTTGACCTCGAGGACCCTTCTTACGATCCGAACGTCTACACTTCAGGCAAGATGACCGAACCCCGATAACATTACTATCTTTGCCTATTGCTAGTAGTTCCGCTCTATAGTTTTGCCTCGATGCCCATGTCTTTCTTGTCAGCCTCCTACTTGTAACCATCACCATGTTTAACCACCCTACCTATGCAAACCGTTGCTTGGCTAAGTACGCTTCGCTCAGCCCTTCTTATAGCATTGCTAGTTGCAGGTGAAGATCGAAGATGCTTGCTTCATGTTGAAGTTTTGTTGGGTTATATCACACTATATAAATGCTTAAAAATGAAAATCATCTATATATTGGCAAGGGTGGAAGGCTAAGCCTTTTGCTTGGTGTTTTGTTCCACTCATGCCGTTAGGAACCGTATAAACCGGTGTTATGTTCCTTGATTATGCGTTCCTAACACGGTTGGGGTGTATGGGACCCCCTCGATAAACCGCTAAGTGCTAAGTCTTTTCCAGCAAGTCCCAACATTGGTACTGTTTGCCTAATAACAAACTAAACTTGCATAGGGAGTTATAAACCCTTTTTCTTAATCAACAACCCCGGGCCAGTGCTCCACATGAGTGTTGGTCCGAACTGGGCAACCTGCAGGGCCACCTCGAGGAAACTCAAGGTCTGGTAAAAACCCGTAGCTTGTCCCATCCGGTCGTGGCCTGAGACGAGATACGCGCGGCTACTATCAGGGTGTCGGCACACCGGGAGGATTTGCTGGATTAGCCTTACCTTAGTTCGGAGTATCTTGAGCACGGGATTCCGAGAATACTCGGGTCTTCCCACTTTGGAGTTGCGACTCCGCGGATCGTGGGCTTGTAATGGGTCAAGTTGGAACACCCCTGCAGGGTTATGAACTTTCGAAAGCCGTGCCCGCGGTTATGTGGTAGATGGGAGCTTGTTAATATCCGGTTGTAGATAACTTGACACATTGTTTCTAATACACTACCAGCGTGTGTTCCGTGACCGTCAATTTCCGAATAGGGATCCGGGAGTTGAACACGGAGGGGTTATGTTTGTTGAGCTGTAGTTAGGATCACTTCGTGATCACTTCTCGCCCGAGGCTTTCTCTTCTCGCACTCTCTCACGTAAGCTAGTTGCTAGTTGCTGCTGCAGACACTTATTGTTTTCTTCAGCCTAATCCTCTCCGAGGGCTTAAATAGTCTTGTTACCCGGGAACGGGATTGCTGAGTCCTCTGTGGCTCACAGTTACTTCACCACACCAGATGCAGGTCCAGCTGTGAGCTATCCAGGTGATGGCACCGAGCTGGATTGGGAGTACGACGAGGAGCGTAGTCGGTACTATGTTCGTTATCCGGATGATCAGTAGTGGAGACTTCTACTAGGATTCGATCCGACCTGTGGATTTTATTTAAGTTTGGTATCTTGACATTTGGATTTTGCCCTTAGAGGGTTGTGATATTCTTAATGTATGATGTTTGAGACATGTATTGTATTTGTGTGACGTGGCGAGTGTAAGCCAACTATTTTATGTTTACAATTCCCCTCTTTTACATGAGATGTGCAAAGATTACCAAACTTGAGATCATTCTAGGATGGACTTATGCCTTTAAGTCGTGCCTCGACACGTAGGAGGTATAGTTCCATCCTGGGCATTACAAGTTGGTATCAGAGCCAGGTTGTACGGACGCCGGCATGCTGGCTCAGTACCCGGCTCGAGTTCAATAACGAATTCCACCTGACGGTGTGGAGGCATGCATGGAAGTTCTTCAGGAAAGACGTCTTGATATTCATTCACCACCGGAATTTGAGATATGGCATTAATTTCGCCCTTATCATTGAGAGAGAAAAGCCTGATAGTGTTATCCCTGGAGGCGAAGATAATCACATCTTCATCAGGATGAGTCATCTTGACTTCCTTCTGTGCACAATCAATGTGGGCATCATGCTGAGAAAGCCAATCCATTCCGAGGATGAGGTCAATGTCAGAATTGCCGAGAATCACCGGATTAGCCAGAAAGCGATAATCACCCATGCGAATAGAAACATTCGGAGCCACCATACTAGAACTCAATCTCTTGCCAGGTGATATGACACTCAAAGGTCTTGGCAAAGCTTCAGAGTGAACATTATTCTTGGATGCAAATGGATATGACATGAAAGAGCATGAAGCACCCGAATCAAACAAAACTTCAGCAGGGATAGAGTTCACTGGAAGGTTACCCAAAATGACATCAGAAGAATTCTCCGCTTGCGTTGCACTCATCAGATTGACCCTTGCTGCCTTTGGATCATGCCTGACAATAGCTGAACTCACAGGTGGAGGAGGTGGAAGACGCTTCGGATTCAGACATCTATTAGCATAGTGACCTTTCTGAGTGCATTTGTTGCAAGTCACTTCTGAGAGAGGACGGAAATGAGAACCACTGGACTTGGAGCCTTGAGACTGAAACTGCTTCTTCGACTGGTTGCTCGGGTTGGGTGGGTGGGAGAAACCACGTCCACTAGAGTTCTTGTTGTTGGAGTTGTTGGAGTTGTTGTATGGAGCTCGAATCACTGGAGGAGGAGGAAGCCAGAATTTCTGTTGTTTCGAGACCATCTGAGACGATGAGGAAGAGTGAACGGCATCTCGAATTCTCTTTTTAGAAGCCTCCATCTTAAGCTGAGCTGCCTCTTGTTTCAAAGCCATGTTATAGAATTTGTCGAATTCATCGGGCTCGAACAAGGTGAGAGCAAGTTGAAGTTCATCTTTGAGACCTCCACGGAACTGGTAGATTTTGCTCTTGGCGTCAGGAATGTCTTGCTTAGCATAGCGGGCGAGGTTTTGGAACTTGATATTATACTGATAGACTGTCATAGAGCCCTGCTTCAGGTTGCGGAATTGCTCACGCATACCCTCGATGACAGTTGTTGGAATGTGGTGAGAGCGAAAGTCCTTGCAGAAATTCTCCCAAGAGATCACTTGACCTGGCCTGGAGTCTTTGTATTGCTGCCACCAGTCAGCTGCTTGGTCTTTGAGTTGGAAGGCTGCAAACTTCACATAATCATCTTCCTTCACATTACTGCACTCAAAATGCTTCTACCTTGGAAGATCAAGTCCGTGAGGCCCAGCTCAGTGATACCATGGTGAAGAAGGTGAAACATGCTATTGCTAAGGGCATTCCAAAATACAAGTGCTTCCGTGTTAATGAGAGAGATACCTTGTTCTTCGAGGACAGACTCGTTGTTCCCAAAGGTGATCTCAGGAGACTCATAATGGAAGAAGCTCATGATTCTCTCCTTTCCATTCATCCTGGCAGCTCCAAGATGTACCATGACCTCAAGCAATCTTACTGGTGGACACGCATGAAAAGGGAGATTGCCCAATTCGTGAATGAATGTGATGTTTGCAGAAGAGTGAAAGCAGAACATCAACGTCCAGCCGGTCTTCTCCAACCTCTTCCTATTCCCGAGTGGAAGTTCGACCACATTGAAATGGACTTCGTCACTGGCTTTCCTAAATCCAAGCGAGGAAATGATTCTATCTTCGTGGTGATCGACAAGCTTACCAAAGTCGCTCACTTCCTGCCAGTCAAAGAATCAATCAATGCAGCTCAATTGGCAGAGTTGTACACTTCCAGAATTGTGTCCTTACATGGCATTCCTCAAGTTATCTCCTCAGACCGTGGAAGTTTGTTCACTTCAAGGTTCTGGGACTCCTTTCAGTCCGCCATGGGCACTAAGATCAGGTTCAACACTGCTTTTCACCCTCAGACTAGTGGTCAAGTCGAGCGAGTGAATCAGATTCTAGAAGACATGCTCAGAGCCTGTGTCATATCCTTTGGCATGAAATGGGAAGACTGCCTTCCATTTGCCGAGTTCTCTTACAACAACAGCTTTCAAGCAAGTGCAGGCAAAGCCCCGTTTGAAATTCTCTATGGCAGAAAGTGCCGTACCCCTCTCAACTGGTCTGAAACAGGCGAACGTCAACTTCTTGGCAATGACTTGATCTCAGAAGCCGAAGAAATGTGCAAAGTCATACGTGAGAATCTCAAGGCCGCTCAGTCGCGTCAGAAGAGCTACTATGACGACAAGCATCGTGATTTGGCCTTCAACATTGGTGATCATGTCTATGTCCGTGTTTCTCCGATGAAAGGCACCCAAAGATTTGGTATCAAAGGAAAACTTGCTCCTAGATACGCCAGGCCTTTCAAGATTCTTGGCAAAAGAGGCGATCTAGCCTATCAACTTGAGCTCCCTTCAAACTTCGCCAATGTTCATGATGTGTTCCATGTGTCTCAACTTCGCAAATGCTTCAAGGCACCTGAGCGCATGATTCCGTTTGAAGAGATTGATCTTCAACAAGACCTGTCTTACCGAGAGCATCCCGTTGCTATTCTCGACGAAACCGAACGCAAGACCCGCAACAAGTCCATCAAATTCTTGAAAGTCAAGTGGTCACATCACACCGACCGAGAAGCTACCTAGGAACGAGAAGATCATCTTCGTTCTGAGTACCCTTCCTTTTTCCAGTCCTAGATCTCGGGACGAGATCTTTTTGTAGTAGAGGACAGTTTGTAATGCCCCGGATGTAATACTTTCCCTTTTGGGCATATAATATATCTCCGGCTTCATCTATTTCCATTCTGGGTTCTTTGTCTTTCGGGTTTTCGTCGTTTTGTTGTGTGCGTGTGTGGCATTCATTCATATCATTTAGACATGTGCATCACATTGCATTTGTGTTGGCGGTTGCATCCGGTTCCACGCGTTCCTTCCCGTTGTCCGTTTCGCGTTCCGGAGCTCCCTCACGTGTCCGTGGCGTCCCATAGACCTACTTTGTTGTTTGGCCGTGTAACGTTACCGGTTTGGCGCGAGACTTGTCGTGTGTTGTTGTTTTGTTGTGTGTAACCCGCCTCTCAAATCTCGTCGCGTTTGGACTCCGTTTGCTATCCCAACAGTTATTCGTGTGGGTCCAAAGTGCCTTCACCTTGTGGCCCGAAACACCCCTACAGCAGCCCACTACCTTCTCCTAGGCCCTTCTAAACTCCCCCCGCGATCGGATCCGTCGGATCGCGATCGGAGGGCTCCTAACACCCCCAAATCCCCAAACCCTAAATTCTGCTATTTATAGACCCTAGGTCTATTTTTAGGCATCTCTAGCTTCTTCCTCCTCCTCCCCCTATTTTTTTCCTCAGAACCACCTACCCCTCACAGCCACTTGGCTCTCCTCTCCTCCAGGTCGCCAGGCTCCCGAAGGAACCAGCCGACCGATCGCCTCGATCCATTCCTCCGATCTGGAGGCGGCCAGGGTCAACGCCCCCTCGACCGCGTCGCTCGCCGAGGCCCGACCTCCCTCGTTCGCCTCGGTCCACCGCAGCTTCGGCCCCGTGGACAACATCGCCTGGACTCCGGCTCCCTCACTCGACCGCAGCAGGCCTCGGCCGCCAAGCCCGTCGCCCGATCTGCCAGGTGCCTGCACCAGCGGGCCTCTTCGCCCCCGCACTGCGCCCCTCCGGGCCACCGCCTCCGCTGGGCCGTCGCCACCTGGGCCGCGCCCTTCCGCCGCATCGCCAGCATCCCGGGCGGGCCTTCTCCATCGCACGCCCTCCGCCAGGCCGCCGCCGCGCGCGGGCCGCTCCTCCTCCACCCGAGGCGGGCCGCTCCAGTCGGGCCCGAAGGCCGCCGCCTCTCCACCGTGCCTCGTCGGGCCGGGCCGAGTCCCTCCTCCCGCTGGGTCAGATCCGCTCGGGCCTGAGCCCGTGGATTTTTTCTCAGATCTAGGTTGACTCCCCAAATCCTCTAAGTCCCTGTTTTGCTTATTGTCTGATGCATATTTCAAACTGCTCTAACTTTGTGTGTGTTTGTCCGTTTCGCGCAAATAGCATGTCCAGACGATCGTGGTGAATAGCACTACGTTTTATCTTTTTGTGCCATGCATGTTAGAGATCATCTAGATGCTTGTTTTGCCGTTGCAAGAGTGCATCCCGGTATAATTGCTGCTATGTGTTGTTTTTATGTCATCTTTGCCATGTGATAACTTTTAGCTCGTTTGTCCGAATGATGCAAATGACATGTCCACGTGTTCGTCTTGCCACTCTCTACTTGTTGTATGTGCTAGGTAGCATGATAGATTTATTCTTGCCATGCTTATCTTTGTTGCAAAGTGCCATGTGGCTGTGATGTTGTTTCACTTGTTATGAAATGCCATCTTGTTGAGCTCGTTGCTATCGTTGTGTCTATCTCCTTGATGCATGCTTGTGTGTTTCGGAATCACCATCATGTGTACTTTGATGTGGTGCTTACCACTTGCCATGTTTAGTTTCGAGGTGACTTAAACTTGTTCTTTTAGATGCCATGATGAAATTGCTGTTTTAGGACTTAGTGGATTTTCACTAAGTCTGAAATCTGTAACGTTCCGATGCCATGTTTGCTTGCTGCTCTAGGACAAACCATGATAGTTTTGGAGTGGATCTTGATTGTTCCTTGTAGTATATATTATTGGCTTTACATTCATGTTCTCACATGCTTATTTAAGTGGCTGTAGCATGTTTAACTTTTGCTCCAAAGTTTCAATAAAATTCTGCTGCCAGAATTTTATTGTCAAGTTCAATATGTCCAAGCTTATTGCTATTGATCCGTGGCTCCTTTGGGGGTGCACCTTTGGACTTATTTGCTGTAGGATATGTCTAGTTTATGTTCATGTCCTTTGCCATGATGTTTGAGTGCTGTAGCTTAATTATTTTGTGCTCCGAAGTTGCTATGTTGCTGTAATTTTCAGCTTTCGCTCATTTCTTGTTTCAGGCATAACTTTTAGCCCGTAGCTCCGATTTCAGCGAATCTTATATGAAACTTGATTGATTTTCTGTGTAAATTCATAATATCTTATTGTTATCATGTTTTGAGGTGTTTTGCTTGAGTGCTATTTTCCGTGCTCCGTGTGCATCCTTAGTGCATCCATCATGCATCCATCATTTTGGTGTGCGCATTGCATCTTGTTGATTCGTGCCTTGTGTGATTGTATTGTTTAGAGACGGAAGCTGAGACCGTGTACGAGTACGAGCACGAGGTTACCAACGAGGTTGACCTCGAGGACCCTTCTTACGATCCGAACGTCTACACTTCAGGCAAGATGACCGAACCCCAATAACATTACTATCTTTGCCTATTGCTAGTAGTTCCGCTCTATAGTTTTGCCTCGATGCCCATGTCTTTCTTGTCAACCTCCTACTTGTAACCATCACCATGTTTAACCACCCTACCTATGCAAACCGTTGCTTGGCTAAGTACGCTTCGCTCAGCCCTTCTTATAGCATTGCTAGTTGCAGGTGAAGATCGAAGATGCTTGCTTCATGTTGAAGTTTTATTGGGTTATATCACACTCTATAAATGCTTAAAAATGAAAATCATCTATATATTGGCAAGGGTGGAAGGCTAAGCCTTTTTCTTGGTGTTTTGTTCCACTCATGCCGTTAGGAACCGTATAAACCGGTGTTATGTTCCTTGATTATGCGTTCCTAACACGGTTGGGGTGTATGGGACCCCCTCGATAAACCGCTAAGTGCTAAGTCTTTTCCAGCAAGTCCCAACATTGGTACTATTTGCCTAATAACAAACTAAACTTGCATAGGGAGTTATAAACCCTTTTTCTTAATCAACAACCCCGGGCCAGTGCTCCACATGAGTGTTGGTCCGAACTGGGCAACCTGCGGGGCCACCTCGAGGAAACTCAAGGTCTGGTAAAAACCCGTAGCTTGTCCCATCCGATCGTGGCCTGAGACGAGATACGTGCGGCTACTATCAGGGTGTCGGCACGCCGGGAGGATTTGCTGGATTAGCCTTACCTTAGTTCGGAGTATCTTGAGCACGGGATTCCGAGAATACTCGGGTCTTCCCACTTTGGAGTTGCGACTCCGCGGAGCGTGGGCTTGTAATGGGTCAAGTTGGAACACCCCTGCAGGGTTATGAACTTTTGAAAGCCGTGCCCGCGGTTATGTGGCAGATGGGAGCTTGTTAATATCCGGTTGTAGATAACTTGACACAATGTTTCTAATACACTACCAGCGTGTGTTCCGTGACCGTCAATTTCCGAATAGGGATTCGGGAGTTGAACACGGAGGGGTTATGTTTGTTGAGTTGTAGTTAGGATCACTTCGTGATCACTTCTCGCCCGAGGCTTTCTCTTCTCGCACTCTCTCACGTAAGCTAGTTGCTAGTTGCTGCTGCAGACACTTATTGTTTTCTTCAGCCTAATCCTCTCCCAGGGCTTAAATAGTCTTGTTACCCGGGAACGGGATTGCTGAGTCCTCTGTGGCTCATAGTTACTTCACCACACCAGATGCAGGTCCAGCTGTGAGCTATCCAGGTGATGGCACCGAGCTGGATTGGGAGTACGACGAGGAGCGTAGTCGGTACTATGTTCGTTATCCGGATGATCAGTAGTGGAGACTTCTACTAGGATTCGATCCGACCTGTGGATTTTATTTAAGTTTGGTATCTTGACATTTGGATTTTGCCCTTAGAGGGTTGTGATATTCTTAATGTATGATGTTTGAGACATGTATTGTATTTGTGTGACGTGGCGAGTGTAAGCCAACTATTTTATGTTTACAATTCCCCTCTTTTACATGAGATGTGCAAAGATTACCAAACTTGAGATCATTCTAGGATGGAATTATGCCTTTAAGTCGTGCCTCGACACATAGGAGGTATAGTTCCATCCTGGGCTTTACATCCTTGGCGGGGAGGGTGGAGCAAGCGGCTTGTCGGGCGCGACCTCCTGATGCCCCTGCGGCTGCGGCTCCACTTCTGCACAAGACAGCAAGACATCAATAAGGATAACAACTACAAGCGCGCCTGTCAAGCAGAGAAGTGAATACAAGGCTTACGCTGGGGGCTGCGCTGGGGGCTGCTCCCCGGAGCAGCAGGCTGGTCTGGCAAGTTTGTCGCTGGCGCGTCCCCCGTCGCTGCGGCAGGCTCGTCGTCCTCGATGTTAACCACATGGATCTTGGCCCTCTTCGCCATCCTCTGGGTCAAGGTCCTGGAAGCCAAACAGGGTCAGAACCAAGCAAGAGATCAAGACAAAGCAACAAAAATAAAAGGAAATCAAAGCTGCAAGTGCTTACTCTTCCTCCTCTTCGTCGGAGCTGAGGGCGGAGAAGTCAAACTCCGCCTGGCGCGCTCCAGCGCGAGGAGCTGGAGGGGAAGGTTCCCTCGGGCGCTTGGCGGGCTCCGGAGCTGCGGGTTGTGAAGACCCCGCGCCGGTCGTCGCTGAAGACCGAGGGGCAGAAGGAGCACCAGAGCCACTCCGGGAAGATCCCCCTCCGCTTGTCGCTCGGGCTCGGGGCGCCTCCTTGACGACCTTACTCGTCATGGTGGCGCGCGTCGCACGACGCTTCGGCTGTTGTCGGGGCGCCTGTGGCCTCGTCGTCTCAGCGGCCTTGCGGATGCGCTTCTTCTGCTGTGGCGGAGGACTTGGCGGCGGCGGAGAGTTCTCCGAGGATGAGGAAGCGTCGTCGTTGAGGTTCAGTGACCCGCCCGAGTCTTCGTCGGAATCGCCCGATTCGGCGTCCTCCTCGGCGGGCTCACTGGACTCAGAGCCTTGCCCGGCAGCCTCGCTCGCCCCGACAGGCTCCCCGGCAAACTCCTTGGGCACAATCTTCAGCAGCTTGAGGATTTCCGCCTCCTCGGCCTGACTCACCGCGTCCGCTGCTTCCGCCTCATCCACAGTGTACCCGAACTCCCCCGCAGCTGCAGCTGCGGCGGCCTCCTCCATCCTGTTGGCTATGTAGGCCACATCTCGATCGGTGGTCGTCCGGGTGAGGCCTTTTCTCTCCTCGGGGTTGCGTGGCCGTTCAACCAGATTATCGAAGAAAGCCTGCACGGTCTCCGCTAAAGGCACCAGCCAAGTGGGGACGACCCCGTGGGAGTCACACTCAGGCATTGCCGCACGGATGGCACTAAGGGCAGTATTGTTACACAGAGGGACTACTCCTTCCGATGGTCTGAACCACTCCGGGTGCTTGGGGTCGTGCTTAAACAGCTCCCGGACCATCCCCTTCAGCTCCAAGACGGTGAAATTATAGTTCAGCCCGGGGCGCAACCTCATGCGATCTGCCGCGTTGCCGAATTCCCAGGCAGGCCTCTTCCTTTCCTGCAGGGGGGCAATGCGGCGGCGCAGGAAATCGGCCCCGACTTCACCTACAGTCAGGTTGGCGGCCCGGAGGCGAAGGATCCTAGTAAGGGCAATCTGCAGCTTGTCATCCTCCGGGGCCAAGTCGCTCCAATCCTTGCCGCGCACTATTGCAGTTTGGCGCGACGAGGTAAACTGCTCGGGTGCATCTTCCAGAATCCAGCACCAATCAGCTCTCCACTCCTCCCACTTGCCGCGAAGCTCTCCTTTCAAGTACGCCTCCTTCTTGTTAAGCCTAAAGATCCAGGAGATGCCGCCGGAGAGTGGGGATCCGGACTCTACTCTAGGCGTGAAGAAGTGGCGGAAAAGAGCTACATTTGGGTGGACCCCGACATAGTTTTCGCACAGATGTGCGAAAACGGCCAAGGTGAGAACGACATTTGGGGTGAAATCTAAGAGGTGGAGGCCATACGTGTTCATCACATCACAGAAGAACTCCGAATACGGAGGGCAGAGACCGCAATGGAAGAATGAAGCGAAGAAGTGGTAACCTCCCGGGAACATGTTGACGGCCACGGCGGGGAGGACTCTGGTGCGCGGGTGATCCTTCGCCTCCCTCGCCCAGAACAAGTAGTACTTGTCCCGCAGCTCCCTCGGGCCGAGCCTCGGCGGGAAGACCACCATCCTTCTCCACATGGCTGCCAGCTTCGCCGCCTGCTCGGACTTCTCCTTCTTCGCCTTGTCGCTCTTCGCCTTGTCGCTTTTCGGAGCCATGGCGGGGGCGGCGG
>LR738711.1:841209113-841283464 GCA_902687465.1 Secale cereale
GACGGCGCCGCGGATGCTGGGGACGGTGGAGGAAGGGTGGAGCTCGGCTCTCTGTCGACCTGAGGGGAGGCAGAGAGCGGCGGGGGTTTCTGGAGATTCAAGGCGCAATGAAAGCAATGGGGGGAAACTGCCCCTGCTTCCTCTGCTTTTAAGGGGGAAGTGGGGGACGTTCCTCATTTCCCATTAAAGAAGCAGGCCACGATCTCTCCCACGACGCCGCAATCGACGCGTGCTGTTAGGGAGAGATGCGGCGAATCTGGAGTGGGAAACGGCGTGCCGTGGGCCGCGTGTGCCCGTGCACTGTTCTGGGCCTGGCCCAACAGCGCTCGGCACCGTGTGTGGCCCAGGCCCGGGGGCTCATGTCGGTGTACTAAAGTAGGGGTACCTTAGTATCCCGACTTGTGCACGGGCAGTAGCAGCGTCCCGTGGTCTGGCTCACCACGCGCCCGCCAAAGACCACTCTAGACCTCTTTAGGCCATTCAAGAACAAAGTATTCAAGTTAAGAGACAAGACCCCGGCAAGAGGAGCTTGCCGGGAAGGCCGCGCCAGGCTCAAGGTTATCATTCCAGCACAAGACCCTGGCAAGAAGAGTTTGCTAGGAAGGCCAAAGAACGGCACCTCAAGAAGGTATATCGCGGTGCATCATGCGCCCCGGCAGGACCCGGAGAGCGGCAAACTTCCGGGCCCGGCAAGGTTGCGACCCCGGCAAGGTGCTTGCCGGGGGAAGCCTACACTGTGTGACTGCGCTCCAGCTCATCTAGCCACGCGTCGCCCTGGGGCCCTTCCAGGGGCACGTGGTAGATGGCTGTGCAGCCTGGGGTACACGGTGGCAAGCCGCGGTGACGAGGCTATCACCGTGGCGAACGGATACGCATGGACGGACGCTTTTGGGGCGACGGCGACGGGCATTCAATGCCCTTGTCCCCCACCGTCAGAGTTAGGTGAAGACCACTGTTCATACACTGTTCATGCACTGTTACAACCACCACCAGTTTTACATTTTTACCCTCCTCTACGTGGGCACCTGTCGGTGACCCCTTTGAGCTATAAAAGGAGGCCCATGCACAACGTAGAGGGGGTTCGATTCCAAAAACTAGGCCACCCTCACGCTCGGTGCAGCTAGCACTGTAGATCTTCAAGCTCCCGAGCTCGAAAACTCAATACAACCAAGGCAGGAGTAGGGTTTTACGCGTACGCGCGGCCCGAACCTGGGTAAACTGCCCGCGTGCGTTCCTCGATCTGCTCTCCGTGCTCCCTCCGCTCCCTTACCGCAACGTAGAAAGGGGCTCCGGTCCCATAGGTGTTCGCGGGAGGTCAGTTTCCCCGACACCCTCCTCTGCTTGACGCTAAAACACGGGGCGCCCCCTTGCCAGACTTGTTCATCGTGGTGGCACGCGTCGCACGGCGCCTCGGCTGCTGTCGGGGCGCCGGTGGCCTCGCCGTCTCAGCGGTCTTGCGGAGGCGCTTCTTCTGCGGCGGTGGAGGACTTGGTGGTGATGGAGAGTTTTCCGAGGATGAGGAGGCGTCGTCGAGGTTCAGAGACCCGCCGGAGTCTTCGTCGGAATCGTCCGATTCGGCGTCCTCCTCGGCGGGCTCACTGGACTCGGTGCCTTGCCCGGCAGCCTCGCTCATCCCGGCAGGCTCCCTGGCAGGCTCCCCGACAAACTCCTCGGGCGCAATCTTCAACAGCTTGAGGATTTCCTCCTCCTCAGCCTGACTCACCGCGTCCGCCGCTTCCGCTTCTTCCACGATGTACCCAAATTCCCCCGCGGCCGCCGCTGCGGCGGCCTCCTCCATCCTATTGGCTATATATGCCACATCCCATTCGGTGGTCTCCCGGGTGAGGCCCTTTTTATCCTCGGGGTTGCGTGGCCGTTCAACCAGGCTGTCGAAGAAGGCCTGCACGGTCTCCTCTGAAGGCGCCAGCCAAGTGGGGACAACCCCGTGGGAATCACACTCAGGCATTGCCGCTCGGATGGCACTAAGAGCAGTATTGTTGCACAACGGAACTACTCCCCGGGACGGGGTGAACCACTCCTTGTGCTTGGGATCATGTTTGAACAGCTCCCGGACCATCCCCTTGAGTTCCAAGACAGTGAAGTTATAATTCAGCCCGGGGCGCAGCCTCATGCGGTCTGCCGCGTTGCCGAACTCCCAGACAGGCCTCTTCCTTTCCTGCAGAGGAGCAATGCGGCGACAGAGGAAATCAGCCCCGACTTCACCTACAGTAAGGTTGGCGGCCCGGAGACGAAGGATCCTAGTAAGGGCAATCTGCAGCTTGTCGTCCTCCGGGGCCAAGTCGCTCCAATCCTTGCCACGCACTATTGCTGTCCGGCGCGGCGAGGTAAACTGCTCGGGCTCATCTTCCATGACCCAGCACCAATCAGCCCTCCACTCCTCCGACTTGCCGCGGAGCTCCCCAATCAAGTACGCCTCCTTCTTGCCGAGCCTAAAGATCCAGGAGATGCCGCCGGAGAGTGGAGATCCGGACTCTACTCTAGGTGTGAAGAAGTGGCGGAAGAGAGCTACGTTTGGGTGGACCCCGACATAGTTTTCGCACAGATGTGCGAAAACGGCCAAAGTGAGGACGACATTCGGGGTGAAATCTAAGAGGTGGAATCCATATGTGTTCATCACATCGCAGAAGAACTCCGAGTACGGAGGACAGAGACCGCAATGGAAGAACAAAGCAAAGAAGTGGTAACCTCCCGGGTACAAGTCGATGGCTTCGGCGGGGAGGACTCTGGTGCGCGGGTGAGCCTTCGTCTCCCTCGCCCAGAACAAGTAATACTTGTCCCGTAGCTCCCTCGCGCCGAGCCTCGGCGGGAAGACCACCATCTTCCTCCGCAAGGCTGCCAGTTTCGCCGCCTTGTCGGACTTCTCCTTCTTCGCCTTGTCGCTCTTCGCCTTGTCGCTCTTCGGGGCCATGGCAAGGGCGGCGAGGGGGGTCGACGGCGCTACGGATGCTGGAAACGATGGAGGAGGGGTGGAGCTCGGCTCTCTGTCGACTTTTGGGGAGGCAGAGGGCGGCGGGGGTTTCTGGAGATTCAAGACACAATGAAAGCAATGGGGGGAAACTGCCCCTGCTTCCTCTGCTTTTAAGGGGGAAGTGGGGGACGTTCCGCATTTCCCCATTAAAGAAACATGCCATGATCTCTCCCACGACGCCGCAATCGACGCGTGCCGTTAGGGAGGGATGCGGCGAATCTGGAGTGGGAAACGGCGCGCCGTGGGCTGCGTGTGCCCGTGCACTGTTCTGGGCCTGGCCCAACAGCGCTCGGCACCGTGTGTGGCCTAGGCCCGGGGGCTCCTGTCGGTGTACTAAAGTAGGGGTACCTTAGTATCCCGACTTGTGCACGGGCGGTAGCAGCGTCCCGTGGTCTGGCTCACCACGCGCCCACCAAAGCCCACTCTAGACCCTTTCAAGCCATTCAAGAACAAAGTATTCGAGTTAAGAGACAAGACCCCGGCAAGAGGAGCTTGCCGGGAAGGCCGCACCAGGCTCAAGGTTATCATTCCAGCACAAGACCCTGGCAAGAGGAGCTTGCCAGGAAGGCCAGAAGAACATCGCCTCAGAAGATGTATCGTGGCGCATCATGCGCCCCGGCAGGACCCGGAGAGCGACAAGCTTCCGGGCCCGGCAAGGTAGAGACCCCGGCAAGGTGCTTGCCGGGGAGGCTTACGCTGTGTGCCTGCGCTCCAGCAAATCTGGCCACGCGTCGCCCTGGGGCCCTTCCAGGGGCACGTGGCAGATGGCTGTGCAGCCTGGGGTACACGGTGGCAAGCCGCGGTGACGAGGCCACCGTCGTGGCGAACGGAGACACCCGGGCGGACGCTTTTGGGGTGACGGTGACGGGCATTCAATGCCCTTGTCCCCCACCATCAGGGTTAGGTGCGGACCACTGTTCATGCACTGTTCCATCTACCACCGATTTTACATTTTTACCCTCCTCTACGGTGACACATGTCGGTGACCCCTTTGAGCTATAAAAGAGGCCCATGCACAACATAGAGGGGGTTCGATCTCAGAAACTCGATCACTCCTAAGCTCAGCATAGCTAGTACTATAGATCTTCAAGCTCCCGAGCTCAAGAACTCAATACAACCAAGGCAGGAGTAGGGTTTTACGCGTCCGCGCGGCCCGAACCTGGGTAAACTGCCCGCGTGTGCCCCTCGATCTGCTCTTCGTGCTCCCTCCGCACCCTTGCCGTACCGTAGAAGGGGCTCCGGTCCCATAGGTGTTCGTGGGCGACCAGTTTCCCCGAAAACATGTCACTCTTGTTTCATTGCACATACCGGTACATCACCGGAGGCATTCATATAGAGTCATAGTTTGTTCTTGTAGTAACGAGTTGTAATATCGAGTTGTAACGAAAGTGTGATGATCATCATTATTAGAGCATTGTCCCATGGGAGGAAAGGCTAAATCTATAAAGCCCCTCCGCAAAAAAAAGAGAAAAAAAGAAAGGCCAAAGAAAAAACAGAAAGGCCCAAAAAAAAGAAAAAAAAGAAAAAAAGGGAAAGGAAAAGGGACAATTGCTACTATCTTTTTCCACACTTGTGCTTCAAAGTAGCACCATGTTCCTCATTGTAGAGAGTCTCATGTTTAGTCACTTTCATATACTAGTGAGAATTTTCGTTATAGAACTTGGCTTGTATGTTCCAACGATGGGCTTCCTCAAATGCCCTAGGTCTTCGTGAGCAAGCAAATTGGATGCACACCCACTAGTTTCTTTTGTTGAGCTTTCATTCACATTTAGCTCTAGTGCATCCGTTGCATGGCAATCCCTACTCGCTCACATTGATATCTATTGATGGGCATCTCCATAGCCCGTTGATACGCCTAGTCGATGTGAGACTATTTCCCTCCTTTTTGTCTTCTCCACAACCACCTCTATTCCACCCATAGTGCTATGTGCATGGCTCACGCTCATGTATTGCGTGAAAGTTGAAAGGTTTGAAAAGATAGAGTATGAAAACAAATGCTTGGCTGAAATCTGGGTTGTGCATGATATGAATATTTTTGTGTGATAACGAGGGAGCATAGCCAACACTATATGATTTTGTAGGGATAACTTTCTTTAGCCATAGTATTTTGAGAAGACATGATTGCTTTGTTAGTATTGCTTGAAGTATTATTATTTCTTATGTCAATGTAGACTTTTGTCTTGAATCTTTCAGATATGAACATTCATGCCACAATTAAGAGAATTACACTGAAAAACTATATTGGTTAGCATTCCACATCAAAAATTCTGTTTTTATCATTTACCTACTCGAGGACGAGCAGGAATTAAGCTTGGGGATGCTGATACGTCTCCAACGTATCTATAATTTTTGATTGTTCCATGATATTATATTATCCTTCTAGGATGTCTTATGGGCTTTATTATACACTTTTATATGATTTTTGGGACTAACCTATTAATCCAGAGCCCAGTGCCAGTTTCTGTTTTTCTCCTATTTTAGGGTTTTACAGAAAAGGAATATCAAACGGACTCCAGTTGATGAGCCAATTTTTTATGATTTTTTCTGGACCAAAAGAAGCCCCCGAAGCAAAACAGTTGGGCCAGGAGAGCCACGGGCTTCCCTCGAGGGTGGAGGGCGCGCCGTGGGCAGGGGGGCATGCCCCCCTATCTCGAGGACGACCCGTAGCCCCCCTTTACTTGGCCCGACTCCAAAAATTCCTATCAATACTGAAACCTTCGGAAATTAACCTAGATCGGGAGTTCCGCCGCCGAAAGCCTCTGGTGCCACCGAAAACCAATCTAGACCCGTTTTGGCACCCTTCCGGAGGGGGGAATCCCTCTCCGGTGGCCATCTTCATCATCCCGACGCTCTCCATGACGAGGAGGGAGTAGTCCACCCTCGGGGCTGAGGGTATGTACAAGTAGCTATGTGTTTGATCTCTCTCTCTCGTGTTCTTGAGATGGCACGATCTTGATGTATCGCGAGCTTTGCTATTCTAGTTGGATCTTATGATGCTTCTCCCCCTCTACACTCTTGTAATGGATTGAGTTTTCCCTTTGAAGTTATCTTATCGGATTGAGTCTTTAAGGATTTGAGAACACTTGATGTCTGTCTTGCATGTGTTTATCTGTGGTGACAATGGGATATCATGTGATCTACTTGATGTATGTTTTGGTGATCAACTTGCGGGTTCCGTGACCTTGGGAATCTATGCATAGGGGTTGGCACACGTTTTCGTCTTGACTTTCCGGTAGAAACTTTGGGGCACTCTTTGAAGTTCTATGTGTTGGTTGAATAGATGAATCTGAGATTGTGTGATGCATATCGTATAATCATGCCCACGGATACTTGAGGTGACAATGGAGTATCTAGGTGACATTAGGGTTTTGGTTGATTTGTGTCTTAAGGTGTTATTCTAGTATGAACTCTATGATAGATTGAATGTTACTACGGACTCTTGAATAGATCGATAAGAAAGAATAACTTTGAGGTGGTTTCGTACCCTACCATAATCTCTTCGTTTGTTCTCCGCTATTAGTGACTTTGGAGTGACTCTTTATTGCATGTTGAGGGCTAGTAATATGATCCAATTTTGTTATCCTTGTTGAGAGAACTTGCACTAGTGAAAGTATGAACCCTAGGCCTTGCCTACCATCATTGCAACACCGTTTATGCTCACATTTACCGCTTGCTACCTTGCTGTTTTTATATTTTTTTATTACAAAAACCTATATCTACCATCCATATTGTACTTGTATCACCATCTCTTCGCCGAACTAGTGCACCTATACAATTTACCATTGTATTGGGTGTGTTGGGGACATAAGAGACTCTTTGTTATTTGCTTGCAGGGTTGCTTGAGAGAGACTATCTTCATCCTATGCCTCCCACGGATTGATAAACCTTAGGTCATCCACTTGAGGGAAATTTTCTACTGTTCTACAAACCTCTGCACTTGGAGGCCCAACAACGTCTACAAGAAGAAGGTTGTGTAGTAGACATCAATGAGCATGTTGCACAAGCTTGGGACAGAATGAAATTGATGATACGTAATTGCCCTACACATGGTTTGAATCTATGGATTATTATTCAGAACTTTTATGATGGCTTGAATTTTGCTTCTAGAAATCTTTTAGATTCGGCCACCGGAGGCACTTTCATGGAAACCACCTTAGGAGAAGCTACCAAACTCCTAGATAATATTATGGTTAATTATTCTCAATGGCACACCGAAAGATCTACTAGTAAAAAAGTGCACGCTATCGAAGAAATTAGTGTTTTGAGTGGAAAGATGGATGAACTTATGAAATTATTTGCTGCTAAGAGTGCTTCTTCTTATCCTAATGATATGCCTGTGTCCACTTTGATTGAGAATAACAATGAATTTTTGGATGTGAATTTTGTTGGTAGGAATAATTTTGGTAACAATGCTTATAGAGGTAATTTTAATCCTAGGCCTTTTCCTAGTAATTCCTCTAATAATTATGGTAATTCCTACAACAACTCTTATGGAAAGATGCCTTCTGAATTTGAAACTAGTACTAAAGAGTTTACGATCTCGCAAAAGAATTTCAATGCTATGCTTGAAGAGAAATTGCTTAAGGTTGATGAATTGGCTAGAAGTGTGGATAGAATTACTCTTGATGTCGATTCTTTGAAACTTAGATCTATCCCACCTAAGCATGATATCAATGAGTCTCTCAAAGCCATGAGAATTTCCATTGATGAATGCAAAGAAAGAACCGCTAGAATGCGTGCTAAAAGAGAAGATTATATTAAATCGTGTTCTTCTAGTTATCATGAAAATAAAGATGAAGATCTGAAAGTTATTGATGTGTCTACTATTAGATCCTTGTATTCTAGCATTAATCTTGATGAAAATAGGATTGGAGATGATTCTGCTTTAAGGTGTCCCAATGATTCGGAGTTTTTAGATCTTGATGCTAAATTTGCTAAAAGTGGGAGTGAAGAGATTAAAACTTTGCATAGTGATGAACCCACTATTTTGGATTTCAAGGGATTCAATTATGATAATTTCTCCTTGATTGATTGTATTTCCTTGTTGCAATTCGTGCTAAATTCTCCGCATGCTTATAGTCAAAATAAAGCTTTCACTAAACATATAGTTGATGCTTTGATGCAATCTTATGAAGAAAAACTTGATTTGGAAGTTTCTATACCTAGAAAGCTTTATGATGAGTGGGAACCTACTATAAAAATAAAGATAAAAGATCATGAATGCTATGCTTTGTGTGATTTGGGTGCTAGTGTCTCCACTATCCCAAAAACTTTGTGTGATTTGCTAGGGTTCCATGAGCTAGATGATTGTTCTTTAAATTTGCATCTTGCGGATTCCACTATTAAGAAACCTATGGGAAGAATTAATGATGTTCTTATTGTTGCCAATAGGAATTATGTGCCCGTAGATTTCATTGTTCTTGATATAGATTGCAATCCTTCATGTCCTATTATTCTTGGTAGACCTTTCCTTAGAATGATTGGTGCAATTATTGATATGAAGGAAGGAAATATTATATTCCAATTTCCGTTAAGGAAAGGCATGGAACACTTTCCTAGAAAGAAAATAAAAATACCATATGAATCTATCATAAGAGCCACTTATGGATTGCCTTCCAAGGATGGCAATACCTAGATCTATCTTGTATCGTGCCTAGCTAGGGGCGTAAAACGATAGCGCTTGTTGGGAGGCAACCCAATTTTTTGTTTTTTGTTTTTGTTGCTGTTAGGGAATAAATAGTGCATCTAGCCTCTGATTAGATATGGTTTCATGTTTTGTTTAGTGTTTGTGCCAAGTAGAACCTTTGGAAAGACTTGTGTGAAGTTTATGTGATCTTGCTGTGAAAAACAGAATCGTTAGTGCTCGCTAAAGTAGTCTTCAGATTTTACTGCAGCGTGATTTTTAGTTGATTCTTTTTGAATATAATTGGTAGACAAATTGCGCAAATTTACCAGTTTAGTTTGAATTTTTTGGAGTTCCAGAAGTAGCCGAACCCTGCAGATTACTACAGACTGTTCTGTCTTTGACAGATTCTGTTTTCCGTGTGTTGTTTGCTTATTCCGATGCATCTATGAGTAGTATTGGAGGATATGAACCATATAGAAGTTGGAGTACAGTAGGTTTAACACCAATATAAACAAAGAATGAATTCATTGCTGTACCTTTGAGTAATGGTTTGCTTTCTTATACTAACGGAGCTCACGAGAATTTTTGTCTAAGTTTTGTGTTGTGAAGTTTTCAAGTTTTGAGTATTGCTTTGATGGACTACGGAACAAGGAGTAGCAAAGGCCTAAGCTTGGGAATGCCCATGGCACCCCAAGTAAATTCAAGATAATCAAAAGCCTAAGCTTGGGGATGCCCCGGGAAGGCATCCCCTCTTTCGTCTTCATCCATCGGTAACTATACTTGGACCTATATTTTTATTCGCAACATGTTATGTGTTTTGCTTGGCGCGTCTTCTATAATTTGAGTCTTTGCTTGTTAGTTTGCCACAATCATCCTTGCTGGACACACCTATTTGAGAGAGTTAAATATGGCCTTGAAATTATTAGAACACTCTATGTGCTTCACTTATATCTTTTGAGTTGAATAGTTTTGCTCTAGTGCTTCACTTACATATTTTTGAGCACGGTGGTGGTAATATTTTGTAGAAATTGTTGAACTCTCATGCTTCACTTATATCTATTTGAGAGTCTATTAAAACATTATGGTAATGTGTTTAGGCTAAAGAAACTAGTCTTGACATGATAGACATCCAATGTCGATGTAGTAAAAAATTTCACACCAAGTGCATTGAATAGAATGAGATGTTGGATGCTTGATAATTGTTTTGAGATATGAGGATAGTGATATTAGAGTCATGATAGTGGAGTTATTATGAAATTGAGAAATACTTGTGTTAAGGTTAGTGATTCCCGTATCGTGCACGTATGGTGAACCGCTATGTGACGAAGTTAGAGCATGAGGTATTTGTAGAGTGCCAACCTTTGTGTGGAGGTCGGGGGCGCGCGATGGTTAACTCCTACCAACCTCCCCCCTAGGAGCATGCGTTGATTGCTTTGTTTTGATGACTCGTAGATTTTTGCAGTAAGTATATGATTTCTTATGACTAATGTTGAGTCCATGGATTATACACACTCTCACCCTTCCACCATTGCTAGCCTCTCTTGTACCGCACAACTTTCGCCGGTGCCATAAACCCACTATATATCCTTTCTCAAAACAGCCACCATATTGTTCCTCAAAACAGCCACCATACCTACCTATCATGGCATTTCCATAGCCATTCCGAGATATATTGCCATGCAACTTTCCACCGTTCCGTTTATATGACACGCATCATATTGTCATATTGCCATTGCATGATCTTGTAGTTGACATCGTAGTTGGGGCAAAGCCACCATGCATAATTTTTCATATATGTCGCTCTTGATTCATTGCACATCCCGGTACATCACCGGAGGCATTCATGTAGAGTCATACTTGTTGTAGTATCGAGTTGTAATTTCGAGTTGTAATAAAAAGTGTGATGATCATAATTATTAGAGCATTGTCCCATGTGAGGAAAGGCCAATAAAAAAAGAGATGGCCCAAAAAAAATAGAGAGGGGCTAACAAAAAAAAAGAGAAAGCCCCTCCAAAAAAATGAGAGAAAAGAGAGAAGGGACAATTGCTACTATCTTTTTCCGCTCTTGTGCTTCAAAGTAGCACCATGTTTTTCATTGTAGAGAGTCTCATGTTTAGTCACTTTCATATACTAGTGGGAGCTTTCATTATAGAACTTGGCTTGTATATTCCAACGATGGGCTTCCTCAAATGCCCTAGGTCTTCGTGAGCAAGCAAGTTGGATGCACACCCACTAGTTTCTTTTGTTGAGTTTTCATTCATATTTAGCTCTAGTGCATCCGTTGCATGGCAATCCCTACTCACTCACATTGATATCTATTGATGGGCATCTCCATAGCCCGTTGATACGCCTAGTCGATGTGAGACTATCTCCCTCCTTTTTGTCTTCTCCACAACCACCTCTATTCCACCCATAGTGCTATATCCATGGCTCACGCTCATGTATTGCGTGAAAGTTGAAAGGTTTGAAAAGATAGAGTATGAAAAAAATGCTTGGCTGAAATCGGGGTTGTGCATAATATGAATATTTTGTGTGATGAAGAGGGAGCATAGACAGCCTATATGATTTTGTAGGGATAACTTTCTTTAGCCATAGTATTTTGAGAAGACATGATTGCTTTGTTAGTATTGCTTGAAGTATTATTATTTCTTATGTCAATATAGACTTTTATCTTGAATCTTTCAGATCTGAACATTCATGCCACAATTAAGAGAATTACATTGAAAAACTATATTGGTTAGCATTCCACATCAAAAATTCTTTCTTTATCATTTACCTACTCGAGGACGAGCAGGAATTAAGCTTGGGGATGATTGATACGTCTCCAACGTATATATAATTTTTATTGTTCCATGCTATTATTTATGAAGTCTTGGATGTTTAATGGGCTTTATCATTCACTTTTATATCATTTTTGGGACTAACCTACTAACCCAAAGGCCCAGTCCAGATTGCATTTTTTTTGCCTATTTCAGGGTTTTGCAAAAAAAGAATATCAAACGGGGTCCAAACGGAATGAAACCTTCGCGAGAGATATTTTTGGAGAAAATCACGCATGCGGAGCTTGAGAACCACGTCAGGGGACATAGGGCTGGCCCACGAGGGTAGGGGGCGCGCCCCCCTTCCCAGGGCGCGCCCCCTGCCTCGTGGCCCCCTCGAGCGCCCCCGGTGCCCTCCTTCTTCCTATATAAGTCCACATACCCAGAAACTCCGTGAACAGAGAGAAAACCCTAATTCCACCGCCGTACCTTCTGTTCCCGTGGAGATCCCATCTTGGAGCCTGTTTCGGAGCTCCACCGGAGGGGGATCCATCACGGAGTCCTTCATCATCATCATCATCATCGCCCTCACCATGAGTTGTGAGTAGTTTACCACAGACCTTCGGGTCCATAGCTACTATCTAGATGGATTCTTCTCTCTCTCTCTGGATCTCAATACAAAGTTCTCCTCGGTCTTCGAGGAGATCTATTCGATGTAATCTCTTTTTGCGGTGTGTTTGTCGAGATCCGATGAATTGCGAGTTTATGATCAAGGTTATCTATGAAAGATATTTGGTTCTTCTCTGAACTTTTTATGTGTGCTCATAATATCTTTGCAAGTCTCTTCGAATTATTGGTTTGGTTTGTCCTACTAGATCTATAGTTCTTGCAATGGGAGAAGTGCTTGGCTTTGGGTTCAATCTTGCGGTGTCCTTTCCCAGTGACAGTAGGGGCAGCAAGGCATGTATTGTATTGTTGCCATCGAGGATAAACAGATGGGGTTTATATCATATTGCTTGAGTTTATCCCTCTACATCATGTCATCTTGCTTAAGGCGTTACTCTGTTCTTATGAACTCAATACACTAGATGCATGCTGGATAGCAGTCGATGTGTGGAGTAATAGTAGTAGATGCAGAATCGTTTCGGTCTACTTGTATCGGACGTGATGCCTATATACAATGATCATGCCTAGATAGTCTCATAATTATTCGCTTTTCTATCAATTGCTTGACAGTAATTTGTTTACCCGCCGTTGAATATCGCTATCATGAGAGAAGCCACTAGAGAAAACTATGGCCCCCGGGTCTATTCTCAACATATCAATCTACATATATGTCACACCCTGCATTTTGTAACATGTTATTTGCATCAATGAAGCATGAAAATTTGGACTAGCAATTTTTTTTGGCATCATTTCGATTTTATTTGGAATTGGGTTTTTCTTCATGTGCTTTTCATGTGCTCAATAAAGTCAACTATTACCTCTTGTAGAATTCATCTCCATACCCAAAACTTCTGCCCAATGATCATGCCAAGTGTTATATAACAGTATAGTGCTTTCTTACAAAATTAATTTGGCCAAAATGTATTTTATAAATTTAGTTTTTCAAAAACCCCTGAATTAAGATTTGCACTGCAAGTGCTTAGTTTATGGTGAGAAAATTATTTTAAAAGGTACATTTGAGACCTAGTAGTCATGGGACTCCCAGAAACCACAAAAGTATAATTTTAAAAGTTATTTTCCTATTTTATTTAAAAGCTTTTTATTATGGCAAGAAATGGTCTTTAATAGGGAAAAATTATTTAAGTATTTCAAAAATATTTGCCAAAATTCAGGGAGACTCAGAGGACATATATTGTCCATATATAAGAGTTTCAACACTTGGTCATGTTCAAAATAATGGGCTAATCCCTCTAAAACCCTTTCTGGATATTTCAAGCTTTTGAAATATTTACAAAGGAAATATTCTCCAAAAATTCCAGGGAAATTCTATCATGTCATATATGACATATTTGATGATCTTGCCAAGTTCCATGCCTTGGGAAGCAAGAAAACATCATCAAAACCCTTCATAACCATTCTGTCCATATTTGAAGTTTGAGCAACTTTACATTGCCAAACTTGTCCAAATGCCCTCAAACTTGGTGCACATGCTAGAATGGCCTAATAAGGCATCTAGACCAAATGGAACAAGATTTGGAGTAGAGCAACTTGATCAGAATACCCCAAAACCCTTTCTGTTCAAATGCAAATTTGAACAACTTTACATTACCAACTTTTTATCTGGAGCTTCAAACTTTGTGGGCATGATCAATACCCCAAATGATGAAACTACACCAAGTGGTGCATCAAGGGGAGATGATTAGCTGGACTCAAACAAGATGAAGCCATTTCTGTTGATTTCTAGGGTTCACCAAAGTTACATTGGCTAGTTTCTTCAAATGAGCCCAAAATTGGTGACACACCCTATTTTCATATTACATTCAACCCTGTTAAGTGTCATGGCAAGTGGAGATCATTTTCTTGACCTAACACTGATCAAACACCTTCTGCAAAATTACGAAAACCATCATCTTGATCACTTTTACTATTTACCTTGGCCTCAACTTCCTACCACAGCTTCATCTAGTTACTATCTACCTCCAGTAACTCCCCCACGTCCCCAGCTCCATGATTGAGGGGTAAAAACCCTAGTTCACCTTGCTGGACAGCCTAGATTCACCAAGTTACCAGCTCCTCTTCTCTCCCACAGCATCTCCAGAGCATCCAAAGCCTCATCCGTAGTGCTTGCATCACCCTGGACCCCCCAGACACGGTGGACGCGTCCAGAGGGCCAATGGCATGCCATGGCATGCGATAAGGGCGCTCCAGAGCGCTCTACAGTGCGCCGCCGCACTATAGCTTCGCCTAATCCAGCGCAGCCGACAGCCTCGAGCTCTCCCCTCGCGCCTCCCAACGCCCCTCGACGTCCGTAGTCTCCACCGGTGCTGTCCCCCTCCTCTCTCTCCCTCCAGTGGCCGTCTCCACACGCGCGCCGGCCGCCCCGCAACGTCCACTCCTCGGCTTCACACGCGCGCGTTGTCTGGAAGCTCCCCCGCTCCTCCTCTCCCCTCAACTAAGCGTGGAACACGTCCACGATCCTCCCCGGCTCGATCACAGGCACCAGAACAGCCTCTGGCCTCGCCTGCAACCTCGCCGGCGCACGAGTCCACGGTGGACCGTGGGCGCAGCTATATAAGCCCCCCCCGAGCTCCCCACTCAGCACCAACAGCCTCAACACACTCACAGCAACACGCCAGCACCACTCGTTCATCCCCGAAGAGCCCTAGTGCTCGGGATCGACCGGAGCTCCGCCGCGTCGGGCCACCGGCGATCTCGCAGTACGGGCCTCCTCCGCCCCTCCTTTTGCCCGATTTGTAACCACCACACACCGCTGATACTTTCCCCTCCATTTTCCCCTTCTGCAGCTGCCGGAAACAAGCTAGCCAGCAGCTTCCCGATGACCCTCCGCCGTCCCACCTCGCCGCCGACGAACCCGACCTCCCCGGCGAGCCGCACCACCACCACTACCTCCGCGACTCGTCGCTGAACCCGTCCCTGCCCTCCGCTGGCTTCGCCGTGGCCGGAATCGTTGCCGGTGAGCTCGCCGTGGCCGTGGCCGAGAGGTTGAACATGACAGGCGGGCCCCGCCTGTCATCCTCACTGCTCCCTCTCTCCCCTCGCCGCCACTGACCGCTGGGCCCCGCCCATCAGGTTTAAAACCCTGACGTGCGCGCGCTGGTGCCCGAGCGGCTGGGCTGGATGCCTTGGGCCGTGCACTGTGGCCACTCTGGCCCAGTGGCACAGGGCCATTTCTTTTTATTCTTTCTATGATTAACTCAATTAATTTTACAGAAATGAATATTAGTCGAAATGAAATAATTCCAACTCCTAAATTCTTGTAATATTCCAACCTATTTAATGGTGTCACTTTCACACATATCCATAAAACTTTTCTGTTCTGTTCAAATTTAAATTCAAATTTGAGCAATAAAACTCCTGTTCTAAAATCCTTAGATTCCATTCTGTCACTCCAAAACTCCAACTAGGAATTTTCTCCATCTTAGTTTTCCCTCTAGTATTTAACAAAAATAAGTTGACATTTTTCTGAGCACTTTGATTTTTTTGTTTTCATTGTGGTCTTATTTTTCCATTGTTATTTTGCGACGATTAGATCCCGTATTTGACGAAGTTGCTGAAGAAGGAGAAGGAGAAGGATTTGAAGACTTTGAAGACCAAACCAATCCAGGCAAGCATCCCTTTGACCATGATTCATTTGTTCTTCGGAACCCGTTTGTTTCCGATGCATGATGATAGAGTTACGGTGGTGACCTAGATGAACCACCACATGATCCATGCTTTGCTCTTGATCTTGCTATGTGCTAGAGGACATGCAAATAGTTAGTAACGATGCTTGGTAATGCATGTATGATATGAACCTTCGTGGTTGAAATCTTTGCATGAACCCATCGGGTGCCCCTAATGCCCGAGGGTGATGTTGAGTTAGGTCATCACTTGAGAAAGAAGTGATGTGCCGGTAAAATCTTGTGCATGGGTGAAATAATGGATTAGATTTATGTGTGACTACCGTCCCAACCAAACATGTGCAACCACACTACCCCTTATGGGACGGGGCTTTATTGATTACTTAGGTCGATACTAGCATGGTGCCCGCATTACTAGTGACGGGAAGATTTGAGGTCTTTCCCGGGACGGGGTCGTGCTTGGATAGACGACCATGACTGTTTTTGCAGGGCACCGGACACACCGTTGGTCCCTTCGGGTACGCGTGACATTGAAATTAGGGCAAGTCCCGTGATATATAGTTTGTACTCGAGGGCCGTGTACCAACGAGTGGACTCTATGTTAGTGTCGTCTAAGGAAAGATAATGACCGGGTGCTTCCCCCGAGTACTTGAGGTACTGCGGGATCGTGGATGACACGAAAGCTTCCCGGATCTTGTGGGTAAAGTGTGTGACCTCTGCAGAGTGTAAAACTATTCGAATGGCCGTGTCCACGGTCATGGACAGTTGGGTGGTGCTACTTAAACTATGTCCAGAATTTTACTACATCGGTGAAAGTTGTGTGTGTGATGAGTCAAGGTGGTGACTTGACTCGATGAGTTGAATCATATTCATGTTGATATCGGTAACCTGTTTTCAAGGTTACGTGAACTCGTTGATGCATACACTTGATGGTAGAATATTTGTTCTAGCCCATTGCTAGATTGCTCATTATTGTTCAGTTTGCATTGTTATTTTGAACCACATCATGGGTTGCTTGCGAGTACATTCAAAGTACTCATTGGCTTGCCACTGGTTATTTAATTGGCCAGGCATGGAGGAACAGGAATTTGAGGAAGAGTTCTTTGGAGACGAACATGCGAACTAGGACGCTATCCCAGTCAGAATGCCTGTAGGGTTAAGGCAGATGGCATGGGTTCTACCTATCATCGAAGACTTCCGCTATTTGTGTTATTTGCTATTCAGCCCGTGAGGCTTTATCTATGTAAGACTTGGCCATAATGGCCTTAATTTGTGTAAGACGATATGTATGGATGTAAGACTCTTGTTATTCAGCTTCTGTTTGTTCAGTGAGCATTGATCTCTGGGATCACTGTACACGTGCACTCAGTGATCTCGACTTCTAAGTCGGGGTCCCGGCAGAGCTGGTATCAGAGCCGTCCTGACTGTAGGAAGCCTTAGTTAGCATGGGCGTTAGTTAGATGAGACCCCTTTTCAAAAACCTTCTGAACCTCTCTTCTTTTCTAAACCTGAGATTTCATCAGCTTATTAACCCCTCCTATTCCACCTTTGTAGATGGCCGCTGTACCCGAAGAGCACCTGACCACTGGGTTTCCCTTGCTTCTCGAGGATAGCCTCCAGGAGTGTCAGTTCCACCGAGCGCCCATCCTCACCTACCTTGAGCATTGGGTTAGTGACACCGAGGTGGAATACCACGTGGAAGTGATCGTGAAGGCAAACGATCCTCCCACAAGTTGGTTCTTCGAGGGACCCCAGATGGCAACACTACCTCTTGCTGTCGAGGCTGCTGCACTCAAGGCACTAACCCGTCTCCGCGGGCTTCTTCCGGAGATGGCAGCCAAGATGACAACCCGCTTCTTACCTTACCGGAAGGAAGGTGAAGATGAAAGCAGCGCACTAGCCCCTCCACTGAATGAAGGACTCTCGCTTCGGTTCCAGACCTACTTCAGTCTATGTGCCGATAGCTTGGCACAAGACTTGGCCTCGGAATCAATGAAGCTTCGAGAAGAACTTCACAAGACCAAGGCACTTCTTCGTCGAGCTCAAGAGAAGACTAATAGGATCAAGAAGGAAGGAGCACCTTCTGGAAAGTCCGCTATCGCATACCGAGGCGGAAGGCCCTCCGAGGATATATCTTCCAAGAATGAAGAACCACCTCGGCGACGCCGGATGACGGCAAAGGAATATCGTAAGCTTTTCCCTGCACCACTGACGAAGCACCGTCGTATCCAACTCCTCCACTCCCCCACATCCTCAAGTGACAAGGGGGCCCGGATAGATGAAGACAAGGAGGAAGACCCAGAAGAGCCGGAATATGCGACCGAGCATTCCGCCGCTTAGGCATTATTCGCTACTCGGATATGCCAGTCGTGACCTCCACGGTAGGATAGGTCGTGTAACCCCTATGCGCAGTCGAGTCCTTGTATGGTTCATATGAAACCATCTAGTGTTTGCTTTTGTTGTGTTCGGATGTATGTCGTATTCTTCCTTCGGGAATGTGTAAACGACTGCATCACCCATTTGGATTTTAATGAATGTGTTTGGCCTTTCGGCCCTTGCATGATTTGATTAGTGTCACACCCACCCCCTTACTAGGCACCCATCTATCTTGCTGTCCCTCTTCCAAGTCATGAGACCTTTTACCGCTCCAACAGGATGCCTGTTGTAACTCGTACTGGTACCTCTACCCAGCAGCCTGAAGCCGGAGCATCCGCTCAGTCAGAGGCAGGCCACGACCAAACCAACGACCAAGCTCCACCACCACCACCTCCTCCGAACATGGACATGGCTCAGCTTCTCCAAGCTTTCCGGGAGGAACGCCAAGCCAACACTGCAGCCCTTCAGCTGATTGCTCAAGCTGTCACCAACAACCGCCAGCCGGCGGGGAATGGCAATGGACGTTCCACGTTGGCAGAGTTCAAGAAGCATGCACCGCCAACCTTTATCGAGACTGCTGAACCCCTGGATGCAGACGACTGGGTCCGCTCCATCGAGGACATACTGGAACTAGTCGGATGCACCAAAGACCGCGAGAAGGTGGCTTATGCAGCCCACTGCCTCGGGGGACTGCTAGAGCTTGGTGGGATGGATTCAAGGTCATGCATGCTGAACAAGACATCACTTGGGTTAACTTCAAGGCAGAATTCCGCAAGGCCCACATTCCTTCCGGAATCATGGCTATCAAAAAGCGTGAGTTCCGAGCCTTGAAGCAAGGAAGTGGCACTGTCAAGGAGTACATGCAGAAGTTCAGTGTTCTGTCAAGGTATGCCCCTGAGGATGTCAGCACTGATGCTGCAAAAAGGGAGCGCTTCATGGAAGGCCTCAATCAGACTCTGCAATACTCGCTTGTCGTGTGCGACTGCCCAACCTTCCCTAACCTGGTGAACAAAGCACTTATGCTTGAAGACAAGCGGCGTGCTTTGGAAGACACTCGCAAGCGCAAGATGGTCAGCAAGGGAAGTTCCAGCAACCAGAAGCCTCGTCCGTGGCAGTCAGCCCCGGCCAAGCCAACCTATCAGCAACCAAGAGCTCCAGCACCTCGTACCAACTATCAGCCTCAGCAATATGCCAACCCAAGGCCAACTTTCAACCCCAATACCAGTGGTGGCAAGATCAACATTCCAAACCAAGTCACTTGCTTTGGATGTGGTCAGTCCGGACACATCTCAAGGGTGTGCCCCAACAAGAAGCCAGATGCCCCGCGCCCCAATGCGTAGAACCAAGGACAAGGCCGCGGGATGCCACCAAGGAACCCAGCTCCTCGCAACCCGCCTAACCATGGGAAGGGGCGTGTGAATCACGTCACTGCTGAAGAAGCCCAGGAAGACCCGGACGTCGTGCTGGGTACGTTCCTTGTCAACTCAGCACCTGCAACTGTCTTGTTTGATTCTGGAGCAACGCATTCATTTGTCACTCAAAGATTTGCATTAAAAAGTGGCATGACCCCTACACCCCTGAATAACCCTATGGTGGTACAAACCCCCAGAGCAGAGATGAGAGCCAAGATAGGCTGTAAGGGAGTCAGTATTACCATTAACGGTGTAGATTTCCTAGCAGACCTCATCGTCCTGAGATCACAAGGCTTGGATGTGATCCTAGGCATGAATTGGCTCAGCAAGCACCAAGGCTTGTTAGACTGTGCCAATCGGACAGTCACCGTGACCAATGACCAAGGAGTCGAAGTCAAGTTTGCTCCCAACTCCTCTTCCGCTCAAGCCATTCAAGTCAACTGTCTGTCTGAAGTTGGGCTAGAGCAAGTACCGGTGGTATGCGAGTATCCTGATGTCTTTCCGGACGAACTACCGGGAATGCCCCCTGACCGTGACATTGAGTTCATCATCGAGCTCGTGCCTGGAGTAGGACCCATCTATAAGAAGCCTTATAGAATGGGGACGGAAGAATTAGCCGAGTTGAAGAAGCAACTGGAAGAGCAGCTGAGGAAGGGATTTATCCGCCCAAGTGCCTCCCCTTGGGGATCTCTTGTTCTGTTTGTGGCAAAGAGGGACGGTACCATCCGCTTATGCATTGACTATCGTTCCCTCAATGAAGTTACAATCAAGAACAAATATCCACTTCCCAAGATCGAAGATCTGTTTGATCAGCTCAGCGGAGCCAAGGTGTTCTCCAAGATCGACCTCAGATCTGGGTACTACCAACTGAAGATCAAACCCCAAGATATTCCGAAGACGGCATTCATAACCAGATATGGCCTGTACGAGTGCACGATCATGTCCTTTGGGTTAACCAATGCCCCATCTTACTTCATGTATCTCATGAATAAAGTCTTCATGGAATATTTGGACAAGTTCGTTGTTGTCTTCATCGATGACATTCTTGTCTTCTCGAAGTTGGAGGAAGAGCACGAGCAACATTTGAGGATGGTCCTAGATAAGCTTCGGGAGCACCAACTGTATGCCAAATTCAGCAAGTGCGAGTTCTGGCTGCATAAAGTTGGATTCTTAGGTCATGTCTTGACCGAAGAAGGATTATCAGTTGATCCCGCGAAGATCGAAGCTGTGACCCAATGGCAATCTCCAACGACCGTCAAGGAAGTCAGAAGCTTCCTCGGACTTGCGGGCTATTACCGCAAATTCGTGGAAGGATTCTCTAGCATTGCACGGCCAATGACTCAGCTCCTCAAGAAGGACAAGAAGTTCGAGTGGACGCCAAAATGCGAAGAGAGCTTCCAAGAGCTCAAGAAGAGATTGACCACCGCCCCAGTTCTGGCAACACCTGATATTCACAAGGAGTTCGTGATATATTGTGATGCCTCTCGAACCGGATTGGGAAGCGTTTTGATGCAAGAAGGCCGAGTCATAGCCTACCTCTCCAGGCAGCTACGACCTCATGAGGAGAACTACGCTACTCACGATCTTGAGCTAACGGCAGTAGTTCATGCCTTGAAGACATGGCGGCATTACCTCCTAGGGAAACGGTGTGAGATATACACAGACAACAAAAGTCTGAAGTACATTTTCACCCAAAAGGAATTGAACATGAGGCAGCGAAGATGGTTGGAGCTCATCAAGGACTATGACCTCAGTGTTCAATATCACCCCGGGAAGGCTAACGTGGTGGCCGATGCCTTAAGCAGGAAGGCTTGCTCCTTGAATGCTATTATTCAAGAAAGGCAGCCAGCCTTGTTTAAGGAACTCGAACAATTCAGTTTGGAATTGGTCACCCCTGTATTTCTGGATCATTTGGAAGTCAGACCGACCTTGATGGATGAAGTCAAGAAGGCACAAGATGGACATACAAGCATTGAAGGCATCAAGAAGAAGATGAAGCTAGGCAAGGCCCCGGGATTCTCTGAAGACGAGCACGGGATTGTTTGGTACAAAGGCCGCATCTGCGTACCAAACAACACAGTGCTGAAGAACCTGATCCTGCAAGAAGCCCACGACACTCCGTATTCCATCCACCCCGGAGGAACCAAGATGTATCAAGACTTGAAGGCACGATTCTGGTGGCACGGGATGAAAAGAGAGATTGCAACCTATGTTGCAAAGTGTGATGTGTGCCAAAGGGTCAAGGCTGAATATCAGCGACCTGCTGGATTGCTTCAGCCACTCAAGGTTCCTGAGTGGAAGTGGGATAAAGCCGGAATGGACTTCATCACTGGATTACCAAGGTCGGATAGAGGACATGACTCTATCTGGGTCATAGTCGATCATTTGACCAAGGTGGCCCATTTCATTCCTGTCAAGACCACTTATGATGGCAACCGGCTGGCAGCTCTCTACATCGACCGAATCGTAAGTCTTCACGGTGTTCCCAAGGAGATTGTGTCAGATCGAGGAACCCAGTTCACCTCAAGGTTCTGGAAGAAGTTCCAAGAAGCCTTGGGAACCAAGTTATCTTTCAGCACGGCTTTCCACCCACAAACCGGAGGTCAGACAGAACGAGTCAATCAAATTCTCGAAGATATGCTCCGAGCCTGTGTCTTGGCGTATGGAGCCAAGTGGGAAGATTGTCTCCCTTTTGCCGAGTTCTCCTATAACAACAGTTATCAGTCGAGCCTTCAGATGGCAGCATTTGAGGTGTTGTATGGACGCAGATGCCGCACACCCCTCAACTGGTCAGAGACTGGAGAAGGACTAGTCTTTGGACCAGATATTCTCCGTGCAGCAGAAGAGCAAGTCCAACTAGTCAGAGAGCGTTTGAAGGCAGCCAAGTCAAGGCAAAAGAGCTATGCTGACACTCGCCGTCGGGACATGAGTTTCCATGTCGGGGACCATGTGTACCTGCGGGTAACTCCTATAAAGGGAACCAAACATTTCCACGTCAAGGGGAAGCTCGCACCAAGGTTCATTGGACCCTTTGAGATCACTGCACGACGAGGAGAAGTGGCTTACCAGTTGGAATTACCACCTGAGCTATTCGGTGTGCACAATGTGTTCCATGTATCACAACTCCGGAAATGTCTCCAAGTTCCGAACAAGCCTGATCTCTTCAAGGATGTTGATCACCAAGCCATTGATCTGCAACCTGATTTGACCTACCGCGAGAAGCCCATTCGCATTCTGGACGAAGCAGAATGACGGACACGAAGCCGCACCATCAAGTACTTCAAGGTCCAGTGGAGCAACCACGCGGAAGCAGAATCAACCTGGGAACGTGAAGACTATCTTAGATCCGAGTTTCCCGATATCTTTTAAGACCTAGTTTAGGAATCTCGGGGACGAGACTCTTGTAAGGGGGGTAGGTCTGTCACACCCTGCATTTTGTAACATGTTATTTGCATCAATGAAGCATGAAAATTTGGACTAGCAAATTTTTTTGGCATCATTTGGCTTTTATTTGGAATTGGGTTTTTCTTCATGTGCTTTTCATGTGCTCAATAAAGTCAACTATTACCTCTTGTAGAATTCATCTCCATACCCAAAACTTCTGCCCAATGATCATGCCAAGTGTTATATAACAGTATAGTACTTTCTTACAAAATTAATTTGGCCAAAATGTATTTTATAAATTTAGTTTTTCAAAAACCCCTGAATTAAGATTTGCACTCCAAGTGCTTAGTTTAGGGTGAGAAAATTATTTTAAAAGGTACATTTGAGACCTAGTAGTCATGGGACTACCAGAAACCACAAAAGTATAATTTTAAAAGTTATTTTCCTATTTTATTTAAAAGCTTTTTCTTAAGGCCAGAAATGGTCTTTAATAGGGAAAAATTATTTAAGTATTTCAAAAATATTTGCCAAAATTCAGGGAGACTCAGAGGACATATATTGTCCATATATAAGAGTTTCAACACTTGGTCATGTTCAAAATAATGGGCTAATCCCTCTAAAACCCTTTCTGGATATTTCAAGCTTTTGAAATATTTACAAAGGAAATATTCTCCAAAAATTCCAGGGAAATTCTATCATGTCATATATGACATATTTGATGATCTTGCCAAGTTCCATGCCTTGGGAAGCAAGAAAACATCATCAAAACCCTTCATAACCATTCTGTCCATATTTGAAGTTTGAGCAACTTTACATTGCCAAACTTGTCCAAATGCCCTCAAACTTGGTGCACATGCTAGAATGGCCTAATAAGGCATCTAGACCAAATGGCACAAGATTTGGAGTAGAGCAACTTGATCAGAATACCCCAAAACCCTTTCTGTTCAAATGCAAATTTGAACAACTTTACATTACCAACTTTTTATCTCGAGCTTCAAACTTTGTGGGCATGATCAATACCCCAAATGATGAAACTACACCAAGTGGTGCATCAAGGGGAGATGATTAGCTGGACTCAAACAAGATGAAGCCATTTCTGTTGATTTCTAGGGTTCACCAAAGTGACATTGGCTAGTTTCTTCAAATGAGCCCAAAATTGGTGAAACACCCTATTTTCATATTACATTCAACCCTGTTAAGTGTCATGGCAAGTGGAGATCATTTGCTTGACCTAACACTGATCAAACACCTTCTGCAAAATTACCAAAACCATCGTCTTGATCACTTTTACTATTTACCTTGGCCTCAACTTCCTACCACAGCTTCATCTAGTTACTATCTACCTCCAGTAACTCCCCCACGTCCCCAGCTCCATGATTGAGGGGTAAAAACCCTAGTTCACCTTGCTGGACAACCTAGATTCACCAAGTTACCAGCTCCTCTTCTCTCCCACAGTATCTCCAGAGCATCCAAAGCCTCATCCGTAGTGCTTGCATCACCCTGGACCCCCCAGACACGGTGGACGCGTCCAGAGGGCCAATGGCATGCCATGGCATGCGATAAGGGCGCTCGAGAGCCCGCTACAGTGCGCCACCGCACTATAGCTTCGCCCAATCCAGCGCAGCCGACAGCCTCGAGCTCTCCCCTCGCGCCTCCCAACGCCCCTCGACGTCCGCAGTCTCCACCGGTGCTGTCCCCCTCCTCTCTCTCCCTCCAATGACCGTCTCCACACGCGCGCCGGCCGCCCCGCAACGTCCACTCCTCGGCTTCACACGCGCGTGTTGTCTGGAAGCTCCCCCGCTCCTCCTCTCCCCTCAACTAAGCGTGGAACACGTCCACGATCCTCCCCGGCTCGATCACAGGCACCAGAACAGCCTCTGGCCTCGCCTGCAACCTCGCCGGCGCACGAGTCCACGGTGGACCATGGGCGCGGCTATATAAGGCCCCCCGAGCTCCCCACTCAGCACCAGCAGCCTCAACACACTCACAGCAACACGCCAGCACCACTCGTTCATCCCCGAAGAGCCCCAGTGCTCGGGATCGACCGAAGCACCGCCGCGTCGGGCCACTGGCGATCTCGCAGTACGGGCCTCCTCCGCCCCTCCTTTTGCCCGATTTGGAACCACCACACACCGCTGATACTTTCCCCTCCATTTTCCCCTTCTGCAGCTGCCGGAAACAATCTAGCCAGCAGCTTCCCGACGACCCTCCGCCGTCCCACCTCGCCGCCGACGAACCCGACCTCCCCGGCGAGCAGCACCACCACCACTACCTCCGCGACTCGTCGCTGAACCCGTCCCTGCCCTCCGTTGGCTTCGCCGTGGCCGGAATCGTCGCCGGTGAGCTCGCCGTGGCCGTGGCCGAGAGGTTAAAGATGACAGGCGGGCCCCGCCTGTCATCCTCACCGCTCCCTCTCTCCCCTCACTGCCACTGACCGCTGGGCCCCGCCCGTCAGGTTTAAAACCCTGACGTGCGCGCGCTGGCGCCCGAGCGGCTGGGCTGGATGCCCTGGGCCGTGCACTATGGCCACTCTGGCCCAGTGGCACAGGGCCATTTCTTTTTATTCTTTTTGTGATTAACTCAATTAATTTTACAGAAATGAATATTAGTCCAAATGAAATAATTCCAACTCCTAAATTCTTGTAATTTTCCAACCTATTTAATGGTGTCACTTTCACACATATCCATAAAACTTTTCTGTTCTGTTCAAATTTAAATTCAAATTTGTCACATCCCTAGCTTGCACTTGCATTAGGACCTGACTAGAGTGTGCATCATGTTTACTTTCAAAGAAACTTGAAATGGGATTAACAGAAACCCCAGCACCCCTCCCCTAACAACTAGGGTTTGCTAAAATATTTTCCAATGTACCCAAAATGCCCTTCAAAATGTTCATCATTTCTGCCTTGGTCTTAAACCTCTGCCAAAAATGGTGCACAATTTTCTAGGACAATCTAGGGCTTTGGATTAAATCATATGGTATTTGAATTTGGGCATTTAAATGCTATAAAATATTTTAAATGCTCAAATAATCATGAACTATAATGTTTCCTACTGTTCATATTATATACAGTAGGTATGACAAGTGTCATGAGTTATAAAAATGTTTAGGCATTTTTATTAATTGAACAAAGCTGCAAAAGAAATAAAACAGAAAGAAAATAGGAAAAGAAAAAAATAGGAAGAGTACTTACCTGAGCCCACTTACCTGCTGGCCCAGCCGGCCCAGCCCACCAGGGGCATCACCGTCTTCTTCGTCGCGCCAGCGCACGAAGCAGCTCGGTGGCGAGCGCCGCCGATGCGCCGGCCACCTCCTGCCTGCCTGGCTGGCCCCTCGGCCCTCTGGACGGTCTAGAACGTCGCCACGGAGCCACCTCGACCGTTTCCCCCTCCTTCCCGTGTCTCTCCCCTCCTCTCTTCCCTCCGCCGAGCTCCCCCGAGCGAGCTCGTCGCCGACGACCGCTGACACCGCGCTCTACGCCACCCCCTCGCCTCCCCGAAGCACCACTAGCTCCGCCGCATCGCCCCGAAGCTCCCCACCGACGCACACGACGCCAGGAGCTCCGCAACGTCCTCCTCGCCGTCGTCTTCAACCTCCGGCACCGGAGATCGCCGCTGCCCGTACGCCGTCGTCCGACCGTCCCCGAGCTCACTTCGACGCCCTCCTCGACCGCTGTGAGCTCACGCTTCGAACCCCCCTCTCCACGGGCTCGTTTAGGCCTTGTAGCCGCCGCCCCCTTTGCTCACCGACGATCACCGCCGCCGGCCAACTCACCGCCGTGGCCATAGGCACCGTACCTCGTGGCTGAGCACGCCGTTAGCTTCAGTAGGTCACCAGCAAGCTAAAGCGAGCTTTAGCTCCTCCTCCCGTGCACTACAACACCATCCCGACCAACTCCGTGCGAGCACCGCCGCGGACGAGCTCGTCGCCGTCGACTCCGGCGACCCCTCGTCCAACCAGTGGCACCGCTGAATGCGGTGCATCACCAGGAGCACACCGAGCCCATCCGCGCAGCAAATGGATGCCGGAATAGGGATTCCGACGAGTCACCGCCGTGCGAAATGGTCGCCGCCGGCCAAACTCCGGCGGGCTGACGTGGCCCAATGATTAGGAGCTAACAGTAATTAGTTTAGTCACCACAGTCACTGACAGTGGGCCCCCGCTGTTAGTCAAACCCAGTCAACCCTGGTTATGACCGGAATTAGCTCCTAAGACACTGACATGAGGGACCCACCAGTCAGGTTTGACTTGGACTGGCCCTGTTGACTGGCTGACGTCAGCATGATGTCATGCTGACGCAGTAAAGGTTTTTCTGGGATTTTTAGATTTAAAATAATTCAGGAAATTCCAGAAAATACCCAAAACTTCTAAAATTCATATAAAATCAACCATAGCTCAGATGAAAAAGATTTATATATGAAAAATGATCAGAAAAATCCAATCTTTCCAATGGCACTAGTTTCATGCATGTTTGAACAAGTTAACTTGCTGTATACATCAAAAACATGATTATGCACTTATTTAAATAATAGTTTGAACTTCAATTTGAATCCTTGATTCAAATAGGTTCAAACCCTTCTGATTTTAGTTGCATTAGCCAACACACATGCATCTTGCCATGTCATGAGCATGCATCATATTGTTGCATTTGTTTGTTAATGATTGTATCGCCGGTATTCCCTGTGTTAGGTCCTGCTCCCGAGGATACTGCTGCGTATCCAGTTGAAGAGCAGTACCCGACAACTACCCTGTCAGGCAAGCAATCATTGATCATTCCGATACAACCCAATCTTCTCGCTCCTGCTCTCTTTTACTGCATTAAGGCAATAGCGCGTGAACTGCTACTTGCTGCGGTAGTTGAACCCTATTCCCTTGCATGACCTGTCATTGCCACAGTAAATAGTTGAAACCCACTAGCATGTGTAGGAGTTGATTGAGCCATGTGATGTGTGATCCACCATGCTATTTGTTTATGTTGCCTGCTATGCTTAGAGTTGTGTCTGGTCTGATTCATCTGGGTGATGGATCAGAGTGAAATGATCTTACCGATAAAGAGAAGGAAGTGTGGAATACACTTGGTAAAGGTATCGATGAAAGGCCATGTAGGAGTACATGGTGGGTTGTTTCATTGGAATCGTCCATAGGACCCGAGATTTGTATGTGTGGTTCAAGTTACAGCTACTACCACGCATTGGGATCCTTAATTGACCCTCTCGGCTTATTAATTACCCTTGATCTCTGTCCAGGAGTTGCAACTAGTTTCTGGTGTTTATAGCTTACTGGAGGTCGTGCACAACGCTGACCCTCGGGGTGGGTTGTGATGCGACAGGTACGTGGCACAGTGTACCGGTTGCCCGTTTGGTGACTCGGGAACCCTGTACACATCGTTTGGGGCCGTGAGCGACACCCCGGCCGGATCTCCCCACGGATGGAACCCAAATAGGCGATAAACCTGGACGAGAGACTTGAGTAGTTAGTCAGGTCGTGGCCGACACCCTCGCTGGGCTTCCGCTTGAAGGTTGCCGAGTACACGCCGAGTAGACGGCGATAAGTGGTGGAAGCGTGTGTGAAGAGGTACACCCCTGCAGGGTTATCAAACTATTCGAATAGCCGTTGTTCGCGGTACGAACTTGAAAGCACATTTGCTCCCTGGGTGGTTTTGGTAATTAATGACAACATACTTTGTGGTTGGACTAATGCTTTTATCAAGTATGTTTCAGGAAATTCAATCACATTGGTATGGCAAAAGGACTGAAGAAGTGGACCCCTCAAAATGCTAAGGCAAGCATTGGCAAAAGCTCAAGACTCCATTTTGGTTTAGTGATCCAAGATCACATTGAGTCCATAGGAAAAGCCAATACTATTAAAAGGGGATGAGGTTGTGTTGATGATCTGGTTGCTCAAGTGCTTAGTGATATATCTCCTCAAACTATCAGCAACCTTCAGTACAAAATTCACTCATAAGTAATCTCGGTCCCACCGATTATCCAAACTCAGTCACACCGAGATGAACCACCTCAGCCATAAGCCAAACCCTAGAAAAATCGGATATTCCGAGTTTGAAATCGGTTTCACCGAAACATGGGCTGCCAAGCTTCTGTAACCTTCTGTCATCAAATCGGTGTCACCGAGATGATGAAGTCGGTCCCACCGAAATTGGTATGCTCCTATCTTTGCTCAAATCGGAATAACCGAGATGGTATTTTCGGTCCCACCGAAAACCCCAACGTTCACATTATTTGAACCTTTGGTCTGACCGAGTTGTCCACTTCGGTCTCACCGAGATTGCTCAATTATGTGTGTAACGGTTGGATTTTGTGTGGAGGCTATATATACCCCTCCACCCCCTCTTCATTCGTGGTGAGAGCCATCAGAAAGAACTACCACTCCTACCTTACACTTTCTGAGAAGAGAACTACCTATCCTTGTGTTGAGATCAAGTTGCTCCACTCCTACCATATGAAACTTGATCTCTAACCTTCCCAAGTTGCTTTCCACTCAATCCTTTCTTCCACCACAGCCAAATCAGTGAGGAGAGTTGAGTGTTGGGGAGATTATCATTTGAAGCACAAGAGCAAGGAGTTCATCATCATCTACAACATCTATTACCTTTTGGAGGGTGGTGCCTCCTAGATTGGTTAGGTGTCGCTTGGGAGCCTCCGTCATCGAGATGTGGAGTTGAACCAAGAAGTTTGTAAGGGCAAGGAGATCGCCTACTTCGTGAAGATCTACCCCGAGTAAGGCTAGCCCTCCGTGGGCGTAGGCCATGATGGAATAGACAAGGTTGCTTCTTCGTGGACCCTTCGTGGGTGGAGCCCTCCGTGGACTCGCGCAGCCGTTACCCTCCGTGGGTTGAAGTCTCCATCAACGTGGATGTACGATAGCACCACCTATCGGAACCACGGGAAAAATCATTGCGTCTCCAAATTGCGTTTGATCTTCTCCACTTCTCTTTACTACTTGTGCAATTTACTTTCCGCTGCCCATACTCTAAAATTGCATGTGTAGTGTGCTACTTGACTTGTGTGTTATGGAAAAACTGCCAAAATCTGTCCTTTATAAAAGATAGAATTTTTATCTTGTCGAGTAGTCTAATCACCCCCCTCTAGACACTCTCACCTTCTTCGATCCCTCAATTGGTATCAGAGCTTTGGTCTCCATTGCTTTGGTTTACACACCATTGGAGGAAGATGGACGTGTCTACGTTTGGGAGTGTTAGCCATAGAGTGCCTATTCTTAATGGAGTGTCCTATAACTCATGGAGGTCTGAAATGCTTATTATCTTTAAGAAGTACAATTTATGCAAATATGTTGAGACCCCCTATGTGCCTCCTTTTGATCCCTTGCACCCTACCATGGATGAAGAGCTTGATTTGCTTCGTAACCTTAGGACTGTAAATCTTATCATTAGAGGGTTACCCGATAACTTGCTTAAGCTCGTTACAAACTTTGAGTGCGCCTATGCTATGTGGAAGTTCTTGGAAAAACTTTATCCGGACTACTCTTTGAGAGGTCTTGATGAAATTCTATACAAGACTATTGAATTTGATAAGATGCACCCCAATGATCCCAACTTTGATAAATGCTTCTTTGAGCTTCGTGATCTTATGAAAAAGAAGGGTGATCCCGCTCTTATCAATGTTTTAATTAGAAATGCTCTTGCATTGCATTCCGAAGATTATTGTCACATTGACAAAACTAATGCAAGTACTTATCAAATTGACCTAGGTGTTGATGATGAACAATCTATGGGTCAATATGATGATGAGCATGAGCATGATGATGATTACTCCGATTCGGACACCGGGCTAGACAAGATCATGAAGAGTCTCAATCTTATGGCAAACCTGAGAGACTACATGTCCGGCGGAAAAGAGTGGATTCTTGATAGTGGATGCACCGATCACATGACCGGAGACAAAGACATGTTTCGAGAGCTTGCAAAGAACGATGGTCCACACAAGTATGTGACTTTTGGAGACAACTCCAAGGGTAAGGTACTTGGCCTTGGTAAGGTGGCCATATCTCATGATAGCTCTATTCAAAATGTCATGCTTGTAGAATCTCTTGGATACAATTTACTTTCCGTGTCTAGATTAGCTGACGTTGGATTCAATGTGCTATTCACCAAAGTAGATTGCCAAGTCTTTCGTCGTGACAATCAAAACATGGCGTTTACCGGTATCCGTAGAGGTGATCTATACATTGTTGATTTCACTAAGAAAGCCCAACCTAGAGCTTGTTTCATTGCTAAATCCTCTAAAGGTTGGTTATGGCATAGAAGGCTAGGACATGTTGGTATGCGTAATCTAGACAAGCTGATCAAAGGTGATCATATTCTTGGCGTTAAAGATGTTTTCTTTGACAAAGATAGACTTTGTAGTGCTTGTCAAGCAGGAAAACAAGTAGGTGGAAGTCATCCCGTGAAGAACATCATGACCACAAGGAGACCGCTTGAGCTTCTTCATATGGATCTCTTCGGTCCCAATGCTTACAAAAGCCTTGGTGGTAACTCCTTTGGTCTAGTTATAGTTGATGATTATTCCAGATTTACGTGGGTATTTTTCCTTGATGACAAATCGCAGGTTCAGAGAATCTTCAAGACCTTTGCCAGAAAGGCCCAAAATCAATTTGAAGTGAAGATCAAGAAAGTTCGGAGTGACAATGGAACGGAGTTCAAGAACGCCAATGTAGACTCTTTTCTCGATGAGGAAGGAATTCTACATGAGTTCTCGGCTACGTACACTCCTCAATAAAATGGAGTTGTTGAGAGGAAGAACCGAACGCTCATAGAGATGGCGAGAACGATGCTTGATGAATACAAGACACCGAAGCATTTTTGGGGAGAAGCAGTCGAGACAGCTTGTCATGCTATCAACATGCTTTATCTTCATAAGCTCCTCGGCAAGACATCATACGAGCTCCTCACCGGTAACAAACCCCAAGTGGGATACTTTCGTGTCTTTGGTTCAAAATGCTATATCCTTGATAAGCATCGTCGGTCTAAATTTGCTCCTAAATCTCATGAAGGCTTTGTCCTTGGTTATGGATCAAACTCCCACACCTACCGTGTCTACAATAATTTCACCCGAAAGGTTGAAGAGACGGTAGACGTGAAGTTTGATGAATCTAATGGCTCGCAAGTAGAGCAAATGCCTATTGATGTAGGAGACAAGGACCCATCGGAAGCTATCCAAGATTTATCTATTGGAAAGATCCGTCCCATGGAAGTGAAAGAGAGTACCTCATCTACATATGTGGAGCCACCTACCTCACGGTGAGATGAACCTCAAGGCAACATGGAGGCCTCCACAAGTGGAACTCACCAAGATGAGGAAGTGCAACAAGAAGATCCACCACAACCTCCTTCTCCACCGCCTCAAGACAACACCAACAACAATGAAGAAGAAGAAGAGGAAGATGAAGATGATGAGGAAGCTCAGCCACAACATCAACAAAAGCTATCCCGAGTTCGAGCAAGAGTCAAGAAGAATCATCCCGTAGAACAAATGATGAACGACATCAACTCCGGGAGAATTACTCGCTCTAAAACTCGCTTAGCTAACTTTTGTGAACATTACTCATTTATCTCTAGTATTGAACCTATGAAGGTAGAAGAAGCACTTGAAGACCCGGATTGGGTGAACGCTATGCACGAAGAACTACACAACTTCGAGAGGAACAAGGTATGGACTTTGGTAGAGAAGCCCAAGGATGATCAAAACATCATTGGAACCAAATGGGTGTTTCGGAACAAGCAAGATGAAGATGGACAAGTCATCCACAACAAGGCTCGTCTCGTAGCTCAAGGTTACACACAAGTCGAAGGTATGGACTATGGTGAGACCTATGCCCCCGTTGCTAGACTTGAGTCCATTCGCATTCTTCTTGCTTATGCCAATCACCATGATATTACTCTCTATCAAATGGACATCAAAAGTGCTTTCCTAAATGGTGAAATTGAGGAGGAAGTATTTGTGAAACAACCTCCCGGATTTGTAAATCCCAAAAAGCCTAATCATGTTTACAAGTTGCACAAAGCTCTTTATGGTCTTAAACAAGCTCCTAGAGCTTGGTACAAATGCTTGACTAGCTTTCTTCTTGAAAAAGGGTTTGAGATTGGAAAGATAGACTCAACGCTGTTCACAAAAAGGGTTAATGGTGAACTATTTGTGTGCCAAATATATGTTGATGATATTATCTTTGGTTCAACTAACCCTCATTTTAGCAAGAAGTTTGGACAGCTCATGTCGGAGAAGTATGAGATGTCCATGATGAGTGAACTCAAATTCTTCCTTGGGTTGCAAATCAAGCAATCGAAGGAGGGTACCTTTGTCTCACAAACAAGTACACCAAGGATCTCTTCAAGAAGTTCAACATGCAAGAAAGCAAAGGTATGAGTACCCCCATGCCCACAAGTGGACATAATGACTTGACAAAAGATGGAGAACCCGTTGATCAAAGGGTTTACCGATCTATGATTGGCTCTCTACTATATCTTTGTGCTTCTCGTCTTGACATAATGTTGAGTGTATGCATGTGTGCGCGATATCAAGCAGCCCCTAAATAATGTCATCTTAAAGCTGTTAAAAGGATAGTGAGATATTTGATACACACACCAAACTTTGGCATTTGGTATCCTAAGCCTCTTTCGACCTTGTTGGCTATTCCGACTCGGACTATGCCGGTGACAAGGTTGATAGAAAGTCAACTTCGGGTACATGTCAATTCCTTGGTCGTTCCCTTGTATCCTGGTCCTCCAAGAAACAAAATTCGGTATCATTATCCACTGCCGAAGCGGAATATATTGCTGCTGGTTCGTGTTGTGCTCAATTGCTATGGATGACACAAACGCTTAAGGATTATGGGATACATGTGAGACATGTTCCCTTGCTTTGTGACAATGAGAGTGCGATTAAAATTGGACACAATCCCGTGCAACACTCTCGAACGAAGCATATTGAAGTTCGTCACCATTTTATTCGTGATCATATTGCCAAGGGTGACATTAATCTTAAGCATGTTCGTACTGACAAACAACTTGCTGATATCTTTACAAAACCTCTTGATGAGAAGGTGTTTTGTCGCTTAAGGAGTGAGTTGAACATCATTGATGCTTCAAACTTGGAGTGAGAACTCCATTGATGCATGCAAGGCATGAGCCCTCTTGACTAATCCTTGATATTTCTCTCATGATGGTGATCATATGTCTTGGACACATTTGCCTCCTTGTATTGCATCTAACTCTTTGCAGGTACTTGGATGATCTACATTCCACAAGATTACCACACACTCAAATCATGAGTAATCTTGTCATTTACCAAGTATCTAGCCCTTTGGGATGTTGAGTTCAAGGAACGAAATTTCACATATCCTTTTTTTGACATCTTACACATCTAGTATTTCACTCTTGTCATCTTGGATATCCTTGAGTATTTCCTTGCTTGCCTAACCCATGTAGGAAGATGAACTACACAAGTAGAAATGGCGCTCCAACTTCACATTCAATGAGCACCTACATCAAGTTTACCTACATGAGCAAAGCAACAACAAGCCCAAGGTATGTTCTTCACATCTTTAAGGAGCTTTGCTCAAAGTCATGAGTACAAGCAGCTTCATAAGATGTGATCACATCGAATGCTTAATCGAAAAATGGCAACCCCATTTTGAGCTTAAATGATGAGTATGACCTATGATCAAATTTCCTCATTTGACTCCTAAGTCAACATACTCAAACATAGGTGACCTTGTCGCCGACCTTTATCTAGATGAAGTACATATGTTTTGGAGTCTTTCTAATTTCTCTTATGTTCTCTCATTGAGTTTTCTTTAAACAAAAAAAAACTTCATCTAGGAATCTTTTTCATTTCTTTTCTTATGTCTTTTTGTATATCCTTCTGGCTCTGATCAATTCCCCGAAAATCTTTCACAAATTCATTGCAAATCCTTTGAAACATTCCTCGCAAAGTGAGCTGAATTATTTCTGTATTTCCTTGGAATTAAACTCGGCATCACCGATTTAAATTTTTCGGTCTAACCGAAAAGGGTCCACCCTAAGTCCCTGACTTCCGGACCCACCGATCCATCTAATTCGGTGTCACCGATTTATCTTCCAGGATATCAACTTCTGCAGCTCCACTCAATGTTTCTCTATGCATGTTCCTAATTGCCCTGTTGTGATTCTTAAGGATCCCACTTCTTTCTCTCCATCTTCCCTCACCTTCCTAGTTTGCTGTCCTTTTCGGCACTTGGTGTCAAAGGGGGAGAAGACTTAGGGGGAGAAGAGAAGACTTAGGGGGAGAAGAAAAGCAATCTTATCTTAAGGGGGAGAGAATCACATCAAAGCTTTGCCGTGTCTTACATTGGACATCATTCTCTTTTGGCATCATTCTTTTGATTTTGCTTTTTCCATCACACCCCTTGTTCTGAGAGAACTCAAAGGGAGAGGAATCTTCACAATTGATATCTTATGGAAAGCAAAATCTCTCAGAGTTCATTGAAAACCTTTTAGTTTCGGAGACATGTTTGCTGATTCAAGCTTGTGCTCAATATGAGACACCCCTTATACATGTCATCCCTGGCTTGGTCCTCTTGATGTTCTTGCAGTTGGTTGAAGGAATACTCTTGTGTTATCTAACCTTGTTTTCCCAAGTTTATCCCTTCAGGTACAATGCCAAGGAACCTCAAGGTAAGTATATGCACCTTGCAGAATGTGCATGATGGTGACTTGCTTGTGAATACTTGTTTGCAAGAAATCACCATGCACATATGCATTATCACTCACTTCTTTTCATCTGCTCTGATGCATATAGCCAAGCTGCATGTAACACATCTTGCTTAACTCTCTTGCGTGCTTGAGGTAGTCCAAAACCAAAATCTATGAAAATCTTGCACACTTGTAGGGGGAGCCTGTGTACTACATGTTTGTCAAAGCTTTCGTGATAATTCTGCCTTTCTTTCAATAAGCTTTGATGTCTTGTTTAGTGTGATTTTAGTGTGTTGCCATCAATTACCAAAAAGGGGGAGATTGAAAGCACATTTGCTCCCTGGGTGGTTTTGGTAATTAATGACAACATACTTTGTGGTTGGACTAATGCTTTTATCAAGTATGTTTCAAGAAATTCAATCACATTGGTATGGCAAAAGGACTGAAGAAGTGGACCCCTCAAAATGCTAAGGCAAGCATTGGCAAAAGCTCAAGACTCCATTTTGGTTTAGTGATCCAAGATCACATTGAGTCCGTAGGAAAAGCCAATACTATTAAAAGGGGATGAGGTTGTGTTGATGATCTGGTTGCTCAAGTGCTTAGTGATATATCTCCTCAAACTATCAGCAACCTTCACTACAAAATTCACTCATAAGTAATCTCGGTCCCACCGATTATCCAAACTCAGTCACACCGAGATGAACCACCTCAGCCATAAGACAAACCCTAGAAAAATCGGATATTCCGAGTTTGAAATCGGTTTCACCGAAACATGGGCTGCCAAGCTTCTGTAACCTTCTGTCATCAAATCGGTGTCACCGAGATGATGAAGTCGGTCCCACCGAAACTGGTATGCTCCTATCTTTGCTCAAATCGGAATAACCGAGATGGTATTTTCGGTCCCACCGAAAATCCCAACGTTCACATTATTTGAACCTTCGATCTGACCGAGTTGTCCACTTCGGTCTCACCGAGATTGCTCAATTATGTGTGTAACGGTTGGATTTTGTGTGGAGGCTATATATACTCCTCCACCCCCTCTTCATTCGTGGTGAGAGCCATCAGAAAGAACTACCACTCCTACCTTACACTTTCTGAGAAGAGAACTACCTATCCTTGTGTTGAGATCAAGTTGCTCCACTCCTACCATATGAAACTTGATCTCTAACCTTCCCAAGTTGCTTTCCACTCAATCCTTTCTTCCACCACAGCCAAATCAGTGAGGAGAGTTGAGTGTTGGGGAGATTATCATTTGAAGCACAAGAGCAAGGAGTTCATCATCATCTACAACATCTATTACCTTTTGGAGGGTGGTGCCTCCTAGATTGGTTAGGTGTCGCTTGGGAGCCTCCGTCATCGAGATGTAGAGTTGAACCAAGAAGTTTGTAAGGGCAAGGAGATCGCCTACTTCGTGAAGATCTACCCCGAGTAAGGCTAGCCCTCCGTGGGCGTAGGCCATGATGGAATAGACAAGGTTGCTTCTTCATGTACCCTTCATGGGTGGAGCCCTCCGTGGACTCGCGCAGCCGTTACCCTCCGTGGGTTGAAGTCTCCATCAACGTGGATGTACGATAGCACCACCTATCGGAACCACGGGAAAAATCATTGCGTCTCCAAATTGCGTTTGATCTTCTCCACTTCTCTTTACTACTTGTGCAATTTACTTTCCGCTGCCCATACTCTAAAATTGCATGTGTAGTGTGCTACTTGACTTGTGTGTTATGCAAAAACTGCCAAAATCTTTCCTTTATAAAAGATAGAATTTTTATCTTGTCGAGTAGTCTAATCACCCCCCTCTAGACACTCTCACCTTCTTCGATCCCTCAGAACTACTTGGTTACTCTTACAGTTCATAGACAAGTTGATGGATACTACTAAAAGCCTCAAGATAAGCGTGAGTGCCGTGGATGGCCCTTCCGTAGGATGATGGAAGAGGATCCTCGATAGTGTATTGATGTGGTGAGTAGAGGACTCGTGTTCGTAACAACATCTTGCAATCTATTGAGAGTTGTAGTATAGGTTAGCCAAGGTCAAAGCTGGCATTCTGCTATAACCTCCACTATCCCCCTTTGATAATGTTGCATGTATGATAGGTTCTGTGGTAAGACTTGCTGAGTACCTTTGTACTCATGTTTGCTTAATAACTGTTGCAGAGGAGAACCCTGCCCCTGCTGATGGGTTCTACATAGACGTTGACGTCGACGAGTAGCTTGACACCCAGACGGTGATATGGAGCTTGTGAAGGGCCTTGTAGATAGTCAGGCTACACCAAGCCTGTTTTATTTTCTAAGTTGTCTGTACTCAGACATGTAGCTTCCTCTTGTGCTTGTATGACTGTATGACTTGAGTGATGGGTCATGTGACCCCTACCTGTATGGATATGTTATGTATGGCTCTTGGAGCCTTTTAAATAAAGTACTTTGAGTCATAGAGTTCTGTTGTGATGCAATGTTGTATTTGCACATATTGAGCATATTGCGTGTATGATTGAAATGCTTGGTATGTGTGGGATCCGACACCTAGTTGTTTTCCTTTGGTAGCCTATCTTACAGGGAAATGCCTCCTAGTGATTCCAATGAGCCTTGGTAGCTTGCTACTGCTCGGAACACGTAGGCTGGCCGGCATGTGTCCTTCTTCGTTCCTGTGTCTGTCCCTTAGGGGAAATGTCACGCGTTATTCCTTTAAGTCCATGTAGCTTGCTACGACTTGGGTTCATACGTTGATGACCGACACGTTCGTTGCTGGGTCATGGATGCCTGTCTCTGTAATTTAGTGCCACTTTTGGTTTATAACTAGCCATGTCGGCCCGGGTTCTCTGTCATATGGATGCTAGCGACACTGTCATATACGTGTGCCAAAATGCGCAAACGGTCCCGGGTCAGGTAAGGTGGCACCCGTGGGGTTACCGTGCGTGAGGCCGCAAAGTGATATGACGTGTTACAGCTAGATCGGTGTGACTTAGGATCGGGGTCCTGACAGCGTTGGCATCAGAGCTGGACTGCCTGTAGGTTTCTCAAGCCAAACTGGTCGATGTTGAGTCTAGAAAAATTCTTAGTTATATGTAGGGGAATTGTTTGTGGAAGGGAACGTAAGGCTCTTTTTACTCCTTTACCTTATGCCCTTCTGATCTGAGTCAGTCTATTCTTTCTACGGGGATTTAGGACTAGGCCTCTTATCCTTACTAGGTTCACGTGTTACTAATCCGTAGACTCTTAGGATTGTTGGTTTCAAGCCTCAGTTCAGTTTCTATCCTTTTGAGTATGATGATTGTTGAACCGGAACCTTGATATGGAATTGTTGAGTGGCTATGCTATCATTTGTATGATGTCTCAAATCTTTGTTTGAGCATTTACAGTTGTTATGCTGCCCGATTTCTTCCAGAAACACTGATGCCTTTGCATTATTTCGTGTTTCAGATGTCTGGCCGCATCCCTCACCAAGTGGTTCGTTTGACTCGGTGCATTAATGTGCCCGGTCACACGGCCATGCTAGTCCATGTGATGACTGAGACCGGTTATCGCTGGTATCCTGAATACACCGTGGAGGAACAGTATCGGGATTTTAATCAAAGTCAGTATTTCTGCACAGTCCGGATATACCCCTCATATCCCGGAGCTAATGATCCCATCCATTGGTCTTATGGACTCGGGATTACCATCGAGATGGCAGTACAGGATGCCGCTTATTCGATGATGACCATTCTCCGTGCTAGGCATGCCCTGTTGCTGAACACTGAGTTCTGTTACATGCCAGCTTCACTCCCCGGAGAAGAAGGCTACTACACTGGTCTGTATACTGATGCTGATCATGAAGAGCCACTGCTTCAGACTACTGTTCAGATGTTGGAGGATAGGGACCGTGAGGTCCGTGCCCTCCGAATGGAGCTGTATAACACCCGAGCCGCTCACTGGACTACTTTGACACGGCTTGCACCTGCTGTGCACGCCGGATATCTGGACATGCGGGATTTGTACCCCGTGCGGACTCGTCTGCCTGATCGCATGGATTGGCGTGACGTTGGGGGTATTACACCTCCACGTGGGCGTCGGTTACCACCAGCATCGGGACCGAGACCACACCCATGCCCCTATGGTCCAGAGCCTTCGAGTGCTCGCGAGTTCCAAGATCCGTCTGTACCACTTCCAGGCTACGGTGGTAATCTTTACGAGGATTACTACGCGAATGTCTGAGCTAGTCCGTGGTAGTAGTAGTATTGTAGTAGTTGTATTTCCACAGTCCTGCGCGTCTTGTGGAATATGACTTAGTGTGTACTGAGTTCCTGAGGTGTAGTTAAATAATGTATAGGAGCTTGGAATGCCTCTGATGGGATGTATCGTCTTCACCGCAGTTGTACTTTAGCCTTGGCTTGTACTAAACTTTGTATGGTGTGTACGACCACTGGTGTATATATAGCAGTTTCTATATTACCATGTCGTACGGATGAACATCCTTGCATTCCGTGTCATCCATTACATTCTGCACTTCTATGTCAAATTTTTGCCATCCTTGTCTAAACCGTTGTTTTGTTTTCCTAGGATGGTCAACACTCGCAACACTCCTGCTGCTCAGGAGCAGGGTGAGGCTAGTGGGGCTAGAGATGGAAATCTGCCCCAGCCACCCTCTTTGGCGGAAGTTATGCTTGAAGCAGAACGGAACAAGAGAGAGACCAACCGTCTGCTGGAACGCATAGAGCAGAACACTGGGTTCCGTCAGAGGAATGACGTGGTGTCAATCCACGATTTTATCAAGATGTGTCCACCAAAGTTCCATCACTCCACTGAACCTCTGGATGCTGATGACTGGCTACGTAGTATCACCCACAAGCTACACTCTGCCCGTGTGGCCGAAGCTGACAAGGTTATCTACGCCACCTATCATCTTGAGGGCCCTGCCAGTCTTTGGTGGGAAAACTTTGAAGCTATGCGTCCTGCTGGCCAAGTCACTACCTGGGTTGAGTTCAGTGAGGCATTCCGTGAACATCACATTCCGGAAGGTCTCATGGATCGTAAGCGGGAGGAATTCTGCAATTTCACCCAGGGCCGTTTAACTGTGGACGGCTATAGTCGTGGGTTTGGTAATCTGGCACGCTATGCACCTGAGGAAGTATCCACCGATGCCAAGAAACAGGCGAGGTTCCGCAAGGGACTCAGCCCTGAACTTCGTCGAGATCTACGTCTGCACGAGTGCACTTCCTTCCAGAAGTTGGTAAACAAGGCTATCAGTGCTGAGACAGGCCAGAACGACTTCGAGGCCACCCGCAAGCATACTCGAGACTTTGGTTCCTCATCCGGCTCTGGCTCTCACAAGCGCCGTGTATGGGTTCCTAACACTGCTCTGCCACCCAAGTATACACCGAGGCCATCCTATGAGGCGCCTCGTCCAACTCAACAGTTTGCACCTTCTAAGACCTATGGAGGTCCACCCTCCATCTTTGCTCCACGCACAACCACTGTGACATGTTTCAAGTGTGGAGAACCGGGACACTACATGCGTGATTGTCCCCAGAATCAGCCAGGAAAACCCGTTGGCCGTGGTAAGCCAACCGGCAAGGTGAACTATGTCAAGCCAATCCCCACTGCACGTGGTCATGTCAACTATGTTTCTGCCGAAGAAGCCTATGAGGATCCTAACGTCGTCCTTGGTACGCTTCTCGTAAACTGCCATCCGGCATCTGTTCTTTTCGATACTGGAGCATCCCATTCGTTCATATCTGAGAGCTATGCTCGATTGCACAACATGACTTTTTGTGACATGCCTATTTCCATGGTTATTCAAACTCCTGGTTCAAAGTGGCAAACCTCTAGGGTAAGCCATGGAAATGAAATCCTTGTCGATAGACTTGTTTTCCTTGCTTCTTTAATCGCTCTCAAGTCCTCGGACATAAACATCATCTTGGGTATGGATTGGATGACAACTCATTATGCCAAGATTGATTGCTTTACTAGGACCGTTCAACTTACACATCCATCCGGCAAGATAGTCAATGTCTTGACTCGAATGGCTGAACGTCAGCTCTACTCTCTTAATGCCAGCCCTCTACCAGAACTCGAAGATATCCCGGTAGTCCGTGACTTCCCGGATGTTTTTCCAGAAGAACTGCCAGGAGTTCCACCTGACAGAGATGTCGAGTTCGTGATAGATCTTATCCCTGGAACTGTCCCAATCTCTAGGAGACCCTATAAGATGGCACCACTAGAATTAGCTGAGCTAAAGAAACAACTCGATGAGTCCTTGCAGAAAGGTTTCATCCGTCCTAGTTCTTCCCCTTGGGCTTGCCCCGTCCTCTTCGTCAAGAAGAAGGATGGAACGGAGCGGATGGTTGTAGATTACCGACCTGTCAATCTGGTCACCATAAAGAATAAGTATCCGCTTCCCAGGATCAACGACCTGTATGATCAGCTCGCTGGATCCTCAGTCTTCTCTAAGATGGATTTGAGGTTGGGCTACCATCAAATCAAAATCAAGAACGGGGACATTCCTAAAACGGCTTTCGTTACTCGTTATGGCCAATATGAGTACACCGTCATGTCCTTCGGATTAACCAATGCCCCAGCTACCTTTTCTCGGTTAATGAATTCTATATTCATGGAGTATTTGGATAAATTCGTCGTGGTATACCTCGATGATATACTCATTTTCTCCAAGAACAAGGAAGATCATGCCGAGAATTTACGGTTGGTACTGACGAAGCTTCGAGAGCACCGCCTTTATGCCAAATTCTCTAAATGTGAATTTTGGTTGCCAGAAGTAACCTATCTAGGTCATGTGATCTCTGGCAAGGGTATTGTTGTCAATCCCGAGCGAGTTCAAGCCGTCCTTGATTGGACTCCCCCTGAATCGGTCAAGCAAGTTAGGAGTTTTCTTGGCTTAGAGAGCTATTGCCGACGTTTCGTCGAGAACTTCTCCAAAGTTGCTAAACCTCTAACCGAACTCCTCAAGAAAGATAAAAAGTTTGAGTGGACCCCACAGTGCGAGTCCAGTTTTCAGGAACTGAAAAGACGCCTGACATCTGCACCTGTACTGGTACCACCAGACTTTTCCAAGGATTTTATAATCTATTGCGACGCCTCGCGACAAGGACTGGGTTGCATTCTTATGCAAGATCGTCAAGTGATTGCATACACATCCCGAAAGTTGCGCCCACATGAGGATAACTATCCTACTCATGATCTAGAGCTTGCAGCTGTAGTCCATGCACTCAAAACATGGCGACATTACCTTCTTGGTAATTGCTGTGAAATCTTCACTGATCACCAAAGTTTGAAGTATATCTTCACCCAACCGGATCTAAATCTCAGGCAAAGACGTTGGGTTGAGTTGCTCACCGACTACGACTTAGGAATCACTTACACTCCTGGAAAGGCCAATGTCATGGCTGATGCACTAAGTCGTAAGTCATATTGTAACAATTTAATGTTACAACAAAGTCAACCACTTCTCCACGAGGAATTTCGTAAGCTTAACCTTCACATTGTTCCTCGAGGATTCCTTTCCACCTTGGTGGCGAAACCTACCCTTATGGATCAAATCATAGTTGCCCAGCGGTATGATAAAGGCATATCTCGGATCAAGGAGAACATTGCTAGCAGAGTTGCTAGAAGCTTCTCTATGGATGATCGAGGTGTTGTGTACTTCGAGAACCGCTTGGTGGTGCCCAAGAAACCACAACTATGACAGATGATTCTTAAGGAGGCCCATGAATCTCCTCTCACGATTCATCCCGGTAGTACCAAAATGTATCAAGACCTACGTCAAAGATTCTGGTGGACTAGGATGAAGAGAGAAATCGCTCAGTTCATTGCTAACTGCGACGTTTGTCGTCGAGTCAAAGCAGAGCATCAACGGCCTGCTGGCACCCTTCAACCTTTAGCTATTCCTGAATGGAAATGGGACAAAGTCGGTATGGACTTCATTACCGGGTTTCCCAGGTCCAGGAAAGGGAATAATGCTATCTTCATCGTTATCGACCGCCTCTCTAAAGTAGCTCATTTCCTGCCTGTTCGGGAGAGTATTACCGCTAGCCAGCTAGCAGACTTATATATCTCTCGAATAGTATCACTTCAAGGTGTACCGTTGGAGATTAACTCGGACCGTGGAAGTCTTTTCACTTCACGATTTTGGGAAAGTTTCCAGAATGCTATGGGAACTCATCTCTCTTTCAGTACTGCCTTCCATCCGCAATCAAGTGGTCAAGTGGAACGAGTCAATCAAATTCTGGAAGACATGCTTCGAGCCTCTGTCATTTCTTTCGGTATGGAATGGGAAAAATGTCTTCCATTTGCCGAATTCGCTTATAACAATAGTTATCAAGCCAGCTTGGGCAAAGCCCCCTTCGAAGTTCTATATGGACGAAGGTGTCGAACACCTCTTAACTGGTCAGAGACCGGGGAAAGACAATTCTTTGGCCCGGATATGATCCAGGAAGCAGAGGAACAAGTTCGCATCGTTCGTGAGAGATTGAAAACAGCCCAGTCTCGCCAAAAGAGCCAATATGATAGTCATCATAAGGCTGTGACTTTTGAAGTCGGTGATAAGGCTTACCTTCGGGTTACTCCTCTTAAGGGAACCCATCGCTTCGGTATCAAAGGAAAATTGGCCCCTCGTTATATCGGTCCTTTTCGCATTCTTGCCAAACGAGGAGAAGTTGCCTACCAATTGGAACTACCTCTGCACCTCTCCAGAGTTCATGATGTTTTCCACGTTTCTCAACTCAGGCGTTGCTTCTCGGATCCTATCCGCGGAGTGGACCACGAAACGCTTGATCTCCAAGACAATCTCACATATCGAGAATAACCCGTTCGTATTCTTGATCAAACTGAGCGCACCACTCGACGCCACAATATCAAGTTTCTCAAGGTTCAATGGTCACATCATTCCGAGAGTGAAGCTACTTGGGAAAGGTAGGATCGTCTTCGACTTGAGTACCCCACCCTCTTTCCGGAGGAACCCGAATCTCGGGACGCGATTCTTTTAAGTGGGGGTGAGTTGTCACATCCCTAGCTAGCACTTGCATTAGGACCTGACTAGAGTGTGCATCATGTTTACTTTCAAAGAAACTTGAAATGGGATTAACAGAAACCCCAGCACCCCTCCCCTAACAACTAGGGTTTGCTAAAATATTTTCCAATGTACCCAAAATGCCCTTCAAAATGTTCATCATTTCTGCCTTGGTCTTAAACCTCTGCCAAAAATGGTGCACAATTTTCTAGGACAATCTAGGGCTTTGGATTAAATCATATGGTATTTGAATTTGGGAATTTAAATGCTATAAAATATTTTAAATGCTCAAATAATCATGAACTATAATGTTTCCTACTGTTCATATTATATACAGTAGGTATGACAAGTGTCATGAGTTATAAAAATGTTTAGGCATTTTTATTAATTGAACAAAGCTGCAAAAGAAATAAAACAGAAAGAAAATAGGAAAAGAAAAAAATAGGAAGAGTACTTACCTGAGCCAACTTACCTGCTGGCCCAGCCGGCCCAGCCCACCAGGGGCATCACCGTCTTCTTCGTCGCGCCAGCGCACGAAGCATCTCGGTGGCGAGCGCCGCCGATGCGCCGGCCACCTCCTGCCTGCCTGGCTGTCCCCTCGGCCCTCTGGACGGTCTAGAACGTCGCCACGGAGCCACCTCGACCGTTTCCCCCTCCTTCCCGTGTCTCTCCCCTCCTCTCTTCCCTCCGCCGAGCTCCCCCGAGCGAGCTCGTCGCCGACGACCGCTGACACCACGCTCTACGCCACCCCCTCGCCTCCCCGAAGCACCACTAGCTCCGCCGCATCGCCCCGAAGCTCCCCACCGACGCACATGACGCCAGGAGCTCCACAACGTCCTCCTCGCCGTCGTCTTCAACCTCCGGCACCGGAGATCGCCGCCGCCCGTACGCCGTCGTCCGACCGTCCCCGAGCTCACTTCGACGCCCTCTGCGACCGCTGTGAGCTCACGCTTCGAACCCCCCTCTCCACGGGCTCGTTTAGGCCTTGTAGCCGCCGCCCCCTTTGCTGACCGACGATCACCGCCGCCGGCCAACTCACCGCCGTGGCCATAGGCACCGTACCTCGTGGCTGAGCACGCCGTTAGCTTCAGTAGGTCACCAGCAAGCTAAAGCGAGCTATAGCTCCTACTCCCGTGCACTACAACACCATCCCGACCAACTCCGTGCGAGCACCGCCGCGGACGAGCTCGTCGCCGTCGACTCCGGCGACCCCTCGTCCAACCAGTGGCACCGCTGAATGCGGTGCATCACCAGGAGCACACCGAGCCCATCCGCGCGGCAAATGGATGCCGGAATAGGGATTCCGACGAGTCACCGCCGTGCGAAATGGTCGCCGCCGGCCAAAATCCGGCGGGCTGACGTGGCCCGATGATTAGGAGCTAATAGTAATTAGTTTAGTCACCACAGTCACTGACAGTGGGCCCCCGCTGTTAGTCAAACCCAGTCAACCCTGGTTATGACCGGAATTAGCTCCTGAGACACTGACATGAGGGACCCACCAGTCAGGTTTGACTTGGACTGGCCCTGTTGACTGGCTGACGTCAGCATGATGTCATGCTGACGCAGTAAAGGTTTTTCTGGGATTTTTAGATTTAAAATAATTCAGGAAATTCCAGAAAATACCCAAAACTTCTAAAATTCATATAAAATCAACCATAGCTCAGATGAAAAAGATTTATATATGAAAAATGATAAAAATATCCAATCTTTCCAATGGCACTAGTTTCATGCATGTTTGAACAAGTTAACTTGCTGTATACATCAAAAACATGATTATGCACTTATTTAAATAATAGTTTGTACTTCAATTTGAATCTTTGATTCAAATAGGTTCAAACCCTTCTGATTTTAGTTGCATTAGCCAACACACATGCATCTTGCCATGTCATGAGCATGCATCATATTGTTGCATTTGTTTGTTAATGATTGTATCGCCGGTATTCCCTGTGTTAGGTCCTGCTCCCGAGGATACTGCTGCGTATCCAGTTGAAAGAGCAGTACCCGACAACTACCCTGTCAGGCAAGCAATCATTGATCATTCCGATACAACCCAATCTTCTCGCTCCTGCTCTCTTTTACTGCATTAAGGCAACAACGCGTGAACTGCTACTTGCTGCGGTAGTTGAACCCTATTCCCTTGCATGACCTGTCATTGCCACAGTAAATAGTTGAAACCCACTAGCATGTGTAGGAGTTGATTGAGCCATGTGATGTGTGATCCACCATGCTATTTGTTTATGTTGCCTGCTATGCTTAGAGTTGTGTCTGGTCTGATTCATCTGGGTGATGGATCAGAGTGAAATGATCTTACCGATAAAGAGAAGGAAGTGTGGAATACGCTTGGTAAAGGTATCGATGAAAGGCCATGTAGGAGTACATGGTGGGTTGTTTCATTGGAATCGTCCATAGGACCCGAGATCTGTATGTGTGGTTCAAGTTACAGCTACTACCATGCATTGGGATCCTTAATTGACCCTCTCGGCTTATTAATTACCCTTGATCTCTGTCCAGGAGTTGCAACTAGTTTCTGGTGTTTATAGCTTACTGGAGGTCGTGCACAACGCTGACCCTCGGGGTGGGGTGTGATGCGACAGGTACGTGGCACGGTGTACCGGTTGCCCGTTTGGTGACTCGGGAACCCTGTACACATCGTTTGGGGCCGTGAGCGACACCCCGGCCGGATCTCCCCACGGATGGAACCCAAATAGGCGATAAACCTGGACGAGAGACTTGAGTAGTTAGTCAGGTCGTGGCCGACACCCTCGCTGGGCTTCCGCTTGAAGGTTGCCGAGTACACGCCGAGTAGACGGCGATAAGTGGTGGAAGCGTGTGTGAAGAGGTACACCCCTGCAGGGTTATCAAACTATTCGAATAGCCGTTGTTCGCGGTACGAACTACTTGGTTACTCTTACAGTTCATAGACAAGTTGATGGATACTACTAAAAGCCTCAAGATAAGCGTGAGTGCCGTGGATGGCCCTTCCGTAGGATGACGGAAGAGGATCCTCGGTAGTGTATTGATGTGGTGAGTAGAGGACTCGTGTTCGTAACATCATCTTGCAATCTGTTGAGAGTTGTAGTATAGGTTAGCCAAGGTCAAAGCTGGCATTCTGCTATAACCTCCACTATCCCCCTTTGATAATGTTGCATGTATGATAGGTTCTGTGGTAAGACTTGCTGAGTACCTTTGTACTCATGTTTGCTTAATAACTGTTGCAGAGGAGAACCCTGCCCCTGCTGATGGGTTCTACATAGACGTTGACGTCGACGAGTAGCTTGACACCCAGACGGTGATCTGGAGCTTGTGAAGGGCCTTGTAGATAGTCAGGCTACACCAAGCCTGTTTTATTTTCTAAGTTGTGTGTACTCAGACATGTAGCTTCCGCTTGTGCTTGTATGACTGTATGACTTGAGTGATGGGTCATGTGACCCCTACCTGTATGGATATGTTATGTATGGCTCTTGGAGCCTTTTAAATAAAGTACTTTGAGTCATAGAGTTCTGTTGTGATGCAATGTTGTATTTGCACATATTGAGCATATTGCGTGTATGATTGAAATGCTTGGTATGTGTGGGATCCGACACCTAGTTGTTTTCCTTTGGTAGCCTATCTTACAGGGAAATGCCTCCTAGTGATTCCAATGAGCCTTGGTAGCTTGCTACTGCTCGGAACACGTAGGCTGGCCGGCATGTGTCCTTCTTTGTTCCTGTGTCTGTCCCTTAGGGGAAATGTCACGTGTTGTTCCTTTAAGTCCATGTAGCTTGCTACGACTTGGGTTCATACGTTGATGACCGACACGTTCGTTGCTGGGTCATGGATGCCTGTCTCTATAATTTAGTGCCACTTTTGGTTTATAACTAGCCATGTCGGCCCGGGTTCTCTGTCATATGGATGCTAGCGACACTGTCATATACGTGTGCCAAAATGCGCAAACGGTCCCGGGCCAGGTAAGGTGGCACCCGTGGGGTTACCGTGCGTGAGGCTGCAAAGTGATATGACGTGTTACAGCTAGATCGGTGTGACTTAGGATCGGGGTCCTGACAAAATTTGAGCAATAGAATTCCTGTTCTAAAATCCTTAAATTCCATTCTGTTACTCCAAAACTCCAACTAGGAATTTTCTCCATCTTAGTTTTCCCTCTAGTATTTAACAAAAATAAGTTGACATTTTTCTGAGCACTTTGATTTTTCTGTTTTCATTGTGGTCTTATTTTTCCGTTGTTATTTTGCGACGATTAGATCCCGTATTTGACGAAGTTGCTGAAGAAGGAGAAGGAGAAGGAGAAGGAGAAGGATTTGAAGACTTTGAAGACCAAGCCAATCCAGGCAAGCAGCCCTTTGACCATGATACATTTGTTCTTCGGAACCCGTTTGTTTCCGATGCATGATGATAGAGTTACAGTGGTGACCTAGATGAACCACCACATGATGCATGCTTTGCTCTTGATCTTGCTATGTGCGAGAGGACATGCAAATAGTTAGTAATGATGCTTGGTAATGCATGTATGATATGAACCTTCGTGGTTGAAATCTTTGCATGAACCCATCGGGTGCCCCTAATGCCCGAGGGTGATGTTGAGTTAGGTCATCACTTGAGAAAGAAGTGATGTGCCGGTAAAATCTTGTGCATGGGTGAAATAATGGATTAGATTTATGTGTGACTACCATCCCAACCAAACATGTGCAACCACACTACCCCTTATGGGACGGGGCTTTATTGATTACTTAGGTCGATACTAGCATGGTGCCCGCATTACTAGTGACGGGAAGATTTGAGGTCTTTCCCGGGACGGGGTCGTGCTTGGATAGACGACCATGACTGTTTTTACAGGGCACCAGACACACCGTTGGTCCCTTCGGGTACGCGTGACATTGAAATTAGGGCAAGTCCCGTGATCTATTGTTTGTACTCGAGGGCCGTGTACCAACGAGTGGACTCTATGTTAGTGTCGTCTAAGGAAAGATAATGACCGGGTGCTTCCCCCGAGTACTTGAGGTACTGCGGGATCGTGGATGACACGAAAGCTTCCCGGATCTTGTGGGTAAAGTGCGCGACCTCTGCAGAGTGTAAAACTATTCGAATAGCCGTGTCCACGGTCATGGACAGTTGGGTGGTGCTACTTAAACTATGTCCAGAATTTTACTACATCGGTGAAAGTTGTGTGTGTGATGAGTCAAGGTGGTGACTTGACTCGATGAGTTGAATCATATTCATGTTGATATCGGTAACCTGTTTTCAAGGTTACATGAACTCGTTGATGCATACACTTGATGGTAGAATATTTGTTCCAGCCCATTGCTAGATTGCTCATTATTGTTCAGTTTGCATTGTTATTTTGAACCACATCATGGGTTGCTTGCGAGTACATTCAAAGTACTCATTGGCTTGCCACTGGTTATTTAATTGGCTAGGCATGGAGGAACAGGAATTTGAGGAAGAGTTCTTTGGAGACGAACATGCGAACTAGGACGCTATCCCAGTCAGAATGCCTGTAGGGTTAAGGCAGATGGCATGGGTTCTACCTATCATCGAAGACTTCCGCTATTTGTGTTATTTGCTATTCAGCCCATGAGGCTTTATCTATGTAAGACTTGGCCATAATGGCCTTAATTTGTGTAAGATGATATGTATAGATGTAAGACTCTTGTTATTCAGCTTCTGTGCGTTCAGTGAGCATTGATCTCTGGGATCACTGTACACGTGCACTCGGTGATCTCTACTTCTAAGTCGGGGTCCCGGCAATCTACTTTACTTTTATCGCTTTTATTTTCTGTTGTTATAAACTAAAAATACCAAAAATATCAACTATCATCTCTACCAGATCTCACTTTCGTAAGTGACCGTAAATGGATTGACAACCCCTTATCACGTTGGCTGCGAAGTTCTTATTTGTTTGTGCAGGTGCGAGGGACTCGCGCATGGTCTCCTACTGGATTGATACCTTGGTTCTCAAAAACTGAGGGAAATACTTATGCTACTGTGCTGCATCTCCCTTTCCTCTTCGAGGGAATACAACGCAAGCTCAAGATGTAGCAACAGCAAAGAGGTCAGCGCGCCGGTCTAAATCCTAAGCGTGCAGGGGTCTGGGCCCGTCGCCCATTGCACACCTGCACATTGCAAGGGCGGCCGGTGAGCAGACCTAGCAACCTCCATTTCAAAAGAAGTTGCTTTACACGGTCCAACCCGGCGCGCGCCGCTAAGTTGCTGACGTCAAGAAGACTTCAGATGATACCACGGCGTCGTGAGCCCATAACTGTTCCCATGTAGCTGGTTAGTGCGTATAGGATAGTGGCCAGACTCAAATCAAATATCCAAACTCGTTAAGCGTGTTATTATGAAATAACCGTGGACAATGACCAGGGCTAGGACACCCCTCGACTGGGTGTCTCAACCTGCCCTGTTGCTCCGCCACAAAGATCCACACAAAGGACCGTCGGACAAATGTCCTTTCAGCCCCCAATCTGTGAATCACTCGCGGGTACTCAACGAGCCGACCCGACTTTAGTCACAACATGTATCATGTATAATATGTATGTAGTATATACCCGTGATCACCAACTGAAGTGATCATGGCCCGATAGTATAGCATGGCAGACGGATAAGAATATAGGGACACTGGTGGAATACTAACATCCTATACTAAGCATTTAGGATAGCAGGTAAATGTATTAGCAGTTGTAGCAACAATGACATGCTATGCAGCGGAATAGGATTAACCGAAAGTAGTAACTGATAACCCACAAGTATAGGGGATCAATTGTAGCCTCTTTCGATAAGTAAGAGTGTCGAACCCAACGAGGAGCTAAAGCTAGAACAAACATTCCCTCAAGTTCTATCGACCACCAATACAACTCTACGCACACCTGACGTTCGCTTTACCTAGAACAAGTAAAAACTAGAAGTACTTTGTAGGTGTAACGAGATAGGTTTGCAAGAACATAAAGAGCACGTAAATAAAAAGTAGGGGCTGTTTATGTAAAGAAGCAATAAAGTTAGTATAGCGAGTGTGGAAAAGTGGTGGTAGGAGTTGCGGAATTGTCCCTAAGCAATTGACTATGTTACTAGACCGATAGCAAGTTTTATGTGGGAGAGGCCACTGCTAGCATGTCATCCCTGACTTGGAATTCTATGCACTTATGATTGGAACTATTAGCGAGCATCCGCAACTACTATCGTTCATTAAGCTAAACTCAACCATAACATTAAGATATATTGGTCCCCCTTCAATCCCGTATGCATCAATTTCTATGCTAGGTTGAAGCTTCTGTCACTCTTGCCCTGCAATACATAGTCCTATCAACATACAACTAACCCTATGGTGTGATCCACGCGCGCACTCATATGATGGGCACCAAAGGATAGCAACATAACCACAAGCAAATTAAACCAATCATTGCAATTCACCAATTACCGTTAGGACAACGAAAATCTACTCAGACATCATAGGATGGCAACACATCATTGGATAATAATATGAAGCATAAAGCAACATGTTCAAGTAGAGGGTACATTGGGTTGTGGGAGAGTGGACCGCTGTATATAGATTGGGGAAGGTGATGGAGATGTTGGTGAAGATGACAGAGGTGTTGGTGTAGATCGCCGTCACACGATGATGGCCCCGGTGGCACTTCGGCGCCACCGGAAGCGAGGGGGAGAGAGCCCCCCTCCTTCTCCTTCTTCCTTGGCCTTCTCACTAGGTGGGAGTGTTGGAAATATGCCCTAGAGGCAATAATAAATTGGTTATTATTATATTTCCTTATTCATGATAATTGCTTATTATCCATGCTAGAATTGTATTGATAGGAAACTCAGATACATGTGTGGATACATAGACAAACTCCATGTCCCTAGTAAGCCTCTAGTTGACTAGCGCGTTGATCAACAGATGGTCACGGTTTCCTGACCATGGACATTGGATGTCGTTGATAACGGGATCACATCATTAGGAGAATGATGTGATGGACAAGACCCAATCCTAAGCCTAGCACAGATCGTGTAGTTCGTATGCTAAAGCTTTTCTAAATGTCAAGTATCTTTTCCTTAGACCATGAGATTGTGCAACCCCCGGATACCGTAGGAATGCTTTGGGTGTACCAAACGTCACAACGTAACTGGGTGGTTATAAAGGTGCACTACAGGTATCTCGAAAAGTGTCTGTTGGGTTGGCACGAATCGAGACTGGGATTTGTCACTCCGTGTGACGGAGAGGTATCTCTGGGCCCACTCGGTAGGACATCATCATAATGTGCACAATGTGATCAAGGAGTTGATCACGGGATGATGTGTTACGGAACGAGTAAAGAGACTTGCCGGTAACGAGATTGAACAAGGTATCGGGATACCGACGATCGAATCTCGGGCAAGTACTGTACCGATAGACAAAGGAATTGTATATGGGATTGATTGAATCCTTGACATCGTGGTTCATCCGATGAGATCATTGTGGAGCATGTGGGAGCCAACATGGGTATCCGGATCCCGCTGTTGGTTATTGACCGGAGAGTTGTCTCGGCCATGTCTGCATGACTCCCGAGCCCGTAGGGTCTACACACTTAAGGTTCGATCACGCTAGGGCTATAGGGAAAGTATGTACGCGGTTACCGAATGTTGTTCGGAGTCCCGGATGAGATCCTGGACGTCACGAGGAGTTCCGGAATGGTCCGGAGGTAAAGATTCATATATGGGAAGTCCCGTTTTGGTCACCGGAAAAGTTTCGGGCGCTATCGATAACGTACCGGGACCACCGGGAGGGTCCCTGGGGTCCACCGGGTGGGTCCACCGGCCCCAGAGGGCTGCGTGGGCTAAGTGTGGGAGGGTACCAGCCCCAGGTGGGCCGGTGCACCCCCACCAGGGCCCAAGGCGAAGAGAGAAGGGAAGGAGGGGAAACCCTAGGCTCAGATGGGCCTAAGGCCCACCTAGTGGTGCGCCTCCCCCTCTCTCCCCCTTGGCCACCCCCCTAGATGGGATCTAGGGCTGGCCGCCACCCCTAGGGGTGGAAACCTAGGTGGGGGCGCAGCCCCTCCCTTCCCCCTATATATACTTGAGGTTTGGGGCTGCCCAACACACGGTTTGACCTCTCTCTCTTGGCACAGCCCTACCTCTCTCCCTCCTCATCTCTCGCAGTGCTTGGCGAAGCCCTGCTGGAGTCCCGCGCTCCTCCACCACCACCACGTCGTCGTGCTGCTGCTGGAAGGAGGTTTCCCCAACCTCTCCCTCTCTCCTTGATGGATCAAGGCGTGGGAGGCGTCACCGGGCTGCACGTGTGTTGAACGCGGAGGCGCCGTTGTTCGGCGCTTAGATCGGAATCAACCGCGATCTGAATCGCTATGAGTACGACTCCTTCATCCGCGTTCTTTTAACGCTTCCGCATCGCGATCTACAAGGGTATGTAGATGCACTCCCCTCTCCCTCGTTGCTAGATTACTCCATAGATTGATCTTGGTGAGGCGTCGGAATTTTTTTGATTTTCTGCTACGAACCCCAACAGGGAGAAGGGTTCTCCCTCTGGTCCTTGGGCTCCATGGCATGGGAGGGGAGAGAGCCCCTCCAAGATTGGATCTGTCTCTCTGTCTCTCTCTGTTTCTGCTTTCCCAGATTCTGGCCTTTCACCGTTTCTTATATTCCCAGAGATCCGTAACTCCGATTGGGTTGAATTTTTGACACAATTTGTATCAGGATATTGGCTTTCTTGAGGCGAAAGAAGGGAACCAACCACCTTACGGGGTGACCACGAGGGCCAGGGCGCCCCCCTGCCTCGTGCCCCCCTCGGGCATCGTCTCACGTTGATTCTTCTTCCCAAAAATCACATATATTCCAAAAAAAACTCCGTCCGTTTTTATCCCGTTTGGACTCCGTTTGATATGGATATTCTGCGAAACAAAAAAACATGCAACAAACAGGAACTGGCACTAGGTACTGGATCAATATGTTAGTCCCAAAAATAGTCTATCATTTGACATTAATCTTGATCATGTAATCTAATCATGGCATGAATATTAAGACACAAGTGATTCAAAGCAATAGTCTATCATTTGACATTAAGACAATAATACTCGGGCATCCCAACAAACAATCAAGTCTTTGAAAATATCAATGCTAAAGAACGTTATCCCAACAAAATCATATAGCCTTTTATGCTCCCTTTTCTTAACACAAGGTACCCCTCATGCCCATCCCGGTGTCAGCCAAGCAATTGTTTTCATACTTTACTTTTTGAACCTTTTCAACTCTTCACGCAATACATGAGTGTGAGCCATGGCCATAACACTATGGGTGGAATAGAATGTGGTGATAGACAAAAGGAGGGAGAAAGTCTCACATCGACTAGGAAAATTAACGAACTATGGAGATGTCCATCAATTGATATCAATGTGAGTGAGTAGGGATTGCCATGTAACGGATGCACTAGAACTATAAGTGTATGAAAGCTCAAAAGAAAACTAGTGGGTGTGCATCAACTTGCTTGCTCATGAAGACCTAGGGCATTTGAGGAAGCCCGCCGTTGGAATATACAAGCCAAGTTCTATAATGAAAATTCCCACTAGTATATGAAAGTGACAACATAGGAGACTGTCTATCATGAAGAACATGGTGCTATGATGAAGCACAAGTGTGGAAAAAAAGATAGTAGCATTGTCTCTTCTCTCTTTTTCTCTCATTTTTTATTTTTTTTTATTTTTTTTTATTTTGGGCTCTTTGGGCTCTTTTTTTATTTGGGCTTCATTGGCCTCTTTTATTTTTTTATAACCTCACACGGGACAATGTTCTAATAATGATGATCATCACACTTTTATTTACTTACAACTCGATGCTAGAACAAAAATATGACTCTATATGAATGCCTCCGGCGGTGTACCGGGATGTGCAATGATCTAGCATAGCAATGACATAAAAACGGACAAGCCATGGAAACACCATACTAGCTATCTTACGATCATGCAAGGCAATATGACAATGATGGTGCGTGTCATAAAAAACAGAACGGTGGAGTTACATGGCAATATATCTCGGAATGGCTATGGAAATGCCATAATAGGTAGGTATGGTGGCTGTTTTGAGAAAGGGTATAAGGTGGTTTGATGCACTGGCAAAAATTGCGCGGTACTAGAGTGGATAGCAAGGTGCAAGGGTGGGAGTGCGTATAGTCCATGGACTCAACTTTAGTCATAAAGAACTCACATACTTATTGCGAAAAATCTATTAGCCCTCGAAGCAAAAATACTATGACGCATGCTCCTAGGGGGGAGGTTGGTAGGAGTTAACCATCGCGCTCCCCCGACCTTCATGCAAAGATAAACAATCAAAATACAACGCGCGCCAATTTGGTTACATAGTTAGGAGACCATACGTGCATGCTTCGGGAATCACAAACCTTAACACCAATATTTTTACTAAACCACAATCATTCACTAGTACCTCCCACATATTAGCATCTCTATATCGCAAAACTATTTCAAGGAATCAAACATATCATATTCAGTGATCTACAAGTTTATGTAGGATTTTATGACTAACCATGTGAATGACCAATTCCCGTCAACTCTCTAAATAGATATAAGTGAAGCAAGATAGTTTTAATTCTTTCTACAAAAGATATGCCCACGCTCTAACAAATATAAGTGAAGTAAAAGAGCATTCTACAAATGGCGGTTTTGTATATGAGGAGAAACATGCAATCCAAACTTCAAATGATATAAGTGAAGCACATGAAGCATTCTATAAAGCCATACTCAAAAGATATAAGTGAAGTGCAAAGAGCATTCTATAAATCAGTGAAGGACCATCTCATACCAGCATGGTACATTTATTAAAATAAAAATAAAAAGCACATGACGCTCCAAGAATTTACGCATATCATGGGAACGAAATGAATCCGAAAACATACTTGTCGATGGGAACGACACCTATGGGATCACAAGAATCCCTACTACGGTTAGCGGGGCGCGGGGTTGAGAGAAGAGCGGATCAAACAGATAGCACACGGTTCATTTATCCAGGTTCGGGCCGCGAGGATGCGTAAAACCCTACTCCTGCTTTGGTGGATTGTATATCTGTGTCCTTCAGCTAGCTATGGGGCGTGAGGAGCTCCAAAAAAGCCGAATCCTCCTCCTGGTTGCCTCGGGCCTCCTTTTATAGAAAATGGGGTTGCCACAGTGGCACATAGGAGGTGGAAAGGGTACAGTGATGCGAGTTTATCCCTCGCATTACATGACAAGGCGCATTTAATGCGTCTTGCTTAGGTGTCCTTGCTTTATCGGGGACGGGGGAGAGATCTGTCTCGTCCGTTGCCGTTCCTTCTCGTGTCGACACACGCCCTGGCTAGCGATGCCTGAAATGCCATGTAGGTAGGCATGCAGCTGAGGTGGCGCGATGGTGGGTCTTCACGAAGATCTGCATGTCGCCACGCAGGTGCCTGCCCAGCTGGTTGGGTCGGCAGCTGCTTACGACGGTGGAAGTTTAGTCGGCGTGGGTCTGATGGTGGCCCTGCGGATGTCCTCGGCAAGGGCCTTGCCGGGGCCCCGACAAGGGTCTTGCCGCGGCGCCTGCTGCCATCCCCGGCAAGGTGCTTGCCGGAGGTCTTATGGTCTTCCTTGGTTGGGATCCCGCCAAGGGTCGTCGTCTTCTTAGTGCGTATCTGATCTTGAATGTCTTCACAAAGATCTGCATGCCTGATACGTCCAAAACGTATCTATAATTTCTGCTTGCTCCATGCCTCTTTTGTGTGATATTGCTATGATATTTATGCACTTCCATACACTTTTGATCATATTTGGACTAACCTATTAACTCAGTGCACCCCAGTTCCAGTTTCTGTTTTCTGCTGTTTTTGTATTTCAGGTTTTCCCATTACTTAAATTGCCAGAAAAATTCCGAGAAAAATATATAAAAAATCAGCGCTCCAGAAGCTTCCGTGCGGCCAAAGTAGGGCCAGAGGGGGACCACCAGGGCTCCAGGCGCCCTGGGGGCGTGGCCCCCCTCCTGGTCACGCCCGGGGGGCGCCTGCCCCCCCTGACCTCCGCTGATGCCCCCCTTTGGCATATATTTACACCGCGTCCCGAAACCCTCGAGGACGGAACCCTTTTTTGCGATCTCATCTCTGTTCCGCCGCCGCCGCGCTTCCAAGACCGGGAGCACCAGGAGAACTCTTCCCGGCACCCTGCCGGAGGGGAGGATCACCACCGGGAGCTTCTCCACCACCATGGACGCCTCCCGGATGAGTTGTGAGTAGTCTCCCTTGGACCATGGGTCAATGACCATTAGCTATGTGATGTTCTCCTCCCCTCTTTGTTCTTCACCGATTAGACCTCGTGAGCTGCCCTACATGATCGAGGCACATATGTAATCCTTATGCTGTTGCTATGATGAGTTTGCTGGGATCCGATGGATTATGAGATTATGTTCAGATTGTGTTTGAGTAATATATTTGATTCACCTGTTTTATATTTATGTTCTTGAGTAATTCTTGCATGTTCTCTGTTGCTGTTTATTGCTTTGGCCAAGTAGTAGGTAGTAACTCCAAGAGGGAACGTTATGCTTGATTGTGGGTTCATGCCCCTCGATGACTAGCTTGAGTGACAGAAACATGAGTCTAGGGGATGTGCTGTTGCCACAAGGGGGAAAACAACGGTGCTTGTACTTGCGGGTGCAAGGATTGTTTACTTTACGCAAAGTTCTTTTAATGCAGTTGTCTGTTGCTTTGAGTTTACACTATGGGTGGGACTCGCAACTTAATACCTGCGAGATGTTCTGGATAGATATCTCAAGGTGGATGATTAGTAGTAGATGCATATGGATTTCGGTCTACTTGCCTTGGCGTACCGCCCATGCTTTTGAGCCTCTACCTTTCATACAGCATAGTTAGCATTGGTTTGCGCACATAATCCTGTCAATTGCCCAACTGTAATTCGTTTACCCCGCTTAGATGTTTTATCGTCTTTTGGGTGAGAGACATCACTAGTGAACATCATGGGACCCCGGTCCATATTACCATCATTGATCACACCCGTTATTTACTTTCTGTTCTTATTTATTAGTTGCAGTCATACCTATCACTATTATCACTTGTGTTTGATCCTTTGTAAACGACAAGGCCGGAGGGATTGACAACCTCTCTGTACTCGTTGGGAGCAAAGTTATTTGTATCTGTGTGCAGGTCCTGTCAGCCGCTAAGTATCTGGCGCCGTTAGCAGTTGACACCTTCTTGTTGATCCTCGGAGTCTCATGGGATTCGATCCTTGGTATCTTTGCCAAGGGAAAAACTACCGCTACGCTACATCTCAAACCTTCACTTGGGGTAACCAACGAGGGGCGAGAAGCCTTCAGCAAGAGTTTTTCTGGCGCCGTTGCCGGGGACTCCACTCTTCAAGATAGGGGAGTTGCACGCTATCTTTTACCTTTGCTTTTTAGTCTTGTTAGTTTACCTTTCAGTTTTTGCTTTAGTGTCTTCTATCAAAAATCACAAAAATAGTTATCTTGCTTGCTTGCTGCTATGGGTTCCACCGAGAACACCAAGTTGTGTGACTTCACTAGTCATAACAACGATGACTTTATCTGCACACCTATTACTACACCTGCCACTTCAGCACCTTCTTATGAAATTAAACCTGCTTTACTGAACCTAGTTATGAAAGATCAATTCTCCGGTGCTGGAGATGATGCTGCTTTACACTTAAACAATTTTGTTGAACTCTGTGATATGCAAAAGTACCAAGAAATAGATGGTAATATTGTTAAGCTTAAGCTTTTTCCTTTCTCCTTGAGAGGAGGAGCTAAAATTTGGTTTCAATCCTTGCCTAGAAATAGCATAGATTCTTGGGACAAGTGCAAGGATGCCTTTATTGGAAAGTACTATCCACCTGCTAAAATTATCCAACTAAGGAGTAACATAATGAATTTCAAACAATTGGATAATGAACACGTTGGCCAAGCTTGGGAACGCATGAAATCTCTTGTCAAGAACTGCCCTACTCACGGTTTGACTACTTGGATGGTTATCCAAACTTTTTATGCAGGCTTGAACTTTACCTCGCGGAACTTGTTAGGTTCGGCCGCAGGAGGAACCTTTATGTCAACTACACTTGGTGCTGCCACGAAACTTCTCGATGAGATGATGACCAATTATTCCCAATGGCACACCGAACGCGCTCCAACAGGTAGGAAGGTAAACTCTGTCGAGGAGATTTCCTCCCTAAATGAAAAAGTTGACTTGATCATGTCTCTACTTTCCAAGCAATCTTCTATTGATCCTCGTGATGTTCCCTTAAATTCTTTGATTGCTCAAGATCAAGTAGATGTGAACTTATCTCTAGAAACAATTTCAATAACAATGCTTATAGGAGTAATTTTGGTAGCAATCCTAGACCGTTCCCCCCTAATTCCTATGGGAACAACAATGCTTATCCTAACACCAAGAACTCCACTTCTGAACTAGAGATTATGCTTAAAGATTTCATCACTACCCAAAAAGCCTTCCATAAGAATGTAGAAGAAAAACTAGCCAAACTAGATGATCTCTCTTTGAAGGTAGACAATTTAGCCCATGAGGTAGAGTTGCTTAAAATTAGAACTTCCCCTCTTGAGGAGAGGAAGACCACTCCTATGAATGCTATTCAAGTGCAAATTAATGAAAACATTAGGATGTTGGCTAAACTTAAAGAGAGATGGGCTAGAGAAAAGGAGGAAGAAGATAGAATTAAGAACCTTCCTACCCACCACACTGTTGCTACTATCCAAGTTGTTGAGGATATCCAAACTCTTAGCACCCAATGCACTCCTGGTCCCATTGGACCTATTAATGGTGATGCTATGATGATAGAAACTACCAAACAAGTAAGCCTAAAGGACACCACTACCACTTTACTTGATAGTAGTGACCTTGATTTTGATAATTGCACCCTTTCTGAAGTTATTAATTTTCTTCACAAGATGTCTAGAGATCCCCACACTAGCACGCTTAATCTTGCCTTCACGGAGCATATCACTAATGCTCTCATCAAAGCTAGGGAGGAGAAACTTAGGGTAGAAGCCTCCATACCTAGAAAGCTAGAAGATGGTTGGGATCCTATGATTAAAATTAAGTTGAATAACTTCTCTTGCTATGCTTTATGTGATGTTGGAGCTAGTACCTCCGTTATGCCCAAAAGAATATATGACATGCTTAAACTGAAACCTTTTGATTCTTGTTCTTTTGGTGTTCGTTTTGTTGATTCTTCCATAAAGAAACCTTTGGGGAGGATCGACGATGTTCTTATCATTGTCAATGACAACTATGTTCCCGTTGATTTTACTATTATGGATATTGAATGTGAACCTTCTTGTCCAATTATTTTGAAACGTCTTTTCCTACGCACCGTTGGTGCTATCATTGACATGAAAGAGGGGAATATAAAATTACAATTTCCTCTCAAGAAAGGGATGGAACACTTCCCTAGAAAGAAGATTAAGTTACCTTTTGAGTCCGTTATACGGGCTAGCTATTCTTTTACTCTTGATAAAACTTGATCTCTTTGCATCATGCCTAGCTTAAAGGCATAAAAGAAAGCGCTTTTGGGAGGCAGCCCATAATGAATAAAATTTTATTTTGCTTTTGTTGTGTCTTGATGTTTGTTACTACAGTAGCATCATCATTGTATCTTTACTTTTCAGCTTTGTGCCAAGTTTAGCCTCTGATTGCAAGAAAGTTCAAAAGTTGTGACGTGCTGTCCAGGAAACAGATTCTGTCCTTGGACAGAAAAATTCGTATAAAATCACCAGATCATCTTTTTGGTCTGAATTTTTTCGACAGCGTGCTCTATACAATTGGCTTTCGGGCGTCTGTTCTGAGTTTTTTGATTTGAGTTGCAGAAGTGCCCCAAAAAAATTATTTACTACCTGCTGGTCTGTTTTTCACAGATTCTGTCCTGTTTTGCCTTTTCTTCGTTTTGCAAACCTTGAGCTTGCTTTTTCTTTGCAAAAACCTTTTGGCAATCTTGAGAAACAGTAGACCTTCAAGATTATCCTTATTTCCAGTAGGGAAAAGTTATTTTATTATGGGTACTAACCTCGCTAATCAGATTATGATGAGTTATGTATGAAGGGAGTTTTCAAGTGTGCGAGGGAAGATGATAAAAAGATTCAGGAGTGTCAAACGCTCAAGCTTGGGGATGCCCCCGTGCACCCCCAACAAATATTCAAGAAGACTCAAGCATCCAAGCTTGGGGATGCCCCCGTGCATCCCCTTCTCCATCAACAATTATCAGTTCGTCTTTCGTTCCACTATATTTTAATCACTTCATGTGTTATGTGCTATGCTTGGAGCGTTTTGCTTTTAGTTTCCTTTTTAGTTTTCTTTAGCTTTGCTTGCTTTTCATAACGAGTTGGAACTCAGCTTTCTTTGTGTGGGAGAGAAACACGCTCCACTTCAACCTAGAACACAACATAGAATTTTCATGTCTATCTTTGCTGTGTATGTTCTTTGTCTTTCAATAGCTACTGTCATGTTCAACTCTTAGTTTTCATGCTTTACTTTTTAAAGAGCTTTTGTTTAGTTGGTTGCTGGAACACTCTTGAGTTATCATGCTTATCTTGTTAAGAGAGTTGGCTTTTGTTGCACCGGTTGATATGTCTATGATAAAAATACTATGTGCATAATGGTGCTTAGTAGTTCATGTTTTCTTATGGTTAGTCTCAAATAGCTGGGGGGTTCTCAATGTATCATTGGAGTACCAACATGATTTGTTTGCCTATGATGTGGTATGGTTTAGTGATATCTTCCTCCAAGAATTTATTTTGATTGACTTGGCATATGCTCACGCATATTTAAGACTGTAAAGAAAGTCTATCAAGCCTTGGTGATCTTTAATTTCTGAGTAGCGATATAACTTCCATGCCCGATTCAATGTTGCTTTGTCGCTCTGCATGATTATGACCGTCATTGCTCTCTTAGTTGGTCGCTCCCAGTCTTTTGCTAACCTTCGCCTGTACTAAGCGGACTGACTGCTTGTGCATCCAAATCCTTTAAACCAGTTATGCCATATGAGTCCACCATACCTTCCTATACATGGTATTTATTTGCCATTCCTAACGAAGACTTTCGTGTACCATCTCGAAATTAATCAAAAACGCATTTCTATTTTGTGCCTCTGTTTTAGTTCATGAGGAAGTAGTAGTTAATTCATGATCTTTTTAAGTTGGACAAGCTTCACCCCGGGATTGCATGTCTAATGTGCAAACCCCTAATACGAGAAGGAACTGGCATAGAGTGCGCCCGACTCATTAAAAAATAATATAACAAACAAACCCTCCTTCACGCTTTGTTCATGAGAAATCAGAAAACTTTGGCAGTGATAAACAAAGGAGATTAAGAGGATGTGATCGTCCTCGTGCGGGAGCCATTCCTCGAAACTTGTCCAGCTCGAGAAGTAATTGAGTTATCTACTAGCATTCGTTGACGAAATATGCATATCTAAATAATAATAATTTTTACCTCTGTTTTTAAAACCAAGAGCTCTAGTACATGTTTAGTTTTTGTTTTCGACCACGGGTTTTCAACCTTGCCATCCAAAGCCACGGTTCGAGAGTCTCCACCTTCTTTCTTTAAAGCACCAACTATTGAGAGCATGATTGTCATTCTGAGTGTAATGTGCATTGTCCCAAAGTACCATTGTCTTCTGCATGATTAGGATATCGTTTATTCTGAAATCATTGTATCTAGTCGTCACTTAAACTTTGGAGGTGCCCCTGCATTTATGTTTTGCTTTACTAAAGGGGGCAAGTGAGGTATCACTTTGTCATGTTTGCACACCATGCTCACTACAAATATATTTGATGTTTCAGTATCATATTGTAAAATTTTCAGTTCTTTGTGATATTCTCACGAGGCAACTTAATTACTAAAGATTCATTATATCAGTAAGCATTTGTCATGTGACTGTGAAAAGTTCTTATATGGTCGGTAGCATGTCACCACAGAAATTATGCTTGTTATCATTTACCTACTCGAGGACGAGCAGGAATTAAGCTTGGGGATGTTGATACGTCCAAAACGTATCTATAATTTATGCTTGCTCCATGCCTCTTTTGTGTGATATTGCTATGATATTTATGCACTTCCATACACTTTTGATCATATTTGGACTAACCTATTAACTCAGTGCACCCCAGTGCCAGTTTCTGTTTTCTGCTGTTTTTGTATTTCAGGTTTTCCCATTACTTAAATTGCCAGAAAAATTCCGGGAAAAATATATAAAAAATCAGCGCTCCAGAAGCTTCCGTGCGGCCAAAGTAGGGCCATAGGGGGGCCACCAGGGCTCCAGGCGCCCTGGGGGCGCGGCCCCCCTCCTGGCCGCGCTGGGGGGGGGGGCGCCTGGGCCCTCCTGACCTCCGCTGATGCCCCCCTTTGGCATATATTTACACCGCGTCCCGAAACCCTCGAGGACGGAACCCTTTTTTGCGATCTCATCTCTGTTCCGCCGCCGCCGCGCTTCCAAGATCGGGAGCACCAGGAGAACTCTTCCCGACACCCTGCCGGAGGGGAGGATCACCACCGGGAGCTTCTCCACCACCATGGACGCCTCCCGGATGAGTTGTGAGTAGTCTCCCTGGGACCATGGGCCCATGACCAGTAGCTATGTGATGTTGTCCTCCCCTCTTTGTTCTTCACTGATTAGACCTCGTGAGCTGCCCTACATGATCGAGGCACATATGTAATCCTTATGCTGTTGCTATGATGAGTTTGCTGGGATCAGATGGATTATGAGATTATGTTCAGATTGTGTTTGAGTAATATATTTGATTCACCTCTTTTATATTTATGTTCTTGAGTAATTCTTGCATGTTCTCCGTTGCTGTTTATTGCTTTGGCCAAGTAGTAGGTAGTAACTCCAAGAGGGAACGTTATGCTTGATTGTGGGTTCATGCCCCTCGATGACTAGCTTGAGTGACAGAAACATGAGTCTAGGGGATGTGCTGTTGCCACAAGGGGGAAAACAACGGTGCTTGTACTTGCGGGTGCAAGGATTGTTTACTTTACGCAAAGTTCTTTTAATGTAGTTGTCTGTTGCTTTGAGTTTACACTATGGGTGGGACTCGCAACTTAATACCAGCGAGATGTTCTGGATAGATATCTCAAGGTGGATGATTAGTAGTAGATGCAGATGGATTTCGGTCTACTTGCCTTGGCGTACCGCCCATGCTTTTGAGCCTCTACCTTTCATACAACATAGTTAGCATTGGTTTGCGCACATAATCCTGTCAATTGCCCAACTGTAATTCGTTTACCTCGCTTAGCTGTTTTATCGTCTTTTGGGAGAGAGACATCACTAGTGAACATCATGGGACCCCGGTCCATATTACCATCATTGATCACACCCGTTATTTACTTTCTGTTCTTATTTACTAGTTGCAGTCATACCTATCACTATTATCACTTCTGTTTGATCCTTTGTAAACGACAAGGCCGGAGGGATTGACAACCTCTCTGTACTCGTTGGGAGCAAAGTTATTTGTATCTGTGTGCAGGTCCTGTCAGCCGCTAAGTATCTGGCGCCGTTAGCAGTTGACACCTTCTTGTTGATCCTCGGAGGCTCATGGGATTCGATCCTTGGTATCTTTGCCAAGGGAAAAACTACCGCTACGCTACATCTCAAACCTTCACTTGGGGTAACCAACGAGGGGCGAGAAGCCTTCAGCAATGCCACTTCGGGGATGTCTCCCGAATCCTTGCCCCATGGGGGCATTGGACTCAAGGGTAATTTGCTCCGTAGGCGTGGGGCGAGTTGCCGCGACATGGGTCTTGCCGAGGCTGCTAAAGCCGGCCCCGGCAAGGATCTTGCCAGGGCTGCTAAAACTGGCTCCCGGCTAGGATCTTGCCGGGGGAACCCGCTTCGTCCCTTTGATTTTTGTGGTCTTGGCTTTGGTGTTGCTCCAGTTCCATCGAGCTTCGGTCTCACCATGGCTCACCTCCCTTGCCTTGCTTGGTGTGGTTGTGCCCGCGGCTCAGACTGCCCGTGCACAGTTATAGGGGTACAAAAAGTGTACCCCTCTTTTTGTACACCGACAGGAGCCCCCGGGCCTGGGCCACACATAAGCGCGACGCGTTGTTGGGCTAGGCCCAGAACGGTGCGCGGGCACGCGGGACGGTTTTTACCGCGGTAAGATTTTTTGTGCGCTGCGCCTCCCACGATCCGCGCGCGTGGCGCGGTGTGGAGGGGTGTGCGTGACGTGGGCGGCATGCGTGGGGTTGGTTCCCGCAGGCATGCGTCACGTCGTAGTAAAAGGGGCGGTTTGCGCCTTCCCCATAAACGGAGTGAGGCGTGGAGGCGCGGCCCATTTACTGAATGGGGCCGAGGCCCGGTCCTCAAGGCGTCCACTCCCCACGATCACGGGGTGGGGAGAGGTCGCCTCACCCTTCCCCTTGGTTCTGCACGTCTGCCACGTGTCTCCCATGCGCTTGGGGTGGCAAACGGTGGAGGCAGGAAAACGGACCGTCGCTGGTTGGGGCGGCGGGTCGGTCCTGGCTCCCTGCGCCTTCTGTGTCTTGATTGGCCGAGCGGGGCGGTCGAGCCCCAACCCCGTTCCTTTATAAAGAGCGGGAGGGGAGGTATGGCGTCCTACATTCTTCCGTCTTCTTCCTCCTTCAGCTTCTGCTCCTCTCTTCCATTCGTCATGGAGAGAGGAAATCCCGGCCCTTCAACGGTGGCAGCGAGGGTCGCCGCTCGACAATGCGTCCCTCCTTCTCCTGCGCCTGCGGTGGCAGAGCCGGTCGCGAGGGGAAGGGGGAGGGGGCGAGGCCGGGGCGCTCGGGGAAGAGGAGGACCGGGTGGCCCGCCGGCCTCGCCCCCGCCAGCAGCTCCTCCTCCAATGGAGGGCTATGTTGAGGATGACCCTTGTGAGTTCTTCGTCATGTTGCGCCAGCCGCCGCGCCGTCGCCTTCGTCTCCTGACTCCATTCGCGCGGGAGATGGAGCTGGATCCGCTGGAGTCATTGCGGCTGCACATGAGGGGCTGCGGGATCAGTGGCACGCGGGTCCGCGTCGACTTCCCTGCTCCTCATGTGATGTATCTTCGTCGGTGATGGAAGACGTTTGCTCATATCCACAGCTTGATGGAGGGGCTCACTCTCCATTTTAAGCTGATGGAGGGTGGCCTTCTCTCCGTCAAGGTCTTCGGGCACTTTGGGACTCGTACAAGGTGTTGCTTGGAGAGCTCTTCTGATAGTGAAGATTCCTCCTCAAGCGAGAGTGACGAGGAGGACAATGGCAGCGACGACGAGGGCAGTAGGCGGCAGGATGACGGGTCCGACTAGGTGTCGGGCGCCGCTCCTTGTGGCACCGGCGACCCCATCATCCGTGTCGCCGGCTCCTTGAACTTCTCGGGGCCGTCCCCTTGGGCGGCTGGCGTTGTGAGGCTGTGGAAGAGGAAGAGGGCGAGCGGCAAGGTCGTCAAGTTAGAGTACGTGAGCATCGACGCCTTCGACGCGTACTGACGTCCTGCCGCCTCGTCTTCGACCTCTGCTTCCGGCGCCGCCATCACCATCCAGCCTCTGGGCGGCCACCAAGATGTTCTCTCGGTGTCTTCTGCCACCTGTATCTCGCCTAGGCGCTCCTTTTGCTCTTCTCGCCTGCTTGACCTGCCTCCTGAGGAGAGGGACAAGAAAGGGATTACGGGCATCTTATCTCTTTTTAGTTTGTAAGCCTTCGGGCGTATGTTAAATTTAAAACTTGTAATCCCCTTGTTCATGTTTTTCATTCCCTATGGACTGTACCTAAGTGGAAAGTTTTTTTTAATGAAAAATGGACGTTTGCCGGGTCATTTGTTTGTGGGTGGAACCCATGACTAGGAATAAATCCTTGATATCTTTAAGATAAACACTTTCTCGCCCGGCAACAGGCCTTGCCGTCTCCCCACTTCGCTCGACCTTTCTCACGCCTTTGGCGGTGGCAGGGATGAAGTGGGTTTAGGCTCCTTGTTTTACCCTTTCGCTGCCGCGACTACGACCAAACTCGGTCCCAGAAACGAGCCCCAGGGCCTAGAGTTAGGGGAGCACGGTAGCCTAAGGATAAAACGAGGTTTCACATACCTCAGTCCTTAATGGAATGCATGGTAACGGATGAAGAACTTATCTGAAGCTACAGCCCCCGGCAACCCTGGTTTGCCGTGGGTGAATCTTTGCTCTTGCAGCCCCCGGGAATACTGGCTTGCCGGGGCCTAGATGTTGGTTTGTTCCTTCTTTTCTCCCCAAGTGGTTTCGACAAGGACATCTGTGTGTCCTATGAACCAAAGAAGATACAAGGAAGACAAAGAGATGCAAACTCGACCTCTAAGCTAGGGGTTAGCCGCCGCAAAGCACTATCAACCTTAACCAAGGACGAGACTCGACCTAGCATGCATGCTATAACTTAGGGTGCCAGCGCTTCATTTATTTATGCTCAGGGTCTGCGCCTGGCTTTGTACAAAGGGTTACATGCCTTGTCGGCAAGGCTTGTACAAAAGGTGGCTTGCCGGGGGCTCGGCAAGCCGCGCCTTACGGGTAAAACTTGCGAAGATGCTCAATGTTCCAGGAGTTGCTCACCGGAACGGCATTTTCAGTCTCCAGGCGGACTGCTCCAGGCCTGGTGACTCGTATTACCCGATAAGGGCCTTCCCACTTCGATGTCAACTTGCTGGTATTCTTGGCCAATTGAACGCGCCAAAGAACAAGGTCGCCTTCCTCAAAGCTTCGGGCACGGACCTTGTGGCTATGGTAGCGGCGCAAGGCTTGCTGGTAGTGTGCTGCTCTCACAGCCGCCCGAAGACGATCTTCCTCAAGGAGCGTTGCGTCATCTTGCCGCAGTTGCTCTTGCTCAAGCTCATCATAAGCGAGCACTCGAGGTGACCCGTATATGAGTTCAGTGGGGAGAACTGCTTCTGCTCCGTATACTAGGGCAAAGGGTGTCTGGCCGGTGGCTCGATTTGGCGTTGTTCTGATTGACCAAAGAACCGTTGGCAACTCATCAATCCAGCGCCTTCCACTCTTGTGCAGCCTGTCAAAGGTCTTTGTCCTTAAGCCTCGCAGTACTTCAGCGTTTGCTCTCTCAGCTTGACCATTGCTTCGTGGGTGAGCAACGGAAGCGAAACAGACTTTGCTGCCGAGGTCTTTGGTATATTGCATGAAGGTGCGGCTTGTGAACTGTGTGCCATTGTCGGTGATGACCCTATTGGGTACACCAAAACGGCACACTAGTCCCTTGAAGAATTTGACGACTGACTGAGCTATGACCTTCCTCACTGCCTCCATCTCTGGCCACTTTGTGAACTTGTTGATTGCGACGTACAAGTACTCAAAGCCCCCGACAGCGCGGGGGAAAGGGCCCAGTATGTCGAGCCCCCAGACCGAGAAGGGCCAGGAGAGAGGAATGGTTTGAAGGGCTTGAGCTGGTTGATGAAGTTTCTTCGAATGGAACTCACACGCTTCACACCTGGTGACCAGTGTCGTCGCATCCTGGAGGGCAGTGGGCCAGAAGATGCCTTGCCGAAATGCCTTGCCGGCAAGGGCTCTTGACCCTATGTGGGATCCACATATGCCTCCATGTATCTCTGGCAACAGTCCCAGTCCTTCCTCTCGAGAGATACACTTCAATGTCACGCCGTTCAGTCTCTTTCTGTACAGGACGTCATCGACGAACTGGTACATAGCAGATCGACGGGCTACCTTTTCCGCTTCTTGCTCCTCCTCTGGAAGTTCCCCACTTTGGAGGAATCGGACGGTATGCTGTGCCCACGCTGGAGCCTGGGGCTCGACGGCGAGGACTAAAGGCATTTCCTCCGCTATAGGAGCGGCTGTCTCGACGGCAAGAGCTTGACGCTCCGCCGGAGCTAGCCGTCCCGTGGCGGGCTCAGTGTCCCCGGCAACATCCTTGCCCGCGGCTCCGGGGAGCTCGGCGGGAAAGTACTTGCCGGGCCCTGATTTCCTCCTCTTGTTTTGCTCTGTTGATGGATCAACAGATGGCTGAGAAAGCTGAAGCACAAAGGTACCTGGTTCCACAGGTAACTTGAGGGCAGCGCGCTTTGACAGGTAATCGGCGATGTCGTTCTCGGCTCGGGGAACGTGCTCCGCCTGTATACCATCAAAACTCTCTTCCAGCTTTCTCACTTCATCGACGTAGGCCTTCATCAACGGGCTCTGTTAATCTTTGTTGACTTGTTTGACAACAAGTTGCCATTCGCCCCTGACAATGAGTTTCTTGATTCCGAGGTCTGCCGCGATCCTAAGACCAGCAAGCAGCCCCTCATATTCGGCAGTATTGTTCGTTGACACCTCCCTGGGGAAGTGCATCTGGACCACGTACTTGAGGTGCTCTCCGGTTGGCGCAACAAGCAGTACGCCAGCCCCGGCACCCTGTAAGGAGAAAGCTCCATCAAAGTACATGATCCAGTCGCAACTCGCCTCTTTGCCGGGGAGAGCAGTTTCCTGGGCTTCTTCATCAGGCGTCGCGGTCCATTCTGCAAAGAACTTCGCTAGGACTCGGTTTTGAATCGTCGAGGTACTTTCAAACTTGAGGCCAAAGCTGGACAGCTCCAGTGCCCACTCTACAATTCTTCCCGTCGCATCTGGATTGTGCAATATCCGTTGCAGAGGGAGGCGAGTGACGACAGTGATCTCGTGTGCCTGGAAGTAGCGACGCAGCTTCCTCGAGGCCATAAGAAGGCCAAAGAGCAATTTCTGCACACCGGAGTACCTTGATCTAGCCCCCCTACAAGAGGGAGCTAACAAAGTAGACCGGGTGCTGCATCATTTTCTTCCTTGGCGGCACTCCAATCGGCCGTGTCGTCTCTGCACCAACAACATCAGGCTCTGTCGCTGTTATCGCCTCGTCATCAATTTCTCTCTGTGCCACTAGTGCGGCGCTGACCACCTAGTTCGTTGCCGCCAGGTATAGCAGCAACGGTTCTTGTGGCCTAGGCGCAACTATTACTGGCGTGGAGGAAAGATACCTCTTCAAATCTTGCAACGCTGCTTCGGCTTCTGGCGTCCACTCCATTGGGCCCGCCTTTTTCAAAATCTTGAAAAAGGGGAGGGCGCGCTCGGCAGACTTGGAAATGAATCTGCTCATGGCGGCAACGTAGCCAGCAAGCCGACGCACATCCTTGACCTGTTTGGGTGCTTCAATCTATTCTATAGCTTTGATCTTGTCCGGATTGGCCTCTATCCCACGCTATGACACAAAGAACCCGAGAAGCTTGCCGGACGGGACGCCGAAGACGCACTTCTCAGGGTTCAGCTTGAGATTGATCTTGCGTAGGTTTGCAAATGTCTCTTGTAGATCCGGTATGAGGGTTGCCCTGTTCTCGGTTTTGACCACTATATCATCCATATAAGCCTCCATATTTCTATGGAGCTGGGGTTCAAAATCAATCTGGACTGCCCTTGCAAACATTGAGCCATCACTCTTCAACCAGAAAGGCATTCGTACGAAAAAATACGTGCCACATGGGGTGATGAATGATGTCTTCTCTTCGTCTTCTCTTGTCATGAAGATCTGATGGTAGCCGGAGTAGGCATCGAGGAATGACAACAGGTCACACCCAGCCGTGGAGTCAACAATCTGGTCGATGCGCGGCAACGGGAAGTGGTCTTTGGCACAAGCCTTATTGATATCTGTGTAGTCAATACACAACCTCCACTTCCCATTCTCCTTGCGCACTACCACTGGATTGGCCAACCACGTTGGATGGAGCACTCCTCTTACCAAACCCGCTGCTTCCAGTTTCCGGATCTCCTCTGTGATGAACTCTTGTCATTCCAAAGCTTGCTTCCTGACCTTCTGCTTGACGGGCCGCGCATGAGGACAAACAACAAGGTGGTGCTCAATCACCTCCCTGGGAACGCCGGGGATGTCAGATACTTGCCATGCAAACACATCGACATTCGCCCGCAGGAAGGTGACGAGCGCGTCTTCCTATTTGTCGTCAAGGGTGGAGTTTATGGTGAAAGCCCCTCCTGTGCCGTCCTCCTTGACAGAAACCTTCTTGGTTCCCGATGGTGTGGCCCTGGACTTCTTATTTCCGCCGGTGGAGCTCTCTGGCACGTCCTCGACGGGAGCACTACACTCCGAAGAGGTGCGCTTGCCGGAGTGGGTGTCTGAGGCCCCACCGGTCTTCTTCTTCTTCTTCTTCTTCTTCCCGCCCGGTGCTCCAGTGGCAGGAGCAAGTGCCCTAGTGGCGGCAGCTGCTGCAACTGCTTGTTAGTATAGTTGGTCAGCGTAAATCAGCGCATCTTTCTTATCGGATGGGATGGTGATGATCATCACAGGCCCTGGCATCTTCAGGGTGTTGTAGGCGTAGAGTGACGCAGCCATGAACTTGGCCAGCGCTGGGCGGCTGTGGGGACCCCGACTTAGAAGTCGAGATCACCGAATGCACGTGTACAGTGATCCCAGAGATCAATGCTCACTGAACACACAGAAGCTGAAATAACAAGAGTCTTACATCCATACAAATAGTCTTACACGAATTAAGGCCATTATGGCCAAGTCTTACATAGATAGAGCCTCACGGGCTGAATACAAAATAACTCAAATAGCGGAAGTCTTCGATAACGGGTAGAACCCATGCCAACTGCCTTTACTCTACAGGCATTCTGACTGGGATAGCGTCCTAGTTCGCATGTTCTTCTCCAAAGAATTCTTCCTCATACTCCTGTTCTTCCATGCCTGGCCAATTAAATAACCAGTGGCAAGCCAATGAGTACTTTGAATGTACTCGCAAGCAACCCATGATGTGGTTCAAAGTAACAATGCAATTGAACGATAATGAACAATCTAGCAAAGGGCTAGAATAAATATTCTACTATCAAGTTTATGCATCAATAACCTCGCGTATCCTCGAAGACAGGTTACCGATATCAACATGAATAGGATTCAACTCATCGAGTCAAGTCACCACCTTGACTCATCACACACATATCATCACCGATGAAGTAAAATTCTGGACATAGTTTAAGTAGCACCACCCAACTGTCCATGACCGTGGACACGGCTATTCGAATAGTTTTACACTCTGCAGAGGTTGCGCACTTTACCCACAAGATCCGGGGAACTTCCGTGTCATCCACGACCCGCGGTACCTCAAGTACCCGGGGTAAGCACCCGGTCATTACCTTTCCTTAGACGACACTAACATAGAGTCCACTCGTTGGTACACGGCCCTCGGGTACAACAATAGATCACGGGACTTGCCCTAATTTCAATGTCACACGTACCCGAAGGGACCAAAGGTGTGTCCGGTGCCCTGTGAAAACAGTCATGGTCGTCTATCCAAGCATGACCCCGTCCCGGGAAAGACCTCAAGTCTTCCCGTCACTAGTAATGCGGGCACCATGCTAGTATCGACCTAAGTAATCAATAAAGCCCCGTCCCATAAGGGGTAGTGTGGTTGCACATGTTTGGTTGGGACGGTAGTCACACATAAATCTAATCCATCGTTTCACCAAGCTCATGATTACCCGGCACATCACTTCTTCCTCAAGTGATGACCTAACACATCGTCACCCTCGGGCATTAGGGGCACCCGATGGGTTCATGCAAAGATTTCAACTACGAAGGTTAAAATTACTCATGCATCATTTAAGCTTCATGACCAACTATTTGCATGTCTAGCACTTAGCAAGATCAAGATCAAGCATGCATCATGTGGTGGTTTCAACTAGGTCACCACCGTGAATCTATCATCATGCATCGGAATCAACGGGTTCCGCAAAACAAGTGTATCATGGTCAAATGGCTGCTTGCCTGGATTGGCTTGGTCTTCAAAGTCTTCAAATCCTTCTCCTTCTTCTTCCACAGCAACTTCGTCAAATACGGGATCTATACGTCGCATAATAACCACGGGAAAATAAGACCACAAATAAAACAGGAAAAATCAAAGTGCTCAGAAAAATGTCAACTTATTTTTGTTGAATACTAGAGGAATTTATAAGATGGTGAAAATTCATAATTGGAGTTTTGGAGCAACAGAACGGAGTCTATTGATTTTAGAACAGGAGTTTTACTGCCCAAATTTGAATTTAAATTTGAACAGAACAGAAAAGTTTCATAGATTTGAGTGAAAGTGGTACCATTAAATAGGTTGGAATATTACAAGATTTTAGGAGCTGGAATTATTTTATTTGGACCATTATTCTTTTCTGTAGAAATGTTTGAATTAATACAGAAAAGAAAAATGAGAAAAAGACCTGTGCAACTGGGCCAGAGAGGCCACAGTGCACGGCCCAGGGCGGTCCAGCCCAGCCGCACGGGTGCATGCGCGCGCACGTCAGGTTTTTGAACCTGACGGGCGGGGCCCGTGGGTCAGTGGCAGAGAGGAGGGGGAGAGAGGTGTGGGGATGACAGGCGGGGCCTGCCTGTCATCTCCAACCTTGCGGCCACGGCGACGGCGAGCTCACCGGCGAGGTTTCCGGCCACGGCGACGGCAACGGAGGGCAGGAACATGACCAGCGTTGTGTTGCGGATGTAGGGGTGGTGGTGCGGCACGCCGGGGAGGTCCGGTTCGTCGGCGGCGAGGTGGGACGGCGGAGGAGCTACGGGAGGTCGTCGCTCCGGCCGTTTCCAACTGCCACAGAGAGGGGAAACAGAGGGGAAATGGTCAGTGAGGTGAGGGGGTTCCGAATCGGGTGAAAGGAGGGGCAGGGGAGGCCCGTACTGCGAGATCACCGGCGGCCCGACGCGGCGGAGCTCCGGTCGATCCCGAGCACTAGGACCTCCTGGGGTCGAACTGATGGTGCTGGGGGGCTCAGTGAGGTGAGGTGAGGCTGTTGGTGCTGCTGGAGAGGCCCCGGGGGG